>CM057773.1:16854342-17535796 GCA_030064435.1 Trapa incisa | reverse complement strand
GCTGAAGTTTGCGTAAGCCATGGGGATCATCCATCAGGCGGGAGGGACCGGAATCCAAACCGAAATCAATTCCCGTTCAATGGCGGAGGAACACGCTGGCGCTGGATATATAAATTCAAAACCCACGTCCATGCTCACTCACGCAACACACCACGAGAAGCCTTCGAAACTTCCTAGGAGCAGTGCCTGCCTGCCGGTCGTGTCGTGTCGTGTCGGGTTCGCGTCGTCCTTGGAGATAACCCAGCTGGGTCTCTGCCCCTTCCTAGGCAGCAGCTACACGGTGTTTGATTCGCCGCCGATATGAAGGGGCCCTCCTGCGCTTTCGTGGCGTCTGTGGTGGCTGCTTCCACGGCTGCTCTTTCCTCTTCCTCGTCCTCCGACGCTGGTTACCGCAACGCTGCATATCATGCGCTTCCAAACCCAGACAATGTAAGAAGCTTTTTTCCTTTCTCCTCTTTTCTCTCGCCCCGTGTTTTTCCTATGTTTGGAATTCCTGCGTGCTTATGCTCATTGGGGAGTTCATAGTTATGGAAGAAACCATGGTTGAAATGAGGATGCTTGTTGTCCAAGTTGGAAAATAAACATTGGATCTTGGATATGATGTACACAATGAATAGAAGAGCAATATGGTTCCTCTAATTATTTTTGTGTTCGAATTGGGTTTTGCACTGCAACACTCTGATTGATCTTGTTGAGTTCACAAACATCCCGGAGAACCAGAACAAGGGGAATTTTGTCCTCTGTTGTTGAATCCTCAAATGCCACCATGCAATTTCACTTGACAATCTCTCTGTATGATGTTCAGGGGCACGGTTCATCAACACAGAGGAAAATTTCCGGAATGGATCCATCCGACAAGTTTGCGCCAAGATTTGACGGGTTAAGGTTCATTGAAACTCTGGTGACTGCGCATAGATAACAACCACTGAAAATGTCCTCTCCTCTTCTCCTAACTCCAGAAGAGACTCTATCTGGAGCAACGATTGTATTTGTAGGAACCATTAATTGTGTGCTATGAAGGAATAAATTACGAGAAATGTCTCCATTGCAAAGTGAACAGTTGTTTCAGCTGATTTGGCTCCTTAGGGGATGGTATTTGGTGGAGCTGTGAATCTTCTGTCTAAAATTGTGAGCAGCAATTTCCTGCTTTGAACTGCACCCTAGTGTACCACTACCATATGAGCTGCTGCTTTCAGGTTCATGGATGTGTTCTCCTTAAACCATGATAAAGCATAAATATGTGCCTATTGAGTGGAAGGAACACTTGCTATGCTGCCATGGAAAATTTAAAAGAAAAAACACCATATATTGCATAAGACGATTGATTGTTTGTTTGTTGACATCAATCACCATTTTTCTTTGGGCAGTCGGGTCTTTTGGTTGTTCATGATACCTTCAAAAGAGGATCAATGATGATTGCCATGTCCTAACCTATTAATTTCCTGTGTAAGAAAGACATCATAACAAGTGTATCTAATATCTTGGTTGCAATTTGAGCAAATTCACTTGCTCGAATCATCTGCTGCATATAGCTAGAGTCTTGAATAGTATACCGAGCTTGCATCTTGTGCGCGCTTAGCAACATCTAATCTAAGCCATCATAGCTAACGAGGACTCGGCATGCGCCGCGATCGACATTTGAGAGCTTGAATATGGGGGAGCCCAGTCATTTGGCTAAAAATTTACACTAGGTCCCATTAAGCCAGCCACGTGGCACACTGAACTGAGTGTATATGAGATGTACTCCAGCAAGCAACACAAGGACTTTGAATTGTCTCAGCAGTCATAGCTTACCCATGTCAAAGCAACAGCTAGCTCAGCTCTCTCCAGATATGCTTAGGGCAAGAATAAGCAGCTGAGCCCAAGAATGAAAGAATAGAGGAAACAATAGATGCTCTTCATTGCTTGTCTACTTTCATGTGAAGTATTGCATATTACAGAGGGTAAACACCAGCAGGGTCGCCACTATAACATCCAAAGTTTTGGCACAAGAATTGCTACAACATATGCTCCAAGAACTGCAATACATTTGCGAGTCCGGAGCTAAAATATCAGCAGCTTAAATCCTCCCCGGGACCAAAGGGATATGGTATCCATGATTTTTTGGCAATACCAGAAGAGAGTGAAACCTGTTAAGAAGGCCAGTGTCAATATTTTTCTGGAAAATCCACAGTAGAACTGACTTACTCAGTGATCTGAATGAGGTATTTATCGTTCTGGGCAAGTGAACTGTCTCTTCAGTTTGTTGCTTTCCACTATTATGCTGTGAAAAGGCAAGAAAAGGCCGGATGACAAGATGCTGCTGGAATCCTTCAGAGACAACAAAATTGGGGGTGCAATCTAATGCTTTTCAAGAAGACATGATATGGCTCTGTGATGTCTGCCCCACCTGGACATCAGGATCAACAGGTTTGACTCTTTGGTAGAACAACAAATAAGCAGCTGTGGTCCTTATGTCGGTTTCACTGACTGGAGAAACATGACTATCATCAAAATGATACCACCTGTTCTCATCAACCAGCTGCACACAAATTATTGACAATGTTATAATCAAATCACATAAAGATTATAGTCAGAATTCGTAAAGCTGCTCACCTTAGCATAAGCAGTGTAGTGTCCTCCACCAAGACCACCATAATGATTGCTGATCGCATATAGCTCATACATGTATTTTTGACCATCACTAGCCTTCACATATTTAGTCAGATCCAGGTTTTGAATGGGAAAATTAACAAAAGTGTCGAGTTTATTCTTCAAAAATCTGCTGTAGGAGAATCTTTTGAGATGAACAACGAGAATGTCTGGCAGTTTCCATAAGTCTAGCTTCTTTGATGCCTGTTTATGTTCTTTGCAACTGGGACAGTACCTGCATTCAAGAATTTGAAATGAATATTTCATTCACCAAAGGCTAGAAGCATAAAATTTAACCTGGCCAGATTTCAAGTGCCATACCACATGTCATCAGGACCAAGAGGTTCTTCCTTCAAAAATGCATCTAAACATGAGAACAAGGAGATTGCTTCCTGCTTGGTCTTTTTCACTGTAAACCCACTCTTATGGACTTCAGGTAGGTCTTTGAGGTAGCTACTATCATACAGTTGGTGCTCTTTCTCAGCCCAATCCAGGAGCACCTTTACTGTTAGAGCAGGCTTGATAATTGTATCCTTTTGAATTGGCTTGGTAACTGAAGCTCGGGTGTCTTCAACCAAAGATAGATGGAAGGCTAACTCCCCAGTGAAAGAATCCTCGTCATCTGTCTCCAGCATTTCATGGTTCATCAATCCTGAATCGTCACTGCTGTTATCAAATGGTTCATCAGATGTCTTTGAAGCAAAGCCATTGTCAATTTTGCATGGTGAGCATGTTCTTTTTAATGGATACATCATTCTGGAAATAGCTTTTTCAATATCTGCTCCAGTTAGAGAATCTCCTAAATGCATGACAAGGGGAGTCAAGAAGAGCTTTCTATCATGGCCCTTCACACTGTCTGATGTGCCCCTGTGTAAGAGAAATATAACCACAGTAAATGTGCTGATTCGAAGTACATTCATTGGACATGGAAAACCTCACGGAAGTACTAAACAGATGGTGTGTAAACTCAGGATAGTGGAAATAAAAAGATCTTAACAGAAAATAGGCTAAAATCTCAAATATGGTACAAACCATTGTACAATGGCTCAATTTAGGTACAACCCTTTTATTTTATCCAACTCACAGACAATCATTTCATTTATGGTCCAGTTCACAAATAAACCTTTCAATAATGATTCAGTTCACAAGCAAACCTTTCAATAATGGTTCAATCCACAGACTCAATTTATATAAAGGAAGTGTCTTTGAATTGAGCCATTAATGATATACGTGTGCCTAAATTGAGTCAAATAAAATGATCTGTACCTAAATTGAATTGTCGTGCAAATGCTTGTACCTTATTTGGTATTTTAGCCCAAAATATATAATGATGACAACAGCATAATCAAATAATTAAACATTTAATCCAAAAAGTAAAAAAAAGGAATAAGCAGAATAATCTTGTAAGTTTAGGAAAGGAAAATCTGACAACAATTCAAGGAGTAAAGAAGTAATAGAACTCACTAAAAGATTCTACAAATTTAGAAGCAACCATGTTCCCTAAACAAATGGACCTTGCTACTGTTTAAAAGAAAAATGAAAAAAGACCTTGCTCAACTTAATCACCATTTCGGGATGGATTAAATCCAGCCAAAAGTTGTAAGAAGTTGAGCAAAATCCATTTTGCAAAGCCGCAACATCTGCGGTAAAGTACTTATTGTGAAGCAAAGTAAACAAGTGTCAAAATGTTGGAGACATAGCAGAACTCTGTATGGAGGAAGCTCACCTTTCCAGCCAGCGATGCAATACTTCCAATTTTGTTTTTCCAATCCCTCTATTTGGAAGCCGATATGCAACAAGATAATCCTCATCCTTAACATTAGTCAAATCCATTGAATTGTCCAAATATCGATAAATTTGATTATTATAAACCTGATAAATGAAGCTAGAGCTTTAGGTGCTGAACTAGCATGCATACACAACTTAGCAGAACAGACATTTACCCACACATGGCAATAAATGTTCCAAAATAGCATGACACTACAAAATCGTGAATAAAGAAGATTAAACAGATATACCAACCACCAGAGTAGGTGCCATTTTTGCTTACCTCAGCCAGCAGAAGGCTTTCATCAGGCCTCAAGCAGCAAGCTGCACCCAATGCCTGGATCAGGCCCTTGCAAGAACCATGTTTAGGCACCGTCACAGTATATGGCATAGGAAGTCCACTTCCATCACAATAAAATACTGTGACTGTCATTGTACGTGTCGCATTTGAAGGTAGTGGCAATGTCAGGTACATGAAAGGATCGAATGTAATCGAAATTTTTCCACAAGCAGGGCATACTAGTGTTGATTTATATTGACCCTGAGATAGTATTAAAGCATAAATTGTGATGGTAAGTCACAGAAACTAGAAAATTGGGATAATTTACAAAAATTTACACCCATCAATTGTTAGCATATGATATTCAGTCAAATCCAGTACAGATTCCAAGATGGTGGTTATCTCTCTCTGGGGAGTCTATCTATCTCATCCCTGGCTTCGATATAACTTCTAAACAATAAGGTGCAAACCTTCTCATTTCTAATACTCCTCCGACAACTCGGAAAATATGAAGGTCCTCACAAAAGATAAGCCTCAATGAACAACAACCAGAAAACATGTAAAAAGTTTCCTGACCTGACAAACATCCACAATTATGGAATCATTTCGTGCTTTGTGATATCTCCAGGATTCTTCAGCAACTTCCTCATCTGGCCGATCATCCGAATCCTTCATCTCAATGTAAGGTTTTTGTTTCACACGATTAAGATCCTCATGTAGTCCATCCAACAAGAAAGCAAGAAGTTCCTAGAAAGAAAAAGAAAGAGCAGAGTGCACAAAACTGATCAAAAGACCAAACATCACCTTCCTCTAATCACATAATGAGATATTCTTTAAAAAAATCAGTTTTTTGGTTCTATTCTTTCTAAATAATCACACAATTCACTTACCTGTGAATCATGCTGGTTATAGCCACTAAACTGAGGTGCAAATCTACCCAGCTTCCCTTTGAAAGCACGAGGGGCAATTGTAGTTCGTCCTGCAGACCACAGTTTCCTCAATAGCTCACCAAACGCAATTGCAAGCTCACCCTGCACAACTAGAGTATAAGAGAAATTTTCTTGATACGACTTCAAGTAAACATTCTGGTCTGAAGAGGGAGATACAAAGCCAGTTCACTCACCCTCATTCCAAGTGGATTCTGTGTATTGATATCATCAGTATAATCATCCAAAAAGTACTTGACAATTGGAGTTGTGTGGACTAGACACTGGATGGCACTATTCATGAAACATGTATTCCCCAGATTCTGCAAACCTGCAAGGCCTCCTTTATCTGCTTTACTGATAGAGCTAAGTGAATCATATGCATCATCCTTAGAACTTGTTGAGCTAAAGGAACTTTTTTTGTAAAATGTTTGTCCAGCTGAACACCCATTTGACATAGTTGGCCCTCCTGCAATCGTCCTAGGTAATCTCGAAGGTTCAAGGGCTACCAAAGCAAGATCGTTCCTACAATTTGCGCCAAGATGAGGACCAAAACTTCCATCATCGGGCACATCCAGAAGTACCTGGGAAAAAGAAAGAAAGACAAGACAGGAGTTGATTACAAAAACTGAAGCTTAAGACTGGAAGAATAAGCATTCTCCGTCTTTCATGAAATTAGAGATAACAGGAAAAACCACTACCACTCAAGAAATAACCATTGAAATGTTGATACCATTTCTCAAAGGATAATATTTTGGATAAATTAGGACTCACCTCCTGATCCATTTGCAGAAACTCATCTTCTAATGTTTTGTTTGACCTAGCTAGTAAGACACTCTTCTGTTTGTTGAAGTAATCCCAGATATTGACCTGCATAAGGTGCATTATTATATGTTGAGGATCCAGCATAGCAAAAGCACCCTTGCACAATCATCAGGCCTGCTTCTCCAGAGAAAGGGGGAAACCGAAAGAGAGTAGTAATCTCATTCTTTAACAATAAATAACATGCATAAGAAGTGGAATCAACTAAAAAACCTTAAATATTAGCGACATGGATCTTTTATAATGACAAATAAGATTCCAATTGACAAGATGCACCTTCTCCAACTCTAATCCCTTGAGGGAGCATACTTTTTGATATAGATCATCAACAGAGGCCTGAAATACAGGAAAAAACTCAGTAAACTGCATGGTTAGGGTCATTCTGACCAGAAAACTTCATAATAACTTATTGACTAAAAGGATGTACCTTCTTGCTCAACGTTATGACTGACTGACTATTGTCTCTAGAATCAACTACCTTCAAACAGAGCAAGTAAACCTCCACACTGTAACTATTTTCATTTATCATGATCATCTTTCTTGGTAAAGCTGGACCTCCTTTATACCTATCAATAACAAATAGAAAAAATCACAGACTGAAGAAGAGACCCAATTTTTGCTTGATACAATTGTTATGTCCAGAAGATTAAATGGGAAGTTTTGTGAGTGGATAACGGGGCTTGCTATTGAAGGAACAATTTTGATAAGCTCAGTTTCAATAGTTAGAGTATATAAACCACAAGCTTCAGGTAAAGACTAAAAGTTTAAACTATGCAGAATTCGACAACAACAAGTGAAATCATTGAAAAACGAAAAAGAAAATGCCCCAAGAGTCTACATACATCTGGTGCATTTCACATTATAATATATTCAATGGCATACTGAAAAATGATAATGATGGTGCGCAAGTGGAGGGAATAGCAATAGAAAAGAAACCTAATAATGTCTCACCAGCAGAAAAGCTTCTCCCAAACTTCTTGTGGAACTAAAATATAGTTTTGCCCCTCTTCTAGATTTCTGTGCAGCTCTGGATCATCACCCTCAATAGTACCCAAATTTGAGACTAGGTCAGAGTTATCAATTGGACCAGGTCTATCACCTGTATTTGAAGAAACCTGATTGGAACTTTGTGAATCTAATGATTCCTCACTATACAAGTATTGTTGCCCACTCTGTGTATATCTCTGCCAGGATCCATACCACCTGAAATAAAAGAATAAAAACCTAAAATATGCATCTCAAGAGGTGCATGCATCATTGGATATGGTATCTGAAAAATCCACGGAAAACTAAGGTTCTAGGGAGAAAAATAGCCAAGTTGAACAGCAAGAGGGCAACAGTTTCCAGCTACAAAGACACCGGGTTGATAAAAAGCAGACTGGATCCGTTACAGACATAATTCATGAGAAGCTTTAATATCGCATGCTGATTCCATTGAAAATAAACAATCTCTTCTACCCACGTATTCTTTATAAATTCCGAAGGCTCAATGCATTGTGCAGAAACATAAATTAGAATCGAAGAATCCCGCAGAGATTCGGGGGCGAAATATGCCGGAGAAAAGAACCTCAACGGCATGTCTCACCTACTAGAAACGACGTAGTAAACATTGCCTTCCTTCAAGTTGCGCTCTGATTTCTCCATCAGCTCATTGACAATTCGTTTCTCCTCCTCCGGAGGGATCGGTAAGCAGCTGGCACCGTCGTCCATCAGGAATCCCGAATCAGGAATCGTCATAATCAACAGCGCCTAACCTGAAAATTCCAAGAGCAGGCATTCGAATCAAATCCCCCAAAATCGCCTTCCGATCTTAAGTGTCCTCGAATCGATCCGTCTCCCAGCATGGAGATATTTCCAATCGGCGCCGAAAAATAACAGACGGATCATATGAGGAGTCGGGGAGAAGAAGATCGATAGAAGAAATGGTCAGTAATCCCGCACCTTCGAGGACTCGAACAGTATCAAAACAGAGAGAGCGTGAGAGAGAGGGACGTAACCCTAGCCTGCGGGCAAGGGAGAAGTTAAAGAGGCGATGGTTGTGGTGGTGGCAGTGATGGTTATGGTGAATCAAAAAGGATGAAACCAACTAAGGAAGGAACGAATGAAGGGTGGAAGGCACTCAAGTAAAGAAATTGTCTTCGATGTCTTACAAATATTATGCATAAAAAATATATGTAATATATATATATAATATTATTTATTATATACATATATATATATATATTTTTGTAATTATATAAGATTTATATATTTGTATTATTATATAATTAACATTAATTTTTTTTAATTATAATAATGACTTAGTTATATTATATAATATTATTATATGATACAATATGATATATGAAAGTGAATATAATACATTATAATTTATTATATATATTATTCATATTATATAATATTTATGTATAAATATTGTTATATTATTAATATTTATTTTTAATTATAATAGTAGTATATTTATACTATATTATACAGTTATATAATAAAAATATAATAGATAAAAATGTATATCATATATATATATAAGATAATTTATTATATATATTATTCGTATTATTGTTATTATACAATTAATATTGATTCATTTTATCATTGTAACAATAATTCAATTATATTATATTATATAATAAAATGTAATATATATATATATAATATTATTATATTTTAATTTTATATTAATATATTAAAATTATAATATAATATATCATTATTAGTAATACAAATAATTTAATTATATATAAATTAATATAATATTTATTTTTTAATTAAATTATGAATTAAAAATATGAATTTATATATATCAAATCGCTCTAAGTCGGTATAGAGAAAAGTTGAGGTTCACATTTTCCGTTTTGGGAATGAAAATTAAATATGGTTAACAATGTTAGTGCTCTAAAGAACGACTAAGGTTGTTGAAAATGTAAAGCAGAGATGCGAATAAGATTAAGTGGCAAAAAGAAAGTAAAAATGGAAACCAACGAGAAATATGAGACCAGTTGGCCACTTTTGGCAGCAGTACTGATGTGAGTAACTATAACTTACAACAACAGTGGCAGCTGCATTTGGATGGGCTCTAAAGCCATCTCCACATCTCTATATTGTCCTAAAGACTGGCTTTTCGTTTACACTAGTATTACATTCTAGTCAAACCTAAAGACTAGGAGTTAAGAGAAATGGCTATGAACACCATTACCTGATGCAAAGTGGGTCTGTCAGATCCAAGAGTCCCCAATATTCTCCGAGTCACTAGAGACCTCTTCTTCTCCTTCAGTCTCATCTTCCTCAGTGAAGAGACCGTCCTCAGTTGAACTTGAGAAAGACACCCCCTCGTCATCAGTGTGGGTCATACCTCTGCGCTTGAAGTCCTTGATGCCTCTTCGTACTTTTCTCTTGCCCCTGGGAAAGTCTTCTTCATCCTCCAAGTCCTGAGATTCTGTCCTCTGATTCCTACTTGAGTTTGTCTGTGGCATAAAACGTGTAACAACTCAGTTTTGCCAATTCATGCTCTGGTTAACTGTAAGAGGCTTAAGTAACAAAGTTATCCTCCTACAGTTGAGACACTTAATTCCATTTTCTTCCAACTTCAATGTCCATAAAATTCAAAAGAATATTCAAGCACTTAAGAATCTAGAAACACTTTCTTAACAATAATATAGATTATCAAATATATATATATATATATTAATTAACAAATATAGGATGAGCTTTAATAATTGCTTAAGCGGACTCTACATTTACATACCAGAGGAAGTCATCTGGACTGTACAAACTTTTACAATGTACTGACTATACTAACTTTTACAGCATGGCTGGTATATCATGTTACAAATTATATAATAGCTCGACTCATCTAACTAGGAACATATGGAGAAAAAAGGGTGATATTGGTCAATTCTATCTATAAGATGAGTCTATTTTGAAACTCAACCTCCAACTTTACTGAAGAAAATGCCAAACATACGGAAAAAAAGTCTGTCAGCATACCTTAGGGCCGCAATCAACTAACTGAGCCCATTCATGCCTATTCCTCAAGCAACCAGTGCTGCAAACAGGCACAAAAGAGGATCAAAATTTGTAGTGTAATAATATAAAACAATGAGATACAGGTGAAGAAATCAGTCATATAGAATCAAAAGTATCAGCATGACCGCATCACAGAGCTCCTCGTAGGTCATCCTCCTGCCTCTGTTTATGATTTCATTAATCTAGCCTGCCCATTAAGAGGAACAGAAAATTATGACTTGATCAAGTTAGTTATGAATTGTAACAGTATTTACCTAATTCATCAAAAACATTTTCTACCTGGTAAAGTTTGATAAACAGGAGGTTGATCTGCGGTGAAATCATCATCAGAGTTGCTAAAAAGCAGGAGCGCACTCTATATTAATATCATCGGTCTCATTCGAGGAAGACGGTTCACAGTTGGGCTGGTGCTCATAGAAGAAGCATTCTTCTTTGAAGAATGCAGACGGGTTGGGGATCCTTTGGCCACTCTCTTGGAGACGTCTCTATCTTGTCTCTTCTGATCAGCAGAAGTCATTGCACTGCCCGTCTTCCTTACTAAATCTTCTACCTCATGAGGACGTGTTCCATCATGTCTAGTGGAATCCCTACCTTTCTTTTTCGGAACCTGCAGAAAAATGTTAATTATCAGCTTGAACAAAGGTTGCAGAGTCTAATGAAGGGTTTTGTAAGTCCAATTTGATGGAACGAATATTTTCATATGCAGCAACAACAAATGCCAATGGCATAATGAAGTAAATAAAATGCAGAGAACTCAATAAGGGCAGATCATCATACCGAATTTTGATTTTTTGCACCTGAGTTTGAAGTCCGCTTTGCTTGTAGAGTGGAAGCTGCTTGAGAAGCCAGTTGAGGCAAGTTTGCTCGGCAAATACAAGCAAAGCGGTGACTTTGATCTAAACGGGGCCCTTCAGACAAAGTCGATGAGTAGCAGATGGGCAAAAAAAAGAAGCTGGCCAATAAGCCCATGGGCCTACAAATTAGCCCATTTAGTACACACTTACCAAGAAGCGTCCAGCTGTAGATAAAACCTTTCTAAGTAGAGCATCTAACAACTACATTGGGCACTTCCTTTAAATCGGGTCCACTGCCCGAATTTTTTTCATTCACATTTACTCAAACCCGATACCGTCTAAATGACAGAAAAAATGGGTCAGAGTAAGACCTAAGTGTGGTATATTGACACCATAGCACCATCATTTGAAAATATAGATTAACTTGCAAAATGGATCATAGGACTTGCAGAGGGTGATGCAGATTCCCCTACTCACTCACTCTGCTAGCAGGGACACTGTTCATTAGTCAGGCTATACTCCACAATTATTCAAACTCAGCTGGAAAGCACAGCAGCTCATCTCATCTCCCTAAACATAGTACATTCCCTATGAAAATAATTCTCCTCCCGCACCTTTTGGCATCCATTCCCATAAATTATTTCATCTTCCTTTCTCTTTTTTTTTAATCACTTCCATTGCCCCAATGTCACTTAGTAAGCAGGCAGAAGCGCAACAGCTATCTCAGCAGCACAGCAGCAGTAGCATTCTGTTCCCACTACTCACCGTGATAACTCACTTCACCTTTCTCCCGTCGTCTTCTTCTAAGGCTCCCTCTACACACCCAACACCCACACCCACTGACCGGTTCACTAGCATATATACGTATATATAATATATACCTCAAATGGTGAAAGGAGCTCATCTCCTCATCTCAGTTTCTGGTGTGAGTGGCGGTTTTCACCATGGGAAAGAATATTGGCTCTTCCTCTTCCTCCACTTCTTCTTCTTCTTCTTCCTCTTGGCTTACTCTCGTCAAGAGAGCCTTCAGGTCTCACTCCAAGGACGGCAGCGCTGAGAGGTGGGAAGAACACTATCAAGGAGATGAAGAAAAGGTTCGTGATTCTGATCCAAATGAAACTTGCATTCATGGATTCTATAATTCATGAATTCCACGTATCCATTGAAGAAAGCATGACTTCTTTCTTGGTCAGCCTGTGTTCATTTCAATTCACCATTTCTGTTTTCCATTTGGGCATTTATTACATCACCTAGCCTCTTCATGGAGAGATTTCATTTCTTCAGAGAAGAACCAGACCAGAGACTTGATCCTCCGCATCTCTCTCACCTGTCATTTTCCAGAGTACACCCTTTCATAAATTACATCCCGCAGGGAGAAAGAAGAAAACGAGACACTTACAACCAGCACTTTTTCCAAAACACAGAGGTCCCTTACCAGTAATCTTGAAAGATTTGAATTTCACTGCACCACACGCAGTTCGCCGCTTTCGTGGTCCATCATTTATCATTTCTTGAACAAAATCTCTGACGGTCTTTGAGGTTCCAATTTGCAGAAGAGAGAGAAATGGAGGTGGCTGTTCCGCAAGCTGGGCTCCGGCTTTGTCGAGGCAAAGCCGAAGCCAGAGACGACGTCGTGTATAAGGGTAGACCCCATCATAGCGAACGAGCAGAGGCATGCCATTGTAGTGGCGGCGGCACAGGCGGCGATGGAGATTGCTCGGCTCACCAGGCCAGCCCCCGCTACCCTCGCCAAAGAGAACTGGGCATCCATCATCATTCAAACATCCTTTAGAGGTTACTTGGTAAGAACTTGCATGAAGCTCCGGTAGAACCCAGTGGGGCCACCACCATATAAACTCCAAAATTTGCATCTTTTTTTTCCTGTTGATTTTCTAATGCGAGATCCCAAATCTGTCTTTCTCCTGCAAATGAAGGCAAGGAGAGCTCTGCGTGCGCTCAAGGGCTTGGTGAAGCTGCAAGCCCT
This sequence comes from Trapa incisa, assembly GCA_030064435.1. Classification (NCBI taxonomy): domain Eukaryota; kingdom Viridiplantae; phylum Streptophyta; class Magnoliopsida; order Myrtales; family Lythraceae; genus Trapa; species Trapa incisa. Next base: position 17,522,566 of record CM057773.1, on the reverse strand, counting down.
AGTGAGAGGCCACATCGTCCGAAAGCAAGCGAAGCTGACCCTCCAGTGCATGCAGGCTCTGGTGAGGGTTCAAGACCAGATGAGGGACCAGCGAGCCAGGTTGTCTCACGAGAGCAGCCGCAAGTCCATGTTCCCCGAGTCCAGCTCGTACCTCCAAGACATCCGTGAGAGAAAGTCAATTGTAAGTAACCCCATGAGCAGGAGGACAGAGAAGAGATTCTTCTATATATTCTCTACCTTTCTTTGTTACCCATAAAAAAAGGTATAAAGATTCGTCTTTCTCTTCTTTGTAAATGCTGGCAGTCGAGGAACACCAACTGCGCAGCAGATTTCTGGGACAAGCAGCCCATCAATGAAATGGTGGATGTTGAGGCGATTCTGCAATGCAGAAAAGAGATTGCTGCTTCACAACGAGAAAGATCGCAGTCTCGGGCCTTCTCTCAGCAGGTTCTTTGATTTTCCTGAAATATAATTGCCTGAGAATTGCAATGAACTTACATGGGAGGGATGGCTTTGCATTGTAATCATCAGATGTGGAGGACCCAGCAGAGCCGATCACTGGTTGATGATGATAAGGACCTCGAGGAGGAGAAGATCAAGTTGTTGGACCATTGGATGGCCATGAAGCAGTGGGAGAGCCTCGGCAGAGCCTCCACCGACCGGAAAGATAACATCAAGACGGTCGAGATTGACGATTCATGGCCTTACTCTTACTCGGTGCCTAGAAGTGGCAGGAGATCAGCATCGTCATACCAGTACCCCCACCAGAACAACTACTACTACTACAACAGACCTGCAACCCCTCAGTCTGCTGCTTCTCCGCACCACCGGGCAGCTCACCTGCATGTCCATCACCATCACTCTCCAGCCACCCCTTCTCCGTCCAAGGCGCGGCCTATCCAGGTCCAGTCGCCCAGTCCGCGGTGCTACAGGGGCACTGAGAGGAGGTGCTACTCGGCAGCAAACACCCCGAGCCTGGCCGCCTCCACCAACTACAGGCTCAATGCTGGGGCTCACCGGAGCAGTGTCTTCAGTGGGGCCGGTATGGTACATACTGCTGCTGCAGCGATTCCAAACTACATGGCCGCCACGGAGTCTGTCAAGACCTGGGTCAGGTCCCAGAGCGCCCCGAGGCAGAGGCTTTCCACGCCGGAGAGGGAACGGGCAGGCAGAGCCTCGGCGGCTCGGAAGCGGCTGTCTTTACCTGTCCCGGATGCTTAGACCGGACCTTACGGTGGGGTCAGCGGCTCCATCAACTCCAGCCAGAACCCGAGGAGCCGAGCTTCAACAGCGCCACTGCCGCTTTCACTGGGTAGAGCAGCGTTTTTTTTCACATGATCATCACATGGATGATACCATGAAACCACCAAAAGATTGCCTTGATTCGGTAGAGACTTTAGGTTGAAAACTCAGATGTTTTAGAGGGTAAGAAGAGATTCCCGCTGTCGGTTGAGCTGTCCTACTCCTGGCAATGGCATGGAGTGTTGAGGGGGGACCATTCTTTTGTATGGAAAGTGGCAGACAGGGGAAGGAGTCAAAGCCACAGACGGGAAAGAGTCAAGAACTTCATTTGATTATTATTTTCACCAAAACTGAGTCACGGTGATTTGCAGAAAAGAATAACTTTATCGCCTTACATGCCGTGACAGTGCCAACGTCCTTTCTTTATGTTCTGCTTCTGCCCACTACCATTATTATCATCACTTTCCAATTCCAACTGCTTTTTGCAATTCGTATGGCTTTGGCATTGATATTTGATACTGAGTCAAGTTGTAGTGTGAAAAGGCTTCCCTCTTCCTCGTGCTATCGTCTCTTGTCTACCACCGAAATTGATGTATAGCTTTGCCAGCCTTCTCCACCGAATGTAGCCAAGAGATGCAAGAAAAAGTTAGGACCATCATGAATAGAGAAGCAGGGCAGTTTCATTATGCCCAGTTTAAATACAATTGGATTAGGGGGCTGGATTCTCCTGTTCAGTAGGGCGGTTCTTGTGCTCACCAAACCATAGAAGAACCAGCCAAAACTTTGGTGCCAGTCAGTCAGAAGGCCTAATCACTCCTTGATGACATGGGTCTCACCCACCCAACATAGACATTTTACCAGAAAACGCCAAACAAGGCGATAATTCATGCATGCATGTACAAAGGAATGACCCCTGGGAAAATGGAAGATGCGTTATAACTATTGATAGCAAAGTTTAGTGACTTAGGATTATCGGATGAAGACATGAGATTGCAGAAACCAAGTGACATGAGGCAGTAGCCGAGCAAACATGCAATCATGTAGGAATAACATACTTCTGTGAGTAGCTTACCTTTGATAGGCCCATAAGTTTGTAGGTTCTATCCCTTATGCCGTGCTTGTACCCCAATCCTAGACAAGACGGAATCAGCATCACATATTGCTCATTTGTGAAAACAAGAAAGCATGGCAGGTGATCAATCCATGCCCACATGAGACATCATATAATCATCAAACGAAAAGAAAGAAATTTTAGCCACCTCAAGGCTAGCAAAGGCTGAGGCTCACGAATAGGCAGGCAACAAAAGGCAATATCAAATTTATATCTTCCAACCAGAGTTATGAGCTAGTATTAGATTATCGGGTGACAACAGAAGCTGAACAAGATGTCTTTAATCTATAAGGAAAAAGGCCCTGAATCCACCCGGGAGCATAATGCAGTGATACAAAGGTTGAGCAGTCAAATACTTACAACTAGCAATGCATCTCAAGTAGAACGAAGATATGTATTAATTACAGATGGGAAAGGATACTAGCTCAATGAAGATATGGGAGAATCAGATCATACGACCCAAGACACAAAGATATGATTAAAAAGACAAATCTCCAACCTATGTAATGTAGAGCCAGAAGTAGTCTCAATGATTATTGCAAGATTTATTCCCAGTAAAAACAAGTGTGCGCTACTAACTATACCATTGATATCTACTGAAAAGAGTACTCTGGAATGTCAAAGTTACAAAATCAACAAAGCACACTTTTCTCCACTAAAATGAACGTAAAACACATATTATATGCATCTAGGATAAGACTGATGAATTGAGACTCTGCCTGCAGCAAAAGGATGAGTAGAATGCTATGACATTGTCCCATCCATAGATAGCAGCAGCTCTGGTAGCTCCTCCAATCTTGTCACTTATAGCTCAAATTCATCTTCAAGTTTCAGTGCTTCAGCTGCTGCCTCTTCCTCATCATCATCGACCATAAAGTAAGGATTATGTGCCTCTGGTCTGAACTTATACCCTGTGAATACATAGAAAGCCAATGTAGCCAGTTCTGCAGCCACCACACTGGTCCACATATATTTATATGATGTGATCGTCTCCAAGGCATAAACCACAACACGAGTGAAGTAGATGTAGCAGATAACCACAATATAATACTGCCTGAAAAGAGTCAGCTTCATTAGGTTCACAGCCGCCTTCCCATCCGTTCGCGCAGCTTCCCGTAGGTTCTTAATTGACCAAACTATGGGGAAGAGAACAGCACAGCAGCAAACTACATCAACGAGCAAGAACACTTGCCTCCATGTGACCCATTCCTTATCAAAAGGGCCCATCTCATCGATCACAACCTGGGCAATATTTGCCACAACTTGAAGCGGAATCACTATCATCAAGACCTTCTTTTCCTTGTCCTGCAAGTAAGGCTTAAGGAACGACCACCCAGTTCCAATCAGGACAATCAGAGTGAAGAGCATGATTCCCTTTAGGAAGCTAAACATATAGAACAATACATCCCAGCCGTGAGCAGTCCCCGTACGCTTAATGTAGGATTTGTCCTCTGCTTCACACAATAAATTCAGCCCTTTCAGTAGAACTACAGTAAGCATGAAGAAGTGGATCTTATAGACTGTGAGCCGTTTCTTATAGAGGACAGAAATCCAGACACCCGAAATCACAAAGTATATCAAAAAGAATAGGAAATAGACCCTGGGGAGGACGGTCCTGCCAGCAGAGAGGAAATCCCTTTGGCCGCTTTTCCCTTCGAGATTGTACATAGCGGATCGGACGTCCATGGATATTTTCAGAGGCCGCTGCGGGTTCTGGAGGCAATTTGCCAGCACTAGCGCATACTGATTAGCGTCCGTCTCGGAGAAGACAGTATTGATGCTCGACTTGTCACCTTGGAGCTTATCGAAGGTGAAGACCCTCTTGACAAGTTCGGAGTCAAGAGTACAGGAGATGTCGCCCTCCTCCAGCTGTTGCAGAACGTGGAGCCACGAGTCGCGAGTGCAGAGGAAGAACCCGACCTTCGCGAGCTCGGAATCGGAGGGGGCGGGCGAGAGAGAGATCCGGGAGACATTGAGCTCGAGGCGGCCCCTATGAGTAAACCCAAACTCATCGAAGGGAATGATCGGGCGGTCATCGGATCGGATCTCCGTGGACCGGATCTCGGCAGCGGCAAGCGATATCAGAGTCAGGATCAAGAGTAACAACAGATCGGCAGCTTTCAGAAGCGCCATCGCCCTGCAATCGATCGGAGTAGTCTAGAGAGAGAGAGAGGGATGGATCTGCTTCTCTCTCCCCTTTTCTCCTCGTTGATGCTTTCTACGGAGAGAGAAGGACTCGTCTCAATCATATTATTTAAATTTCTCAATATTATATAATTTTAAATAATAAATATATAGGACCAACCAATAACTGAACACGGAAAAGCCACATATTTCTTTCTACATCCCAAACTTTATCTTTTCACTAATTGGCCATCAAAGTTCCATGCTTGATCCAATTCAAACACGCTGGTTCTAGGATTAAAACTAGAGCCGGTGGAACCGAAAGCCAAAATCAACTTGATCAGTGGCTCGAGAAGAACGCCAGCGCACCCACAAGGGGAGCGTTGATGTAGGTGGCCGGCTCAGACTGCTGGTAGTTGTTCCGGTCATCGGCGTAGTCGTCCCTGCTGTCGGGCCCGCCGACGATGGCCCCCACAAGGACGTTCGGGTTCGGCGATCCGGAGTACAGGTACTGGAATCCAGCCTCGCAGGGGATGCGGTCGGGGTGGGCCTGGACCGACGGGACCGAGGATCCCCTGTGGTGGATGTGTTGCGGGAACCTCTGCCCGAACCCGACCATGTATGACATCTTTGCCGGGTTGTCTCCCAGGATGTAGTCAACCTGCTTCCTGGCCAGCGAGACCAAACTGTCTGCGGGTACGGCAGAGCCTCCGCAGGAGACGGCGGCGGCGGCTCCTCCTCCGTTGGATGTCAGGTACTTAGCGTAGGCCAGGAGGAGGAAGGAGGTTGTGGTCACGTACTGGAGGTTGCTACTGCTTTCCTTGTACAGAAGCCCCCCTGCAGTAAATGGTACTTAAAAGACTGATAAAAAGCTCCGATGACAGCCATTGTTATCAACTTTCCAGGTGATCTGTTTGTTGCAGAGAAATGGAGTAACTAAAGACGGTAGCTTTACCTGGAGTATATTGAGCCTGGAAACTGGAGGTCCCCGGAATGAGAGAGCATATGTAGTTGTCAGAGTGAGCCTGGAAACTGGAGGTCCCCGGAATGAGAGAGCATATGTAGTTGTCAGAGTGAGCCTTGTACCCCTGAAAATCTTCCAAATTCTTCTCCAGAAAGTACTGTAAGATTAATGGATAAAAATCTTTCTCAATGCAATTCTTGTTCAATCTTCATTTTGAATTTGGAGTCCTTCTGCGGAATCCTCCAACAGTTCTTAAGAGGATGTGTTCCTTGGAAGCAAACCTTGGAGAGGAGGATCTTGGTGCCGGCCCTTTTGTCGTCCCAGCTGAACGAGTAGTCATCATCATCTGCTCCCATTGTATGGCCATTGGACTGGATGTAAGCCAAGTAAGAACCGTCTTGCGAAGCGCGATGGATCCACGATGCCCCCCACAGGAGCTCATCCTGATAAAATCGAACACCCAGAGCGAACTGTGATCAGGGAAAGAAAGAAAAAAAGGCCTTGTAGTTGATCGAGCCGGGGATAACTTGAGCACAAAGTTACTTACTTGGTATCCCGAGTAGGAGCAATAGAATGGGCAGACCACGGAGCTGAGGGAATCGCTGTAAGAGCCACGGTAACTGTCTGCAAACTCAAAGACCTGCGCAGAGCCGAAGCGAAGCAGGGAGTTCAGTTATGTCTGTACTCTCTGTGACGCTCCTAACATGTTCCTGAGTCTTTACCTTCACGGCGGTTTGGAGCAATCTTGCAGAATAGGAAGGGTCGGAGTCCTTGAACACGATGGATGCTGCAGCCAGGGCAGCGGCCGTCTCGGCTGCCACATCGGATCCTGGGTTTTGCGGCGACACCTTGTACACGTTCCTCGGGGTGTCCATGTCCTCCGGCCTCTCCCAGCATTTGTGGTCCATGTTGGGGTCTCCAACCTTGAGCCATTCCAAACCAGACAATCGCACGAGGATCATAAACATACATTTCATGCACAACGCAACATCTAGCAGAAAGGTGATACTTGGCTGTGTCCTACTTGAACATATAGAGTGTCCGGAGTTGCCGTGGCGGCTTTGAGGAGATAATCAGCGCCCCAGCGAACGGTGCCCCTGGCATTCTCGATCTGGTGCGGCATCGAGCTGCCGAACTCTATCACGCTCCAAGCAAGCAGGGTGGTTGTAAAAGCCATCGGCAGCCCGAACTTGAGGTTGTCTCCGGCATCATAGTAGCCCCCCGACAAATCCACCTGTACACAAGACCAAAGAACACATAAGAACATCAGTTGACCTTCTTATGAGACCACACTATCTCACAGTGAGTTAGTTACTTGAGAGGATGAGCCGTCGGAAAGTGCGGAGTCGCCCCTCCAGGTGAGCCGCTGGTTGGACGGCAACTTTCCGGACCTCTGGCCCTCGAAGAAGAGGATGGACTTATCCAGAGCGTCGGAGTAGTCATTGGAAGTGAAGGCAGAGCAGAAAAAGCATAAGGAAATTAGGAGAAGGAGACAGAGAAGCAATGGCAGCGCCTTCAAGGTCGACATATTGAAGGAAATGGATTACTTTACTCAACACCGCCAAGGTTTGCAGGTTGGTGTTCTGCAAACTCCTCTATTTATAGAGGAGAGAATGGCCATAGAGTTGAAGGATTCCCATTCTGGTTAACTATCACCTACCATTAGGGTCTAATCGGCTCGGTTGATACAGAAACAAAAGCATTAGGTGCAGCAGTCAATTCCCTCACGTGTGACTTGTAGAAAGTGGTGGGCTCGATCACCACGATCACCGGGTCCAATATGCAATTCATCCAAGACCAGGGAAAGTTGAAAAAATAAAATGTATATTTTATTATATTAATTTTTAAATAAATATAAAATATAAATTCAATTTATTATATTGAAGATAAGAATTGAATTTTCATTTTCATGTCATTTATGGTTAAAACAGTGTGATTATACCACTTGGAAGATGTTTGCAATTTTCAAGCCTTTTCTAATGTGGTCATTAAAAATGGTCAAAGTGTCTCATTTTTAGTTGCCTTAGAAGTCTTGAAAAAGAAAATTAAGGAGAGATTGGTGCGTCTGCCGTAATTCCAGGCGGTGGCTTGCAAATTTGCTGGCTCACTGGCTCCTTTTCATTTATTGTATATCATCTATACTTGAGTTTCAGTCGTTTGGACTTTTGGTTATTGAGCATGCCGTATGAGTCACGGATGGTCCATGGCAGAGACTCTGCTAGTCACATGAGCGGCCAAAGCCCAAAATGCACTGCAATCAAGTTTTTGGAACTAATTTTGCTGCGTTTTCCAAATGCACTGCAAAAGAAGTTTTTGGAACTGAGTTTGCTGCAGTTTCTAAATGTGATAATGATAATAGCATTTATGGACTCTTAAAGGTTCACCCTATCAAATGAGAGATGGGGCTGATCTGATGGCCGACATGGAAATTATACCATGCAAATGTGTTCTTCTGGTGTTTGAGCTTGAATTCTAGACTTCTCCAGTGTTTTCACAGGGGAAGTCTAGAGTTCTGCCCACTTGGAAAACTTTCAATTTTTCTTCTCTAGAAGATATGGGAACTCCCCAACATGATCCGTGACCAAATCAAAACACTTGAAGTTGTGCGGCCAAGTGAAGGATAAGTACCTTATTTTACTGTTAACTCCAGTAATGGGGATCAGGTAGGTAATAGGCATGGTAAGAAAAGGACCCACTTAGGGTTCATATTCAGGGATGCTTAACTGCAATTTTGAAGGCATGGGCCAAGGGTGAGTGTCTCCATGAATGGTGCATGCTTTATACACCGAAGATGGGCTTAAGAAGGCCTGAGGAAGGAATGATGGGTATATCACATAAGCTGAGCAACTATTAGGACTAAGTTTGTATTATCAAAGGTCTAGTACAGTAATATTCTAAAGGGCATTTGAACATAAAACTCATTAATAGTCTAATATATATATATATATATATATATATATATATATAAAGAAAGGTGAATGTAAGTCTTTGTGGAGTGTATATATTGTACTAAAGTTCATTGATGAATATAAGCTTCTATTTGAGAAGATGCTTCTTCCACACACCCTCCTATGGATGCTCTCCTAAAAAAATGATGATAGCCATATTCTTCTCCACTTTTAAACACAGGATAGGCTGTGAAGAGAGTGAGGCAGAAGCTTCTCCTAAAGTCAGAGAGAGATTTTGAAAAAGTTTTATGCTTGGACATAATCATCACCATCATCATCATCATGTATACTTGATACGCACGAGTGCAGAAAGATTGTGAAAGGAACAAAGTTGAAAAGAGGGTGATGGGCAGAAGGGAATAATCCTCATTTCGACACAAGGCAGATCTCCATTTCCCATCTATAGAGCGCAAAAAGCTGGCGTAAGTTCACTGCAGCCAGCAGCATATCAGTCCATGAACAACATGACTCATTCCAAGCCAGTATATTCAAGAGAGAACTTGTTCCTTCTATTTGAATGATTCCAAGATCAATGTAAGCAGCCAGAGTTCATCCTCCCACTTAAAAGGGGGATTGGAACTGATAACCCCACATCAACAAACTGTTCCCAAGTAGATCAGAAACAAAAGGGAGTGGAATTGTCTGGTCTGGCTATCTTGCCAGTAATTAACTTACATCAGCAAAGTAATTAGCTTCCTTAGTAATGTCAAAGGATATTTGATTCCGGAAATCCCAGTTGGGTATAGCTGGGAGATTAGCATAGATGAGAGATGGAGTGTACTTACTGTGGATGCGCACAAACAGACAGGTAGACTCTTGAAACCATCATGAAGAAATTCAGTTCAATGAAATGAAGATTTTCCCATTTGGATCTGACTGACGAGAAGAAGAAAACTATCCTCTAACTCATCACCATCCACAAGTTTCTGATAAATAAATGAAATTTAAAAAAAATGAGTCAGAAGAAAGAAGCTGGTAAAGGTACAATGATGAAAACTTCAACTTTTTTTTGTCAGAAAAGTGAAAGAGTCAAAGGCATCATCATTATTCCAATCTGTTCATGCACGGTGTCAATCTCCCTAGCTTACCCAACATAACCAGAAGCAATCTAGGAAAACAAACTCAGAAGAGATATCACTTTCCAAACATCAGCTCTGTTACAATGAAATGAGTGATCCACCATAGATGGGGATCATTTGTCAACAATTGGTAGCGATAATTGAGGGGAATGAAGCCTGGTCCGACATCGCCAACTCAAGAATTGGTTGAGTATGTGCATAACAGGGAGGATAAAATTAAAGATAAGGGCCAATACAAGATCAAGGCATCTACAAGTAAGTGACCTCGAGCCAGACAACATTCCCCTCAAGAAGAGCAGCCCTGATTCATTGGCAAGATCCTGTAAGACTGAACTTATGTGAATAGCTATGGGTTGGCTATTTAAGGGACGGGAACTAGAGAAAGCAAGGGAGGATGAGATGACTGTGAATGGAGAGGGAGGAGATAATGAGATGAGAAGGAAAAGTATGAGCCATAAAAAGAGGGGAATAAGGAGGAAGAAGAGGAAAGTTGGGGCCTAAGAAAAGGACAATGAAAGGCAATAAAAGTTAGCAAACCTAACTGACCCTACTCCCCTTTTTTCTCTACAGGGTGGCTAGGCCTCCTTCAGGGCAATTAAAGCGGCACCTTTTCTAGGCTCCGGGAGGATTTATTCGAGGTGACGACAGACAGACTCAGACACATGGAAGAGAGAACTGACAAGAGTCATCTCCTGCTTGTGAACCCACCAAGCATTCCCATGCCCATGCCCATATCTCCGATCTATGAATAAGTTCTATAGGAGGAAAGCATCATCATTAGTACATGATGAAATCTGGGTTATCTTCTACCAAGGATTATAATAAAACTGTGGAATAGTGGTTGAAAATTAGTGGGAAAGGCAAACAACCTTTTGAGCATGCATTCCAAGCTAGTATAGTCTCTTTGATCGAAACCCTAGCCAATTTATCTGAAAAAAAAGGAAGAAGAAGATTCTTAGCAAGCTAGACAACCTAGAAAGTGGAACCAAAGTGTATAGACTTGGGCACCTTTTTTTTCTGGGGTTCTAACAACCAAACATGCATACCCGGACATATCGGTCTCCTCAATTTCTTTCAATCATGTCTCCTACACATACAATAATAGTTAGTATACCTTGTAATGTTTCATTTTGAATTATTTACCTGTCTTCCTTACCTTCTCGACCCTTGATTTGGCACATTGAGATTGAGAAGTCGCCGGCATAGTATTCATCCTCAATATAGGCTTTCTCTCACATGGGAAGATGGCCTTTTTTTCATCATCCAATTAAACTAAAAAAATTAAATTTCTACAAATCCTGCAATTAGTTGGGACTTCATATAAAGGCATGCATCAACTAAAAAAAACTTCTTTATATTTCTCCTATTGGCAGATATTTTCCTTCCTTCAAACTTGTAAAAAGGTGTAGGAGGAAAAGCAAACCAAGGGGAGTAGGGTTAGCCTTAGCCCTGTTGTCAAACATGAATTTCTGCCTTGACTTTCATGGATTGGTTTGAAAATTTTTTGGCACTGCTAGGAATTCTATTCTAGTGTAGTTTAGAGGGAAAGCTGGTGTTTGAATGTCGAGCCATTGAAGGGTTGAAGTACCATTTAATGAGGCTAAAGCTGCAAAGATGTATGGTTTGGCTATCGCTCCTACATCTGGGTAGAGTTACAACTTGACTATGATAATAGAGAAATCACATGTTTCTCTTTTATAAGAGTATGTATATACAGAAAAATTGACTTAAAGGCAACAATTAGAGAGTGCAGAAATTATCCCAACCAATTCGTGTTGAGTTATAACACGCCGTTTATTTCCACATAGAAGAATTCCCCTTACATTATGTAGTGGGGAATTGAATTGTACTACATGCACAGGTTCTCTTCCATGATAATGAAGAACAATAAGCAATGTCAAATGTGGATCTGTTTTATTATATGATTAATGCAGTTAATCAATGACCAATTCAATGATTAGCAGAGAAAGAATCAACTCAAAGGGTAATAGGGACACGGAGACCATCGTAACTCAGCTGTACGTCAAGACCCTCTGTCTCCATCAATTTCATAAGATCTTCATTCAAAACATCATGGTCCATCAAATGCATCATACCTTCATCGTGTTGGAAGGGCGAGAAAAGATTGCATCAAGGGCTAGAAAGTTTTTTTTTTATTGTAGAGAAGAAATAGAGCATATAAAAAGCATCCAGATTTGATTAGGATGTATATCAGCGGCATACCAGTGAAAAGTGTGCGTTTGGGCCGAATTTTCCGCACTTCATCCAAGGCCTGGAAGGAATAAGAGCATTAAATATATACTAGCAATATACTGTTCGCTATTTTTTGTTACAGATTTGTCAGCCATGTGAATGAGAGTTGAATTTTCCACCTATTGGGTCATATGAGAATATGCATATATGCAGCTTACCCTGGGTAGTCCAAAATGTGTTGCAGAGGACCGGTCTGGCCTTAAAGCATCCTACACAATCAGTAAGTGCATCAGTTTGTATTTCCAGGTTTTGCAAGTTTGATGAATAAGAAACGGGCAGAAAGAAGAGAGCACCAGAATCAAGATATCACAGTCCTTAAGAAGGGGATAAGTTTCTTCAGGTATTTCACTAACATCACTGCATGGAATTGTACACAACAGAGTTAAAATTTGAAGCAACACATCATAATAGCTCACCAGAAGGGCAACAAGATGGTTAAGAGAATCTTCACCTAATATAACAAATGTTGCCAAAACGAAAACCAAGAGAACGGTAACCCTGACCATGCCATACCGGTAAAGGAGTGAACTGAAGCATGAGAAGAGAGTATCAGAAAAGAGTTGGGAAACTGTAACATGTCATTTCAGAGCCAGAAGTGCATAATTGCTAAACAGAATGATCATTGAAGTGCATAATTGCTAAACAGAATGATCATTGAAGTGCATAATTCCATGGATATATAAGGCATCTTATGGTAATTACAGTGGACCAATATACATGAAAGAAAGTTAAATTGAAAAAATTACAGAGGTAGCATATTAGGCATCTGACCATCATATCATCTACAACAAATGTCTCCTCCGTTATGATGTTAAACTGAAGCTCAGAGACGGCAGCACCGGCTAACACGACCCTCGTGTCAACTAAATAATAGTGAGTTTTCTTCATTACCTGACATTTTCATAGAATGGACATAAGATACTCATTGACGGAGGTAAAGTATGCCAATAAATTGAAAAGAATACCTCTATAATGTTAGAAGAAGGTATGTGAATCGATTATCAATTATAATGAGGTTATAGTCATGATATTTTTCTGGGATTTACTAAAGATCCGAGTAGTGTAGAAAAAACTAAAGCGCATCGTGGTAACTACTCAATTTGCCCAACCTATTTGAGAACCACAAAAAGCCAAACTAGAGGAAGTTATACTTGGTTTATACCACATTACAGTCCCTAAGAATCATACATTGTTAGTTCCCACATTATTTGAAACCATAAGTTTGAATCCCCAAATTTGTGGTAATCATAAATCTAATTTCACTAGATCTCTTGCTTGAACTGACCAGAAAATATAGTCTTAACTCATTTTTTGACTCAGGCATCACTGGTATCACTAAAAATTGGGTCTATCTCAAGCCTGCTGGGAATAATGACTCAAAATCAAGTTTGAGGCAAGAAAAACCAGATTGAGATTTTAATTTGGCTGCTCATTTGTATGGGTATAAAATAGTATAATGATATTTGCTACAGAACAAACTAGAAAATTAGCAGTGCACCTCAAAATCACGTTTTGCTACATATATTGGAATATGGGGTTGGACATTATTGGTCCAGTCACGAAGATCATCAAGACCTGATGAGAGTGAAAAGATGTCACTTTCTGCCCACACCATCGAAGAAAAAAACTAGAAAGTGTGCAGAGACCTCCAATAGCATCAGCATGAGAATGAGTAATAATAACCGCATCAATTGTTCTTATCCTGACATAAACACAACTAGTTACTTCTAAATGAATACCGAAAAAAGGCAAAGAACTTATAAAAGATCACTACAGCAGAATATATAGGACCTTGTGCTTTCACTACTTCTTAATCAAGGAATGGATGCCTTTCTTTGGTCGCAGCCATCAAATTATAGTATCCATGCATAAGTATTTATGACAAGGGTTGAAAGAAATGGAAAATTATTACTTGTCCCGCATATCTAAGTAAAAGTATCATGTCAAGTCCTTGATATCAGGAAAAGGAAAAAGCTTGTCATACACATTATAATTTGTGTAACACCACATTTCAATACTGCCTTTTTATCAGATTCTGATAATGAATACACAGAACACTTCAGGGGATGTATTATTTCAGCTGAACTAACATAGAATATTCTAATAATTACACGGAAGATATGGACCCGATTCAAGAAATCGATTAGAAGAAAAACTAACCCGTATGCAGGGAACCAATGAAGGGCACTATGGTAGAAAAACCTGCATAGGAAGTGAGAAAGTGTACCATAAAGATTATGCCGATCAAAAGTATTAGTATCACTGTCAACAAAGCATAGCAACTACAGGCTTTCAAAGAAAAGATCAGTACAAAAATTGATAAACATAAGTAGAGTTTTGCCTCTTCCATTATCACTTACTTGCCAGCATCTATAAGAATGTTACGTTTTCCATTTGGTCTAGAATGCCGAATGAGAATGCTGGTATTAAGTCTTTTATTCTTATTTCCTGGTTCAATGGCTTTCCAACAAACCTGCAACAGTAACATGACAATTCACTTATATTATGATAACCTTCTGTAATGAACATAACATGTTCGACTGTTGATTCAAGTGTGCTTAGGGGTCATACTGCACATTTCTTCACCGTGTTAGTCAAGCAGCTCACACGCGGAATACCTTCACTAGTGCCTGTCCCTATGAAGATTATTTCAGACTGTTCATCCGGTGACGATCCTTTACTTGCATCGTTTCCTGTGATGGGACCTGAAACACATTCTTATTCACTCAAGTACAGTCTAAAAGCTACTGGTATTGGAATGCAATCAATCCAAAGAAGGATTCAATTTCTCTTCCCCTAATATCATATGGAGTTCAACACAAGCGGATAGCTCCACTGGTAATACAGACTCCAAACTAAGCACCACAGAAATCCTCATAATAAACTGACTACTATCAAACAGAAAAAAAAAAAAACTAGGCACGGAATGAAGTATCTACTAATCGCTAAAGAGCCAACATAGAAGCTGGATGAAGATCTAATACTAGTCGATGCAGGATAAGAAAAAAACTCTAGTTGCAAAAGTCGTTATCAGACCCTTTCAATGAGAAAAGGAAGTGTCGGAGGAATCACCGGAGCTGAGAGAAGCACGAAGCGCCGAATTTCTCGGAGCCGAGAACTTGAGGCCCATGATCGAGGCTGCAGGGGCGGGGCGGTAAACTGGAGCCAAGAGAGCCATCCTCGGAGTGCATCGGAACGCGCTCAAGAAGAGAACCATCTGACGTTAGCAAAACTAGCTTCAGGGGAACTCTGTTAACTGCAAAGATTAAGGAAGCAATCTGAGAGGGTACGGCCGCCGGAGATGATTTGGTCCTCCCCGAGTCCTCCACACAAAAAGGCAGCTACCTTTTCTGATGTTGCAACCAAATTAGCCGTCCGTCTGTCTAACGATGGGATGGAGATTCTCTGCGGCAGAGGAGGGCCGGTTGCAGTGCAGCAGCTAATGGCGGTGATTGCCTCGAGTGGATCAAACGGCAGGAATAACGCCACATAATCATAACTGAAATCGACTCAGAAAATATTTATATTATGATGAAAAAATATGTTTTATTATTTTCTTTAATTTTTATTGGTTTAAATAAATATTACGTATTCCTAACGGAACATTTCCCTCGCCGACTCTGTGTTAACAGTATCTCTCCCTCCCTCTCTGTTCTTCCTCCGCTGATCATAGCCTGGCCGCAATGTCGACGCCTTGCACGAGCCCCAACCGGAACTGGAAGCGGAACCGGAAGTTGTGCCTGAACCAACGCCAGCACTGGAGATAGCGTAGCGGAAACCGCCGATGCAGATCCCGGGAGGAGCAGAGCCGAATCTGCCGGCCGAGATTCATTCGGATGAATCGAACAGTCCTCCTCCGGTGAAGAAAGACGAAGGCAGTTGGACATTCACAGTGAATGAGCTGAAGACTGATGAAAAAGAAGCATGCTCTCCATACAGGTCAATACTTATGAAAGAATTCATTGAGCTGAAGTATTTATGATGCTTAAATACTTATCATCTCAGTATGGCTTTGGTCCTCACTGAATCCTTAAATGAGGCAGTCCTTTTCATCTCAGTATGGCTTTGCTGAGGATACACAAAAAACAATCGAGGTTTCTCCTAATGAGCTATATAGCCTATCTGCTACATTGCAGCTTCTCATGTTCTGAAACCAGGCTACTCGGTATCATTTTGTTTATTTCTTTCTCTTGTTGCTTTCCAGTAACTTACTATATGAAATATTATTCAAAGTAAGGAAATCCCTAATTTGAACATGAGGTACCTCCCTTGCAAACTCTGGATTGTTTAAATAAGAGCATCTGAACTGGATTCTCCATATTGCTGACTATTCTTGGGAGTCCTTACTCCTTAGACAGGTGTCTGGATGCAATTTGTATTGTACTATGATGTCGTCCATATGAATGCTTATTTCTAGGTATAGATGTCGTCCATATTCTCTTGTAAGCAAATTGTTTCTTCAAATCGAGTGTACCGCTGGTGCATCTCTGTCAGTTCAGCATCCTAGCAACCGAGGCCTGCCTCGTATCTCTGTCAGGTCAGTTCATCTTAGCTAGTGTACTATGGTGTCTCGTGATGGATACAGAACTCGAGCGTTTATCAATAAGTCGGGACATGTTCTACCTTGAAAGTGTTGTTGGGGTGAGAGAGGCTCGAACTCTCGGACCTCAGGATAACTCAGCAAAGCTATGAGACCTACGCGCTAGCCAACTGCGCCACCACCCCTTTTGTATTTCCATTTTACCATATGGATCTTTAATATGTTTTCTCATTTGTTGAAGCTTCGCATCATCCTAAGCCCGGACAATCATCTGTGCTTGGACGTCGATAAGAGCTTCAATGGAGGTGAGGTATACTTTTTCACTGTGTATCTACGCCTCGATTCTTTGTGCCACTCTCATATTCCTGTTATTTTTATCTTTCTTTATAATGAAAGAAAACTCGAGGATCGAAAGTTTTGAGTCTCCTGATAGTCTTTCCTATAGGCTTGAAAGCTGAGGCTCTCTACCTCAATGAAGAGCACGGATGGATAAAGAGTTTGGGATTGTCCAATCTCTTGTCCTTCAATGCAGATGTGAGAATGGTGAATCATCAGAACATGAATCGTATAAAATTGTTGGGTGTTATGAAAACTGAAGGTTGAATTGAGGAAGTAGACTAAGATGCAGCAGTAGCATATTGAAGGCTGAACTTGGTGCATTTGTCTATCAATAATCAATTGGTGATTTCTCTTTTTGCATCTGAAAAGATGAAGCAAAAGAAAAATCCTAGTGTCCAATAATATCACAATGATGAATGATCTGTTGGAAACACAAACATATCCATCATCCTAGGAAAAAAAAACTATCTGCAGGAAAGCACAATTCTACCTCTCATCAATTTCATATATTTTATAGCTAATTGTGAGAGGAAGTTGAATTCATATCCACAATATGCACTTTGCACTTGTTAATGGTTTCATGTGAGAACAGGGCACCCTTCAATGACCACTCCTTTTGTTGTTGGGCAGGTAGCCAAGGGGCAACCATCAAGGCGATTGCCCCACCAATCTAAGCCCACACCTTCAAGTTCCAAGCACAGGTACATGAGCACCCCCATGAAGGCGAGCCCTGCATCAAGAGCACCGGAGAGGACATAGTTGTACCGCCTCCACAGTTCCGGCCTGTATCTATATACCACAAAGCCAGACAGGAATCCGACAATGATCCAGGTCGTGAAGTTCACTGCAGTTGCAGGGGGCAGACTCCCTATGCCCCCAATCAGGACCGGCATGTTGATGAGGCCAATCCACTCCTGGTTAGGCCAGGCCTTGTGAGCCAGCCAGACCAGGACCGGAGCGATTGCTCCCCAAAGGAAGAACCAGTTGATGGCCTCGTACGTGCCCAAGTTCCCAAAGATCCTGCGTGGACCGATCAGTCCCCATATCACCGACGCATCATAGAATACCGTGTCACCCGGGCATGTCCATTGGCTGCTCGATGAGGTCGTCTCGCATATGTCCGGGATTGTCTCCATCAGCCACCATGCTGTCCCCAGATATACAAACCCAGCTATCAGAGTGCCCACCACCTAATAAGGCAAGTCCAAAACAGTTCACCGTGGCTGCAAAATATTCTTGCTTGATAAAAAGTTTCTAGGGGGTCATATTTATGTCCAGTGCAATTTCCACGGAAAAGATTATGGGATATTGCACCTCAATTGCCAATTCAGACACTTGATCACATTACCTGTGCCATGAACATAGTTCTAGGAGGAATTTTCATGTAGTGGCCAAGCTTGAAGTCTTGCAAAAAGGTGATTGCCTGGGACATGCTGATGTACCCATACACCTTGAAGCACATGTTTGCTACAGGGTATCCTGGGTAGAGGTATCCAATGATGTACTCCGTAATAATGTTTAGGCCTGGTGCCTGTCATTCCATCAACAAACAGCTCAAAACACAAGGAAAATTTACTGTAAGCTGGTGTAAAGAACATGGTTCTGTTGTTGGCTTTCTATACTGTACCGAGTTCCAATTGAATCCATGGGAGTGATAGCTTATATGATGCTCACAAGAATAGTTATTTTTAAGACTGACGTGATAATACCTGATTGGTGATGGCAGTGATGATGCCGATTGGGAGAGTGAAGAAGATGGCAATGGAACAGGCAAGGAGGACACCCCACCATGGAAGTTGGAGCTGATAGTTGTAGTACTGGCAAGCGAACATGGTTGCTGCTATATTCACTATAAGGATCAGCCAGAACCACCAATCAGGTACCTGCTTGTACTTCATCATCAACCTCGTGTGTATGTCAGTCTTCTGCTTGAAGCTTGCCCTGCTTTGCTCCCATATTTCTCTGCGATCACATTAATCCCCCTCTTGAGCTTTTTGGTACCATCATTCAGTATTTGTATCACAGGATTCATCACTATACCTTCCATGGAAGAGAAGAACGTGGACGATTGTGGCAGTGAGAGACGCGAAGCCAACCCCGTAGGTAATGGCAAAGATGGCGCTAAGGTAGAGTGGCCCTTCTTTCTCATACGCTGACAGATCGAGGGTGAAATCGGAGGTGATGATCTCTGATATGTTGTACTTTTTCCCAGATGCGGCGAATAGGCTGCTGGAGAAGATGGGGAAGGCCCTGGCCTTGTAGAAATTGAGCCAGTAGAAGAGCGGTGCAAGGACATACATGACGAGGACAAATCCGGCTGCCACATTGGCCGTGGCAAACCAGGGGCTAGCCAAGGGGCTGCCAAGGTAAGCCGAGATGGTGGACCAGTCAACCCCGACCACTGTAATGCCAAGTCCATGGAGGCCAGAGCCCAGCTGGTGAGCGAGTACTGAATTTGGGAAGACCCAGCAAATCCAGGAGATTGATGTGAGCATCTCCATGAGGTAGCCTGGGACGATGTAATACGCGAAGCTACATGTGAAAGCGACTAGGAAGAACTGTGTCCGCGTCAACCCGCCCCGAGGCCGTTCCTCTTTCTCGTGCAGAGCCCTGCAGTGCAGCCACGTGAGTCCACATGAGTCACACCCCAAAATCTCATATGGGTCATGGGTGTGCACTCGACACAGGTTTGGATAAATTAATAAATTATTTTATTTAAAATAATTGAATTAATATTAATCAAATTTCTAAATAATTCATTTGCAGTATATAATATGGGTAAAAGGTAAAATGTGATAAATAAAAATATACTTAGTATATATACACTATAATTTATCATATACATATTTTTTATTTATATTATACGATATTTATATATAAATATTATTATATAATTAATATTTATTCTTTTTACTATAATAGTGATATATTTAATTTATATCATAAAAATGTAATATATAAAATATCTATTTCGTATATATATTAATATTCATATATTTTATTATTATAATAATAACTTAATTGCATGATAAAATATTATAAATATACTGTATTAATATTAAATTTAATTTAGCATTTTTTATTTTATTATATACGGCATGATTTTTAATAGTTTAATTTAATTCAATTATATGTAAATACATATTATATTAAAAAAATAATTATTTCAATAAAAAATTAAACATTTTTTATTCCTAATTGCGGCTCAAATATCTCAATCCAACCCGATCCCAATCTCCTCCGAATCCGGATCTAATAACTGAACCGAATCTGTTCACATCTAAGTTATACCACGTGTATCCATCAAAACTGAGTATAAAACAATTGCTCTTAGGAATGGTCTCTCGATTTTTGCTGTTTTTTCAATAATTTTTTATGTCCCAAACCTTTATCAGTCTAATTAATAGGAGATATACACGGGTTTAGAAAAAAAAAAAAGATAGTCTTGTGGTAAGTAGCCCGAGTGAAAACATGACATATAGTATCCAACCCTATCCAAACTATAAATTCTCTAATTTAATAAAAAATTTAAAAGATAAATTTATATTTTCAATTAAATATAATAAATATATTAATTAATATATATTAAGTTACATTATATTAAATATTAATATAAAAAATATATTTATATTATATATAATGAATTATACTTATCCGATTATATAAAATAATTAAATTGTTATTATAATAAAAAATAAATTAATATTAAATATATAATATTAGTTATATATAAATATTTTATAATTATAACCAAAAAAATAATATATATATATATACATAATTATATTATATATATGACATTATTTTTCATATATAATATTTCTATTATATAAATTAATCATATAAATTTATATAAATAATATTATCATACTCATTTATTTAAAATATATAAGAATATAAATAAATCTATTTTATTTTATCAAATAGTTATTCTTACCCACCCAAAATCGCTCTAAACCTTTTAATCTTAAACAATACCTAAATTCATTACTTTCCTCCCCCCTCCTAATTTCTCCTATTCTCTCGCCTCCAAGTTCCCAAAAGTTCAATCGAAGCCTTCCTAACGATTAGTTGGCCTAACTAAAAAATAGCTTGAGCAACTAGTGCCCGAAGGACCACATCTTATGGTCCCTCATTTCGTCATTGCACTAATTATTGCATTCTCTCTTTGGTTATGACTCCATGGAACAACAATCACCACAAGTTTCCATATGGCAAGTCCCTTTTTTCTGAAATTATTCTTGTCCCTATGGCCGAATACAAAATGGCATGGACAAACTTATTTTGTATGGGTTATAATATAATATAATATAATGTCATCTCCATCCATCAGGGTGAGATAGCCCACTAGTTATAGCTTTTGCCGGAAATTGATTGTACCTGAATAGGGAAACCTGAACGAGGTTCGCCGGCCACCACATGGCGGCCGGTTCCACGAGGTACTTTCTGAATATGCCAGCCCAGCCAAACCCCAGTACCTGCTCATCCCGTTAAAAAACCTTCAAATATTAGGGTTTTGAGGAGGCATGTAATAATAATATATCAAGGACTAGTTATTTTGTTGGAGTTAATGAACTACCTGGGTGGTGATGACGACGATCAGGGAGACGAAGAAGGTTATGTGCCTCTTGTAGAAGATCTTGATGGCCGTGACAACGTGGATGGCGTAGACGGTGCCGGCGCCGGAGTTGGCGAAGATGGTGATGAGGACGTGCTCCTTCACGTTGAAAGGGCCGGGGTTGAGGGTGAACTCCCACCGTGTCCCCCGGAGGAAGATCCGGTCGGTGACGTGGGCGGCCATCAGCCGCCCCAGCGGCACCACCGCTATCTGGGCCGATATAGCCGATATCGTCATCGGCTCCTTCCGGTACCAGAAGAACTGGTTGAGGAACGACAGCAAAGCACACGACACCGTCCCCAGCACCCACATCCGGAACGTCAGCACCGGCAGCGTCGGGTCGTCTGCCGTTGACACCGTCAGCGCCACCTGCCTCACCGGAGAGTTCTCCTTCTCATCCTCCTCCGGATGCGACAGCTGGGACACCTCAGATGGATCATCCCTGCCGCTCACTGCAGCACACAGTTACTCTATTCATCAAAATGCGAGAGAACAGAAAGTTCGGATTGAGGGAGGGCTGCTTACAGAGAGGGGCTCCGATTTCCTCAGACGATTCCACCATATCCTCGGTGATGATGAGATGAAGATTCCTGTAACTGTCGCCTGAAAAGACGGAGATTCCGAGTATCCCTTGGATGGAATATTCAGGTGACTTTCTTCTTGAAGCAACAGCCAAATCTGGACAGGTGAGAGAGTCTCAAAGTGAGTAAACGTCGGTTTCCTCTTCTGACAAAAAGATGCAAAGGTATAGCAGCCCTAATAATAACACTCGAGAAAGGAAAGTTGAATTGAAATGCTAGTTGCTTGCTACATTGTCGGATTGCGTCTGATTCTTCTACCGAAAAAACAAGGGGAAAGAGAACGCAGAAGGATTATTGGGATGAACAGGCACCGCAATGTAAATTAGGTAACATTTGGATTATCCATCAAACAGCTTGACCTTGTCCCTAGGGCGCCTCACAGTAGAAGTTAACCAGACAAGTTGCAGCTTTCGAGAACCTGATAAACAGAAAAATGATGTTCTTGCACCTTCCTCAACTGCGAGATTACGAATACAATTACTGCAGGCAATATACGGATCGACCATGCAAAATGACTGATCGTATGGATTTCCAATTTTTACTAAACAATGGATTTGAGCCATTCATTCTTACAAAATGGCTGGATTATTTTTAACCACAGGGCATACCATACGATGCGCTGCAGCATGCAATCAAGGGAGCACATCCTCACTCTAATCAATGGTACGCTGCCAATTTGTCAGGCGAATCCTGATCTTCAAAGGTAGAAAAGGATAGTCAAGTCCCATTCCCAGACTATAGATGCCGAGCTTCCGCCTTTGCCCATTGATTTCTCCTTCTCATGAATTCAGCTCCACAAAGAGGCTTGCCTGAGGGTGCAATCCTGCCTCTTTTAAGGACAAGGGTAGCTTATCTGACCCATATATGACCCGTGGAAAGTTCGAGATGAGGCTATAATTTCCTGTTTCCAAGCAACCTAGAGAATCGACATAGTCATACAGCCGTTGGATGGTATCATCACTGTGAAATCTCCTCTCTTTACGTTCTCCTGCTGGAAACCGCACCAAGACCTGATCCACGAGCATTCATCAGAAGTCTGTTGGCCTTGAAGCATAGGGATAGAGACTCTAAAAGGAATTAAGGAAATTACTCTTGTGACATCTGGACCCTTTTCAGGTTCAGCACCAAGAGACAAAGCTTTCTCCTCCCGCAGTTTTGCCAGAGCAGCTGCTCTCTCTGCTACTTCCTGCTCTGCTCTCAGACGAGCCTCTTCTTCCTCCTTACGTTTCCTTTCAGCTTCAGCAGCCTCTCTCTCAAGCTGCTCCTGCTCCTCTTTCCTCTGACGCTCCCTAGCCTAATAAAGTAAACAACCATATCTGAGAAAACGTATCCAAAAAATGCAGCAAGAAAGAAACACACACTTATACAAAAGCAGTAGAACATCGGGTTTATCTACAACACAATATTTACCTGATCAGCTTCAAGAGCTGCTCTATAAGCAGCATCTTGCTCCTCTCTTAATTGCATATTAGTTCTTCTTTCTTCTGCATCAAGCCTTGCTGCAACAAGAACTGGGGCACTTTCTTCAAGCACTCTCAGGAGTGCCACCAGCATTTCCTCTGGTGTTTTTGGGCCTTCAACCTGTGTTGAATTACAAGGATCTATGAGTGCATACATCCTCTTATCATTTGTGAGCTATCAAATTCAATATATCCTCTCACATTTTACACAAGTATAGAGATCAATGACCAAAAGTGAAGTGAAAGCACATAAATATGGTAACATGATGGATGGTAATGGTATGAATGACAAGGTTGGAAACTGATATTTGTAGGATGATCGATCCTTGTAGAATCAAGACAAGCAACAGAGCATTAATGAAAAGTACATGCACAGCTATTGAACTAATACTAAGTTTATACTGTGCATTCCAACTTTTCCAAAATACCACTTCTATTACTACACTAAATACTTAATATAGAAATAGAAATTTAGGAGGTCTACCTGTTGGAGTTAAAATAGCAGTTTCATATGTCTAAAGAGTAGTGTTGGGATTAAAATAGTAGTTTCATGATCACGTGTCTAAATAGGTTTAATATTCTATTATGCCCCAATTACCACCATTAGCACACACATAATAGAGAGGAGAAGCTCAAGAAGACCTTGCCCAGAAAAATTGGACAACAAGAAATTATAATTGATGATAATCTCATGCACATATGATACACCAGGAAAAATTATTTTACAGAAGGATTATTCATGTCCAAGTAAAAAATGGAAAGTTTAGCGCTATCCTCAGTGCATAAACATACAGCCAATCCATGAACTTTTATCTTCTGTAACTCAGACTGAAAAGGAGTACCTATTATAGAAGCAGTCATTCTCTGACAGTATGCAAATTTAAGAAAGATGACTAGGATTAAACTTTTGAATCTTTGATAACAGTTAACATGTGGAGCTAAGTAGTTCATTGTAGTTGTCCACCATCAACATTTAAGGAGTACATATTAAATTGATATAAAGCAAACAACACAACTGCAAAAGGAATTGAACCAGCCCATCAGATCCTTCCCATTAATGTACTAAGCCTGCAACAAATTATTGATCCACCTTACAGAATCTACAAAGCCAGCTCATAAAGTAGAAACACCTACCCTTATTCTATATAACCAATAAAATACTTCTCATATTGTAGAAAGAAGAGAAAAATTAGCAACACATGTAGAATGATTTAGAATATAATCTTTTCTCTTGGGTAACCACATTGTGCTTACCCTCCACCACTTCCACTATCACAAGTGCAAAAGTTAAGCTGCACCCCTAAGAAGTTGCCTTATTATGCTATCAATTTCTAACTCTATCTCACAGTCTCACAACTAAAACAAAATCAAGGATATTCAGTAAAATGCATAACGAACAAGGACGAAGCAGAACAACACCTGCTGAAGTAATGCGATTCGTTGATTAGTTGCCGCCATGACCACAGCGCAGAAAGGAAACCTTGAGGCTTTCAAGCTATTGCTCATTTTAAACCCTTCGCTAGCCCTTATATTCCCTCCCCAAGCTACAAAGTTTTCGTTCACGAAAGCAGCTAAAGCATCGTTACAGAGCGTCCTCTCGCAGAAGACAGGAGTGTCTGGATGTTCAGGAGAGTGCAGGTACACGAACAGCAGCTTGTACGCATTCCTCGACCTCTGAAGTGCGTCCTTGAAACCATCGGAGACGAAATTGAGTCTCGTCGGCATGAAGCCGTACTCACTCTCAAACGCTGCCACAAAGCCCATAGCCTCCGAAGCAGCAGCCGAGACATGGACCAATCGTGCCGAAGATTCATCCCCCCACCGCGAACTGGAACTCAACCCAATCATTCCGAGGGAGTACGAGAGAACGCCGCCGGCGACCCACATACCAAGCCCGATTGCGCCTGAAACCAACCCTAGGCTGCCCGAGACGACTGACACAGGCAGGGTAATGATTCTCCAAGTCAAACTGGGCCTGGAAGCAGCGGTACCGGCGGTAGAAGAATGCTCCACGACTTGGCGGGATCCGGAGCTCGACGGTTCGGCATCAGGCGGCGGGACGGAAGAAGAAGATGCGATCGCGGTAGAATTATCAGAGGGATTGCCGCCAGTGAAGGAGGAGATCGCGAGCTCCAGATCCCAGCCATGATCTTGGAGGATCTCGGTGGACAGGTCAGGATCTTCGACGCCGGTTATGGCTTGGAAGTAGGACACCTTATCAGCAACATCAACCATATCTTCGATCTCTCCCTACTCTGCACAGATAATCGAATCGAGGAGGAGATGAACACAAACGACGATCGTAGTACAGAGATTTGCTCTTCAACGTGCTCTCGCCTTCGCCCACTCCTGACCTGAGAGCGATCTACAAACTTCAATGATCCCTCCACCCAAAGGGATAACAGTAGTACATTGTTTCTTCCTATATTTGCCCGGAAAAAAGCATAATAAATTTCCGAAAAGATCGAAAAAAAATTAAAAAAAACATTTCTATTATTTTACTTTAAAATTTTTCGAATTTATTCACACCCCGCACTTAATAATTTATGTATGTTGATCCCAATCGTTTTATGAACACAATCTCCATATTATAGGATTAGAAGCCCACCCATAATATGGGAAATTCGGCTTATGATAAAATATAAATATCCGAATGGAGTAAATTATTTACGCTCATAATAATAATAATAATAATAATAATAATAATAATAATATACTGCCGGCATATATGGATATAGAGGCGTACATAGAGATTATAGAGGAGCAGATTGAATCTACCATGATCCACCGCCCAATAGTCCACTCCAAAACCCATTAGGATGATGATGATTTGATCCTTGTTGCTGCTGCTGATGGTGTTGGTGACCGTCTTGTTCTGCTGATCTTCACATGCTCGAAGGGGAAGAGAAAGCTGCCGCCTCCAGTGGCAAGAGTCTCATGATGTGCATTGTGGAACCCTCCTCCGACCCTATCTAGCGAGAACCCAAGACCTCCTGCAGGCTTCATGTCGTGAAATTCCGGGAAGAGCCCGTGAGGATGAAGATGAGGCTGTTGATGACTGTTACACGCAGTGGCAACAGTAGAAGGTGCTGATGATGAAACCCCCAGCTTGGGAGCAGAGATCACATGATGATGAGGATTGAGGAGGGGGTCGATGAGCGACTGGGGTCGAAGATGGGACAGCTGAGGTAGACGCGGAGGAGGCGGATGACGAGGAGCGGCCCTTGTTCTTGCGGGAGCCGCCTCCGACGGGGATGATGCGGAGGGAGAGCCGCCCTCGGTCCAGTAGCGGCGGCAGGATTTGCAGAAGTAGCGAGGCTGAGTGAGGCTGTAGTTGTTGTAGTAGCAGAACTTGGTGTTGGTAGAGTTACAACGAGGGCAATTTAGGGCTTGCTCCTTCCGTGGCCGTGGCTTCCTCTCCACACCACCATTACTGTTACAAGCACTGATGTTGCCATTCATTTTCGGAGCACATAAGGCCGTCGTGTTGGGGATGGGGACTACGATCTCTTCCAACGGTCTCATCAATAGCTCCTGATAGACGGGGACACAGAATTGACCCAAAAAGAGTTCAAATACAAGAAGTCTAGTGATAACAAGAACAACATACAGGTCCAACCAGCCATTGAAGGGCTTCTGCGAGCTTGCAATATCAATATGTGACCCGTAGAATTCAAGCATGCACCAAACGACATATGTGACCCGTATATGTGACCCGTAGAATTCAAGTCTGATCTCATGGCATCTTTGCCTGCCTGAATTCTTTGTTCATTGACGGTCTTAAATAGTTCCAAGGGACCAACAGGCTGAGTGGACTCATTTTCTTGGTTCTGTAGTATTTGCTGTCATCATCAACTGATAAAACTGTTCGCCTGTGGCAAGTAGGGCGTCACAGATGCCTGCAAGTTTTCTTGCACAACAACTATGGTGAGAGCCTAAAGCTCATTTTTCTTTTACGTTGAACCAAATTGAGTTTTCTTCTAACTTTCTTCATGAGGGGAATTGTCACTGCTGTGGCATACCAGTCTGATGGAAAGGTTTGGGACTGATTATGATCCTATTCTATTGAGTAACTGTAGTGTCCCTTTGATTGAACTCCTTTAGGTGGAATTCATATGGCCTTTTCTTGTTTGTTTGATGCAGGGTGCAATTGGTAGGTACCATGAGTGGAAACTGCTGTTTGTTTGACCAGAAGCTGCCGTCGTTCCTTCACCGGACTTCTTCATTCTGGGCCGAGGCCTCCTCCTCGAGCTCCCGCTCGACGAACTTTGCAAGTTATCCATTTTATTGCCCCTCACATGGCACATGTAGGTGCGAGGAGCAAACTGGTTAGCCATGTCTTAACATGTAGCAATAGCTGGAACATTAGATCAGACTAAAAAGGGAGACTCATCTTCACGAGCTGTGTTGTGTTGCTGCAAAGCACTCACCATAGTGGAGGACTCATGTTCTGTTTCTTTGGACAGAAAAAAAAAACATAGGCAGCCAGCCATGTGAAGAATTTCGAGCACATGGCTCAAAAGTGAAAACCAAAAAACCTATTTTGTTTATTGTACATTCACAGAAAAGAGGTATGGATTGGATTTAACAAGGAGACAACCCATGATGTAGTCCTAAAAGCATATACAATTATGCACTTAACAAGGAGAAGTAATGAACTTGCTGAATGTTTCTTCTTCTTCTTCTTCTTCTTCTTCTCTAGCACAAGAGAACAATGGAATTGAAGAGGGGACAAAGAAGAATCATCATGGGCTGCTTCCTTTCCCGGCTTTCTTGCTGGGAGGGGGAGGGTTATGAGCTGGGTTGGCTCCTGGTAGATCATAGTCTTTCAGCTGCAGCCCATTCACTCCCATCAGCTTTCTCCCAGCTTTGATCTGTCCGCTCCTAGTTTTTTTCATTAGCAATATTGTACGTACTAACATATCAACATCGTGAGCAAGGTCCTGCAATTTCAATGTGTATAAGTAGTTCGCAAGTTAGTAGAGTAGGGTTTTGTTAAGCAGCAGCACTCAGTGAATTCTACTTTGTTTTCGGTTAGGGTTTTCACTAAACAGAAGTTACCTCTGAGCGTGGAAATGCTCCCAGGTTGGGATCCTTAAAGCTTCTGGAAGTACCATAACCATTGCCTGGAAGAAGAAGATTGGGAACATTTTAGGAGCCATGGAAGTGATGAATACTTACTCGTGATAAAGTTTGAAGCTTGGAACGTTCGTGCAGAGACATCAGTTATACAAGTTTCTATGCACCTGAAAGTGAATGGAGGGAGATGAGGAGCACGAGGAGGACGAGGAAGAAGCAGGAGGGCTTCATGGATGGAGGAAGAGAGAAAACTGAGGAGATAAGAAGAGAAGCGGCAGGGAAACAGGTGGATTGCTGTGAAGCTGGGTGGAATTGCAATGGAAGGCGTGTCTTTTATGCTAAAGTGGGAGACGGATGGAGCCAAAAGAGCTGCATAGTGATGGCATTACCATACTCAAAAGCAGCGGCATTGTGGAAACGAGAAACAACTAAGGCAAAAGTTGCAGCCACCAGCCCAAAGTCAACCGCACCACAAGAATTCTGACGATGCATCATTTTCTCCGGCGGAAAAATTGCGTTCATTAGATACCACATTCTGTGGTGATGAACTGAAATGCATGGAAAACCATCACACAGGAAAAGAAAAAAAAACATCAGAGCTGTTTTGTACCTTTTGATGTCTCACTACAGTCAAATGTCAAATGATGTTTTTTTTTTTGGAGAAAATGAAACTCTTACATGAGAATCTGTAGGTGCAGGATTTCCATAACTGTTTTGGCAAATGTCATAAGATGCTAATCGATCAATGAGGAGCATAACTCAAGCATAAAAGTTTGAGCTCTATCAGAACTCAAGCAAATGACTCAGCACAAAAGGCTGCATTTTTTGTTTAGGGGGTCCAGACACCAAGTCTGAGCAGATTCTGAGTACCTTGTTTTAGGCATCAGTGGTGTTATGGAAAGATGTTGCAAAAAGTAGCAGATAAGTGAAAGGGAGCACAATCATTATGGTTATATTGCACAAAAGTGCTACATGGTGGAGACACTGCATTATTCTGAATTCTTAAGTTAATCAACATCATAGCAGGTGCATTGTAACATATGATTAAAAATAAGGGCCAAAAGCCTGAGAAAGATTCTAAGGTAGAGCACTTCAGCTCCTTATTTTTTTTTCCAAGTACTAGTAGGCACCATGGAAGCAGGAAGAACTTGGCTCTGACATGTGGGGACAGCCCAACCAGACTCTTCATCCACTGCCAGGCCTTCCCTTGTCATCGTGCCTCGGGTTGTGCTTTGGTTTTTCATAGTCTAACATGAACTCTGGAGTGATCATCATCTTCCTCTTCTGCATCAGGCTGGAAACCTTCAAACATAAAGCCCATGGATTAGGAGGAAACAGAACATGTCCTTGCTTTGTTTCCGGAAAACAAGGGAACAGAAACATTGTATGCTTGGAGGAAAGCAGCCTTTTATGTTCCATGTTCACCGAATCTAAGAATAAACTATGTTATGTCCTCTGGTACCTACCATCCATAAACCAGCTTGAATTGCCCAAGTCCTTTCCAGGTGTGTTTCCCCTTAAAATGCAGCCCATTTGTAGATTAAATATTTGAACTCTACTTTATGGCCTTAAGGTTTAATCTTTCCTCCACATGTATAAGTAATTATCTAATGCCAAGTAGTCTAGCTTAAAAGAACTTGTCCATCCGAGCATACACATTATGCACTTTAAAATTATTGCTGACAAGAAAGCAGCTTCTGAAGTACGTTCTTATCATAAACTAAGAGAACCAGCGAAGATGCATTTTCTTTTCTACTTTCAGAGTGAACAATAGGGTTTGCATTTTTACCTTTCCGTCTTTCGGGTCTGCGTGATTCACCCCATTGTCAAGATCTGCAGTTGACTTAGTCGCCATCTTCTGAGCTTGTTCCGAAGGAAGAGCTGTCTCACCTGAGGAGTGACCGGTGATCAGCAAGACTAGGATAAGCAAGAAGATGAATTTGATGCAGTGTTCCATTGAAGCTATGGAGATAATTGATCTAACAAAGAGTATGGATGCGATGAAGGGTACTAGCATAACTACATACATATATATACACACGGGTAGGCAAACTTCTCTGGTGCAGTGTACTCGAAGACTTAGTGGAGTCAATATTCATGAAAGAAATGCACTGACCCTAGGAAGTCAACACTGCACCATTTAGAGCGAAGCACCGAACAAGGAAACACTTTTCAGTTACAAATGAACACATTGAGTGGAAGTAAATGAGAATACATGAAGTGTGAATACTATTACCAAAAATCCGTACAATGTGGAGAGAGACATGGCGCCGTGTGGGTGTGACAGGTTCCATGTGTCCACGTGTTGGGCATCAGAAGTTTCTCCACCTGGCACTGATGGCATTCCGGGCTTTGAGCTTCACCGTTTCCAGCTTTATGTAATGTAGTCAACCCGAGTGTCACCCTCGAAAAAACAGGAGATCTTATAGTGAGAGAGGTACCTTGTCTTCCTTCTGGTTTCCACCCAAAGTCTGCATCTGATACAATTACAAGTCATATGTCAAATTCACAACCAACAAGCGAATTATTAAATGACAAATGAAACAGTTTGAAGCTCTAACCCGACGGGACTGTGTCTTCACGAGCCTGTATATAAGGCACCTTACCTTATGGACGGTGAAATCTCCAAGACCATAGAAGATCCCCACTATAAGCGATGCACCTTGGACTGATCCATCAATTTGTAGCCTTTAGGGACCAAATTCCTTGCCATCTTATGGCATTGCTTTCTTTAAGAAATTGTTGATGTATTCTATAGTCCAGCCCATTGAAGCCCCTAGAAATGGGCCTGTACAGATGACCTTTTACTCGGCATGCAACTTTCATCACTTTCCTTTGGAATGTAGTCATGAATATAAAGCATACAAGAGACACTATCTCCTCTCAGTACACCAACCTCCAAAAAGTGAGATCTCACATTTCAATGTGAAAGAAAGTCGCAATAATCAAAACACTTATAAGCCATTAAAGGGCTATTAATAGGAGAGCAGCAGAACAGCCATAATTATCTCATCATTTCAAGTTCAATCTATGAGAATTCACAAATAAATTCTTATTTCAAAAAAATTCTGAACAACCTCCATCTGTATAATGAGCAATTGAATACAGGCAAGCAACTCGGGTTGCGCAGTTCTCTGCAAACTTAACTTGTACCTTATATAGCTCGCAGACTTCCTGGATAACGTGCAACAACAGCAGAACAATACCAGTTGCCGCCTTCAACTTTAAAAGCTCTTTGTTCCAGCTCTGAATAGTACCACGGCCAGCAGGATGGATGCACTAACATGGTCATACACCATCTTTTCAATATCTTGGGAAAAATCTATCAAGAACATTTACATAAATACAAATCTAAACCTTGCATAACAATAGAATTCCCTCATATCTCCCATACTGTTGATGGAACTCATCTGCAGAGATTGTACATAAATAATCTGGCACGGTAATTAAGACTAGTGTAAAAATTACAATGAAGAATAGATGATAAATTAACCTTTGAGAAAAGAATTATACAATTATATGATCGGGGAGTGCTATTTGAAATTAATAAAGGCATGCTATGAATGCCTTGACCTTTTTGTGGTTCCACAACAAACAACTGGTTCTGAGCATGCACAAAATGAGTACAAAAAGGAGGCTCAGAAGGGCCCTCTATGATGAATTTGAATGATGCAATACTTTAGACACCAAAATCTAGTGAAGAGAAGAAAATCAAATGCAAAGGAAGAAGGTGACCAAGAAAACTTGGAATAAGAAAAAACAAAGAAAATTGCAGCTTCACATATAGATTTCCAAAGTCCGGAAGACCAAATTCTTCAGCATCAAGTCCACTCCAGATTCAAGAAACCATAACAGCTCTATAATGTACTCAAGGCACCTGCTGGGGTCTACTTCATAATCATTCCTTATAGACTGATGACTTGGTTTTACCTTCATTTGTAACTTATATTGTTCATACCTCTATATGCCAAGCTGGCAGATAGACGAATCACGGGCCTTCACCACCCAATTCCCTTCCATGCAATAAATAAAACACGGACTTCTCCAAACTAGAGTGAACAAAGACAAGGATGAAGCTTCCATGCAGATGATAATGATGACAATACCCCTGATGCTCATGGAAGAAGCCAAAGATGGGTCTCTCTACTTCCAAAAAATGGCTATGACCCTCACAAACCATGGGATGATGTACAAATGTATCATCCCAACTTGACACGCCCAAATGCATGCAAATGACTCGGGGAGAATTTATAAATAAGATAAATCCAGCAGAATCTTCTCAAAAAGAAATAGCACGAAGGATTGCCATCTTCGCCCATTCAGCAGATTCCTTAATCATACTATCATCTGATGCCAAGCAATCACTTAGGAAGCCTTGGCCTGAGACTGAATTCTGAAATAAGGAGGCTGCACCCCTACCCAGTGTGTCGGCCAGATCCCCAAGCACTCCTATTGCTGCCTTCTTCACCAGATCATCTCTAATAGGAAAAAAATATTGAGTCAGAACCGAAATTCATATTTAAATTGAAATCCAAAAATGTCCCGACAAAACAAAGAAAAAGATTGAAGTGAAGCTCACATGTCTTTCTCCATGTACAAACTATCCAAATATTGAAGAATGTGAGGTGCATAAGGTATCAACAACTGGGTTTTGGGGGACCCTTTAAAGCCTTGAAAGATCCCCGAGTAAGCCTCAAGTATTCCATTCCTCAGAGAATTTGTGTACTCGATCATATCATCATCAGCACCAGATGTGTGGGCCGATAATTCTGCTGCACTCTGAAGCATGGGCATTGTATATATCAAGTACTTCTCAAAGATCTCTCCAATAGCCAGGGCAATGTCCCCAAAACATGAAAATATGGGCGGCCTTACAGATCGATGCAGCAGATTGCTTGACAAATCTTTAAGAAGATGAGTCATAATTCCATCACAATAAAGGGAAACCTTATCCTCCAAAGCCCTGCATAAGTCCCCTATGACACCAACTGTAATAGCACAGACCTGGTAGTCCTCAAAATTCTGCAGACCCATCTCAAGGTAGCGATAAAATTCCGGCATGTACTTCTCAAAACCGGGGCCTGCTGCATAGACAAGGGCTCCAATTGCAAGCATAGCTTCCTCGTGAGCAGTGGTACTTTCGCTACCAAAAACTCTCAAGAAAAGGCCCATCATCTTATCAGAATAATCCAAAAAGGCATGCTTCGTGGCCTGAGATGAACCCAACTTCTGTATGATGACTTGTAAACAACCACAGAGAAGTCCTTGCAATTCATTTTGCTTATCCCTCTCGTTGAACGAAAGCTTCTGTGCATCAAGAGTTTGTTGAAGTTCATTCAAGATTAATGGGAGCAGCTGCATCACCATTGGAGCTGTTTCATCGGTAGAGCACCTCACAACTTCATTCAGAGTCTCATATGCTGCCGTCCGAAGACGGGACTCCCCAGCATCCTCTCGGCAGGTCACATCATAGACAGTCTTCAGAATATCATGGAAGTACGGAGTTAGTGGTGAAACAGATGAGCCCATATCTTCGTAACCCTGTGCCAAGAAATACAAAGCACCACAGGCCTTCTCAGCAACATTAGGGACATCCTTCATGCTCTGCAAAAGAACAGTGATAATCTCGTGACAGTTTGATGGTGTGATTATGGAAATATCTAGAGCTGAACCATGAAGGAATTCAAACATCCTTCCAAGTGTCCAGGCAGTGGTGTCCTTAACATGGTTATTAGGATCCTTTATCAGAGATGTGAGCATGAATTTTAGAGCAACGTTAACAAAAGGTGCGAGCTTTTCAGGAGAAGGGCCTTCTAAGATGGAACCAAAGGCATAGGTTGCAGCTTCTCGTTGTCTCCAATCATGTTTTGTTAGGTTGGCTTCAACAAATGGCATAACAAGTGGGACAATATCATCTCCTACTGTCCGGGCAACCAGACCCAAACATGTACCACCAGCCATAGCAATATTCCAAGCACCTTCATCCTGATCCTGATCCTCCTCTTGCTTAAGAAGAGTCTGTAGCAACATCGGAACAAGAACTGGGAGGGCCTGTTTGACAAAATAAAAGCAAGGGATCTCTGAATCCACGCTAAAACCACCTCCATACTCTTCCAAAATGTCAATCTCTTCATCACAGATAGAACTCCAGAATTCAATGGCCTGAAGAGCAACAGGCTCTTCATCTTCCATAACAACTTTGGCAATGATGTTGAAGATGTCACGGATGTAAGGAGCCAACTTCTCATAGTAAGTTGATGCTATGGCAACCAAGCACTCAAAAGCAGCCTGTCGAATCTTAACTTCAGGTGATATAGTGGCCTCACAAACAACTCTCATGATGTAATTACGTTCCATGTCATTGGAAAAATTCGCCTGAGTGAATCCCAGTGCATTGTATAGAGCTCGTGTTGCAGAAAGTCTTACTTCATTGTTGGTTTCCGATGAGTTCATACCCTGTACAACAGCTGTAAGTATCTTGTTTACATTATCCTGGTCTACTACGTCTGGAGACACCTCTTCACATATATATCCAAGGGTTTCAAGTGTAGCTTGCTTGGAATGAGCTGGTATTTGGTGAATATTTGATAGTAGAGTTCCAATTAATTCATGCCACTGCTTTAGAGGAAGCTCAATACCAGCAACTTTAGCTATAACTTGTGATGCAGTTGATCGTGCATCAATAGAGGGAGAAGAAAGTGTGTTAAGCAAGAAGATCTTAATTTGGGCCTTCACAGGCCCGTCCAAAGCCAACCATTGTTGAACCAACTCATACTTACGGTTCTGTTCTTTAGCATCCAATGCATTTTTAAGAATCAATCCAGCTAATTTCCGGCTCTCCACTGGTTTTTCTTCAGTGGCCAGTTCCCCTGCTAATGATAGTAAGAAACTTGAGAGATTTTTCTCCTGAAATTGTTTTAGATTTTCTTCAGCATGCTTGCGCACAGCTCCATCTATTGCTTGTGCATTTAAGAGAATCTGTGTAACTTCCATTGCCATACTGTCAACAATCACCATACAGACACCATTAGAAAGTGATGGCAAAAGGACCAAAAAAATAAAATCAAACTCAAAGTTAAATTCATAAAATAAATTATATTTCTTTCCATCCCCTTCCCCTGTGTGTGTGATACACATAGGCAGCACACAGCAGCTAATATAACACAGAGGAAATCTTCTGACAACATCTGGAAGGACGATATGTATGCCTGACCAAAGAATCTTAATAAATTATTCGAAAGAAATATCCATCTTATGAAATTTCAACAATGTCATAGATTCAGAGAAAAGTAACGTTCGCATTTTTAAAGAAAATCATAAATTACATTCTTCTGTAGAATTACATCAACTTTCAAATGTGGGTTAGAATCAATCCAGTTGAAAACATGGAAATATAGAAATTATCTGGCTGTATTAAGGCTTAAACTTTATAAAGGAAAAAAACAAATCATACTGAACAGATATACACAAGCACCATCACAGCTACCATGACCTGATGAAAAACATGCAGAATTATCATTTTTATATCAAAAGCATCAATAAATCTAAAAAAACTCATCGTGCAGAGGAAAGATTCCCATCACTATCAAATTTTGTTATGTCCGCTTAGACAGTCATTTAATGAATGCATTTGACTGATGGATCGCTGAATGCGAGCATAGTTAATCCAGGAAAAAGTCAGGATATGCATCACTCTTTTTATTTTTGATAAATAGTATGCTTCCATCTCACTACTAAAGAAAACATAAAGATAAAAAAACTGGATCAAATTCCAAACTTTTCCCAGATAGAACCACAATGTCTGCACAATCCCTAAGGACATTTTTTAGTTTAATCAGTTAGGACTTATTACTGATTCACATGTGAAAACAGTCTCCCGAATATAAAGAAGCAAAATCGAGCTCAATTGACTTATACGCTACTATTTAAACATTAGACACCTCAAAATTTGGGAAGTATTAGACTGATCATAAACCAAAATCAGCAGATCGAGGCTTCAGAGAGAGAAGACGAGCTTACACTGAGTCGACGATTGAACCCGGGGATGGAGAATGAGTCAACAACCGATACGACAGAGGAAGAGAGATAGAGTAAGAAGCGGCTACACCGAAACCCTAACAGAGAGAATAGAGTGAACCAGCGGAATGAATACCCAAAAAAACACTAATACCGGCGGAAGTCCACTAGTCGCTGCTTCGCGCGCGTAGAGGCAGTTTCCTATTTTTTGCTAAAAATATCAAATAGTTTTATTATTTAATATTATTTTAAATAATTTAATCCTATATTTTAAAAAAATTTCAACCATTTAATAGATTAAACTGGTCGAGTAGATGACAATAAAATTAACATTCTGCATTTAACTCTTCGTCCTTTCTGCATTTAGTGTTTATGGGCATGAGAAGAACATGTAAACCTTGAGATGATGCAGATTATGATGCCCACTTGACAATTAATTATCTCGAAAACAAGCACCCACCTGGACAGACATGGCATGGTCATTTCATGAACTTTTTTCCTTTAGTTAAGAGAATGAAGGAATCCAGAGGTCTGTGACTTGTTATTCTTATACCAATCTCGACCAAAAAAAACATGGAGGAACTACAAGGGAAGCCTCTCCAGGACTTTCAACCTATTACTACTAATCTGCAAAATCCCAGAGGACCAGGATTGCTTTGCATAGCCATGCCCAATCCAGCACCTCATTAGTCAGCCAGGATTTCCCAGATCAGCTCGGGGTCAAAGGATGGCATTTTCTCGAGAGAATAGACCTCCAAATTCGATTCCTCTGCCGCTCTGGCTGGAGAGTCGGGCGATGAGGCAGCAGAGGGCAGAGAAGACCTCGCACACCTCCAAACCTCGTCCACGGGGACTGTCAAACTACTCTCCTCAAACTGCGACGATATGCACGAAAGGGACGAACTAGAAGGAGAGGAATCGGCTTCTTTCTCATTCTTCTTCGACCCTCTTTTGGCCTTCTCCCTCCTTATCTTCTGATAGATGTCTTGGATCTTCTTGTCGACAGAGGCCTTGAGGTCATTGAGCATCGGGGAATCCCCGAAGAAGCCCAACTTGCTCGGGTCTTTGAGGTCTGGGAAATTGAGTCGAGCGTACTCTCCTCGGAGCTTATAGGCCGCTCGATCATAGGCATAGGCGGCTGCTTCGGCGGATTCGTATGTTCCCAACCATACCCTCATCCTGTTCTGCGGCAGCCTTATCTCTGCCACCCATTTGCCCCAGTGCCTCTGCCTCACTCCCCGGTAGAGCTTCTTCTTGACTCCACCACTGCTACGGCCGCTGTAAAACGGAGCAGCCGCTGCAGATTTACTCGTCCCTGCTCTCGGGTTCCTCGGCTCCGTCTCCTCAGAGAACTTCTGAAGGATTTCTCGCTGCCATAGATAAACAGAGGACCCCAGGGACGACTCCACGCTCTGTCGGGAGGACCGGAAGTCCACGGCGCTGGGATTCGAGAATGACATGGGATATTGCTGCAGTGTAGCCATAAAGAATGGGTGAACAAGGGCGATAAAAAAACTAGCCCTTGTTTTCCTCCAAGGATATGGAAGGAAGAAAATGCTTAGAAGCGATGAAAATTGGAACTGCAGGGTGGGAAAGCTGGGTATGTTCATGGAAGCATTGAATGGTATTTATAGTAGGGCAGATGTTGATGAAAGATAGAGACTTTTCACCTATATGTTTCTTCTAGTATTTAGATCTCCACCTGTCCCTCATCAGTGCTTGGAAAGGGCTCGTGACAGACAGACAAGATGAGAAAATGGAGAGGCTCTGTCTCTGAGCCAGCTGACCGGCGATCCCGCGTGGTCCCGAAAGCTTCGAAGGGTACTTTTGGAATTAATTAATTGCATGGGATGGGAGTGTGAGACTTGACGTGCACGGCTTCCTCTTCTTTTTTTTAATTAATTCAATTCATGGTCACTGCAGGCGACACGCGTAGCCCATCTCCTTTTCACCAGCCACCATTGTTGCCTTCCCCAAGAACTCAACTCTCCATGATTTGAAGAGGCAGCCCATGCCAGTCCCCCCACCCCCTTTCTTGCGATGACCTGGCCGTTACACTAAGTTGACGTCACCCTTGAAGAGTGGGGATTGTCAGATAGACTGGCAAGCCACCATTGACTGACTGGATGTGGGTGGTGGTGATGGTGGTGGCGGCAGAGATCTTTCTCTTCATCAGATTGAAAAGTTGTTATGGTTGAACGTGGCAGTGAATGCTGCATTCAATACCAAAAGGTACGGGGCCTTGGAAAAAGAAAAAAAATATTAATTATAAACCGGCCCTTTAAATGGTATATAAGGCTATTTTTCAGCATCACTATATATATATATAAAAGTTATTAATTATAAATAATAAAATATTTCTAATTTTATAAATATAAATTATAATTTGTTCCATTTTTAATGTGAAAACTTATTAATAAAAAATATCTTCCAATATAAACTTATTAATTTCAACCAATTCAAATTATAGCATCATTTTTTCTGACTTTTTAGTAATATTTGAATATCGTAAGGTTTTATTATATAATATTGAATTATAAATGTTGATATAAAATTATTAAAATGATTATGAAATAGTTTTTATTTTATTGTAATTTAATGGGTACACAATTATTAAAGAAAAAAGTTACTTAGAACAAAAAGTTGTATTTTGGCATCTTCCGCTATGCTCCTCATGTTTTGGGGTGGCACCACATTGTCCTGCCGCGTGTCCCCAACCAACCACATGGCCTGCTCGGCCGTGGCCCAAAGGAGGGCGCCTCTCTGCCACTCGTTTCCTTACGTGCTGGAGGCGGTATGATCTGGAATGCTGAAGCCGTCAAGAGCCCCCCGCCCGGAGAAGAAGCCATGTGCGTGGGTGACATCACACACTACAGAGGTATGACATCATCCCTTGTCACTTCACTGTACATAAAAGACCCTGCGGAGTTGTCTAGCTAGCCACTAATTAAACCTTGTGGCGATTACAGTTGAGACACGAAGCTCAAATCTTCTATCTAAGACATTAAACTCATACTAACAAGTCTACTATAATTAGTCAGAATCATCTTCCATTTCAGGCTTGACTGTGAAGTTTGGAAATGCAGTTGTCATGTCCCTGCACAAAGAGAGATACCCTATGAAATCATTATCTAAATTGAGATCATGAGGCAGATGAAGTAACTACTGCAAGAAACCCTAGTCAAGCATCCTAATCAGACAGAGATAGTGTGTAATTACTTGAGGTATGGGATGGTCATGTTCCTGAGAACTAAGGGGTATCGCACGACAAATTGTTTCCATTCTTCAATGTCGATCTTCCCATCTCTTTTCTGATCTGCGTCCTCAAAAGTCTGCAGAAAGTGCCATTTCTAACTGAATCATGTGATGGGTGAAGAAACTGCAAGGGTCAGTCCAGGATGCTGCAAGTGCAAGTCATAGCCATACCCTGTCGATGATAGCATCGACGATCTCACCGGGTAACGCCAAATCTGATTCCTTCAAAAGGGCACAGACCAATTCCTTGACCTGTTACATAACATGATTCTGAGGAGGATAGCTGATATCACTGTATGACCCACTTCAGGTTTGGAGCTTGGCCCTTTACCTACCTCCCCACGTTCGATGAAACCCGTTTCCCCGGTGTCGTACAACTTGAAAGCGACTGCAGTATCCAGATATCGTCTTCCATTGTCATTTAAACGATCACTTTCTGCATATAATATAATCAACAATGGGATGCCATAGAAGTTTCATACAAAGGGTCTTTTCCTCCGGAGAAGCTGCCGGGTGGAAGACACTCAGAGAACGAACAAACTCTTGAAACTCTATCATGCCGTCCTTGTTGCAGTCGAACATCTTGAAGATCTGAGGAAAAAAAATCAGCTCAGAAGATAGGACACCGATAGAAATACACATATGGGGATCTACGAATGAGAAAATCTGGATTTGTGACAGACGCTGACCCGATCTGCAAAGAGACTTTGGCTCTTTCTACTCTTGAGCAAACCCAGCTGAAACTCATCCTGCAGGATCCGAAATTCAATATATCCACGTACGTGTTATGGGTGTGGAAGTCTGAGAGCTTACTTTGCTTATGAGTCCATCGTCAACCAGGGAGCCGCTCAGTTTCTTGAACAGTAGGCGAAGGGCTTCAATGTCAGTCTCACTAACTGCTCAGTGGTTAACGATTGATCAAAGGGAAGCCATGATGTAAAATGCTTATAACCAAGTGAACATCACTATTCGATAATCTTGAGCAAAGGGCACAAGTTTGGTGTTTACAGTAAGTCTGACGGGCAAGACGAGCAAAACCATTGCGACCAAGTTTCTTCTTCCCACAGACACAGCCCATAAATGCAGATTTTGATATTGGAGACTGGTGCATATCCATTAGTGTATATATATATCTTGCACACACCTCTTTATGAGGGGCGAATTTTTTTCTTCAGTATTTGCCACCTACCTTTATCTATATATGGAAATGTTCCCCTATCATCTGGGTTGTCTGAGTGGACAGGTAAGTTCAATGCCATTCATGAACTACTCAAATTTCCAAATGCTGTTCTTAGAGCATATCGGCTTAATATCAATGGAGCTGCTTTTCTTTTCTAGTGGTCATGTGAAGTTGTCTCCTCCATCTTTCTACATACTAGGGAATAAAAAGTCACCTCCCTTACTACCTTTACTTCACAGAATGCAAAAATCACCCTCCAATCAAGATGCCCAAAGAAGTGACCATTATATTCTTCAAGTCCGAGGGAGTGTCCATGAACCATCACTTGAAGTGTTTGTAAAACAGATTTAGCCACCAACTCGCCATTCAACAAATTCTCTATCAGAACCCATTTTATGTGTTACACTATCCTTACAGGACCCTCTTCTCCAACCTCTTTATGTCTTGGACAACCAGATGATGGAGTGAAAGTCCAATTTGTGTCTCTCTAATCTTGAACATTAGAGTTCATAACAAAACTGGTAAATGTCAAGGTTATGTCCCTGTAAAGCAGAAATGCCTCGTGCCATCCTTCTCCACTAGCACAAATTTGGAAGCCAATCAAAGTGGTAGACCCAATACGGAATTCCAGTGAGGAATCAAAATGGAAAATTGAATGTTCTTGTGTTGTTTCACTATCACATCCAATTAGAAATTAACAAAAGGTGCATGAAAAAGATCAAAACTTTTTAGCGCTAACACAAAATCAAGCATTGGAAATTACCTCTGTGATCAGCTGCTCTGTTGGGCCTTTTTGTTTTTCGGCCGTCTCGGGCTATAGGGTTCACGGCCATGACTTCTCCGTCTATGTCAGCCCCCGAGCGGGAGAAAAAAAAACCCAAAAAGAGGGTCGTGACTATAGGCATGGTCCTAGTATTGGTCTTTGGGTGCGACACACACACTCTAACGTCCTCATTTTCCTTGATTCGGGACGGAGATATATCTGGCATAGAGAGAGGGAGCGAGAAATTAGAGACAAGAGGAAGTGAAGAGGTGAGTGGTTTTGCCAGCTTGTATTTGTGAAAAATCACATATAGAAAAATATAAAATTACAATTATCATATACATGAAACTTCTTGATCCAATTTTCAGGGACTGTCAATGGGGAAAAGAATATATAGTTATATCTTTGTACAATCATATCTCATCTATACCCCATGGAGATTCGTCCAGTTTGTTGTGTTCTTCCTCATAAACCCTCCTCTCGGATGTGGAGAACAACTGAGTCTTCCCTCGAGCAATCATCGGCCG
Organism: Trapa incisa; assembly: GCA_030064435.1. Classification (NCBI taxonomy): domain Eukaryota; kingdom Viridiplantae; phylum Streptophyta; class Magnoliopsida; order Myrtales; family Lythraceae; genus Trapa; species Trapa incisa. The sequence continues at coordinate 17,480,487 of CM057773.1, read as the reverse complement.
CATTGTTCACGGTCTGTACTGAAGAGCTTGACGGCTCCGGAAATGGTATCGACACTACTACCGACTCATGAGGTGGAGATGGAGGTGGAGGTACAGGTGGCGGCTTGATGCGAGAGATGGAGCAGCGGCAGAGGGGGCAGGTGGAGTTTGAGTGGAACCAGTGATGGATACAGTCAACATGGAAGACGTGGTTGCAGGAGGGAACTTGCAGCAGCTCTTCTTTCAGCTCGAACTCTCCCAAGCAAATGCAGCACCTGTGTTAATGGTGCCAGCCCGAATCGCATAAACGTTATCTTCCCAACATGATGGTGATAATCAAATTAAGAATCTTCTCTTTTAGCGGTGGGCAATTTTGCCCTGAGGACCCATGTCACTGGGATGTATCTTGCTCCCTTGGAGAGGAGAATCTTACACCCAACAATGGGCACATTCTCTTTTCCTGAAAGAGTGGTTGATATTGGGAACAAATCACTGTTCAAAAAGAGGGTTTTTTTTTTCTGGGAATAAGTTATTGTAGACAAAGCCTTCACCTTCCACAATTCTGTGCAATGGACCTGCCCTCCCACCATCATCATCAACTAGATGGATGTGAAATGTGGTACAGCAACGTCTCTCACGGTTGTGGAGGTCTAGTGGGGATTATCAATCCACGATCAAGAAGATTGTGTGTAAGAGTCCTTTCCTCCAAGTTCTTCATCGAAGAGAACAATTGGAAGTATGTCCTTGAGCTCCCCTTTCAAACCCATCATCTCACATGGCTGCACACCATACAAAGAAAACAATAAGGGATTACTGAAAGGCTGTAATCATGAGGTCTGCCAATTCACCACTTAGTGTAATATCATCAAGAACAAAAGTCTACTGTTCCATTCTAGGACTCCTTCCCACCACCGTTTGATGAGGAGTACCGGCAAGATGGACTCACTGACTCTCCCTCCACGGGTTGGTGAAAGCCTAACTTACAATGATAACTAATATTCATCCATGAGAGAGATATTGAAAAAAGAAAACAAGGACTCGTTACATACCGAGGGCAGGTAGGGAGTTCGGGATAGCGGGTTGAGATGAGGGGCTTGAATTGGTATTAGCCCTCCTTTTGAGGTAGAACGGATAGAAGAGCAGGAAGAGGATGATTGAGAAGAGGATGGGGATGGAGAAGATGAAGGCTTGGTAGAGTTTGAGCTGAAGGGCTTGAGAATATAGGTGGGGTGGACTTGGCATGGGATCAGGAAGACCCATAATTCAAAGGTTCGATCTTCTAACGTGTTATTCAAAGACCCAGAGAATAACATAGTCTGTTATTTTATGCATGGAGAGATGGCAGAACTTTCAAGGGCAAGTGTTTGTCTATTTACAGATTATCCAATAAAGGCAGAGAATAGAGCAGCTTCAATGCCAAAGCCTGACGCCATATTGTTTCTTCAATGCCAAAGCCTGAAGTTAGCTAAAGCTTCAAAATGTCATATTTGTTTCGTCTCAGTTTTTGTTGGTGAAAACATACACCATTGGCTAAAGCTAAGCTACTACTCAACAAATGGAATCCGAATAATACAAGGCACAAACTTCATATTCAGTTGCTGGTGCTTTGGCAGTTCCAGGTGGGGTTCAGACTCAACAAAATGATATCTTTATAAGAGATTAATACTTCCTCTTCTTGACCTTGAAGGTAGATGACCGAATGATGTCATCATCAGCATTCATGGTGAACTCGAGGGCTTCAACAGACTCTGGTTTAGTGAAGTAGGTGAAGAGAAGGTAGATTCCGTCCAAGTATGTGTTACATTCACCAGCCTTATTCTTCTTCTTGATGCTGTAGGCCAGTGGGATAACCCCTCTGTTGAAAACTTCTGCATACATGCCTCCTCCTGCTACTAGTAGCTGTTAAGAGACAGACGAATCTTATCATAACTGGGAAATTAGAAGGGCACAGTCTTGGCACAATACTAAATACTGAACTGCAGTCATGGTGTTATCATTCTATCTGTTCATCTCATCCATTATCATACCAATACGCACCCACCAGAAAACTGTCTATTCCACTCTCACAAGTATTAGCTTCTGAATATCATTTACAGTACCTATGTCTTAGCATATTCTTCTCCGCAGCTCCAATTTCTCAGCAAACAATTGAGGATAGCAAACAAAATTGTCGCAAAATTCGGGACTTTTTACCTCCTCATACTTCTGGGTGAGTGCGAGCCGCTCATCCTCGGACATGTCGGGGCGGAGAACCGCCATAGTCTCGTACTGGCGGAGCCCAGGCGGGCACTGGGGTTCATCCCTTTCCTCCACCGCCGCTATCCCCGACCCCGGCGGAGACGCGGGGTCGTCCTCCGACCCAAATCCTCCCTCGAAGAAAGAACCCGAAAAATCGAGCGTCTGGGCTCTCACGATTGTAGCTGAGGATGTGGCCGCGGGCTTCCGAATGAGGCCATTCTTGGGCTTCCAGCTGAAGGGTCCGAGGGCGTGGGAAAATGAGATGAGTGGAGATGATGAGAATCGACCCAGGACCTTCGGGCAGAAAGTTGAAGAAGGGGTTTTGAGCGTGGCCGTGAATGGAGTGGAAGCCATAGATGGAGAAGAAACCGGAGCAAAGAACCGTAGAGTAGAGTGGATCGATGCGGTGACAGTGAAGTATAGATAAGGAAGAGGGAGAGGAGAAAAGGTCCTTTTTTTTTCAAAAAAACTAAATTAATATTATGTTTTTTGCCTTTAAAAAAAAACTATATTTACCGAATTTATTTCATGAGATCTCTTCTTGGTGGGTTGGGTAAGTAGGTAAAGCTTGAGACTGGAGGGCAATGGCCGCGTTTCAGGTAGGTGAGGGGTATGGGACACCTTAAACGGCATCGAAAGTGTGGCTCCAGAGGGAAATGCGACAGTCCCTGGATAGTCGTTGAAGGTCAAGACCGTCCTTTCACTCCCTCGAGGAGTCCGCCTCTCTCCGTTTTCTTCTAGAGGATAAAAGCTTTTCTCCGAGATATCTTTAATTCTGCCTCGAAAACCCTAATCCTGACTTCGTTTCTCTGTTTGGTTCTGTGGATTGGTTTTGTTTGGTAATCGTTGTTTGTTGGAAAAAGTATGGACGCATCGTCACTGGCTCTCTCGAAGATCGGCCTCGCGGGGCTGGCCGTGATGGGCCAGAATCTGGCCCTCAATATCGCCGAGAAGGGATTCCCGATTTCCGTCTACAACAGGACCGGCTCCAAGGTAGATGAGACCCTCCATCGCGCTCACTCCGAGGGTCAGCTACCCCTCTTCGGCCACTACTCCCCTCGTGACTTCGTCCTTTCCATAAAGCCTCCTAGATCCGTCATCATCCTCGTCAAAGCCGGCGCCCCCGTCGATCAGACGATCGCCACCCTGTCTGAGCACATGTCTCCCGGAGACTGCATCATCGACGGTGGTAACGAGTGGTATGAGAACACTGAGCGCCGCATCCGCGAGGCCACTGACCGCGGCATTCTCTACCTTGGCATGGGCGTCTCCGGTGGAGAGGAGGGCGCTCGCCATGGCCCTTCTCTAATGCCCGGAGGCTCTTTCCAGGCCTACCATAACATCAAGGAGGTCCTCCACAAGGTGGCAGCTCAGGTCGATGATGGCCCCTGCGTTACCTATATCGGTGAGGGCGGCTCTGGTAATTTCGTTAAGATGGTCCATAATGGGATTGAATATGGGGACATGCAGCTCATCTCGGAGGCCTATGATGTGCTGAAGCACGTTGGTAGGCTCTCTAATGGTGAGCTGGCCGAGATCTTCCACGAGTGGAACCGCGGGGAGCTGGAAAGTTTCTTGATTGAGATCACTGCGGACATTTTTAAGGTCAAGGACGAGCATGGAGAGGGAGAATTGGTGGACAAGATATTGGACAAGACTGGGATGAAGGGCACCGGAAAGTGGACTGTCCAGCAGGCGGCGGAGCTGTCTGTGGCCGCCCCTACAATCGCCGCCTCCCTGGACTGTCGGTATCTGAGTGGCTTGAAGGAAGAGAGGGAGAGCGCGAGTCGTGTTCTTAAGGATGCGGGGCTGAAGGACGAGGTAGGGCCGGTGAATGTGAGCGGATCGGACAAGAAGAGGCTGATCGATGATGTGAGGCAGGCTCTCTACGCATCGAAGATATGTAGCTATGCCCAGGGTATGAACTTGCTGAGGGCGAAGAGTACAGAAAAAGGTTGGAACTTGAATCTGGGGGAGCTTGCCCGGATCTGGAAAGGCGGCTGCATCATAAGGGCCGTCTTCTTGGACCGCATCAAGAGGGCCTACCAGAGGAACCCGAACTTGGCGAGCTTGGTGGTGGATCCTGAGTTTGCTCGTGAGATGGTCCAGAGGCAGGCAGCATGGAGGAGGGTTGTGGGTCTGGCTATCTCTGCGGGAATTAGCACTCCGGGAATGTGCGCCAGCCTTGCTTACTTTGATACTTACAGGCGGGCTAGGTTGCCGGCCAATCTTGTGCAGGCCCAGAGGGACCTCTTCGGCGCACACACTTACGAGAGGATTGACCGCCCTGGGTCGTTCCATACAGAGTGGACTAAGCTTGGGAGGAAGAGCAAGACTGGCCTGGGGGCTGTCAACTGAGCTGCTCTGTGGTTATGTGGCTTCTGATTTCGGGAGTTGATGTTCCAATCATCCCTGTTTTTCCATTGGGCAATTGGCATTTTTCATAGTACGGTATGGATGTGGATGGGTATGGCATAGCAAACTAGGATGTCTGAAGATTATGCTATTAATAAGAAATGCATGCCTTTATCAGCTGTTTCCAATCCATACATGTTGTCTTCATACACATTGTACTGATTTCCGGCAACAATCTCATTTTCAGCATAGAATTGAACTGCACAAGCTACCTTCCTAGTTGATGTCATATCCAGATCTTGTTGAATAAATGAAATGCCAAATTGGTGGAGCTGTTCACTCCTAGAAACACAGTACTAGTTGATGTCATATTCAAGGTTGCCAAACTCAAGAACTACTACTGGGTTTCTACGGAGAACTTCCACTCCCAAGAACATGTTGAGCCCTTCCAGCACAGCACCGTATAGCAGGCTACCACCATTCCCATGAACCATATCCCTATGCTATCGATGACTCTTGGATGAATACCGGAATCGGATCGAGATGGGTATTTCCCACACGGTCAAGCTCGATCCTCGTACACCAATAAACTCGACAACATGAGCGACCAGTGTGTCGCCGGAAGACAATTACCCATGTCCTGATAGACTACGACTAACCGTTTAAGTGAGGGATGGGGATGGTGTTAATTAGTTATCTTCTTCATCCTCCTCTTCTTCTTCTTCTGGGAGCTTTAATTATAAATTGGAAAATAGAAGGGGCTGTTTATAATTTCACATATTATGACGGATAAAATGCAGGGAGAGAGATACTGTGGCGCTTCTATTGGACACTGGACAGCTTATCTCTTTGCCACTCAACCAGAAAAGCAAACAGTCTCTCGTCTTTTTTGCTGGGACGGGGCAGCGACGCAGAGGATGCGAAGCTTTGCGCTCTCGGAGAGCGTCCTGGGCTCACATTTCCTCCCCCTCCCCAGACATTCCCTACCACTCTCCTATAACTGCCGCTCGAGCTGCCTTTTACGGAGGTAACGCCACATCTCTCCATGTAATTTTATCCCATAAGCTGGAATGGGCTCCGATTGTTTTCTTTGAGCTTGTGGGTGTACAATAGTCACTGTCGAGTTGAAGAATTCTGTTTATGCGGGTACAGGAGAGAGTGGAATGACGGCACGATCGATTCCTTTTCCCCGACAGCTTGTGGGCACACCGATGGCCAAGTAAGTTTTTTTCAACTTATGTTCTATAGCTTCAACTATGTCGTATTCCTCCGGTTAAACTGAAGCAATTTTCACTATACAGAAGACTCGTCAAGTCGGATTCTCGAAAGAATATGAATGCAGGGTGATGAATGAGTTACTCAAGAAGAGGACATCCTTGGAAAGAAAATGCTTTCTGACTGAAAGCTTGAGCACTTCCATGGCATCAATCAATAATTTGCACAAGTTCTCGGCACTCTTTGGGTTTCTTGCTCTTCAAGGTTCTGAGCCAGCTATTGCCGGTTCAGACATAGCTAGTGGGCTGCAATCGCTTCCTTTCCTCGGGGATCTTGGCGATATTAGCACAGGTTTTGCCTCAGTTAGTAAAACAGCCCTATCAACCTCTTAAGTTTTGACATTTTGATATTCCATTGAGGACACAAAACCACACCTATAACAACACTTGAAAGAAATAAAATATTATCATATCATTGCCTAAATTATGAAGATCTTCAGTTGATCAGCAGTTCTTTACATTTCCTTGCAGGCTTTCTTGCTCATCTTTTTTTCGGAGCTAGGTGATAAGACCTTCTTTATTGCGGTGAGTAAGAACTGAGTGAACAACTTATCTAAAGCATGGAATGCTCAGTGGGCCATTGATTCAATATTAATATCCCTTGGCATTCATGAGCAAAGAAGGGTAAATCCGTTGTGCTGTCTAAATGTGCTTTCTGTGCCTATGGCAGGCTCTTTTAGCAGCAAGGAACTCTGCAGCCGTTGTTTTTCTTGGAACTTTTGGTGCACTTGCGTATGAATACATCAGATGCTTGATTTTTATTTCCTGTTTCTCATTGTTGATTGCATTCTGATGTTGATATTCGTTAGCTTTGAATTACCAACTAGAAACTAACAATTTGCAGGGCGATGACAGTAGTATCTGTTGTGCTCGGGAGAACCTTTCATTATGTCGATGAGCTCCTTCCTTTCTCGTAACTGCCCAAATTTATCCTGTGGAATGTTCATAAAGGGCCAAGCTATCAACTTGAGAAAAACTTACAAAATTCTTTTCTGCTGGTTCCCAGGTTTGGAGGAACTGATCTGCCTGTTGATGACATTGCTGCAGTTTGTCTCTTGGTAAGCTCTAGTTCCAGCTTCCCACCACTCTTGATGATCCTCCCTCTGTGTAATATATGCACATGTGAAAGGATTGCCTTGATTCAGAAAACTACCCCTCTTTCTTCATATGGATGCCTGCCCGTTTACTAACTTCAGTGTCTTAGGCCTATTTCGGTGTCTCCACACTGCTGGATGCAACCTCAAGTGGTAGTCCAAAATCAGAAGAAGAGCAGAAGGAGGTGAACTCCATTCATTCAATAAACTCAGTCTGTTATTCTCTACGGTATTAAGAATTGTTCCACGCTAACACTCATTCTTTTATCCTCTCAATAAGGCTGAGCTAGCTGTTTCCAAGTTCTCTGGAAATGATGCAGGAATCTTGGCTGCTGCTAACACGATCATCAGCACATTTATCTTAGTTTTTGTTGCCGAATGGGGTGACAAATCATTTTTCTCCACAATAGGTGAGATCCAAGCTTTTAAGGATATGAAATTTTGCAGGATTCACAAGAAGTACTTGGGTTGTAACTTGAGGTAACAACTCTCAATCTTCTCTGTGCAGCCCTTGCTGCAGCATCTTCACCCCTTGGTGTCATTGGGGGAGCATTGGCAGGCCACGGAGTAGCAACTCTTGTAAGCTACCTCATAACTTAAATAGATAAAAAGTTCCCCACATCCAATCCAAACAATTATGCTATATATTAGTGAGCCTAGTTACTTCATCTCCTGCCTAATACTTTCCCTTTTCATGGTCGTATATGCAGCTTGCCGTCTTGGGAGGTTCCTTGCTTGGAACATTCTTGTCGGAGAAGGTAATATTCTATTCATGTGCATATTTTTTTTTTCCAAGAGGAAATTGATTCTCACTCTTAGAATTCATACTTAGCTCGGTCTGCTCCTTGGGCAGGCAGTGTCTTACGTTGGAGGGGTGCTGTTCTTGGTCTTTGCAGCTGTGACACTGATTGAGATAGTGAACTGAGAGAGTTTTATACAACAGTCTTTTCTGGATTTTCATTGTATGTAATCAGGATATAACACCCAATGTAACAGCCATCATCATTGTCTACAACCTCAGCTTCAATAAAGCATGTTATGGTTGATCTAAGGATGCTGCTTCAAACTGAATATAAATTTTTAGAGCACACTGTATTCTTTAGTAAAAGGCGAAAGAATAGTTCGCTTTGTGCTCAGTGCGCAGCCATGTGTCTTCCAACAGCAGCTAAAGGGGACTATTATAGTGGTTCGTGGGAGGCCAGTGGCTCAGTTCGCTTTGTGCTCAGTGCGCAGCCATGTGTCTTCTAACAGCAGCTAAAGGGGACTATTATAGTGGTTCGTGGGAGGCCAGTGGCTCCTCTTAAGCGATGCGGGATTCATGCCCGACAGAGTTCCTCTCTAGAGGGTAGGTAGACAGGCTTGGATTCATGCCCGAGCCCAGATGACACATGTAATTGGATCTCTTCTTCTCCACCACCACCAACGGTAATGGGGTTGGGGACTGGGGAGGGGTGTCAGCTTGACACGGCATTTCAGTGTAGACTTGGTAATGGTCCTGGTATCATCATCGCCCATTACTACCTTTTGTCGGGAAAATATGGGCATTTCAGCGATTTTCTGGATTCGAGGGTTCATGGTCACAGTGTAAAAGTAAAGGCAGTGAATCCGCATATAAGCTTCGGATACATTTTCTTGAAGAATCTGTGCTTGTGCTGGAACAGTGTTTCGTCATAATACATCTTCTGGTTCAAAGAAGCCCATAGACTCTGAATCTATCCGCACTTCTTCTCCATCTTCTATCGCTCTCTTTGAATCAACCAATCAAACGCTCTGCCAAGAAGGTAACTTGTGATTCCCATTCGTTTCAGTTAAAAAACCCATTGTTGGGTCTATCTGAGCTAAATTTCTTGGTGGAATTTGCAGGGCTTCGCACTGGACTGAGGTCTTCTTCTTCTGGGTAAATGAAATGAAATCCTGCAGGGGCATACTATTGACATTTCAGATGCTCTTTTTGTATAGCTTAGTTTGCTTTTGCAATCCAGTATTGTAGAGGCACCTCCAGAATACTGTAGTTGTGCCAGCCATATTCCAGTGATTGACTGTCGATTTAAAGTTCATGCTTTTCTTGATCATGGCCTTGAGTGGTTTTGAAAGGAAACTAGGAAATCTTTGTTATATATTGACTTGTGTTTGAATGATAGAGAAAGCACTTTGAGCTACTTATCTTGGCCTGGTTATCCTATTTTTGAAATTAGACACCTATTGCTATCACTGCTATTTGCACCTTATCTTTTCTTATTTTGTTTGATGGACTCTTATTCTAACTCTTTGGTCCATTTACAGGATGATGGAATTCATCAGCATAACATTATCTCTCTGCTGATCAAGCTGATAAGCAGTATCATTTCTAGGTGACAGATAAAGGCTCATCCCTTCAGAAAATGGATCGGTCTGATACTTCGGGTTTTGTTAGTGGAGGAGGGTTCTAATATTACTCTTCCAAGAAGATGGACTATTTATTTTCCCACGCTTTGTAATGGACCTCATATTTAGCTGCAAGGCAGGTAGATAGTTCACCAGATAACTAGAATTTAGTTCAGCACAGCTTGTTTGCTGCTTCATGGATACTAGTTTGCACAGCATGGGTTTTACTTGTAGTTTTTCCTTAAACCAATTCAACTTGGGCTGGAGCAATGGAAGGTAAACATGTGATGGACACTGCTCTGACGCTTAACTCCCCAGGCTCTGAGTACTCTCAACTTCTTGCACCTAGAGGAGTCAAACGCAAGTGGAATCTGGTCAATGGATCAATAGGCCAGCAGGTAGGATCCACTTTATCACTTGGACTAGGTAGATCGGCAAGTTCATCGGAATGAGAGTACCCCCTACACCAAGAGAGTTGTTAGCTCTTCAATGAGGTCTCTGGAATTGCGGTCTATTGATCTTGAGCTGGGTCTATCATCGGGTGCTACTGAGCCTGGCATCACCAGTATCCACAAGAATATGCTTCCTTTTACTATCAATGGAATTCAGAATGCTGAAGAAGGAATGAATCACTCCTGTCAACAGAGATGTTAGACAAGTGCTGCTGAAGCAGATTCCTCCCAGGAAGATGGGCATGGGCTCAAAGGTTAATGAAAAGCATCCTTCAAGTATAACAACACTGAAAAGCTCAGTCACCTGCACTTCTGGGATAGTAACACCAAATAAACCCTGCAACAGCATCATCTCAAAGACTTGTCAGGACGAGGGTTGTGGGAAGGGGGCAAGGGGAGCCTCTGCCTGCTGCATCTCACATGGTGGTGGCAGCAGGTGCCAAAAACCTGGATGTCACAAGGGTGCAGAGGGCCGGACAATATACTGCAAAGCCTACGGAGGTGGCCGTCCCTGTGAGTTCCTAGGCTGCACCAAGAGTGCAGAAGGGAGGAGTGACTTCTGCATTGCCCATGGCGGTGGTGTAGCTACGAAGGTGGATGCACCAGAGCTGCTCGGGGCAAGTCAGGGCTGTGCATCCGTCATGGAGGTAGCAAGGGATGTAAAATGGAGGGCTGCACAAGGAGTGCTGAGGGCCTCTCAGGGCTCTGCATATCTCACGGTGGTGGCAGAAGGTGCCAGCACATTAGGTGCACAGAGGGTGCTCAGGGAAGTACCGTGTTCTGAAAGGCTCGTGGTGGGGATAAGCGGTGCACATGTACAGGTTGCACAGAGGGAGCTGAAGGTAGCACACCCTTCTGCAAGGCTCAGGGAGGAGGCAAACGGTGCTCTTTCCATGGCGGCGTCGGTGCAGGGCTGGTTGTGCTTGGTAAGGACATGGAACATCGATGTCCAGGAAAGGAGTTACTTGAGGAGCCAGACTGATTCAAAACAGTATTGTTCCAATTCTTCCAAGTTGCCTGTTGAGGAAGGTTTTCATTCTTGTTCCTGAAGGAAGGGTGCATGGTGGGAGCCTCATGGCCTTGCTGGCCAGTGATTTGATTCTCAGTCAGGGAGGCCGTGACTGGTGGATAAAAAAAAATGCTAACTTCAACAATTTCTTTGTTCCTCCCGCCCCTTAATTTACAGGAATTCGTCACTTCAACAGTTTTCCATGGTTATACGGGTATCAAAAATACGAACGAGATGGATGTTTGTTGGCCCAAAGTCCATCTGGGATTATGGTTCTGGTAGTAGGCCTTTTATCTTGCTATTGTTTTCAATTGCAATGGCCTCCAATGCGTATACTTTGGTATTACTTCTGATAAGCTCTAACAAGATTCCATCTTTGAACTTGGTTGGGCTGGTCTTCGATTAAATTTTCACCATTATTGGATTATGTACCAAACTACACGAGCCCACACATTTTTTGGATGAAACTTTTGGTAGTTTGGCTGCCTGCTCTTGGTAGTCCACGCCACCTTGATTAAGTACAAGGGAGTGATCTTCTTGAACTTGGCACTTGGTTGTTCTCTCTATGCTTTCTCTCTACCCAATAGTTTAGCAAGACTGTGAATATGGGATTCTGGTTCTCCTCTAGTTATACCTTTTATCTTGCTAATAAGCTCTTCTAACAAGTAACAAGAATCATCTTTGAACTTTGTTGGCCGAGTCTCCAATTTAGATAACCCCACATTCCATTGCTCATTTATTTCATGACTTGGTGCTGCCAACCAAGCTTGCCTGTGGTATCTATTCTCACACGGATACACTTGTAGAGCATAAGAATCAATGCATCTCTTGATCCCCCTCCTGCTCACAGTTGACAACGCAAGTATGCACCATTATCGACCACGAATCAACAGTGGATAATGGACTATCTTGGAAAAACCAAAGTATAATGTAAATAGCAGCGGTATATATAATTTATTTAAGATGTTTTTGCATTTAAGTGATGATGAATATGTTGTTTTAGCCTTTTCCAATTCCCCGCTGGATCTCCCAAAATTCAGCAGCTAGCCCATGTACAGTATGATCTATAACTCGACCTCTGACTTGAACTTGGCCATGCTGGAGAGCTCCTCCACAGCATCCACCAGGTGCCCCAGCCTCGCCACGAACTCGATCAGCAGCGAAGTAAACGTGGCCAAGGACAGCGCCGCGGTGCTCTCAAGCGCCCTCATCCTCGGTACGAGGAGGTTGCCGACCGCCGCCTCCTCCTCGTAGGCGTCCACCTCCCTCGACGGCCACGAGTAGAGCCGCTTCGACGTCTTCCTCATCATCTCGTGGTAGGTCTCGCTCGGGGGACTGGGGTTCGCGTCCGTGTCGCCGTCGGTCTTGGCGGCAGATGTGGGTCTGTCGTAGGAGGAGGTGAGGAGGAAGGAGTGCATGTCAATGGCCACCTGGAGGCGTTCGGTGGAGGCGTGGACCCGCTTGAGGAGGGAGGCTTTGAGGGTCCTGTTCATGTCGCCGATGTCCTTCCCGAGTCTCCTCACCAGCTCCGCCGCCTGCCCCGTGGCCTCCTCTATCTCAGCCCTGAACATTACCCTCAGGTTGTATGGGGCCTGTTCATTCATTCGTATGATAACCCATTAACCATTATCATTGGCACCAGTACATGCATTATCTTGAAAAGGAAAACCTGCAGGAATCTTCCTTGCTCTTCTACACTCACCAGTCCTATCAAGGCAAAGAAAGAACATATAGAATATATTCATTTTTCTTGCCCCATTCTAGGATGGTTGCCCTAATCGATATTCCTTTTGCCATACCCAACAAGAACAAGAACAAAGACATCTGACCACATATATTCTCATATTCGACTTTCTGGGAATCCAAGTTAATAATTCTCAAATGCACTCGTCATAGATTTGCTCCACTCCAGTATGCCTTTTACATGGTGGATATAACATATTCCGTTCGTAAAGCAAATACACGGCATGCACACAAATCCTCCATGGCCATGTAAAAGAATCCCTTTCCAGGTGACATTGCAGTTGATCTGACTAATTAACCGAGCTGGTATCGATCGGTTTACCTGAATCTCGGAATGTAGGACCCCGTGTAGTGCCATCACCTCGTAAGCGCAGTACCGAAGGACAGCGCCGACCTTGACGTACTCCGACCACGGGTAGAAGAAGTGCTTGAACCTTCCATGGGGAGGCTCCCACTTAGCCGATTGAGCCTGCAGGAGTATATACTAAGTTACATATATATGCATATATGCATACCTTTCATCACCCCCAAGAAGCTCAAGGAGAAGGAGAACATATGAATAATACCAGCGAATCTAGCTTTGCGGATGAGTTGAGGGTGGTTCGACATCTCCGATATGCAGGCTCGTCGGGGAACTCGTCCATCACCGTCTTTGAGAACTCCGGGTGGTCTAAGCCGTCATCTTCCACGTACTTCTTCACACATTCTGGAATTCATGCAACGAGTTTATTTTTCAAACATTTATATTTACAATGAATTCATAGATTCAAGGTCATAACCATACAGTTATAGTACAAATGTGTTTGACTTTTTACCTTCCAGTGAGTCGGCGACGGAGTCGAAACCCTTGACCAGTTCCCTGTGCAACAACTCACCGGCCCATATAGGGCAAACCATCACATTCACCAGGACAGCCACCAGCCCTCCGATTGCGATGGAATACAACCGGTCCATGGCCGTCCTAATTGGGTTTCCCATCCGGTAACCGGAGACGATGATCAGACAGTACGTGAAGAGTATTACGCGAAACCCGTACTCGTAGGGCACAAGTGACGGCCATAGCTTCATGAAGGATGTCACGGTTCCTGCCCAGACAAAAACATATATAGCGATTCATGCATGTCCATTCACTTAACACTGGGTATGTTACGTTGTCATCATCCAGAAGAATATATACCGACGATAAAAATGCTGATTCCGATGATGATAGGCTCGAGCACCCTGTCAGCACAAAGGGCGAGTTGCGCAGCAACGATGGCCAAGACACCGGCGAGCAGGCTACCGAGGGCTCGATTGAATCCTTTGTTAAATGTTGAACCTGAATAAATCCCACTGATCAGTAATATTTTTACAAGTAATGGCAAGTTCGTAGCATGCACCTTGGCGGAATTTCATGCATACCTACGGTGTACTCGAACATAATGGCGACGGTAAGGATAGACCAAATGATGTTGGTGCCGAAGGTCTCGTAGGGTGCTCGGATCAGTATGAGCAATGATACAAGAAGAACCGCGAGCCCTACTTTCAAGGAGAAGATCACTCTGTTGGGCTCGTCTCTGCCAAACTCCCACACACTCATCGCCCACGCCTTGCAGGAGAGCAGAAGCCCTCCATTCCTGCTACCCTCAGCTTCGACCTTGTTATTACAGCTCCCTTTCTTGCCGCTCATTCTCAGAAAACTGATACCAACAGCTCTCCTTCAAGGAGTGGTGATAGACCCCTTTGATAACCGATGTAGGAATGATAGAGGAAGGAGACGATAGGAGACAATATAAAGAGTTGAAGGGGTCTATGCGATGGTGCAACTATGAAGTTAGAGCAAGTAGCTGAGCAGAAAAAGTATGTGTAGTCATAGGATTTGATACGTATAAGAGTTTGGAGTGGGAGAAGGAGAAGATGAAGGGAAAAAGGAAGAATCATTTGTGTGTAGAGAGGATGATAATTCAGATGAGATAAGAAGATGCTTAAGCTCAATAATGTAGTCCCCGCAGGGGAATTAGAATAGAATCTTCATGCAGGCAGAACAATTGCAGTACTGCTCTCAATATCACCATGAAATATCTACTGTTTTAGTATTACTACATACTCGTTGCAATCTAAGAACATGTATTTTGCTTATTTTTACGTGAAAAAGAAAAAACAATGATGGTGATGGTCCATTTCCATGCTATAATCCCCCAAGGAATCTGTATTATTTTCACTTGCCATATATGCGGCTACAATAATGTCATATTCCACTATTCCAATTTGTCTCGTGCAGATTTATTCCTCAAAAAACAGAAGAACGAAGGAGAAAATTACAAGTATGAAAAGCAAGGAGAAAGAACCACCGCCCAGCTTGAATGATCAACAAAAAAAAATATTAAATTAATTCATTTGTTGGTGGAATTATTTTTTATAGAATTTTTTTGTAATGGTATTCGTGGTGGCTCATAGCTAGGCTGACACTGATATGCCATCTATTGATGCTGATGGGACTAAATTGATAGAAACTTTATGGGGTTGGTAGATTATAGCTGATAATCAAGCACCCATGGGTGAGTATTTACCAGAAGACTCACTTTTGCAAGTGGTACGCCATGAATGATCAAGCACTCAAACCTTGGTATTCGTGGAAAGAGATGGGAGTCTGTGGATTGATTTATATTGATGGAGAGCGTGCTGACCATATAAGAATGGAATGGAATGCAAAGGAAAGCCAAGCCAAATTGAAGGGTTTTTAGATATGCTAATAAGTTTTAATGATTCTGCTATATTAACAATTCATAACTTAAAGCCAATGGGGTCGCACTGTACCCGACTCGTGATATACTGTAAGTATGTAGTAAAACTATCAATCTGTTGACATGCCCCAGTATGGCCCTCTTGTTGCGGATGGAAAAGTTCACAATGTGTAAAAATGTCCTCCTTGCATATAAGGCCTTGGGAATCATCTTCGTCTATTTCTGCATCTCCCGTCTTTAGGTGTACAGAGTCACATTCTCGGGAAAACTACACTGCCATGAGAGCGAGGAAGTGATCTTCAGGGCATTCTCCTTTATCGTCTGGACTTTAATCCTTTCCTCGTTGCTCAAGTATGATGTTTTCACGTTGAGCGCAGATGATAACGGTGAAGGTACGATGCAGACTACCCATGCCATAATATCTGAAAAACATGAAAATCAATGACAAATTGAAATGAAGGGGTGGAGAATGCTGAAATCACTCTTTAGAGGCACGGAACTGTAACTTGTTCCGATACTGTTTTGGATTTTTGGTCCTTTTCAGGTGGCATTTTCTCCCTGTACTCTCTTCTGTGCGGAGACATGCGAAGATCGGCTTGCTGCCTAGTCTACATCTCAAAATTTGCAGATATTTGTTGTTAAGTCAGAATGAGAGGTTTCATGATTTAGCCAGCAAATATTTCTGCCAATTAACGCAGATGACATTCCTTTGTGCTGATTTACCCACCCATCCCTTGTGCTTCAGTACATGGGTCAACTTACTTTCCTCTCCAAACATTTTCATGCACTGCCCACAAGCTTTCATGCTTCAAGTCCTCAAGTGCGTCTGATTGATGTTGGCATGAACTATCACGTATAATGATTCAAACATATATTTCCTTCCTTCTTGGAATTCAGAGTATGAAACAAGCCTTGCATTGACCATCACATCAGCGCCTTCAGAATAGACATTCTTCAGATGTTTGAATTTATCTCAGTTGGTGGTAGCCCTTGGTGAGACTGCAAGATGAAAATGTACACATACAGCAGAAAGGACCTGATGTCAAAATGCTCAATATTTGTTTCTCACTATTCATGCCAATTCATCAATGAACAACTCAGTTACAGGTTATCTATTTCCTCTGGTAGAGAGGGTGACCGCTCCTTATCTTGGTAAAACAATGAACCATTTGTACTCTCAACACTGTTCAATCAGTTAGACTCAGAAGAAGACACCACAACACTGTTCAATCAGTTAGACTTGGCACAATCAGAAGAAGACACCACAACACTGTTCAATCAGTTAGACTTGGCACAATCAGAAGAAGACACCACAACACTGTTCAATCGGTTAGACTTGGCACAATCAGAAGAAGACACCACTTGAGACTACAATGGGCAGACATTCCCATAAGCTCAGTGGAAGCAGATGAAAATGGTCGGTGCATAGCCCTGTTCCTCCACAAAATGGTTTAGCAATATAGGCCCAATAAAAGTGATCATGTTGGGGATGCGAAAATGTCACGTCAGCAAAACACGGAAGTGGTTGAAAGATGGAACTTCAAATTAAATTCAACTCCCAACTTACAAAGTACAAACCACCACTGGTGTAATATAATTATAATAATTCCAGTCATAAATACCAAATCTGTCCTAAATTTTAAACCCATGCAGATTATGTAGCAGGAAAAAAAAGCTACGAGAATTCCAAGTTCATCGCAATGAGAACCAGAAAACACCAAGAAAACAAGGGGATGGGATCTTAAGCAATGATGACTGGATTTTTATGCACCTCCTGAAAGCACAGCTTCAACCAAGTCTTTGTAGCTCACATTTTGCTGATTTAGTGCTTCTTGTCCTTCATTAGTCCCTTGGGGATCTTGTTCAACACCTTCTCTTCAAACACAGCATATTGCTTTTTGATTTCAATAGTTAGCTTTTCAGCAAGTGGGTCAACCTTGTCCTCATACTTCTCATAGATAGGAGGTACAGTGTGCAGCAACACGAAAACTGCTCCACAGATATGCAGAGTTTAAGATGTTGAGAGAGCTGGCAACAGTAAGCAGAATGAATGTACAAATTCAATTACCTATGTAGAACAGTGTTAGGAAGTTGCACCAGCTACCAACAATTGACAGAACCCACAAACCAGAAATGATCTGTCAAGGAAACATGAATTTGGAAATGTTAAAAGTGCAAAACACTAATACATGTCAAAGATTCTTCAGATAAACATCAGAATCATAAATATCAGCATACTGCGAGGAACTTCTTCAGGTCTCTCCCTGATGCAATCTCCCTCAATGTAGCAGCAGAACAATTGAGCTCAAGTCTGATCACAGAGGCGAACTGCAGGAGTGGCTCCTCGGGGATTGACACTTCAGGTAATCGAGGGGGGGACCTTTAATACAGAAACAAATTATTCTCAATAAAAAAGTCAGCTTCATCCTCCAAAGGACAAACATTTCCATTAATTTGTGGCAGAAAACTAACTTGTTGATGAAGGTGGTAGCTTTCGACCACAAGAATAGGACTGCAAGGACGAGGATCAACCCATGGCAGATCAGAGTAAGGAGATGGTACTCCATCAACTCAAACAGCACCCATATTGCAGTAGCAACACCAAGAGCACCGGCTGAAATCTTTTTATTTCTCCATAGAAGAATATCGGCCGCTGTTTCAACATCATTCAAATGGTAAAACGTTTTAAGAAAGTTCGAGATATTTACCCGTACACGTCTAGCAAAAGATCATTATCAACAGCCAACGCCACAACATAATGACAAGTTGCATCAGTCAGCTCGAGCGGCTATCTTTCTCCACTAATTAATTTGGTAAGACGCAAAAAGAAGAAAAGAAAACTAATGCACAGGATGTGCAAAGTCATTCCTCGACAGATTTACTGGCAAGAACAGCAGATCCGGATCCAAAAACGATCTATCCAATAATTAACAACAATAAACCAAACGACACAGCAGCACCATCGATTATAAGAACTACAGAAATTATGAAAAATACAACTGAGTTTGATAAGAACTCTATAATATCCTGATTATAGAAAAAAGAAAACAAGTACAGGAACATAAAACACCTAATCAGAGATACAGAAAAAATATCAGGCTTATTACTATCTCGAATATCGTCGCTTACTATATTTATGATCATCTGTAGAAGAAGATTTGGAAATAGGAACTGGATCGACTTACATTTACCGCCACCGAAGACCTGGTGAACGGGCCTCTCCCTTCCAAAGAGACGGTAGATCTTCGCCTTCAACTCCAAAGGCTTCTCGTCCTCGGAATCGGACGACAAGGACGAGCCGTCGCCGTGGATCTTCTCCACTATCTTTTCCATCAGGGACTCGCCTGCCTTCTCTTCGTGCTCGGCCATGGAAGCAGCTGATATGGGATCTCCAATCCGAAAACCCTAACCCCTCTAGCCAGAGAGAGAAAGAGAAACGAACACCGAAGAGAAACAAAGTAGAGACTGAGAGTCTATTTCTACCCCTCGCCACTCAGTCCTACACCCACCGCACTTTCCAGAGAGCCATATCAATGAGATCCGATCTACACCGTTCAAACATGGGGCGAATCTGAGTCGTTAATAGGTCCGGAGCCGAACCTGTAGCCCCGGCCTCCGGACGGAGCGACAGACGGGGTAGTATAGTTTATGGTTTACACTTGCATATAGGTGACGACTGCCGTCCGTTGACGTTAAATAAATGACAGACAGACAGGCAGACGGGTATTAATTGATTGATTGGCTTTTAGGGGAAACCTAACCTTAAAATCATTATACCAATTGAAATGTGTATGACAGGGAATCTCATCTGGTGGATGTGGCCCACGTGTAATAGTGAGTGGACGGCCAGGATCAGATAGCTTGGCGTTATGATGTATTGTCCACGCTCAATACATCTACTGAACAAGCCAGCTCCGCTGAATACATATGCTACACGCACACAAATATGTATATATGCATATGATAATATATATATATCGAAGTAGATCGATTATCATTTGCACGTCAAAGACTGGACCGTCTGTGTCGACACGACGATGGTCATGGTGCAGTTCATATCAGTGGGCTTCTTCTTCTTGAATATGAGCATCAGCTCCACCTTCCCTTCCATCTTCCCCGAGCTGTTCAGCGTCAGGCTCCCGGAGCTCAAATCGCTCGTTAGGGTCGTGTTCAGGGCGGTTCCGGCGAGAGCGTCGGAGTTGAGGGTCACGGGAAGGTCGAACTTTTTCGTGGACTTGAAGTTGGCCTTGCTCTTCGGGACTGTAACCTGCCCTAGAGTGACCCCACCGTAGGAGAAGGTCACAGTGGTGGCGTCGTACTTGTACGGCCCGAAGTTGGTGTTCTTGATTCTCACCGGCGCGATGAACGACATGTTGAAGCTTTGAGCGCCGGTGGTCAGGGACTGGATCTGCAGCGGACCGACCCGGAACTTGGGCCGGTGGAGCCGCATCACGACGAGGGCAAAAACGGCGATCACGATCACCTGGAAAACTGCAAAGATGCCGATGTAAATCGCCCATTTCATGACCTTCCTTCGCTTGGCCTCCTTGTCATACACGGACTCCTGGTCACTCCGGGGATGGCCGTTGGCGGCCGGCGCAAGTGGCGAAGCGTGGTTGCTGTGGTAGCTCTCCGCCATCTAACCGAGTGAATGATGGCCCTCTGTTTGTATTATCTGTGATGGGAAAACTATATATATAGATGCTGTAAGAGAGTTGGGGATGTAGGTATGCATGAATTTGATGCGGGGAGGATGTGATCTTTCCGGGGAAAGCTGCTGGCAAGCAAACGCGTACAATTGGCTTCGAGAAGCTTGAAGAAATCTTAGAAGTTGTTTATTCAAATTGAGAGACAATCGAAGCTTCGGTTTTTATGTCACTTGATGTTTGATGTAACATGCCTTTTTCACGAGCTTATAATATTTAATTTTTTTTATTAATAGGAGAGATTGATTTATACTCGTCATTTATTTATCAGTTTTATCTTATAATTTTGAAGTGTATATTTGTATTATCCCAAATAATATAATAATAATAATAATAAATATTTAACTTATAAAACTTATGTTAATTTTTCAAAAAAATATATTTATAGCGTAAATTCGTATTAATTATAAAATTAAAAAAGAGGCAATATTACTACTTGTCTCAATATTAGCACAAAAGTTAAATATTTGCTATAAAGTACTTATAAAGGACTGCAAACGTTAAATAAATTACAATTATTTGATATTAAGGTAATATTTGGTAGATCAACTTTAAAATATGTAAAAATGAATATTTTGTGTTCCTACATTTATTTTGGAAATAAAATATTATTTTATATTGTAATAATAATTTTTAATTAGTTATAATATTTAATATAATCTTAATTATTTAAATTATCTTATGATACACTTATAATATATAAATAAACACACATTTTTATGCATAATTGTGATTTATGCATATAGCTCAACATGTGTATATGTTAATTTTTCTTATTTTATTTATCTTTTATTTTAAATTAACAGTCAAAGAGAATAAAATATTTTTTTTTCTCAATAAAATATTATTTCATTAATTTATTAAATAATATATAATATCCAGAAAATAATAAGATAAAAATAAGATAATTTTCTGATTTTCAATAATAGAACTAATATTATCAGGTAAAATATTATTCAAATTATTTTATCCCTGATTTTTACTATATAAACGTACTAATATATTAACAGAAGATGATTAATCATTTAACTAGTGTCATTTATTACTTTAAAAATCTAATATAATAGAGCGATTAATTAATATAATGACTAATAATGCATGTAAATTATAGTTATTCTTTCTAAATATATTAAATAGTATAATAGAATTAGATTTAAGGATTATTTTAGATAATACTTGTTATTGTGCTAATTTTATTCCGCTTATATCTCTTTTTCAAATTAAAAACAAAAATTATTGACTAATACGAACAAAGGAAATATCACAGTAAAATCTTATTAAGAACCAGTATGCTCTCCTGAATATAGAATGCTATATATAGATACTGTGATGAATAATATATCGATGTAGATCGATTATCATTTGCACGTCAAAGACTGGACCGTCCGGGTTGACACTGCAATGGTCATGGTGCAGTTCATATCAGTGGACTTCTTCTTCTTGAATATGAGCATTAGCTCCACCTTCCCTTCCATCTTCCCCGAACTGCTCAGTGTCAGGCTCCCGGAGCTCAGCTCGCTCGATAGGCTCGTGTTCAGGGCGGTTCCGGCGAGAGCGTTGGAGTTGAGGGTCACTGGAAGGTCGACCTTTTTCGTGGATTTGAAGTTGGCCTTGCTCTTGGGGATCGTCACCTGCCCTAGGGCGACCCCGCCGTAGGAGAAGGTCACATTGGTGGCGTCGTACTTGTACGGCCCGAAGTTGGTGTTCTTGATTCTCACCGGCGCGATGAACGACATGTCGAAGCTTTGAGCGCCGGCGGTGAGGGACTGGATCTGGAGTGGACCGACCCGGAACTTGGGCCGGTGGAGCCGCATCACGACAAGGACGAATACAAGGATCACGATGACCTGGAAAACTGCAAAGATGGCGATGTACATCGCCCATTTCGCGCGCTTCCTCCGCTTCGCCTCCTTGTCATACATGGACTCCTCGTCGCTCCGAGGGTGACCGTTGGCGGCAGGTGCCAGCGGGGAAGCCTGATTGCTGTGGTATCTCTCCGCCATGGAATTGAGTGACCTTGATCCTCTACACTCTTTTGTTTCTTTGCTGGGAGATAATTGAATTGAGTGACCTTAGATATTTATATAGGTATGCCCTAGTTTTCCATGAGGGCATATTTGGGAGGAAGGCCGGTGGATCTCAAGCTGAATTTAGCAAGCAAACGCGTCTACTTGACTTCGAGAAGATTGACCTAAAGAAATTTGTAAAAGAGGAAGTTGTACGATGTACGGTGTCGTCTTCTTCGTTATTCAAATCCAGAGACGATCGAAGCTTCGGTTTTTAAAAGTCCACATGATATCTGATGTGACAAACTAACACCCGTGCCATCCTGCCAATCTTTCATCTACGCGTGTGTCTGGGATTGGACTCCATCTATTTCTTGCTGGGCTCGTTCGAAAGGCCCTCATTGCTGGGACAGACTCGTCCCCGATACGAAATCCAAATTGGGGTTTAAGGCGACCGGGTAAGACCTAAGGATCTGGGTCTGGAGGACACGCAACCGAGTCCGGTCCGGGTCCTTTACCACCCCTAGGGCTAAGGCTGATATTGTAAGTGTCCAAATAAGCCATGAACACATCCTCCAGTAGTGTGCCCTTTGGCAAGATTGTCAAACTTTTAAATAGAAATGGATTATAAAATCAGTTTACTCGATGGATACTGTAAATCCAACTTATATTCTGAATCGGCAGTTAAATCCTAACCCTCCCGAGGGTGTATATTGAGAGAAGTGATAGCCCTCAAACCTTACCATGTCAAGCTTCCTGCATCATGACCTCAACTCACATCCTTCCTTCCTATCCAAAAGTCGGACACCCCTAATTTTGATGGCTCTAGTGATCCGAACCACCTTCATCCTCAAGTCCCTTGAGTCACTCCTAAAGTGTTCAAGCCAATGACTCGAGTGAACGCAGCAGCAGCTTTGATCATCTCACTTTATGTTCCTATTTGATCTTTTTTTTTCTCTGTGATATCATGCTTAGCATCGGCAGTCGTCAGTGCTCGGTACACGCCGGTTGGAATGAACTTGGAAGATAATGCCTTTTGCGGGCTTGCCTAGCTTCGGTGGCCAGCGTTGACTCTCAGGCAAGTTGTACAAAATTGTACATACCTGTCCCAATAATTGGTGTTATCTCCAAACCCTAGTGGGATTATAATATTTACAAGCTCTACCGTATGCCTAAAAGTTCTGACGTGTTTCTTGTGCAATTATACCATATCCATCTTGATCTATCTGGAGGGTTTGCCAGGAAAGCCATATGCTTATCTTCCAATTGATGCCCATTACCTTAAAATTATCTGTATTACTCTGTTGGTTCATCTTGCTTCGTCTATGGCAAGATTCATTGATCCATTGGTCTGTAAGAAGTCCTTTCATGGCACGGTAGAGTTCAGGCTAGTCCAAACTAATCATGGCTTCCTGATGTCAGTGAGTCCCACAGTAAACAATTATGCAATTATATATGATATCCATATCACATCCCAATATTTTTATTTTAAAACTTCATTGCTTAGTTTTCACCTCATAAACTAGTTGATGCAATTTAAAAAGGGGAACTGTGTGTGGCAGGTATTGCCCTACCATAAGACAAAAATCTTCTTCCTCTCTTAGTTCTAAAGAATCCAAAGGGATTGCTGGAAGTATCTATGGCAAGAAAGAGGGGTTGGCATCAAACGGGTCAAAAGGGATTATTATTTCATCTCTATGAGCTTTCCGAGTTCCCCCTACCCCCCACTAAATCAGCAAGCGTTTAGGGCAAAATCCATGCCCCAGCACTCGAGCTCATCAAATCCCATGAAAATCTCTTCACCCAGGTGGAAACTGGGGTCATTTACAAATTTAACATCCATTTGGCTTTCACCCCACGCCAGTATTTCTTGTTTGCACGGGACCATGTCCTCCATTGTTGATGGTACTGGAGTCGGAGGGCATCTCTCATGGCGATTAGTAGTTGCCCCCCTTGGCAACTTAGACACCTGCATGGCTTCATCGTTGGTGCCCGTTGTGGGTTTCTTATTAGGAGAGGAGAACTTGCTCGGCCTGGATATTCCTGCGAGAGCGCTCCGGCGAGTGGGGTGGCTGTGGCAGTGGTCTCCGGTGTACGTCACGATGAACATCCCGGGCTCGGAGCAGCTCCGCTCTACTTGCTTTCTTGCGAGGCATCCCTTTGAACTGCTACATCTGTAGTAGCTCCTGCATATTCACACTCCATATATGTTAGGGTTACAAGCTTTTTTTTCTTCTGCAAGTATTTTGCGGCCTCAACAGTATATAGCCTTACAAATTACCTTGGGAAGGGCGATCCCTTGATGGGTTTCTGGCCATATTTACGCCAAGCCCAGAGATCAGATGAGATACCATCCGATGTCAAGTGCTGCACAATCTGTTTGTTCCGATTCTTCCTGTAAGAATGAATACAAGGGGGATAAGAGTTAGATTCAATTTCTCTTCTCCAGACAGCATCTGAACAAAAAAAAGTATGATTTCCGACCTTTTATACTTAGCAATCGAACGATGAACACCGCCCATGTCTGCCTTTAGAGCTACTACAGATGAACCCTCGGAAGCTTCATCCTTCAGCTTCCTGGCACCGCTATTAATTTCGGGGGAGAAGGCGGCTGGAAGAACCGCCGGATAGTTGTAAAGCCCAGCTTCCTGGAAGTGATCCAAGGCCACAGCCGTTTTCTCCAAAGAGGCAACCGCAGCCGGGACGTGCACGGAGAATTGTGAATCCGGCAGTGCACTTGTTCTCAACATCACGGGGTCATCGATGAAGGAATCGAACCACTCCATGACGTCGAAGGTGGAATCGGAGGCCCCGCTCATGTATCCTCCCCTGACTACGGCTTCCAGATCCCAGTTCCCCCCGCAAAGGAACTCGCCCATGAAGGAATAAAATACAACTCAGAGAGAGAGAGAGAGAGAGAGAGAGAGAGAGAGAGATTAGAGAGAGCACTATACGCGCTTGAGAGAGAGAGAGAGGACGAGAGAGATGCAAAGAGGAAAGACTACAGTATGAAATATATAGCATAGAAGCCATCTCTAGTGCTTGCTTGTATCCCCATGGGATGAGTTGACATGAAGGAAAAGTCAAAATGGAGCCTCTATTATTGAACGTCTACTCCCTTTCTCCCCCAATTTCTTACAAATTTTACATGGCAAAAACATTATATGCAGCATCATTCTCTTCACGTGTATGTCTATAGATTGAACAAAACTATATTGGAGATGCTTGTTTTGACATCTAAGCTGCAAAAAAGGGACACTGGAGGGCATAGACGCAGCCCCCTATCATCCTTCATGCCATGCGCGCACTACTCCACTCCACATGTAGATAAATAACATTTTCCACTAATAACAACTATCTAATGGCAAAGGGGAAGAATAGAGGAGAGGAAGAGAAAGGGATCGCCGTGCAGGAGAGGCAGAAGATCTACGGGGGAGGAGTCAACAATGGCGGCAATTTGTGTGCTTCTTTGGTCATAGCAAATTGTTGTGCCTGCTGTACTATCCGCCTTCCATCATTCAATACAAGTCGCAAAACATTAAGACCCACTTTTCACATTCACACACCTTTTCTTTGCATTTTGAATGATCATAAATTCGAACTACTAGCGATTAATTCGATAATTTCATTGCATGCAATTGCCAAAATTTTGGACCATCTTCTTCCTTTAGCTATCTCTGTAGAATCCGGATTCCAAGGGCAAGTTGGATGGCGATGGAGATGGGGGTGGCCTAATCCATCTTTATTCTAAGCATAATATAGGGCCGTCCTCATCTAGCTAGCTAGTTACCCTTTCCTACATCTAATGCATAATTAAAAAATAATACAGATAAATATAAGTAAAAATCACAAAATAATTCCAATCCACAAAACTTATCAAACTTCAACCACCAACATGGTGTACGATTAAGGCAACTTGATAGAAAAGGACCCGATTGACTAGTGGATGCAGTTTGACATTAAGAAGTCAGTGCCATTTTGCCATTATCCCTTCAATGTTTGCACTAATTATATTTCCAGTACATCAAATCACACTCCCCAAATGCTCAACCGGTGATGGGTCTGCACATTCACAGGCCATGCGCCTGCCAAAGTCTCGCGGATATTTTAAGGCCATGGACACAGTTTCACGACATTTGATTACCGGACCCAGAGACAGGCAAGAACAACTAATCACCCACCCAATGACCCAAAACAAAAATCAATATGAAAATAAATATAGCTAGGAGCAAAAATGAAATGATGATAAGGATAGAGAATAAGACTATGCCGATGCAAGGACTGCATGGAAAACTCACCAGCTATCTGCAACCTGTCAATTTCTTTCGACCCAACCTCAGCTGGAAGGTGCAACATAGTGAACTTGCAACTATATTAGTAAAATTGTTTCAGTCTGTGCATCAAACAAGACTGACCCTCCTCCCTTCAACACAGAATTTCTGACTTCTTTCTAGCTGCAACCAGAGTAAGAAGATACTAGTGCATCAGCCACAAGAAAGATTGCTGAAAAGGATTAGGATTAGACTCACAAACAGAGTGCAAGGGATGCTAAAAGAACACAGTGAAAATGGAATCTCCCTTTACTAAGGCTTAAGTATGGGACTTAGAGCATAGACAAAGTTACTCATTGTGCATACTGATAAACTAAGGTAATTAATTGACTCTAGTACAAGCACCCTGCCTTTATGTAAAGGCATATGTATATAAATATATAAATTTCAAAAAAAATAAAGCATCTTGAAAATATTCTAGCTATTTGACGTTCACAGGACAGAAAGCATGCAAATTTTAATTGTCAGGGATCAAGAACCAAGAAACCAAATCTTCCAGAACAAAGTAGTTCATTATACTAACAAGACTAAATTAGAAAACACACCTTTCCTTTAAGGTAGGCAACTGCATCCTTTTCTGAAGAAAACTTTGAGAAAGTTGAAGGTGATTGCTCTTCAACAAGAGTCCTTAACTGTTTCAACTTCAGTGATCTCTCTGATTCCTGAAGGTAATAAAAATTTTGGATCACAATTTTTACCTAGCAAAATTTCTATGATAAAAAATGGATAACGACAAGTGGCTAACAAAGGCACACCTTACACAGAAGCTGCCTACAAAGCTTTTTTAGGTTCACCTTCTCCACATCAGGCTTTTCCGTTTCCACTATGTCAGCATGTTTTTGTTTCAAAGAACCAGAATCAGATGATTCTTCATCACTACCATTCTCCAAGGATACCTTTTTCCCCTGGAAGTAGCAACCAGCTATTTTTTTGGGTCTATCTTTGATGCCAAGTCCTTGTTTCCCAGTGGTAGATTTGTCCTGCAATGGATGAAATCAATTAAAGATAAAATAAATAGACTTGATTTTTAAAAAGAAAATTTCTCTTTTACCATATTCTTGCCTTCCCAGTGTACCATAATTAAATTATGACAGAATAAAAGTGTACCATAATAAAAAAAAAATCAACTTTAAAAACGAATTTTAACCATTCCATCAGAATGTTGAAGTATGCATCCCTATTCCAATAGATCAGTCAGTCAAATCTCTGGGATGTATTATCACTCAAATAGGGAAAATTCACATAAATGTTCTTAAAACCATGGCTTATATAATTTTATTGTGTATATCAACTGCTCAACTAAATAATAAAGTACCTGAACAAGCTTATAGAGATTCTCTTGATCTTCCTCAAAAAATGCAGTTCTCTTGTTGTTTCCAGAATCTTTACCAGAAAGTGATTGCTTGCATGTTGAATCAGCCCCAAGAAAACCTCCAAAAACAAACCCATGTTTTGAACCCCACCAATCTGCTGTAACACAACTTTTGTTTCCTGACATAATAATTAAAGGACATTATAAGACATGCAAATTAACATAAGCATATCTAAAAAACTAAAACCTTGAGAACACAAGTGATTCAAAATTTTTAGACGCTCAAGGAAGAATTGAAAAAAGAACTGCAGAAATAACCACAAATTGGCAAAATTCGGATTCAATGCAGTCATGAACCATGATGTTGCTAATAAAAAATCAATCACCATATTCAACAATATTCTGGTTCTGCCCCTATAATATGACAATGAAATTTTAAATATAACCATATTATCTTTAATTTGCTGCTTAACAACGTCGATAACAAAAAAAATTTACAAGGACAGAAACAAATGTTGAAGTTGAAGATAACAAGATTGTTTAAAAAGAATTCCATTTCAATTGAAAATTTCCCATGCATACCTAGTTTCATTGGTAACAGGAACTTTTTACTAGTATGAGAAACAAACTTTGTTCTAAAATAGTAATCATCGTCGATTCAATAGCTTACCTTCATCAATAGAAATATGGGCTTCTAAGGTATCTACACCACTATCTTTACTGGGAATATCAGATTCAGAATCCATTTCTGCAGGTTCAGACTTTTTAACCTGCAAAGTTAAATTCGTAAATGAAGAGAAAATAACTTGAACGCCAAACATAAACCTGATTTCAGAAATAATATTATATGGCCAGCGAATGCATTAAATAAGATTTCCTAATGTGACTCCCCCATTCTTCTTCAACAAAGGAAAAAAAGACAGATCATAGTAAGATATTAAATCCAGTAGCTAAAAATTAAAGTATTAGATCAACAAACTTGCAAGCTAATCATGTTCAACAAAGAAAAAAAGACGCATCATAGTAAGATAACAAAGTAAACAAAATAGTAAAAAGAAATCTACCATGAAAGCAGACTTCATCAATGAACACTTCTAAAGATTGAACCTAACCAGTTGAAAACAAGTAAATATTTGATACTCAATATACACTGAATTCCTTGTGAAATTTACCTAGGGGATGGCACTTCAGCCAGAAAATTTTTAAAAATCCTAAAAATAATAAATATCCCAAAGATATAAATATAACATTCTATTGATTTCTTCACATAATAAATTTGTTGCACATTGCATATTAAATATTTAATCACCGAACACTTGTATTGTAACACTATTCTGCAAGGTAATTGGGCTTAAAACTAGCTAGATGAGAAATAGGAATAAACGTACAAGGATTCCTTCAAGATCCTGCAAAGAATAGGCTTTTACCAACTTGCCCCTTTCCCTTTTTTGATACCTAAACCATTGTGAAGAAAAAGAAAAAAATACGTGCAAAAATAAATTTGAGAATGAGTATGCCATAGACATAGCTAGATGAGCAGATAAAAAATGCAGTTCCACTGACCTTCCTCTTGCTCGAGTAGTCTTAGTTGATGGGGTCTGATCCTTAGAATCAGTAGTCTCATCTTGCACTTGAGATTTATCTTTCTCTTCTGCAGAAAGGATGTAAAAACATATGAAATGTGAGATATTTAAATTACATGGAAAATTTCCTGTTAATATAAACTCGGTGGTAGATAAAGAATGAATTTTGAGTTTTTGACAACCTCTTGCAGTCATACCTTCATCATTGGTTTCTGCACTTTGCTGCAATAAGCAACCACAATGAAAAACTATTAAACGCTTCAGAAGACACCCATATGATTAGAAAATGAATGATCAATTCATGAAAACATGTAAACAAATTATACCACTTTCAATCTCTTGAGGATACCATCAAACTGAGTAGTGTCAAAAGCCCATTGATTGGGCTTCTCCACGCCAACACCTGTACCAGAAAACAACCGTTCCTCAAATAAATCCCACCCAAAAACCTTACCAATCAGCCGAGAAGGAAAAGAGAAGTGAAGGAAGGGTGAAGGATACAGACCAGCGGTGTCCTGCTTATTCTTGACTCTGACGTGACCTTTGATCCCTTGCTTGTCCTTCCCGAGGCCCTCGCCTTCCTCCCACCCCTACATACCATCACCAAAGGCCACGTAACGTAAGACCCTAATTCAAGCTCGTAACTCCACGACCGACGATTCACGCACCTCAACATAATCGGAGAACTCACCATTTGTTTCATGAGGCGGAAAGCCGCAGACTGGCGGGCGATCCCGACATAACAGAGAGGGCCTTCCGGTGCTGCCATAGCTTCTGCAGCTTCTCCTGCGCTAGTTCGGCGATGCGGAGCCGACACTCTAATGTTCGGGACGAGAGAAGTTTGGAGGCCGCGCTTGTTCACCTAAATCCAAACCTAGCAGAAGCCGAGCTATTATCAGGTGCGTGACGGAGTACGTAGGCAGATTATGAGCTCATGATTTTAGCGGTAGAGATTTAATCCGCTGCGTAATGGAGGATCCGGGGATAGACCAAATAACCCGCCCGGTTGCCCGATCCGGGTCCGCCTTCCCCGGACCCGTTGCGGGTTTGGAGCAGGGTCCACAAATCTATCCCAGCTGTTCGTGGCCTACGATGAGCCCAAGTGACGAAGCCTATTCTGCTCTTTTGGCTGCCATTAATTGGAGTTCTTGGAGTTAGAATTTTCTTTTTCCATCTTACTGAAAATTGTTGGGAGTTGGATTCAATCAAGTCGATACGATCTGGCATCATTCACTCGCCAGTCGCCTCCACTTCACCCAATTGTTGTTGAAGAGTCCTCACCATGGCCACTCGCTTCCTACCATCTTCAATCCCCACAGCTTCCCTCCGTCCCGACTTGCCATCTTTGCGCCGTATCGGCTGCGCCGCCCCTAGGCGCCCAGACTTCCCGGCCCCTCTCTCTTCCCCACTGACTCTTCGGCCGGCGCCGCCGCTCTCCGTCGTAAGGGCCGCGTCATCGACCGCCGTCGTGGTTGATGGGGCCGCAGCCGCCACCAAACCCTCGAAGTCTCTGCCTTTCAGAGTGGGCCACGGATTCGACCTCCACAGGTTAGAGCCCGGGTACCCCCTAATAATCGGCGGCATCGATATTCCACATGACAGGGGCTGCGAGGCTCACTCCGATGGTAATTGCTCCTCGCGTTCTTCTTCTTTTGGGATCATTAAAAATCGATACTTTGTGCGAATTCGTCACATTTGATTTCTGTAGCTGGTTTGTTTAACCGGTGGGTGAATTTGACTGCAGGAGATGTGCTGCTTCATTGTGTGGTGGATGCGATTCTCGGAGCTCTGGGCCTTCCCGATATTGGCCAGATTTTCCCTGACTCTGATCCTAAATGGAAGGGAGCGCCATCTTCTGTTTTCATCAAGGAAGCTGTAAGTTCGCTTTGCTCTTTCTGACGATGGATTAAGAATATTTTTACTGCCAAGATTCAATAAGCAATTCATGAAAAATCCCTTCAAGCATACTGCTGCTG
Organism: Trapa incisa; assembly: GCA_030064435.1. Lineage (NCBI taxonomy): Eukaryota > Viridiplantae > Streptophyta > Magnoliopsida > Myrtales > Lythraceae > Trapa > Trapa incisa. Next base: position 17,449,342 of record CM057773.1, on the reverse strand, counting down.
CTGCAAGGTTATATAAATAAGTGAACCCGACTTGGATTATATTCAATGCAAGCTCGCTGACAGCTGAAGCTTTGGCACAAGAAAGGTGTTTAGCTTTATGAAGGGGTGATTAACATCCAGTTTTTGGGGGCTATTGGGTGGGTGAGATCTGATTTGGTTTTAATAATATGGCTGTGGTCTGACCTGGTTCGGTATGCTCTCAGGTCCGCCTCATGGATGAGGCCGGTTATGAGATCGGGAACTTGGATGCCACACTGATACTTCAAAGACCAAAGCTCAGCCCACACAAGGAGGCCATCAGATCCAACCTGTCCAAACTGCTAGGGGCAGATCCCGCCGTTGTGAACCTTAAAGCCAAGACCCACGAGAAGGTTGACAGCCTCGGGGAGAATCGGAGTATTGCAGCTCATACAGTTGTCCTTCTCATGAGGAAGTGATGAAGAGGTTGGGGGAAATCGACTCTTGTGTACTCTTTCATAATAGATTTGGATAGCAGATGAAATTGCAGTTGTAGATGTAACCCAAGATGTGTCATCCCTTTCATCCCATGATAACTGATATAAAAGTTATATGATCTATCTTACACTACTATAATATGCTTGTCACCCAGCATGATCAGTTGGTTAGAGGATCTCCATCCGGCTACGGACAATGCGGTGGAAAACCTCCATCCTCCGGCAAGTCTCCGTCAACTCCGCTACCTGAGCCGCCGCCTTGTCTAGCCTCTCCACTGGCATCGGGCACTGGAAGCTGTCCGAGAACTCCAGCAGGGACTGCCCCAGCTTCTCCATCTTCTGAATCTCTTCCAGCAGCCCAACTGGGGAAGCCCCTTTCTTCTCCTTCTTCTTCCACTCCTCCCCGATCTTCTCGTGGAGCGCCATCATCGACTGGGCCCATCCCAATTGCTTCGGAACCTGCAATTTCAATCAATCAGGCCGCTTTCTGCTGTTGAGAAGCTGAAGGCAGCATCTTTTTGCTCAATTCTGATGAAATCGATATCGGTTTGTTACAAACCTGGAAATGGGTTGCCAGTCCGGTCCTCTCCTGGCAGGGTATGGCCGTGACGACGAGGGCCCACATCACGAAAACCGTCACAATGCTCATGATGATGTATACGGGCATGGCGAGTCCCGAGGCTTCCGTCCCACGTGGTGCCACCAGATTGGCCGACATGACCTGAATCTGCTTGGCCGCGGACCAGTTCTGCACTCCCCAGGATGGGGCTCGTGATTGGCCCGATCCCCGGTCCTTGTTGGCCGAGCCGCTTCCACCTCGCTGGCCGAAGGACCAGGACCGCTCGGTGGATTTGTGGCCATCGGGGGTGTCATCGATACCGAGGTGAGAGAGCAGCCCCGCCAGAGCCTTTCTAGCCCGCCTCGCCTGGCCTTCCCCGAGGGGCCGCTGCTCGAGGGAGACCGCGGCGATTTCCGCCAACTTCTGGCACTGCCTCACCAAAACGATGCCGGGCATCACGGCGTTGCAGACGTCGAGGGCTTTCACGGCTCTGTCGAGAAGCTCGGGACGTCGAGGGCTTTCACGGCTCTGTCGAGAAGCTCGGGGATCAACTTGTCCAGGGGCGGCTTGGAGATCAAGCTGGGCTCTCGCCCCATGAGATGATCATGGAAATCATAAAAGTTGCATTGGCTAGGCTAGCTGACACAGGTGGAACGTGGTCCGCACCTCGGCCTGGTCTTGTCTGGTCTTCCGTGACATTCCCTCCCATTAATTTTTTTAGAAAAATAGAAAGAAAACACGTGGTTTACAAATCTATATGCCCTAATACAAACAAAAAAAGGATAACAGGGGCTTATAAATAAAAATCTCATATTAAATACCATTAATTGAGTAGCCTACCATTAATTTAATTACCTGAATCATTGATTATTACTAAAGTTTGGATCTTTTTTTGGCAGAGAAGACACAGTGCAGTTCAAAGGGGTATTGAATATAATCGGGAGATCAATGGGCTAAACATAATGGTAGGGCCTTTGGAGCCCCAATGGCAATAGGGCTCCTTACTTGGTAAGTTGTCAGGATGAAAGGCTCTGATGGGATATATGGACTCTGGTGGATGAGCATACCTTTATATCAATATATTTCACACAGCATGGCTATTTAGAAATTTTTGGGTTGAACTGCTCAAATCCCAGATTTTCCATATGGGCTAACGGAGGTGGCTTTGCTTTCTCACTACACCCTTCTTGTGAGTTAACTGTGAAAATAATAGGACCGGACCAAGGTTGGAAGATATGTCATGCGTTTTTTTTAATTTCTCCTTAAAAGAACATTTGGGTGAGTCATGACAATTCGCTGGGAATAATGAAGCAGCAGCTGTTGTGCTGCATCAGTATTCAGCGGAAGGGAGCCAATGTGGAATTCAGCACATAGCCAACTAACATAAGAAATGCCCCAACAAAAATATAAAGATACCTGGCAGAGTTAAAAAAAAGTACACAGATTTTGGCTCTCCGGAAAAGATCTGCCCGGTACCTTTTTCACAACAAGTACGAACTGGCGGTACTTAAAACAAGTCTTTTTACAAGAGTAAATGTGGCATGCAACAGTGATCTGCAACTCCAGGAAATGCACATGCAAGATAAATGAGAATCGTAGGGTGGAAGCTAGTGATCAACTTATGAGGATGATGATAACAATAATAAGCAGTGGAGTCAAACACTTGGCAGATACACAGTGAAGGGGTGTGGGGGTGAGGGAAACTGGAAGATGCACCGTTGCAAATAACTATGCATTGAATAGGGGTAGCCAGACTCATTTATTACTCTACTTTGGCTTGCCCAATTGAATGAGATTGACGTTGAGCTTTGGGTTGATGTGGGCTAATAGCATCATAGAAGAGAGAGCTGAATACGGTGGAAGTTTCCCCTAGTACCATGATTAACCCTGTCATTATCAGGTAACTCTCTAGTATATGGGGGGATGTGCTTCACCCAATCCTTTACAGCCACGTGGATTCGATGCACCCAACATTGCTCCTCCTCTTGGTTGGACCCAAACTAAATGCTCTAACTAACCTTTGGAAGCTATTTGTTATTTGAAATAATCGTTATTAGATCATCTCACCATTCTCAACACCCGGTGCACGTAGGCCCAGAGGGAAATGTAACACCTTACTCCTCTAGTGCACGGAACACCGAGTGCAGGAAATTATCTTCCCCCCTTGAAGGGAATCTCCAAACTCTAGCACAGTGAATCCTCATCTCCACACCGACCCTGTGCTCCGCTCCCAGGCCAGGCCCTTACTCGCTCTCTCTCTCTACATAACCATCCTCTCTCTTCCTCCTCCATGTCAGTCCTGGTTGATAGTGCCCTCTCTCTTCCACCCTCTCTCTCTCTCTGTAGTGGCTGAAATCCGAGAGAATCAGCTCACAGACGGTGAGTTCTTGTCGTTCAATGCCATGATCTCTTTTTTTGGGGGGAATTTAAAGCTGTGATCTTCGTTCTCATTCCAAGCTCCATTGCGGCACGCGAGCAATTCCTAGTCTGGTTCTGGCTGCCTCTGCTTTTTTTATTTTAACTTCTGCCTATGCATTTAGTTGAAGTTTTCAACTTTTTTTCTTCACCATAAGAAGTCTCGGCTAGCTTCTTTCTCCTTGATGATCTGTTGCCTGCACCTTCTTTTCTCCCTCTGTCTACCACTTTCTATTTCAGCTACCATCTTTCTAAGCTTAAAATTCGAAAAAATTAAGGCATTTTTTATTTCCATTCTTTTTCGTTACTACATTCATCAAAATGGCATGCTATCGTTAGCACAATTTATGTGTTCCATGCGTGAAAACTCAGATCTCATCAGTGTGCTTTGCGTTCTTGCATGCTTCACCTTTCTCTCCTTAGCCCATGTGTCCTGACCGTGCTTCAAGGATCTGTGACTTAAACCTCACTGCACCCGCCATCTTTCTATTAATTAATGTGCGCTCTTCCGTGCTTATCTTATTATTCTTTTCATTCCGTTGGAGAATTTGTAAACCCACAATAATCTGTAGAAGTGCTGACTTCTGAGTTGTTTAAGGTTTCACCAGGTCAAGCTTTGAGCTTTCCTCATTTTTTTATTGGGAAACGGATGACAAAGGACATGAAAGACACTTGGAAAATGCAGCAAATACCAAGCTCCTCCCTTTTCTGGTAGATGGGTTCATCAAGTAGCCTCTTTTTTTCTGAATAAATTATAGGAAGAAGGAGGGAGAGATCCGGTGGGCTCACCGCCTTGCCCATATTATTTATTCCACTTCCTTTGATTTCGGTCACTGAAATCTCTTAAAGCCATAACCGGTACAGCCTCGGTACATGATGTTTGCTAATCTCCATGTTCTTGTCCCTTTCCCACTGTGATAACTTAATCCATTGCTTGATATCAAGACTGACTCATTTTGATTGTTGACCATACTATCAGCTGAAATCAGCACCTGTTACGAGCCTCTCGAGATCCCAAACCTTGCCCCCCCTGCATCTTCAGGTTGAGCAGAATCCCTCTCAAGATGAACAACCTTAAGCTTGGAGTGGAGGTGGTAGGAGCCCACAACCTCCTCCCCAAGGACGGACAAGGGTCGTCTAGTTCCTTTGTCGAGCTCTCCTTCGATGGTCAGAGGTTCAGAACCACAGTCAAGCAGAGGGACCTCAATCCTGTGTGGAATGAGACATTCTACTTCAACATATCTGACCCAACCAGCCTCCACAAGCTCGCCCTTGAAGTCTTTGTAAGATCGGCCGACCCCAGGGACAGCTTCCTTGGGAAGGTTAGCCTCACTGGGACTTCCTTCGTCCCCTACTCAGATGCCACCGTGTTGAACTATCCTTTGGAGAAGCGAGGCATTTTCTCTCATGTCAGAGGAGAGCTCGGGCTCAAGGTCTACATCACAAATGACCCGAACATTAACGCCTCTAGGCCAACTCCTGCCATTCCTGTTCAAGAACCTGCTTTATCCCAGTTCAAGGAAAAAGTTGAGGCCCCCCGTCATACGTTCCACCACCTCCCGAATCCAAGCAATCAAAACCATAATCATAGCGCCAGCCTTCCTCCTCCTCCTGCGCCAGCAATCCCTCACAGAGACCATGTACCAGAACGGGGCACTGGGCCCAAGGTGGCCGGATCTGATCCTGTGAAGCCAGATCCTCATCCTCCGAAGCTGGTCCGTATGTACTCTGCCACGCCAGCCCAGCCTATCGACTATGCATTGAAGGAGACAAGCCCGTTCCTAGGCGGAGGACGGGTGGTTGGGGGTCGGGTGATTCGTGGGGACAAGAAAGCCACGACTTATGACCTGGTCGAGCAGATGCATTTCCTCTATGTTCGGGTTGTTAAAGCTAGGGAGCTTCCCGCCATGGATGTGACCGGCAGCCTTGATCCCTTTGTGGAGATTAAAGTGGGCAATTACAAAGGAATAACGAAGCACTTCGAGAAGAAGCAGGACCCCCAGTGGAACCAAGTCTTCGCCTTCTCAAGGGAGAGGATGCAGGCTTCTGTCCTGGAGGTCCTTGTCAAGGACAAGAATGTATTGAAGGATGACTTCGTTGGTATTGTGAGGTTCGACGTCAATGAGGTTCCACTCCGCGTCCCGCCTGACAGTCCACTGGCACCGGAATGGTACCATCTCCAGGACAAGAAGGGTGAGAAGATCAAAGGGGAGCTGATGCTTGCAGTCTGGATCGGGACTCAGGCCGACGAGGCATTCTCCGATGCATGGCACTCCGATGCTGCCACGCCAATAGAGAGCACCCCTGCAGCCAATACCCTGATAAGGTCGAAGGTATACCACGCTCCAAGGCTGTGGTATGTTCGGGTTAATGTCATTGAGGCACAAGACTTAGTCCCAACCGAGAAGAATCGGTTCCCCGATGTTTATGTTAAGGCCCAGATTGGGAACCAGGTAAAGTAATGCAAATCAGATTGCAGGAAATGTTAAAGCACTAGTAATGTGTGTTTCTGAGATTACCGACTAGCTTCTCAATGTGCAGATTATGAAGACGAGGACGGTTCAGGCTCGGACATTGAGCCCCATGTGGAACGATGATCTTCTGTTTGTTGCAGCCGAGCCCTTCGAAGACCACCTGATCATTTCCGTGGAGGACCGTGTGGGTCAAGGCAAAGATGAGATCATTGGGAGAGTGATCATTCCTCTGAGCGGGGTGGAGAAGCGGGTGGATGATCGAGTTGTCAACTCCCGGTGGTTCAGCCTCGAGAAGCCCACGACAGTCGATGTTGACGAGGTGAAGAAGGAAAAGTTCTCGAGCAAGATCCATCTCCGAGTCTGCCTCGATGGAGGGTACCATGTCCTTGATGAATCGACCCATTACAGCAGCGACCTCCGCCCAACCGCTAAGCAGTTGTGGAAGCCCTCGATTGGGTTGCTGGAGCTGGGCATCCTGAACGCGACGGGCCTTCACCCGATGAAGACACGGGATGGGAGGGGGACGTCGGACACATACTGCGTTGCCAAGTACGGACACAAGTGGATCCGCACGAGGACAATTGTGGACAACCTGTGCCCTAAGTACAATGAGCAGTATACTTGGGAGGTCTTCGACACTGCCACGGTGCTCACCGTCGGCGTCTTCAACAACAGCCAGCTTGGAGAAAAGGGATCCAACGGCAACAAAGACTTGAAGATTGGAAAGGTAAAGTGCTTTGAGAACTATCTACTGCATTTCGACGAGTCCTCGCCTGATGTCGGGTCTTACTGCATTTCAGGTGAGGGTCCGAATCTCGACCCTTGAGACCGGCCGAGTCTACACGCATTCCTACCCGTTGCTCGTCCTGCACCCATCTGGAGTCAAGAAGATGGGAGAGATCCACCTAGCCATCCGGTTCTCATGCACTTCCTTCGCGAACATGCTCTACATCTACTCCCGACCGCTGCTGCCAAAGATGCACTACGTCAGGCCCTTCAACGTGATGCAACTTGACATGCTCCGCCACCAGGCGGTGACGATCGTGGCGGCCCGACTTGGCCGCGCGGAGCCGCCGCTGCGGAAGGAGGTGGTCGAGTACATGTCGGACGCGGACTCCCACCTCTGGAGCATGAGGAAGAGCAAGGCCAACTTCTTCCGCCTCATGTCGGTTTTCTCCGGCCTTTTTTCGGTGGGAAAATGGTTCGGGGACGTATGTATGTGGAGGAACCCTATCACGACGGTGCTGGTCCACGCACTTTACACCATGCTCGTCTGCTTCCCGGAGCTGATACTTCCGACGGTGTTCCTCTACATGTTCCTCATCGGGGTCTGGAACTTCCGGTACAGGCCTCGGTACCCGCCCCACATGAACACGAGGATCTCTCAGGCGGAAGGGATCCATCCCGACGAGATGGACGAGGAGTTCGACACGTTTCCCACCAGCAAGGGCCCTGACTTTGTGCGGATGAGGTACGACCGGCTGAGGAGCGTGGCGGGACGGATACAAACCGTGGTTGGTGATGTCGCGACACAGGGGGAGAGGGTTCAGGCCCTGCTGAGCTGGCGGGACCCTCGGGCCACGGCGATCTTCATAACGTTCTGCCTCGTGGCTACTCTGGTGCTCTACGTGACGCCGTTCCAGGTGGTCGCGGGACTGTCGGGGTTCTACATGATGAGGCACCCGAGGTTTCGGCACCGGCTTCCGTCGGCGCCTGTCAACTTCTTCCGCCGCCTGCCAGCAAGGACCGACAGTTTGCTGTGAGATCAAAGACGCTGAAATCTGAAACTGGGCCGTTGCCTGACAGATTTGACTCTTAACTGTACTGTGCGACAATTATGTAATATTTGAAATTTCCCATCATCATCATCTTTTACCATCATCTTTTACCATCATCTATCGATTATAGAACAGAGAATCCTGTAATAGGCAACAGACTTCCACGCTCATCTTGGTACTATCTGTACATTTCCATCTGGTTGAGAGGATTGACAGTAATCTACAAGTTTGAAAGGACCATGAATTTCAACGATTGGTGATTTTTAATGGGAGCTTTCTTCCCTGTTATGAACCCCTGACGCAGTGTGACAGACCAGATCACCTCTCTGCCCTACTGAATCCATATATGTACGATCCAAATGCGCTAAATATAGACATAATAAGCATAATTTGTTGCAGGTTCCCCTCCATTCACAGAAAAAAAAAGTGTCTAAAAGAGGTTAGGGAATAATGTGAGGGGGTGAGCTGCTCCCTTGGCCAAACTTCCTGACCCTCCAAGTGTCGCTCTCTCAGTCAAGAACCCAAAGGAGTAAGCAGGTCCATCCGACCTCTGACCGTCCCTTTCTTCCCTCGTCAAAGTTTCCTGCACATCTAATCCCATGCAATCATCATTTCCCTCTCTTCCATACAGTTTTCTTCTCTGCACCTGTCCAGATATCTCAGGATCATAACATGGGGAACCAATCCATCAAGTGTGTTCATGACTTCACAGTAAAGGTTAGTTAGAAGATGATGTTGGACTACTGCATCGTTAATCTTAGGAACATCTGATGCGTATACGCTGATGGGAACTGCAGGATGCTAAGGGAAACGATATTAACCTGGGCCAGTACAAGGGAAAGGTTCTGCTGATTGTCAATGTTGCATCTCAGTGGTAACCTTCATGCCTTCACCTTGTTCTTTTTTTTTTTCCGTGCGGATCAGCTCGTCGTGTGCCATGATCCAAGCCCATCTATGGCTTTGTGATATGAATCCAACATTGATCAGTGGCTATAGCGATATAAACTACAGCGAAATGGCTCAGCTGTACGAGAAATATCGGGAGCAAGGTTGGATTTTTATTATTCCTCTTGTCATTCTTTCTATGCCTCCAATTCTGATAACATGTGTTTAAATCGCACTAGTTGATTGTCATATTTGGGTCAACACAGGATTCGAGATTCTGGCATTTCCATGCAACCAATTCGGAGCGCAGGAGCCGGGGACAGATGAGGAGATTCAAGACTTGGCTTGCAATCGGTTTCAAGCTGAATATCCCGTCTTTGCTAAGGCCGGTGCTCGAATCACAGTTTCCTGCAAACTTTTTTCATCCGTCTCTACCATCATCAGGAGTCACATGTTCTCACCTCTTAATTTGGTTATTCCCTCCATTGACGCTGTTATGATCAGGTCAACGTGAACGGGGATAAGCAGGCTCCTCTGTACAAGTCCCTGAAGTCAAGCAAAAGCAGGTTGTTCAGGGACAGCATCAAATGGAACTTCACCAAGTTCCTCATCGACAAGGAAGGAAATGTCGTCGAACGTTACTCACATTCCACTAATCCACTCAGTATCGAGGTAAATTAGAAACAACAAAAAAAAACTGTCTTGTCCCTGCCAGTGTTCACCTTGTATTACTTTACAGGTAGGTCAAGTGTTAACTGATACACTGTTCCAATTTCATGGGGTTGCAGGACAAGATAAAGGAGCTGCTGGGCGTGGATTGAACCAGAAAACCTGCAATGCAGAAGAAAATTTACCTGCCTCTTTAGGGACGTAAGATAATGAATATGATCTTGGGAGATTCTGGAGTAGCATCTTCTGATAATCAAGAACATACTGTGTATAACAAACCTAGTGTTTTTCATCATCCATATGAACTATATTGTGCCAGGAAGTTAATTTTTAATAAGTCTAATGCCATTGACATATGAACTATATTTTCATACTTTGTATAATCACATATTCAATTGGTTGCGTGAACAAAATTCATGGATATATACGGCCCAAATTGCCCTTTGCTTGTCTTGGTTTGGATGACTTTATTAGAAGAGTACTCTCTCTCTCTCCAAAACCTTTTCGGAAACTGAAAGCTAAAAGATCTCCAGGAGTTTCTCAATGGCAAGTCAAAGCATGCAGGACCCGATATCGATTTACGAGCTCACTGTGAAGGTGAGTTTGGTTCCTTCCGGGACAAGATTTTCCGGCCATGTTTAATGTTTTCCGATCAATTTTTCTCTGTGGGTCTGTGACGTTTCTCTCTCTAAATGCGCCATTTCATGCTCCGAGTAACTTTATGATTATTCAGCTGCAATTGCTTGAGAAATATTAGTTTTTGAGATGACCCCTCCTCTTGAATGGTCCTTTAGAAACCTAGTAATTGAGAGGGGCTGCTCCAAAATGAGTTCTTTGATTTCAGGGATTAGGTAATTGAAACCTGAAGAAAAATCAAAATCCACCTTCAACCTTTCTGGATTCTAGCATATTTCTAAGAATTTCTCAATACGTGTTCAAGCCCACCATAGCTTACTGAAAGAGTAGGTGATTTTGCTTATACAGTTTTGCATTTTCTTGGCAAAGGGGAATTGCTTGGCTTTCCTTAGTGCATAAATTCAATGCTTCTCTTGCCAAAATTTTCAGGATGCTAGTGGTAAATATGTGAGTCTTGATATTTATAAGGGGAAGGTTCTGCTCATTGTGAATGTTGCTTCTAAATGGTACACACCTGCATCTCATACTCGGTTTTTTTCCTAGCTTTTAGACATATACTCTCACCTCTGTATGAATGCATTGAGTTGGCATCACCTCTTTTAATTCCTTCAGTGGGATGACCAATTCAAACTACACTGAGCTGAACTACTTGTACAAGAGATACAAGGGTCAAGGTTAGTTGTACATGAGTTTAGGTGTTTCAAGAGTTCTCAGCTTTTCTTGAACAGAAAGTCATCCTTTCCAAGTTTGATATCTGCAGCTTGTGTTAGCAAAACGGAGATTCAAATCATTAAAAAAAACATGCTTTATGATCTGATCATTTGAGTTGTTTCTAGGGATCTATTTGACTGAACAAAATGAGTGTTATACAGTATCATGGATTTGATACAGGCTTGGAGATTTTGGCATTTCCATGCAATCAATTCGGGGATGAGGAACCAGGAACTAATGCAGATATCACAGATTATGTCTGCACTCGTTTCAAATCGGAGTTTCCCATCTTTGGAAAGGTTAGTATCAGTCAAATCTCTCTTTCTAGAGGGTCTTATGGTATGACTGTGGATAGAAAAATCTGACGTGATCTCAAGCACAGTGAATATTGCCATGGTGATATGATGTTGCATCCTTATAAATCATGATTATCCACCTAATATAGCACTCAGATATTAACAGAATTGCAGCAAGATTAAAGGCATAGCGCCACTTTGCCTATCATGGGAATGGGGCTGAGGTGTTATGGCCTTGATATGATTCTAAAGTTGCTAATCTAGAAATAGATCTGTATATATTAGTAGAATGACTTGCTATGGTTTGAGTGAACATGTAAAGAGTGGGCATCCTGGAATCCCCTTCATCATCTTTTATGCACCTGTTTTCCAGATTGAAGTTAACGGACAAAATGCAGACCCTCTGTATGCTTTCCTGAAGTCCGGAAAATGGGGAATCTTTGGTGATGATATCCAGTGGAACTTTGTCAAGTTCCTGGTTGACAAGAATGGGACGATTGTACATCGTTTCTACCCCACAACTTCTCCTCTTACCATTGAGGTAACATTTTTCACTTCCAGTTGAATGTTAACTGTTTGATGTGTAAATTACCACACTAATCACTAAACACTCAAATACCTGCAGCGGGATATAATGGAGCTGTTGGAAACTTCTTGAGGATGAAGATTGCTGGGGTTTGAAGCAAATCCACCCATATTTTGTTATTGGGTAGTTTTTAGTGAATTTGTTCAATATCATATGGGGGTGATATTTTGAAGCTTCCTGTCTGCAAGGAGCCTATAAAATATAACACATTATGAACGTTCAATTGAAGCGGCTTTGCTTGTGTGGTCTACATAGCAATTTCCTTGAATGCAGCAGATTTCATGGCACGTTTCAAACTAACTCTTCAGATTCATGAGATTAATACCTACAAATAACATTTCTTTCAAATAGACAAACACTGAAATTGCATGTTTTGGCACATAATTAGCTATGTGCCGACAGTTTTTAACAGAAAAAACTCTTTAAAACAAAGCTCCCTCAGAGTATCATCCCCACATCACATGAGTTATTCCGGCAAGTTAGCCCCAAACCAACAATTCCTACTGAAAAAAACTGAGGTTAACTGAAGCAATCTTCCGCCTAATCTCATTCAGTTCTAGCATACAACTATACAAATCCTGCAGGGCTCAGATGGTCATCCTTGTGTCAAGTCAATTCCGGTGTGGAGATGTTTGATATCCATTGTGGATTGCGAGTTCTGCCAAATGCCAATAGTAGATGAAACCAAGCTCTGGCTGTGCTCACCACCCAGAGGGAAGGATCTGTCCCCAGACTGGCATTTCGTGCTTTCTTCATTGATTTTGTGATCTGCAGCCATGATCTGTTTGTCTTTTGCCTTAGTGCTTCCATATACAAAACTGCAGAGAACCACCTGTTGAAAGCAACAAACTCCCTCACTGAGCATCTAGTTGGGTAATAGAATACAAAAGCAAGATTAATAGCAGACATAAAAACACCCCAAGCTACAAGACCTCATGCAGTCAAGTACTGCTGGAGCACAATTTAACAATAATCTCCACACTTTTTGATGTTGCTTCATATGACTGAGACCTTGTCAGTGATTGCACTGGACTTAGTCTCATCAAAATGTCATATTAAATGTTTGTGTATGACTTTATGCTGAGATCCATACTGGAAGAGGATATTCACACAAGCCCTTAGGCTGGTGTCAAGTTCAACTGTCTCAGTTTTCTAGCTAGAATGTGCCTAGTTCTTAACACGGGTGCATGGCCGCAACACTACAGGGGCATCTAGAAGCATATAATTTGTTTCCAGTATCCGTTAAAAAGCAAAGACAACTGACAGGAAGAATAACATGCATCTAGAAGAAGTAATCACAATATATGAGGATTATTTAACCAATAAGATATTGTAAGCTGCTATTTGAAAAGCAAACAGATATTAACTGGTGTTTTGACAGATCAAAGGAGGGAATTCACTACTTGTGAAATTAGTAGAAAGATAAAGCCCTAAAGGAAATACCTCCACAGGACCTGCTGCAATAAGCATCCCAACACTGCCACCAATAACATGACCATCAGGACTCAAAAGCGAAACACTTACACCTCCATTTCTGCTACCGGGACCACCTTCTTCAGCGACCAAGTATGAACCCGATAAGTATAATATCTCGAACTTACCCTATGTAAGCTAATTTAACCAAGTAAGTTTACTTCACAGGATAAACACAATAAAAGTAATAAAATAAGTAGCTAAGTATTAGAGTTTGGATTTACTTATTGTCCATTTAACAACCTTATACTGTCAAATCTCACAAATGAATGGCATTGAATTATGGAGAATGTAATGTTACCAGAGGCAATAACTTATCACAAAAAGAGCAATGGAAGAGTAAACATTAAATAGATTCCTCTTGTCAGTGTCTCAAGGCTGCAATTAATTGTTTTAGTTATGTTATATTACCGATGTTGAATTGATGTAAATCAGCTCCGTTTTTTAGAAGTTAGTTTCAGATATTTTAAGGTTTCTTTGGGATCTTTGTCAGTTGCTGGTTTATAGGATGAGTGGACAAGTGCTGAGTTTGAGTAACAAACAAGTTTGATGCACAAAGCAGTTTTCCCCATTCCTCTTGTCACTTTAGTAGTTGTAGGTTCTTTACAGAAATAACACCTCTGAAAAATAGATGCACAAAAGATCGGAAAATAGTAAATATATCAGAATGCTCCAACCTCAAACGTGATAGTGCCACCAGAAGATGTATATTGCTTAAGAGACACCAAAGAAATTGTACCACAGCCAGATAATATACAAACAGCTCTTGGCCTCTGTTGGGAGAAAGACAATATCTTTGATGCAACATCCTGCATTATATGATAAGAGCTTGCTCATTCAAGCAAAAGGTCCCTTCCGCAGAAAATCATATCAACAAATTAAAAGGTTGTAGCATTCTTCTTGATAATGGAATGGAGCATACAAGAAAAAAATGTTTTAATCATGCAAAGTGCAGATGTAAAATTTCAGGAGAAAAACAGTCCGGGAAGGTATTGCTGAGTTAGGAAAACTTGTCTATGAGTTTACCTGAAAATGTTTTTCTCAAAATAAAAGAGAGAAAGCATACCTCCCCCTCTCCTACTCTGATCACATGTGGTGCAAACGCACTTCCAGCTGAACTATGCATCCATTTACCTGACAAAAAAATTCCAATCAATATATTAAATGCAATCCCTGAACATTAACGGAGAGAAAAAGGGAAATGTTAACTGCAGTACTAAAATCAAATGCTCTTATCTGCAATCAAAGATAATTTAAAATTAATATCAAACCTTTTCTTTTATTTGGAATATGATTTAGTTAACAGGTAGCAAGAAGATGCATAAATGGCATATAGAGAGAAGATTGAGACATAATAAGAATTTCGTAATCATGATTCAGTTCCCCCATTCCATGTTGTCCAGAAAAAAATGAAGACAAGTATTGTCTAAAATCATCACAGCTGGAGTACCAGTCATTCCATGAATAAATCAGTCAATCTCAACCCAGAAAGGATAATTTACTAATCAGAGTTAATAGCACAAGATGAAACATTGCTGCTAAAAATCATCACTAAGAAGCTGTTTGTGTTAATCTATCATTGAAAATGATATAACTCATGGTACCAAATGCTTACTGATATAATAAATTGCTCAGTATCTATCATCCGCAGTCCTGTATATCCTTGGAATTTGTCTTGCAACAGTAGACATGGTACCAAAAGCTTACTGATATAACTCAAGAAAACTCACCAACAGCTGCTAATCGCTGCTTCCTCCCTGACCCTGGTGGGCGCCCTCGGGGCTTACTAGGAAGTGGCGTGACCGAGCCTGGTGTTGAACCATCTGTTCCGGGCATTGGTAGAAGGCCCAGAGCAACCTTTCCGTCCGGCCCATACTTCCTGGGCCTTCCCCTTTTCTTCTTTGGGGGCTGTTCATCAGGTGGCGGACCTGTAGAAGATGCACCTGCGGAAATGCTCCCACGGCTAAAAATGCCATGCGGTGGAGGTGGTGGCGAATCCACCCTGAACGCTGCCTCAGCCAAGGTTGTACGATTATTGGACTGGGTGGCATCAACAACTTGGAGATGATAATGGTTGTGGGTGTTCGCTGTCAGTGCCCTAAAGGGATGCGGTGGTGCATTTATCCCATCAGGTTGGGGCGCAGATGCCGACCCCAGCCCAGCTCTGTGTATCAAATATTGAGCTGACCCACCAGATATTGTCATGGTTTCACTTCCATCCATGCATTTACAACGTCTTGAGCCTGAAAGCTTTTGCTTTAAAAACTTTCCTTTGAAGCTAAACTACAAGGTAGGGAGGAGATAGCAAGATGAGCTTATCTAAGCAAAAGCAAGCAATGTATCAACCAATCTCATCTTTGGGGAACGGAATCTCACAAAACAACAAAAGGAACAAAACCCGACAATAATGAACCTTCAAAGCGGATGAAACAAAGACTGAGGAGTCCCTAAATGGGTAGCAGAGGCATTAATCAACGGAAACACAATGAACCTTCAAAGCCGATGAAACAAAGACTGAAGAGTCCCTAAATGGGTAGCAGAGGCATTAATCAACGGAAACACGGAGCATCCAGAGAGCAATCATAGCTAAAACGTTATAAGCAAATTTCGCCCAGGAAGAGAACAATCAGCGGCAATGATTCGAACAAGAAGAGTCCGAGTCCTTTGAGCTCCAAGGAAGAACAAGGGGAGAGTGTACATAGGTTTCAGCAAATCTAGGGTTTTTGGCAAACAAAACGCAGGCAAGGGAAGCAGGGGGGGTATGAGAGGAGGAGATGGTGAAAAGGATAGGCTTTTGAATTAAAGGGGGAGATGTTATAAAGAAAGATGAGTGAAAGACGCAGAGTTAGTGGCAGCAAGAGGAGTGTATAGTGAGACGACAGGTAACCTTTTTCTTTAATTGAAAAGCCACGAAGCTAGGGAGGGAGAGAGAGAGGTAGGGGGAGGGTAGGTAGAGAGTCCTACTGCTGTCATATAGTGTAGAGAAAGTGTGTCAGAATCATACTAAGAAAAGAAAAGGGGAAGGGGAGAAAGCTTGAGAGAGATGAGAGCACAGGCTTATGGTGTATGGTTATCTAGCTTACTCAAATAGGATGGATCAAACACGAATATAATCGATTGGCAAGAATCAATTAAGGGCAACACACTCACACGAACTATCATTCAGTTTTCTTTTTTGAAACTGTCGCACTTAGAGAGTGGCCTACCAAGTTACCAACTTTATATGCACTTTTTTCCATTTTCTTGACAATGGGTGGGCTCTTCAAGTATCTTTTTTCCATTTTAGCTATTAAACTAATCTTTGATGTGATGCAATATGAGCATATCATTCAAATTCTAATTGCAGTATCACATCCGCTACACCTAAATCTAGTATAACTAACTGATATTTTTATCAAATAGTAAATTTATGTTTTGTACATACAAATTAACACCCAATATACAATATAATTAATCGAATAAATTTCACTACTACTTGTGTTATTAATTTCATTTTATAAGAGCATTTTCAACTCTAAAGTTATCTTCTAGCTGATTAAAAATTTCACAACTTTCATTTTCTCAACTTTTTATTCATTTATTCATCAATACAATAGCTCCAATCTAGAAATTGCATTGGTAGAAGAAAATTATCATACTATTAAATGTTATATTAATTCAAGTATTATTAATTATATTACTAATAATTTATTTTAATTGATAATAAATTATTTCCTGAATACTTACTAGGGGATGTAATAGATCTTCCTATAATCTCATATGACATCACATATATTTTTAGTTTCACTTATTAATTCTTTCTTTCAAATATATTTTATTTTCACGTATTTCTTTCAATATTTCAAAGATACCTTCCTTTAATTTAAATTTTACTCATCTTTTTTTCTTATTAATATCTTCACACACATCTGTTTATATATTACAAACAAACATATTTTTATTTAATTCTCATTAAATATATCATAATTTTGTAAAATAATTTTCAATATTTTACTAGTGATCCAAATCGACTTTACCGTCCAGTATATTAAGATTTTACCTTTTTATCACAAAGTCCACGTATTAAGATTTTACAACCTTTACTCCATATTCTCTGAGCACTATTGTACAACCCCGTACAATCTCAATATTATGTGTATACAATTTTGGAAGTAGAGCTCTCCCCTTTTTCTTTAGTCTCAGTCCTCCATTCGGCTTCGCCGTCTACTCACCCGACCTTCAGCCGATCTCCGTCCTCAGCCCGGACAGTTTCTCTAGTGGTTAGTTTGGTTTCCTTTGTTGCACATTCTGTTCTTTATTTTGTTTCTTGATTGTGCAGGTGACAACTCCTCAGAAGACACGATGCCCATGCTCCTCGTTTCTCCTCCCGACGACATTCTTCGTTTGTCTGCCACCGGCTGGTTGTCGGCATTCCCTCATGGTCATTCCACCTGAAAACCCCGAGGTTATTCGTTCTTGCCTTGACTATCACCATTGCTAGTCGTTTCGTTCTCCTGCTTTGGTTATTTAGAGGAAACCCCAGTCCTGCTCTCATGAGATTGTGGGTCTTCGTTGCCAAGCATCGAGTTCCCGTTTGAGTGTCTGCTCTGGAAACAACAACTGCTCTCGCTCCAGATTGCCACGAATCTAAGGTACTCAAACCTCCCATTCTCTCTTTTTTCTGTATTTCCATTTTCACTTCAATTGCATTGCTTCTGGTTTGCTTTCACTTGAAGGGCGCCAATTTGGTATGAGTGATGGCATCCTCAATACACCTTGTTTATATTCAGGTGGACTGGAAATGCACGGGTTGAAAATGGCGTGAATAATACTTAGATTCTCAGGGAACTTCCTTCTCTATGACAAAATCTCTGGATTTAGACACCAGTCGAGTATTTGGAAGACTTAATCCCGGACTTTCTCTCAAAAAGTAAAGATCCATGTTGGGTCAATGCAATGAAATATGAGATTTTCGTCGGAGAATCATACTTGGATCTGGGTGCCGCCCCCATTCATCCACCATGGTGGGTCATTGTGCACTACAATACTCGTTTCGTTGCTAAAAGTTAGTACTATTATTAAACCTTTTATTATTCGTGTTATTCTCTACTTGTCAGTCTAAAGTTTACATGGCCCATCCTACTGGATGCTACTCGTGTATGGTTCTTGTTTATCAACACTTTTCTCTCTCAATTGAAATTTTACCTTTCATTGCCAATTTTGTCATCATTTTGCTCGTTTATATAATAATATTATTTTCACTGCCTCGATCCATTCCCCTCTTCCTCTTAAACGAGTTAATAAAAATTCACTTGTACTCGTATCAATCTCATAGGTTCGATCAGTATCAGTTACGAATCTCTCCTAAATTTTATGAATATGATGATGGAATCAATAATGAAATCCGCTACCCAAATGTGTTATCTCCCTAGATCTTGAATGTGTTCACCTGTCGCCCACTTGGCCATAGAAAACGAAACGAATGTAACAAAATTCAACTTTCTTCTTTGAGATTCCCATCCGTACCTCCACCGACCATCGGCCGATTGACGCGAGACGGTCCCCTCTCTGAACCTTGGGAGGGTTTATGTAAATATCGTATAGCAGGCAACTTTCTTCTTGCTTGTTGTCTTTCAGTGGAAATTTTCAAGTATAGCTGGCAAACATCTATGGTGGGACCGTTCCCGGACCCGGCCAGTACCGATCAGTTTCCAAGATACTCCGGATCCTAGTCCGGGTCCATGAGACGGAGCCGAAACCTTGAGACCGAATTTTACCCTCAAATTTGGACCCAGTGAAATGATAAGCCCGCTAGGAGCTACTAGAGGGGAGCCAGATGTAGGGATAATAGATGGGGGTATTAAGATTGACGAGGGTGGAGAAAGGAAGCAATGGCGACCCATGGAACTATAATCGGGCTCCACTGAACCAGCAGAACTCGGTGGCTGGAGCAGGACCCTCAGCTGATCAGGTGAGTGTGCGAAGATGCAGATTCGACGGGGGCAGATGGACCCGTCCTTACAGGGCTGCTGGGTCCGATATCGATCTGGATGGAATCAGCGCAAATCGCATGAATCACCCTTCTTGCACAAACCTGCATATCAAAAAGTCAACTTTGAGCTAAAATCATGGTGATATTGAACACTAAATGGAAGGTGAAAGCATGATCTCTAAACTCAACAATTGTTTTGCATCTTGGCAATGATAAAAGTAAGGTCATATTTTGTTCCTACTCCCTCAAGATGGCAAGTGGCAACCAACTGATCACTAAGACCCGGCAATCTTGACGTGGCTCCCCGGTTTTGACACGTTTGAATATTGAGGTAGAGTCGAGGGGTTATAAACATATACTACTTATATATTTGGATAATTTTATTATATATATGGACTTTATTAACTGACCATAAATTTGAGTTTTTAGGCATGATCCAGCAAGATGTGAACCTATTGAATACACAATCATCCATTACTTAAATTGCAGGATTATTTCCCTAATGTGCTACAACATCTACCAATCGATATCCTATTAGTGCCATTTTCATAGGTCTTATTAACATATCTCTCATCTCCTGAAACTTCTCTCAACCCACTACATATCCGTAAGATGAGAGAGATCCTCCATGTTCAGGTCGGTCAGTGTGGGAACCAGGTAGGCGGCAAGTTCTGGGAGGTCATCTCCAACGAGCATGGCATCAATGCCTTGGGGAGCTACGACGGAAAATCTGCTGTGCAGCTCGAGAGGGTGAATGTCTACTACAATGAGGCAAGCAGTGGGAGTTACGTCCCCCGAGCTGTGCTCTTGGACCTCGAGCCCGGACCCATGAACAGTATCCGTGCAGGGCCACTAAAAAGCTTATTTCGGCCGGGTAACTTCGTCTACGGGCAAAACGGCTCCGGCAACAATTGGGCTAAGGGCCACTACACCCAGGGAGCCGAACTGATCGACTCTGTCCTCGATGTCGTTCGTAAGGAGACCGAGAACTGTGACTGCCTGCAAGGTAATAAACTAATGAATCGACCAGTTCGTCATCTCTTTTAAGGCGTGTTAATTAGTTAGGTTGACGCAGCCATGCACGCATGCATGATTGTTGTTTGCAGGTTTCCAGATATGTCACGCTCTAGGAGGAGGGACAGGTTCGGGGATGGGGACACTGTTGATATCAAAGATAAGGGAGGAATATCCAGACAGGATGATGATGACATTCTCGGTCTTCCCATCCGCAAAGGTCTCCGACACGGGGGTGGAACCCTACAACACCATGTTGTCTATCCAGCAGCTGATAGAGAACGCCGACGAATGCATCGCCCTCGACAATGAGTCCCTCTATAACATCTGCTTCCACACCCTCAAGATCACCAAACCCGAGTGTAAGTTACTTACAAATAGAAAATCTCCCATTTTCATCCTATCCCCACTTCAAATTAGTGACAAAATCACATCTAATTGCATTTTTTTTCTAACTGCAGTCGGCGATCTCAATCACTTGATCTCGGGGACCATGAGCGGCGTCACCTGCGGCCTCCGCTTCCCGGGGCAGCTCAACTTCGACCTCCGGAAGCTGGCCGTGAACCTCATCCCCTTCCCACGTCTCCATTTCTTTATGGTCGGATTTGCACCCCTCACCTCCTGCAGCTCCCAGGCTTTACGGGCCCCGACGATCCCCCAGTTGACCCAACAGATGTGGGACCCCAAGAACATGATGTGCGCAGCCAACCCAAGGCACGGCCGCTACCTGACGGCCTCCGCCATCTTCCGGGGTGAAACAATCAGCACCATGGAGGTTGAGGAGCAGATGGTCAAGGTCCAGAAAATGAACTCCTCCCACTTCGTTGAATGGATCCCCAACAACGTGAACTCGAGCGTGTGCAGCGTGCCTCCCTCGGGGCTGACCATGTCGTCCACCTTCATTGGGAACTCGACCTCGATCCAAGAGATTTTCAGGCGGGTGGGCCAGCAGTTCTCCCTCATGTTCCATAGGAAGGCCTTCTTGCACTGGTACACGGAGGAAGGGATGGACGAGATGGAGTTCATTGAGGCGGAGAGGAACATGAACGATCTCGTGTCAGACTACCAGCAGTACCAGGAAGTGCAGTATGTAGGAGGACATAGTGTACCTTGAATTGGACACATATGCATAAATGTAGAGAGTTGGAGTATCGTTGAGGAATTTGGATAGTTTAATTGTTGATGTGTACATTGTACCAAATTTTTTTAATAAAATTATAATTTGATACAAAATATTTTAAAAAATAGTATATGGTACAAAATCTTTTAAAATAATGCAATCTAATTCATTCATTCAATAGCAATAGCTCTGCCACTCATCATTAATTGTGTGCAGAGCAGGCTATGATGGGCTTGACCTTGTTTGATTCCTTGTCTGAATCAGGAGATCAGAAACACAGCTCCACAGCCAATTAAACTAATGGAACCTTGTTTTGTTTTTTTACTTCAGCGGCAGATGGTGCTCTGCTCTATGTAACTACGTGAGCCTACTTTTTGATCTTTTCTTCACTTGTCTGCATGCTGATTAATATCGACAACGACCAATCACATCCATGTTTGTTGCTATTATGCTATATCACATCCAGAATGGTTACCTTTGAATTCAATACATTAAGTGGGGATCTCTCTAATGAAGTCCTAAGGCAACATGTCTGCCTAAAAATGGTTAGACATTGGGCCTTTTCAAGTTTGTTTTCTTTTGAAGTATGAATAAACTAATCTACACTGCAAGCCATTCAGAAAATCGAAGAAATACAACCAAACTGCTGCGCCCTTGCCAACCTCTCCCCCTCTCTCTATTTATTTGTCTTGTTTTTTGGCTGATACTCTCTAGTTAATGGTCATCGCCTAAGGAGGAAGAGGACGACGGGCTACGATTGGGAACAATCAGTCCTCTCATCTCCTTCGCCACCAGCGCTTGGAACTTCGAGCTTGTCGTTCCTGAATGGCTCTCTCTCTTCGGCTGGTGGGTAGTGGCTGACTTCACTTCGTCCAGTCCACAAAGAGAGTGCCTCATACTTTTGATGTTCCATTCTTGCAAGCCAAGTTCAGAACATGTAACCTCCCATTTTCCATATCTCTAGCTAGTATTCTGGCCTTCTACTCACCGCCCAAAAGCTGAGATTGCGGCAGTTTTTGGGGTTATTATGGCTTTCAACTACAAGATTACAGCAGGAGAAAAGAGGAAGCTTTTTCTTTTGCATGATCCTCTTACTCCTGGTCCAATTCTGCGGCTTATGTAACAACTTCATTGGACGAAATCCCGGTCGCCGACCGAGATTCTTCATTTAGAAGGGGAGAATTAGGCTTGGATTCTACTTATGGAGAGTAGAGCTCGTGATCGTGAAACTGGAGTACTTACGGGCCTGAAACAGCAGCTTGCTCTCGCTGTGAGGAACATCGGTTGGAGCTACGGGATTTTCTGGTCAATCTCTGCCTCACAGCCCCGGTACTCAAGCTTGTCCCTCTCTCTGTCTTTGTCCTTTATTGAGTTGTATAGCGTTTACAGTAGCAAGAATGTCTGGCCTTTTTTCCCATGTATAAACCGCAGGATGTTGGAGTGGGGTGATGGGTACTACAATGGGGACATCAAAATACGAAAGACAGCCCAAGCAGTAGACTTCAATGCAGATGAGTTGGGTCTCCAGAGGAGTGAGCAGCTAAGGGAACTTTACAAGTGGTTATCCACTGCTGAGTCCAGTCAGCTCAGAAGACCTTCAGGGGCACTTTCGCCTGAAGATCTCTCCGATACAGAGTGGTATTACCTGGTCTGCATGTCCTTCTGTTTCCACATCGGTCAAGGGTAAAAAAAATCCTACAGCTTTTCCCATTTTCATATATTCTATCACGTCAAATCCCATCCTTCAATGCCATAACCTTGTTTTGGCAGATTACCTGGGAGGACGTTATCAACTGGTCAATCTACTTGGCACTGTGATTTGCCTTATGCAGATTGCAGTATTTTCTGTCGGTCTCTCCTAGCAAAGGTTGGCCATGTAAATTTCGTCTTATTTTTTAGCAGCAAAATTTAAAACTACTCTTCACAGTCTCACTGATGTAATTTCCTCTACTGGTTTTTACAATTGGCTGTTGATGACCTTCTTCCTCAGAGTGCATCTATTCAGGTATCCAGTCTGCTTTCCCAACAGAAGTTGTGTATGATCAGAACCTTAGCCAATATACATTAAAACAGTTTCCTTCATTGAGATTTATTGAATTTCAGACTGTGGTGTGCTTTCCTTTTTTTGGGGGAGCTGTCGAGCTAGGAGTGACTAATTTGGTACGCTCTTTTCACTATTATGGTCTCACTTCATACTTTCAAGAGTGCCTAAGAGAGTATCGGTTTCATTCAGCTTAGTTTTAATTTTCCAAGGTGCCTGAGGACTCTGCTCTCATTCAATATGCCATGGCTTTGTTGTTGGAGACTCCACATTTGAGATCTTCCACCGCATTCCATCATAATGTTTACAAAACCCATATGATCCCTACATGTGGAGAGGACCAAATTGTCTCTTCAACTACGAGTGCAAATAGATCTTTTGCCCATCGAGCCACTGATGAATTACTGATGGTTGGAGGAACAAATATTGCAGATTTCAACGATTCCTCGCTTCACTCTGAGAAGTCTAGTCATTATATCTCACATACTTCCATTGACCTAAGAAATGCAATCCAACATCCACTTGATAACATAGGTCTGGATGTCCAGGATGATCATTTTCACTATCAAAGCATCCTCTGGGATCTCCTGAAAACCGCCAAGGAATTCCTTTTGCTGCCAAATTTAGAAAAGAATAAGAGGGAATCATGTTTTGGGGAATGGAAGTATGGAGGACTCGCATATTACAGTAAGCAGAGATGTGGAACTCATCAAAGAATGTTGAAGGGCATTCTTTTTGAAGTTCCAAGAATGCACGATCAGGACTTAACTGAGTTTCCAACCCAGAGTTGCAGCAAAAAGAATGGAGTTTGGAAGCACGAAGCTGATGGAATCAGCATGTTTCATGTCTCCACAGAGAGAAGACAATATGATAAGATTAATGAGCAGTTATCTACTCTCGGATCAATGGCCCCTTCTTCCAGAAAGGTACTTCATAGAAACCCTAAACTTTGAGACTAAGTATATGTTTCAAAGGTGTATTTATATGCAGATTGCTCTAAATGCTTAAAATTGACCAAGACAAGTTAGTACAGGTTTGCATTCTTCAAGTAGGTCCTAATTGAAACTTGGCTTTTCTTCATATTCATGAGGTACATGTCCTAGAACATAAGATTCAGTACTTGAAGACACTAAAGAGGAGGCTCGAAGAACTGGAGTGCATAGAATCAGGACTGGCTTCGAGAGAAGAGCCAACCCAAGAGACTAGTGAGAGGAGACATGATAACCATGGTGTCAACACATTCATGAGTGATGAAGGGCTGAGAGTGAAGAAGAGGAAGGCTTGTGAGATTGATGACATGAAAATTGCAATGAAGTATGATGACAACTTGTTTGTCTCTGTTGAGGATAAGGAAGTGGTGATTGTGATGAAGTGCAGGTGGAAGGAGGGTCTCCTACTCGAGATTGTAAATACAGCAAGCAATCTTCAATTAGATTTTCACTCAATTCAGAGTTCTATGGATGATGGTATTCTTTCACTTGCTGTGAAATCCAAGGTAAGAATTCCCAGAGAAAACAACAATCCGTCAAGCTAGCAAGGAGGATCCGGAGAGAGCTTCACAAACATAGATTATATAACATCTTATGATACACATACTGGTGCAAGTTTTCCTACATGTAATGTGCATTTTCCATAGAAATTGATGGTTCGTATTTGTTCAATTGATGCAGATGGTGGGTTCAACAGTTCTGTCAGTACAAACTATCAGAAGAGCAATGCAGAGGTTTTCCGGGAGACAATGCTGAAAGTTTCAAATGTGCAGACTTGGGATTGCTACTGGATCTCCCATGTAGGGATGACAAGGTGGATAGAGCAAACAGTGGGAATAATTGCTCTTATTAAAGCTTTCCTGGACTGTGGGACATGGATGATTAGTCGAGTTATCTCAATAACCACTCCCTCCTCAACCATCCATATCCCACAACTGATCAAGCTTTTGGGTGAAAATCTGGATGAGCCTCCAGTGTACAAGTGACAAATAATTGCTGCATTATGCTCTTATCTTGGAACAATGAATGCATAATTGCCCTTGTACCCATCTGCACACAATCTGGACTATGATGGATCATTGGCAAGAAAGTACTGCCATTTAACCATAAGAATAAAATCTCACATTAAATAAAATAAAGAAGTGTTATGGACTTGTAAAGTTGGAAAAATACCACTACTTACAAATTATTACTTTTAAATAGAAATGGGTTCGATCATTTATCGGTACACATTACCTTTTCTAACATGGTATCAGAGCCGGTGGGCTCGTATTCGTACCCAAACAGAGGTCGGAAACCCGGTTAGTGGTCTGCCCGAATTGGATGAAGGAGAAAAAAATACCCAACTAAAGGCCATTGTGTCTCCCTCATCCGAGACGGGTAGAAAAACATCCGCCTTATAGATAGGTGAGTTTATAAGGAGTACACAATACATTCTCTAAAAAACCACAATCAGCATGTTTACAGCTTCTTTTTTTTTTGCACAATGCATGTTTACAGCTTCGTTACATGATTTCCAATGGGGCTCGTTGCCAATCATTAAAAGAAGTCAGTAGTTTTCCTTTGAAAGTAAAAAAAAAAGTAATGGAGATGTGAATATGATCAGTTGACTCATTTACCAGTCCCTCTGCAGATCCAGACAGATTTCTAACCCAAGATCATCTTCGAGTTCTTCTGCAGCAAATTTATGGATGATTCCACCATTCATCCATCCAGGATCATTTATCTCCCATGTGAAGATGGTCAAATTACCATTCCTAAGTCGCAAACTTAGATCACACGTGCAAGCTTCTCTCGTTGCCCTCAAGTAAGGTATTGTTGATAATCATAGACACCCAAGTACAGAATCTAAAAGGTGTCAAGTGGGATCCACATCTGCCTCTCTTATTGTGCCACCTCATGCCTTGTGCAGATAAAAAGAAAAAGAAAAATAATTGGTAACGGGAAAAAATTGCACACCCTTATAATTGAAAGTGGCAGTAGGTGGACGTGGGCAAAACAAGAGCATTTAAAAAGAATGGAAAGTAAATAGAGAAGGGGTCATCCATTCATCCATCTGCCACGGACCAGCACAGTGTACCATCACCATTAACATCTTAGTACATTAATAATTTACACAACATCACCATCACCATTCTTGACATAAAATACATTCGGTAGCCAAAGTGGAAAAGAGAAGTTATATGGAAAGCGGGAGGAAAGACAATAGAGGATTGGCTTCAACTCAACAAGTTACCTAGAGGCATTTGGTGTAGCTAGCTTCAGATAAGGCTTTTGGAAAAGGGTGTTCGGAAATCACATATCAAAAGTATGACTTCTGTTGAAATAGTATAAGATATTTAAGATAATTATGATATAATCTTGAATATTAAGATTATATCATATACTCTATTTAAGTTAGTTAATAAATGGACTTGTATATAATTGAGTTAGGATTTGGAGAAAATAAGAAAATTTTTAATTTTTTATCCCTAATGCCTTTCTATCAATATATTCATTTTCTTTTTTTCGAATCCAATTTTGTAACATGGTATAATAGCTAAGGTTTTCTGTTATTTTCAAGGTTTTTTTATCTGAAGGCTCAAGACACGATATAACTGAATTGTCGTAGAAAATGGAGAAAACGGATGTAGCATTAACAGGAAGGGAGTTGAAGGAAATTTTAGAAGGTATGGCCAAATTGCTTATAGAAAGAGACGATGTATCGTCTCAACATAACAATACTCTCAATCGAGATTTGAAGTTGGAATTACTCCCAATAGAGCAGAGACTTGAAGGAATGAAAAACTATTTGAGTTGGTAGAGAAAGATGAGACTCATACTAGAGTCAAAATATTTGGAAGATTACATTGACAACTCGTATGAAAAACCCACTGATACTACCAACACATCATGGAAGGTGTGGAGGGCGACTAATTCTCTGGTAGTTGCATGGATAATAGGATCACTTTCTCGTTCTATCGCGGGGTTGGTAGAAGGTATTAGTAAAGCATCTGATATATGAAAGATTTTGGCTACTCAATTCTCTGGTATTGAGAATATGATGACTGTGATTGAGATTGAAGATAAGTTGGACGCACTAAAGCAGGGAGAGCAAAGTATAATAGAATACACTACTGAGCTGAAAAAGTTATGGTCTGAACTTGATTATTATGATCCATTAATTACATTTGATCCTTCAGATACAACTTCTATTAGAGCATGGATGGAGCGACGACGTGTGATTCGCCTCTTGAGGGGACTAAATCTAGAATATGAATACAAGAGAGCAATGATATGTCATCAGTCTCCAATTCCTCCGATAGAAGATGTTATTGCTGCACTAATTCATGAGAAGTGAAGACAAAATGTTATGAACACTTCTAAGATATCAGTAATACCAGTTCACTCTACTCTAGCAAAACCGATTATTGACAACCGACAATGCTATAATTGTGGGAAGAATGGACATATTAGTTAGAATTGTTCCTCGACACGTATTCCTGCATGGGGTGGAACAAGTCATAGCATCAGAGGACGTGGAGCCCGAGGTCAAGGTTGAGGTTGTGGACGATTTGGGGGACAAACCTATCGTGCTAAAGGTGCTGACATTTTAAACAACGACATGTGTTATGCTAATGTTGACTCAGGTACTATTGCACATGCATTTTCTTCTAAACTATCTTCCACATAATGGATTATTGATTCAGGCGCATCTAGACACGTGACAGGAACATCAGTAGAGTTTATTACATATACTGGTTCTCCACCTTTTTCCCATAATAGAGTTCAAACTGCTGATGGCACATTTCAACCGGTTATGGGATTCAGCTCGATTAAATGCACTTCATCAATTACATTATCATCAGTTCTACATGTTCCATCATTTCCGGTTAATCTATTATCAATTAGTGCAATTAGTAATCAATTGAACTGTCAAGTAATCTTTGATCGAGATTCATGTGTCATTCAGGAAAGGAATACCAAGAGAACAATTGGGACTGGACGGAGGCTTGATGGATTGTGGTATCTTATGAGAGATGAGTCTAGCATAGTTTTAACTACTACTTTGTTTGAACAAGCAATGAATGAAGTCATATTGGAGCATCGTCGTCTTGGTCATCTATCGTTTGAGAATCTTAAGAGGGTAAGGCCTGACTTGATGAATAATGTAGAACGTAGCAAGCTTGTATGTGATGCTTGTGAGTTTGGAAAACATATAAGAACACGTTATTCTTCTACTAGTTTAAGAAGTATTTCACCATTTTCGTTGATACATTCTGATGTTTGGGGACCATGTCTAGTTACTTCGATTGGCGGATTCAGATGGTTTATTACATTTATTGATTGTTACTCAAGGATGACATGGGTATATTTGATGAAAAATAAATCTGAGACACTGGTTTGCTTTAAAGATTTTTTAGCTTTGGTGCAAAAACAATATAATTTCAAAGTGAGTACTCTCCGTACAGATAATGGTACTGAATATGTTAATAGAGAATTCTCATCGTATTTATCTACAAAGGAGATTCTGCATCAGACCACATGTCCAGATACACCATAACAGAATGGAGTGGCAGAATGGAAGAATCGACACCTGTTAGAGGTAGCTAGCACACTTCTATTTACAATCGACAACATATTTAATTAACCGGATGCCTTCTCAGATATTAAACTTTCAATATCCTTGTGAACTTTTGATGGGACGCAATATATATGCAGTTCGTCCTCGTGTATTTGGTTGCGTATATTTTGTGAGAGATCATCGTACCACAATAACTAAACTTGATCCACGTGCATTGAAGTTTATTTATGTGGGCTATTCTAGCACTCAGAAAGGTTACAAGTGCTGGTGTCCAAGCGAGAGAAGACTTTTTGTGAGTATGGATGTAACATTTCGTGAGAATGAACCCTTTTATGGTGAATCAACAACGTCATCCATAGTGCTAGATGATTTGACTAAAGCACAACATGGAAATGAAGAGAGAATTAGTGATAATAGAGAAGATGATGTCATTGTAGGTATAATCTCATGTCCTAAGAGATTGAGTAACAATGAAGGAGGGACCAATGAACCAGAATTGAAGGTTTATAGTAGAAAGAACAAGAGTTGTGCTCAGGGGAGGAAGATAAAGAAGATGATGGAGAGCAACAAGAACATATACTTATACCACACTCATTGCCCACATATGTCTCAGATACCCATCAATCTTCTGACGATTCCTCATCATAACCGGATGTCCTAGATACCCATCAATTTTTTGACGATTTCTCATCATCACCAGATGTCTCAGATACCCATCAATCTCCTGACGATTCCCCATCATCATCAGATGGTAATGAATCTCTGCCCATTGCTATTCATAAAGAATCTAGAGCTAATGCAGGAAAACCTCCAATTAGATATGGTTATGAATATGATATATCTAATTATGTCTCATATGAATTTGTCTCATCTACATACAAGACCTTTATTGTATCATTACAGTTAGTGCACATACCAAGAAATTGGCACAAAAATGATACAAAGTGGCTTGCAGCAATGCATGAGGAGATGCGTGCATTAGAGAAAAATAAGATATGGGAACTGGCATTATTTCCAAGCGTAAAAAAGGTTGTTGGATGCAAATGGGTATTCACTGTTAAGCAAAATGCTAAAGGAAAGGTTGAAAGGTATAAAAAAAGATTGGTAGCAAAAGGCTACAGCCTGACGTATGGAATAGATTATGATGAGATATTTGCACCAGTTGCTAAAATGAGTACCGTCAGAATACTTATATCATGTGCTGCCAACTTTGGAGGGAAATTACATCAATTAGATGTAAAGAATGCATTTTTGCATGGAGACTTACAAGAAGAGGTATATATGGAGATTCCACCTGGATTTGATACAATGAAGACCATTGGGAGGGTATGTAAACTTAAGAAGTCTTTGTATGAACTCAAGCAATTACCAAGAGCTTGGTTTGACCGATTTCGACATGCAATAGTTAGAATGGGATATCAACAATGCAATGGAGATCACACAGTTTTCTATCGACACTCAAATAGTCAAGTTGTTATCCTTGTATTATATGTAGATGATATTATTATAACTGGAGATGATAGCGATGAGATATTGCGACTAAAGCAAAGATTGAGCAAAGAATTTGAAGTGAAAGATTTGGGTGCACTTACGTATTTTCTCGGTATTGAGATAGTCAGGTCTAGGACAGGCATAGTGGTTTCTCAGAGAAAATATTTATTGGATCTACTTACTTAAACAAGGATGTTGGGTTGTCGAACTGCTGCTACTCCAATTGAACCAAATCATAAGCTATGTGCTCAGTCAGGGGACCCAGTGGATAAAGAACAATACCAAAGAATTGTGGGACGACTTATCTACTTGTGTCACACACGACCGGACATCACATATGCGGTTAGTATTGTAAGTAGATATATGCATGATCCTAGGATAGAACATTGGGAGGCAGTTATGCGAATATTAAGATATCTAAAGAGTAGCCCGAAAAAAAGCCTTTGGTTCAAGTCTCGAGGTCATACTAAAATTGAAGGATTTTGTGACTATGATTGGGCTAGTTGTGTAGATGATAGAAGATCAACATCAAGTTATTGCGTGTTTGTTGGAGGTAATCTTGTATCTTGGAGAAGTAAGAAACAGGAGGTGGTCGCAAGATCAACGGTAGAGGCAGAATACAAAGCTATGACTCAAGACATATGTGAGATAATATGGATAAAGAATTTATTGATGGAGTTGTTTATTTAGGAAATAACTCATTAAGTTATGGTGTGATAATAAATCAGCGATCAGCATTGCTAACAATTCAGTTCAACATGATAGAATCAAACATATTGAAATTGATCGATTTTTCATCAAAGAGAAACTTGAGAGCAAGATCGTGGAGCTACACTACATGAAGACTGGCCAACAATTATCAGATTGTTTAACTAAAGGATTAGGACCTAAAAAGTGGAGTAATATTTGTAAAAAGATGGGGATGATAGATATTTACCGCCCATCTTGAGGAGAGTATTTAAATAATATAAGATATTTAAGGTAATTATGATATAATCTTGGATATTAAGATTATATCATATATTCTATTTAAGGTAGTTAATAAATAGACATTTATATAATTAAGCTAGGGTTTGAAGAAAATAAGCATTTTCAATACCTTTCTATCAATATATTCGTATTCTATTTAAAAAAATCCAGTTTTGTAACAACTTACTACTACTACTGAAGGGCATTACCCTGATGACTACCTGTTGGTAGAATGCAGCAGCCAGGGCAGCACCAATGAATGGTCGACCCATGAATGAGGTCCAATTCCAATTGCGGTTGGTTAATAACAGAGGCTCTATCCACCCATGAATGATCAGCGAGTTTTCCACGTTCTCATCCCATGCATGATCCTTGTTGTAGATGACGGCAGCCCCAAGGCTCCTAGTTGGGTTGATGCTGGTTCCGGTGATCGGGATTGTGGCCAAGTGGACAAGGAAAACAGCAAACCTAATTGGAAGAGGAGCCAATATATGTATACATGATGACCAGAGTAATATTTATATACATGACACCAGAGTAATATGCAAAAAATTTCACGTCTTCATTACAATTTACTTAAGGGGCCGTGGGAGTCACGGGCACTCCTCTTAGCATCAGTGGCAGAGAAGACAGTGTAGACAAGCACGAATGTGCCAACAATCTCAGCACCAAGAGCGTCGCCCTTGGTATAGCCATGGGCAACTGTCTTCCCTCAAAGCCCTTCACAACTCCGGCTCCACATATGGCTCCAAGGCACTGCATCACCATGTAGAAAAGGGCCCCACCCTGTAGAAGGACCAGGACGTGATCTCCCCGGGCTCGAACAGAGGAGCCGGTGGCGGTTCCTTGTAGTCCTTGTCCGTCTGTGCCGCCGTTCCGATAGGTTGCCGTTCGGAGAACTTGTTAGCTCCCAGCCTAACATCCTCTTCCTTACCCTCCATCCTCGCCTTTCCTCACCCTTCACCTAATTCACTCAAAGAACTCAACTTTAACACAGAGACTCAGCTGATGAGCAGAGAGTCCGCCACCTGCAAAAGGAGAGTGAAGATAAAGCTGACTGGATGGTGGGGCAAGTGCAATAATTTCGTGCAAAAGGCAAATGGGTCGACTTTCTTAATTATTTTATTCTCATTTATAAGGTAAAAGGAGAGAGCTTGAGAGTAATTGCAGCCAACTAATAAATGCTTAGAATTAAAAACTGCAGAAGAAACTAGCATGAAAGGCCAGCAAATCTTAACATGTAGACACATCAATCACTCTGTCTGTTGTCTGTACCTCATATATGAAATTAAGGATTTTTTAAATCAATTTATTTATTCATCTTCTTCTCCGCCTCACCCTTGAAAAACAAGAAATCAAACAGGTTTAATAGTTAAAGATATTTTTGTTCCTCCAAGGCAAAATGGGCTTTAGCATATATAGCAACTAATCATCATGATGGGTCTTTCTCCATCCCAAACATTTGAAGCCATGAACAAGACTGTCATACTTCCAAAATAGGCTCAAAAAGGAAGAAAGCCGTCTAAAGGAACTTGTTTCCTATATGTATATATTTGAATGCATTTTCTCCATAACAAGTGTTCATCTTTCCAATGATCACCTGTCCTTTGATTTTCTTTCTTTTTACAACAATTTTAAATTTTATGGAGACCATTGAGGAAAAAAGAATTAGGAAAACACTTCATTTAAATAATATATTTAATTTTTTAAGTAAAAATATTCAAGTTGTTCAATTATATATGAAAGGCTATATGGGATCCAATTAGGACATCTAGTCAACAATTAATTGAACAAAAAATATATGATTAGAACCCTAACCTCTCTATGCATATATAACTCTATACTAATCACATAGGTCAATGGTTTTAGGGGTGGTCAAACTTCGGGGCTGATGTCTACCAGAAGACTAATCACAATTGGCTATATAGTACCTATATTAGATGAAATGCCAAGATTTTACTAACTGGTTCCTAACCACACCACAGAATTTTCTTACTCAAAAAGCTTGTCAAGTTAAGGTTATAGAAAGATCAATGGATCTATGATTCATGGCATCTGAAAATTTTAATTACTCTGATGCCATCTGAAAATTTTAATTACTCTGATGCCATCTGATCTACATTAGACATTATCAACTGGTATAAGTTTTATTTTTTAAAATAAAAGGTGTAATTCCTTGGGAGGATGCATTGCTAGCTTTTGATTCACTCATGAGCAGCTTCTAGTTACATTAATGAGGTTGGGATGTCCCTTAATTTAAAACAGTGGTCTTGAAAGAGATAAGGCTTCTGGTTTTGGTTCTGTTTATTTATTTAATAGACATTACATACATAGTTGCTAGCAACCAATATCATAGCATGTTAAATCATCAGTGCCTTCCAAGTCCCACTCCCCCCATTTGAAAATTGGAAAAGGATCTTAGGGTACACACATATCAATGTCCAACTAATGGACGTGCATGTTATCAAAAGTCTTTTTGCACAGAGATAATTATTTTTTAATCAATCAACCAGCTTTCTGTAAATATATAAATTAGGATATGCATCCAGTATGATCTTAATGGAAGAACTAGAAAGTTTGTGTAGACTTTAGGATAGCTTGCAGTTTGCAGTCATAAACTCTTATCAGATTCAGTGACAAAAAAAGCAACTGGTTGGTTTGTTTTTTTTCTTCACTAATTATGTTGTTTTGTTTTTTTCTTCACTAATTTTTAGCATGCACTATTTCTCATACCCTTTATGGTGATCATCTCCACCATTTTAACCGATGGATGATTAGTTAAAAGGGAAGAGTATTGCAGAGGGTACTCCACCATGGGTGCTCTTCCTTTACCTCTTAGTACAGGACAACAGGACAAGACCAAATAAACAGGCTGTATATTGGGGACTTTCGAGTGATGGAACATAGGATAAGTGTGATTGTTGACAATCTCGTTCATGTCCGGTGATCTACCTTTATGAGAGCAAAACTAGGCGATAACATTATGCTATCATGAGCTTGTCGAATATATTATATTACTAGTATTATCAAATTAAATCAACACGGCAAGAGAATAAGAATTGTGTCATTTTTTTTTATAGTTTTTGTTCATTGGAAGATGCCTTTAACCCTACAAAAATCACCAAACCAATATTTGCTTTATTTTTATTCCATCTATCTCACCTATGCTAATCTATCAAATCATTTTTCAATCTCAATCCATATATATACACCCTATAAATTGTTGAGAAAATAATTAAATATTTGATAAGATAGAAAGTAGAAGTTTAAAAATATTTTATTAATTATAAGTAATTACTTTTAAATATATATATATATATATAATAATTAATTTATAATACACAATCATCTATCAAATATTATTAGTATGAATTGGGCTTGTCTATATAGTAAAAATATTCAATTATTTTTCATTCAAAATAAAAAAAATAATATCTAACATATATTCAGCTTAAATATAAGAATTGTACTTGAGTAAATTTATTTAGAATATTATATAAAATTATATAAAATAAAAAAATATTATAAATTTATAAAATTAAAAATATTTTATTAATTTTAATTAGATATAAAATTATTAATCAATATATTAGCCATCTAAATCTAATGTATGTCGTTGGTTATGGGTGGATTTCGTGGTAAAAAGATTAACATTTACTCACTTTCAAACTTTAAAACGTGTTAGGTGTCAAATTGAGTATAAGATTGCGTGACTATTCTCGTGAATAAATGAGAGATGGGTATAATCAAATAATTGCATGTTATTTTTCTATAATTATCAAATGAAATTACTGATCATTCAACTCAACTAATTAAAAAGTTAGTGATATACTGTATTTTAAAGATATTTTCTCCAAATTACATAATTATAATTTTTTTTATAGAAATAACTAAATATTTATAATTATATAAAATATATATTTACATTAATTATTTAATATATACTTTTAAAATTTACATAAAAAGATGTAAATATAGATGCTAGAAATTCATTTCATAATTTATTTAAAAGCTATTTTTAATACTATATAAAATTTACTTAAATTAATCATTTTGATATTAATTTTATTATTGACATTTTAGCATAATTTTTTGTTTTGTGTCTTATTTAATATAATATTCAATTTTTTATTCAAATATAACTACTAATAATTTAATTTATTTATTTGACTAATATAATAAACAAAATTAGTAACTTTGATAAAGTTTTAAATTATTTATTTATTTAATATATAGTCTTTATTATTTTTTAATAGTAACATTTTTAGATCGCAAAGTTTGAATTAACCTAATCACTTTTCAAAACCATTTAATAGTACATTTTAACTTTTTTATTATTATTTTTGAACATTTTTTTTAAGATTGTACTTCATATTAATTCATCCATTCTAATACTATTCTTTGTAAATGTTTAACTTCATAATTCTAATAGTAAAAGGAGAATTAGTAGTGGTAATAACGCATCAGATTTTATTTTTTTTATTGAGATAGTATAAATATATTGAAGAAATTTATTACCCATTAATTATATAAATAGAAAAAATATATTAGTGTATAGTTATATATAAAATTTTAATTATATATTATTTATATTTATAAATTATTTATATATATTTTAGTTATAATAATAATTATGCACAATTTAAGTTAAATAAAATATTTATATATAAAATATAATACTACACAAATATATAACTTAAATTTACTATTTTAATAATATTAAAATTATAGAATTTAATACAAAAATTCTATTAATATAAAAATGATATATGTATTTGTGTAATATATTTAATTTATTATTTTAAATTAATTATATATAATTTATAAGTAAAAATTATATTTATTTGTATTTATTTTACCTTTTTCATTTTTTTCAATTGCATAAAGTGTTTGTTCTTTTGTGGTTTACTATTAAAAATTGTCAATATTTCTAATGAGATTTTAGATTTTTTTGATGAAATTAATAAATGATAAAATATGTTATAAAAAAACAAACTTGCCATTAAATTTTCTAAATTATATTATTGCAAAGTTTTTTTTATTAGTTTGTTTGAGGTAAAAATTGTTAGTAGTATAAGAGACATGCTGTATGTATGTCAGAGTAATATTTTAAAATTGTAATAATTAAAATTGTAATGTAAATGTGAGATTTTATTAAATCCTTTTAGATAAAATTGTAATTTAATTCATTATTTAAATAATAATAATAATACATAATTTTATATTAATAAATTAATATATGTTAATAAATTATTATGAAAATATATATTTTATATAAAAATGAGAAAATTTTAATTTTTATTATAATTTGAGTGGAATTGATATATAAAATTTTCGTAATATAATTTTTATATGCAAAATAAAAAATATACAATTCCTTATAAGAATTATAATGTTTTTATTCAATTTTATTTATGGTTGTGAGAATTTAATATATGAGAAGGCATTTAATATATAACCATAAATAGTTTTAGAGAATAATATAGACAATTAAAAAATTATATTAATATTAATTTAAAATTTATCAATTATAAAAAGTAAATATTTATATTTTATATATTTATAATAGTTTTTATTTTAATAAATTTGTAATTCATTTTATGTCACTCTTATATGTACCATTTTTTAAATTGTCCATAATAATTATTTACATATTATTTTTATATTCATTTAAAAATAAAAATTTATAAAGGGTAGAATTATTATAATTTTATATATACATAATATTATATATTTTAGTTCACATTCATTAATTGTTTAAACAAATATGTTATATATGAAAGGAAAATCCTGAATTTATATAGAACAACTTTCTACACATGCTACACTACAAGTATTCATGAGTCACTTTATTTCCTACATATCATTTGAATACCATGTGATAGGTATGTCATGTGGGTATGTGATAAGTGTTAAGTTTTTCCTACACGTCTTTTACATATCATATGATAAGAAAGCCAAATAGCATAACTCCATTATCATTGCTATTTGTCTCACAGTTCAGAATTGAAGTACTACAGGTACATTTTCTCTACTATATAGATCTAACAAAAAAAAAGTTCACAAATTCCTTGTAATAGAAAGCATGATTTTGTTGTAGTAGTATTTTTTTTGCACAATCAACTTTTTCTATAATATGGTTCTAAATAGTTCATTGAAGATTTTTTGTATGTTAGAAGACTCAAATATGTGGAGTAGCTTTGATAATTAATGGACTAATTAGATCCATAACATGTGGATTAAAGTTTGATTGATTTTAAATACTGAGTTTGTGTAAAGTTTAGCTTAGCACTTTTGAGGGTGAATGGATATGAAGACAAGATTTCATGCATCAACATCATACATTAATGAGAAAGGTCCTCATTTTGGGTCCCTGTCACCTCTCTCCTTTGTTCCTCAATTTTATGCCAAAATCCTTCTTTGTCCTCTTTGTCAAAAATGAAAAATCTGTAGAGAGAGAGGGTTAGATGAAAACTGAAAAGGTTTTCTTTTTTTACCATTTTAGTCATTGAAAGTAGTGTTCTTTTTCTATATTATAAAAGAAATTAACGGCATTGATAGGTAGAAAGCTCTTTCAAAATTTCAGTTCTTTCTCATAAAGGTATGGTCTTTTTTTCCCCTGTTTTTCTTCATCTTCTTTTCTGGTATGTACAATTTCAGCCAAATCTAATACCTTTTTATCGATCCTTTTCTGAAATCTAAGAGGGGTCTATCCCTCCCTTCCCCACTCTCTTCCACCTCAACCGGTGAAGAAATATCATTCCATAGATACTAAAATTTGGACTACTTGGCATTTCTGTACTCATTACCTGACTCTTCCTCCTTCTCACTAGAACCACAATGGATTCTTCTCCATGTGTATGATTTTTGTTTTGCGGCTGTCTGAATCAACCCATGTAAGTAGTTCCATTCCTAGATCTGAATGTTGGGTAAATATTATATTTTGTTGCCTCATAATTTCATGAGGGAACAGGCTTCTAGATTTCCCTTTGAGCTCCGCGAATCAATGCTACACTTTTCCCGTTGAGCTTCGATCCAATGCTGGATCTATCAAGCTGTTTCTTTTCAATTCTATAAGCTGGCTGTGCTAAATTGATGAATCTCTGAAGGCTGGTTGCCGTGTTGCATTTGCTTTCTATGGCCTCTTTTGTGGCTTTCCCCTAGTTATAGCATCTCCGCAGAGTTTTTCTCATTTCTGAGATTCTTGGACTTACTTTGACTCTATGGAGAGAGTTCTATTTTCTTTTATTTATTTGTTGTTATTGTGAAGCCAGGATTCCTTTCCCATTATGATCAATTGAATCTGACTCTCAATGTTTCTGTTTCAGAATGACTGTGTTATGAATATCATAGAGAGTAGAAGATTCTGTATGAAATTAAGAAGATGGCTCTTGAAGAAGATACTTCCATCACGACTTCAAGAAATTTGTCCTCGTCATCATCTGCCTTCTTCTCCGCAAACCAATCGCCATTCTTCTCTCCC
Organism: Trapa incisa; assembly: GCA_030064435.1. NCBI lineage: Eukaryota > Viridiplantae > Streptophyta > Magnoliopsida > Myrtales > Lythraceae > Trapa > Trapa incisa. Next base: position 17,410,763 of record CM057773.1, on the reverse strand, counting down.
GCTTCCCCAACAGGTCCTGCATCCAATTTTTTGCAGGTGCAGGGTCAACATGGTGGAGGCTCGTTGAGTGCAAAATCCTGCTTCTCCACCATGGGACTTGAACACACGCAAGCTGTCCAGATGAACACCAGAGGAATCTTATCTGACATGCCTGCGATTCCCCTTCCTAGTATTTCAGGGGACACCCAAAAAGTAGAGAACACTGACTTTGATCAACTGGAGAATCAGAAGAGATTGGATAGACGAGCCCCCATAACTCCAACCTCAGTATCTCTTTCCGCCAACAGGATCAGTAGTTGTGATGTCTTTATAGGCCTTCTGGGACGAAAACCTTCACTCCTCAGATTCGCAAACTGGTTACGAGCAGAGCTTGAGATTCAAGGAATAAGCTGTTTTATCTCTGATCGGTCACGCTGCCGGAGCTCCCGCAAGCGTGGAGTCGTAGAGAGGGCAATGGATATTTCTGCCTTTGGGGTCGTTATTTTAACCAGAAAGTCCTTCAGTAATCCCTACACGATTGAGGAGCTTAGATTTTTCCTGTCTAAGAAGAACCTTGTTCCGATATACTTCGACTTAGGTCCGGGTGATTGCCTTGTGAGAGACATAGTTGAAAAGAGGGGAGAGCTCTGGGAGAAGCATGGGGGAGAGTTATGGGCTCTGTACGGAGGGATAGAGAAGGAATGGAGAGAGGCCATTGATGGCCTCCCTCGGGCCGATGAGTGGAAGCTCGAGGCCCGGGATGGTAACTGGAGGGACTGCATATTAAGAGCTGTTACTCTCCTTGCATTAAGGTTAGGGAGGAGGAGCGTCGCAGAGAGGTTGAATAAGTGGAGGGAGAAGACGGGTAAGGAGGAATTTCCATTCCCCCGAAACGAGAACTTTATTGGGAGGAAGAAGGAGCTTTCCGAGCTCGAGTTTGCTCTGTTTGGTGACGTTAGCGGGGTCTCTGAAGGAGACTATTTTGAGCTCAGAGCAAGACCAAGGAGGAAGTGCGTAACAGTCGGGTGGAACAGAGGGATCCCATTGGAGGAGAGACGTAAACAGAAAGGGAAGGAGGCTCTTGTGTGGAGGGAGTCGGACAAGGAAATAGAGTTGCATAATGCACAAAAAACTGGTCAAAAGTTTACAAGGAGGAGGAGGTCCATGAAAACTCCATATGGGAAGGGGGTCGCTTCCGTTTCAGGTGAATCTGGGATCGGGAAGACGGAGCTTCTTCTTGAGTTTGCTTACAGGCACCATCAGAGGTACAAGCTGGTTCTGTGGATAGGAGGGGAGAGCCGGTACATAAGGCAGAATTATTTGAATCTACGGTCATTTTTGGAAGTTGATGCGGGGATTGAGAATGGTGTTGAAAATAGCAGGATTAGGAGCTTTGAGGAGCACGAGGGCTCTGCAGTTTCACGTGTCCGGAGGGAGCTGATGAGGAACATCCCCTTCTTGATTGTAATCGACAATTTGGAGGGTGAAAAGGACTGGTGGGATCGCAAGCCGGTGATGGACCTTCTCCCTCGTTTTGGAGGTGAGACCCACATCATAATATCAACCAGACTCCCTCGAGTCATGAATATGGAGCCCCTGAGTCTCTCCTACCTTTCTGGTGTTGAGGCTATGCAATTAATGCAGCCGGGGGAACCGAGGGAGCAACACTCCATAGCCGAGATTGACGCACTGAGGATGATCGAGGAGAAGCTGGGGCGACTTACTTTGGGTCTTACGATTGTGGGGTCCATCTTGTCTGAGCTTCCAATAAACCCCAGCCGGCTATTGGACACGATCGACAGGATGCCTCTGCGAGATATCACGTGGAGCGGTCGCGAAGGAAACTCTTTGAAGCGCTACAGTTTTCTGCTGCAGCTCTTTGAGGTATGTTTCTCCATCTTCGACCATGCTGATGGCCGCAGGAGCCATGCAACCCGTATGGTCCTGGCAAGTGGCTGGTTTGCCCCGGCTCCCATTCCAGTTTCATTGCTGGCCTTTGCGGCCCAAAGGATTCCTGAGAAACGTCATAGTACCCACTGCTTGAAGAAACTAATCCACTCCCTACCATGTGGGTGTCCCTCATCATACGCGAGAAAATCCGAGGCAGAAGCCGTATCAATGTTGCTGAGGTTCAATATTGCAAGAAGCAGCGCACGGCAAGGATTCATCCACCTCAACCACCTCGTCAAAATGTACGCCCGAAGAAGAGCTATGGTTGGGGCTTCTGAGGCAATGGTTCATGCAGTTCTGAGTTGTGGGTCCGTGTCCGATCACGCGGACCACTTGTGGGCTGCCTGTTTCCTGATGTTTGGATTCGGGACAGATCCTATAGTCGTGGAACTGAAGGTGCCGGACATGCTCGACTTCGTGAAGAAAGTTGCTATGCCTCTGGCGTATCGCTCGTTCACCGCACTCTCGAGGTGTGAGCCAGCGATGGAGCTCCTCCGAAGGTGCACCGACGTGCTTGAAGCAGCAGATCAAGCATTCGTAACTCCGGTCGAGAAGTGGCTAGACAAGTCATTTTGCTGCATCAGGCCTGTTCGGACAGGGGCTCAGCTGAACCCTTGCCTGTGGCAGGAGCTGGCTCTTCTAAGGGCCAACGTTCTTGAGCTGAGGGCCAAACTCATGCTCCGTGGAGCCCAGTTCGATATCGCGGATGATCTCATCAGAAAGGCGTTATATATAAGGTCCTCAATCTGCGGTGAGGATCATAAGTTGACAGTGTCAGCCCGGGAGACGCTAAGCAAGATCACACGTCTTATGGCAACTGTGCAGATTAGTTCTTCTCCATAGATTTAGCATAGGAAAGGAATACGCCCATTAAAATGGCCTATATTCTGCTTTCATTTTTCTTCCTCAATAGATCTTACATCACATCAGGTGAATTCTGTATACACCATTTTGTCAATTCATTTTTTATCCAGTCGGAGTTGCCAATCATCAATCTGTGTTTGTTGCAGTACTTTAAGCAGGTCTCATTCATATGGTAAGGCGGACTAGTAAAAATAATGGATTAAGTTAAAATGTGCCCTCACGCAGGATCGAACTACGGACCTTCAGTTTACAAGACTGACGCTCTACCACTGAGCTATAAGGGCTTTTTAATTAATTGAGTTTATACTTTTTCTCACGTCCCTGAAAGTGAGCACACTTGCTCTCTCGCCGACCAGCCATAGCTCCATGGTCCGTCTTCATGCAGGCCAACCTGCCAGAAACATCCCCAAAGAAGCAAACATTTATGTCAACTAGATGGTCTGGTCTTGGTTTGTAGCTGGTTCGATTAATTAACCTGTTTAGCACGAAGACATGCACTAATATTACAGTCACAGTACACGGAGATGATAATAGTTTATGCTCCTTGTCCTATAGGAGGTAGTCTGTATCCGACTCATCAGCCAAACCAGCCCAAAGTTTGTCCACCATTCTCAAATAACCTTGATGCCAAATATGGCGACATATTTAAACTCTACAATTCTGATTTTGGGTATGGAACATAGACTAAATATTCAGTGGAACCCAATATTTGCCATGGATAATCCATGCTGGGCTGGCAAAGCCATGTCCATAGCACAAATCTTAAAGCCGGACTTGGTCAACATCTACACCTCAATGATAAGTTTGGGGATTCCTCTTTTCATGGATTTGACTCGCACACACCTGGAACAGTCCTAAGAATTCATGGTGGGTGATTGCTCCCTTCCCCACTATTTCGAGCAGCCGTTTCTTCACCCTAAGATGCGAAAATTTTGACAGATCTACAAAAGCATTATAGCTCAATAACAGGCCATTAGGTTGAAACAACATCAGGGATCTCCTGCCAAGCTACATCAGGAAAAATAGGTCCAGCGTGGGCTCATAACAGAGACCAGCCCTCTGGACATCATTTGAAGGAAAGAGAGGAGGAAGAGGAGGAGAGCTGAGGAATTGTTAGAGGAAGATCAGGAAACATGCCGTACGGGAGCACAGAGAAATGCAAAGCTTGTGAGAAGACCGTCTATATGGCCGAGCTGGTTTCTGCAGATGGAGTTTCTTACCACAAGACCTGCTTCAGATGCAACCATTGCAATGGCCTCCTTGCGGTACCTTTCTCTCTTAGACAATAAGGAGCACCACCCTGTTCCACTTATGGAATATTTTCCCATTTTAGGAAATTCAGTCTTCCTTCATTGCATTCGTGAGTCCACATTTGAAACTCATACATGCAGGCTAGCAACTGCTATAAACTTGATGGGGCCTTGTACTGCAAGACTCATTTTGAGCAGCTTGTTAAGGAGCAAGGTGTGACCAGCACAGGTAAGCTTCTTCTTGTGATTTCCTTCTCAGAAACATCGCTAAAACTCCAAGGTTCGGCCTGATATTCTCTTATCAACTGCAGGATCTTCCAAAAAACAAAGCGGCCCGGTAAGTACAACCCATATCCTCCAATACCGATATCATTCATTTGCCTTCAGATGGAAACCTAATGTACAAGCTATCAACTCAGTGGACATTGTTATGTTTGGCTTGCAGACCAGAACCCCCAACAAGTTTTCCCATTTGTTCTCCGGGACGCAAGACAAATGCACCCTCTGCAACAAGACAGCGTACCCATTAGAGAAGGTCTGCATACATCTTAATCTTTACTTAACAAGTTCTCTTCACGCAGACATACTTTCTGCTCCTTGTCTTGATTGAAGCTTTAAATATATGACCCTCCCTGGCCTGCAGTTGACGGTGGAGGGAGCATCATATCACAAGTCGTGCTTCAGGTGTTCCCATGGAGGCTGCTTCCTGACTTCATCATCCTACGCTGCTCTGGACGGCATTCTGTACTGCAAGCCCCACTTCTCACAGCTCTTCAAGGAGAAGGGCAGCTACAACCTCAAGAAGTCTTCCTCTATGAAGAAATCTGCAGAAGAAGCAGAAGCAATTGTCGACTTGCCGCCTGAACCCGAGGTCGAGACAGAACAGGATCCTCAATAAGATAACATTGGCTGGTTCTCTAGCCCCCTTCTGTTCTGTTTCACTCTGCCCAGTTCATTGATGGATAAAGTTGTACTCGCTTTCTAGGACTGTTCCCGACTTTCATTTCACAGCACAGATTGATATGTGCTGTTCAACTCAGCAGTAAATCCTTCAGAAAAAAACAATTAAATGGACGATCATACGTTAACCATCTGCCCCACATTAACTGAGATCAGGCCATGCATTGCTCTGGGCAGTTATCTTCCCTAGCTTTTGCTCGAAGGCTGCTTGTTCATCGGGCTTCAAAAGCAAAATCTGACTACAATTTTGCTATGTTACTAGCAAGTGGGAAATGGCTGGCTATTGTTTAATGCTTTACGTGAACGTCTTTAACTCCAATAGAATATGTAGATGTGGATAAACTGTCCAATCAGACTCCCTCAATTAATTGAATATATGCCCAAAAGAAACTAATTGATTATATAGTAAGAATATATTCATTAATAATTAAAGCTATTGAACCAAGAAAACAAAGTTAACTAAAAATGGTTGATGTTGACTTGCTCATTTAGATCAAACTGCCTGCCTACCTCTCTTAGCCAAGACTGGTTGTGCACTTAATCATTGATATCTCATCGAGTCTGCCTTGCTGGTGCTGAGATAATTTAACTGCTAAAACAAGAGTTAACAGTACAAGCACTTTAGAGAGAGGGAAAGAGAGAGAGCCCAGAGAGATTTGTGAAAACTTTTGGAGGAAAAGCTTCAATCAGTTGGAGAGATATGACAGTGATATGTTGAGAGCTTACCTCTGAAGTTGGAGCCATGGCGGGCATCTCCCCAAGCTATTCAGCTAGTCAGCAACTTCCAACCCCTTCTCCCTTCTCCTTCTCCAGCACCCCTGCCAGGGCAGGGTGGAGCTCGAGTCCTCCAGTCCACCTCTCCACTTTGGTCCTCCGGTTTGTTATGCTCGTCCTCTCCTTCGTCTCTGCCTTATCACTGGCAAACCCTCCAAAGAGCAAAGGACAGAGGACTTCGAGCTTCAACGAGTCCTCTAAGTTAACGTAAGCAGGTTTTTCGTTTGGTTATGGAAACCTATTTCCTGTGGGCAATTAGGGAAAGAACAATCAGGCAACCGAAAAACTTTTCTTTTCTTAGCGGAAACCTTACCCATCTGCTTGTTTTTGAAGTCAACGGGCGGGGGATATGTTTTGACCGTCAGAATCTTTTGATGAGCTGTTCTTTTCCTTCTTTGTTTTTGTCAGGTATTGCTTCATAGTGAGCATCGTGGTTTTCGTTTACTCGGCTTTCCAGCTATTCAAAGGAGTTTGTGACATTTCATATAGAGGCATTCTGATCTCAGACAAGTTCTCTGACTACCTTAGCTTCACTCTTGACCAGGCAAATGACATAACCTTCAAACAATTCCCAAAGTCACATGGAATTGATAAGCTACCATGCTTAGAAATTACTACTCTTCTTGTTTTGGAAAAAAATGCAGATGGTGGCTTACCTTCTCATCTCAAGTTCTTCCTTGGGTATAGAGGCGATTCGACAGGCTGAGACAGCATCACCTCTATGGAAAGCTGCAATCATATCAGTTAGCATGTCTTTTGCTATTTTCTTAGCAATAGCAATATGTGCTCTGATTTCAGGATACAAGCTCTGTAAAAGAATTATATGGTGACTCCATACACCTCAAGAAAAATCTCACAGGTGAGAATAGAGTTCATGAAAATAATTAAAACGCTGCATTTTTTTGTATAAAAGATTGAAACACTATTACGTTGAATTTTTACTAGAAAGTGCATACACTGGCTCAAAAGGGAGAACTTACTGGTAGCAATAATCAATAGATGTCACATGATCTGCTTGTGCTTCTGGTGCATCTCATAGCATACCAGACTATTGATCATAAGCAATGAATGAGCATATACTAAACAGTCAATCAAGATGCTGACACAAACCTAAACAGTAATGGGATTACATCTCGTGGAATTTATGACAAATGAAAGCAGAAAACATATTGGCCTGTGAGCCCTATGTATGCCGTTCCTCACCTATCACAGAAAGCTTTCCTTCAACAAAATCGCAACCAGTGATCACAACCCCAAGCTGCTTCTGCATTTTCTTGACAACAAACACCTCAGACTCTTCACATAACGAGACCACCATCCCTTTCCTCCCAAGCCTCCCAGTTCGACCAGCCCGATGAGCATAATGCACAGAGTCTGTTGGTAAATCCAAATTAACTACAAGATCGCATTCAGCCACATCTAATCCCCTAGCCGAGAGTTCATTCGTCACAAGAACTCGAACTTCTCCACTCTTGAACTTCTTCAGGGCCGTGGACCTTGCAAGCTTACCCAGGTCTCCATGAAGCTCTAAAGCCTTGATTCCTCGGGCCTCCAGCTTGAAGACTGCATCTTTTAGCTGTTTGGTGTTGTTCATGAAGGCTATGACAGAGTTGGCATCAAGAGCATGGATGCATCTTCTTAATGTGTCAACTTTGTGTTGAAGCTTAGAGATGCAATAGTAGTGCTTCAGAGATGGAGGTAGACTCACTGCTGGGGCCTCGTCCTGGGAGCTCGGGGATTCGCTTGATCGAGCTATTGGATTTGATATATTAAGTGGCCCAGATGGAGTTGCTGCTTCAAGTGGGATAATCTTCTGAGACTGTACCAGAAGCGGGTTGTTGCCCCAGCTCCGCGCAGCTCTGATCACTGAGAAGGGGACAGTGGCAGATACCATTATAGTCTGACGCTCAACCCGCTTCTCAAGTGGACCTTTCAATGCTCTTCCAGCATTCTGGCCAAGGCTTGATCTCCTTCCAACATGCTCCAATATCCTATGCATGTCTTCGCGGAAGTTGAAAGAGAGCAGCTCATCCACCTCATCTAGTACCAAGAAACGACAATTGTGAGTGTGAAGCTTCCCTGCTGCGCTGATCTCTGCAATCCGTCCAGGTGTCCCAACCACAATGGACGGTTTATTTTTCTTAAGGGCCTCCTCTTGTCGTGAGCGATTAGCTCCACCCACTAGTTGCTGAACTGCCCTCTTTTCTGCAGGGCCAAGTAGCTTCTCCACTTCTCTTACAATCTGCATCCCCAGCTCCCTAGAAGGGGCTACAATAACTGCTTCAATTTCCATTTTCTTCCCTAATTCATCACTATTTTCTGGAGAGTTCTTTCTCAAAGGACCCACAATAGATAGTATTGGCAAGAGATAAGCAAGTGTCTTTCCGGATCCTGTGTAAGACTGTATAACAACATCATGGTTCTTAAGAATGGTGGGAATTGCTGCAGATTGAACATCAGTTGGAACATTGAAGCCTTCACGCTCCAATCTCTGTAAAAGCAAAGGGGGTAGCCCGAGCTCTGAAAAAGAGTGGGACGCAAATGGAGGTGTTTCCAGTTCAAGTGTTCTTTTTGTCAGAACAACCTTGCTTTTACTGCTTCTTAGAGGCTTCCCTTCCCCTATAGATGTTTTTATAGGGGAAACATCTTGCTTATATTTCTGTCTCTTGTTGTTAGTTTCTACAAGTTCACTTTTGAAACCAAGGCTGGTAAGAGTGAGCGGCACATTCTTGGAATCAACATGACTCAGTAAAACTGTACTTGTGTTGAAAAATGATATCCTTGAGAGAAAGGTCGTCCTTTGGAAAAATAGTGATGGAAGCAGTACCCGTGTAGAGACAAGTGCAGACATCTGGGTATATGCGAAGAGAAAAAGGAACCGCTCCTGCTGAATCACTGGTAACAAGTAAAGCCTTTTCAACCTACAATGTCATTCTGAAGGCAAGAAGCAAAACTAAAAATTAAGGTTTTAAGAAAATACAAGCATAATAATATCATAAAAGAGATTTCAATTGGGAAAGGATGAGCAAGTGATAATCTACAATACAAAGAATATGAACTAAGATGACAAAGAAGCTGCTGACGAGCACACATAACACACACTCTCCAGCATGCCTGTAAATCATGCTAAAGTTTAGACAACAACTAAAGGCTTGCAGTTAACTCTCTCATCGGTTATCATAGACAAACTCTTAAGAGTACATGCAGAAAACGGTATCCCAAGTCCCACAAGAGCCAAACAGTGATCTAATATCGAATTCAGAGTATTGAGCAAAAAAATATCGAATTCAGAGGCATTTGATCATATACTGATGCTTGGAGAGCCTCAAACTGCATCTATAAAATAAGTAGGGACTACATATATAGCCCATTTTTTTCCTCTCAAAACTTAATCCTTTGGACATTCTATCGAGCAGGTGAGCGCCATGACCATGGTGCTATCAGTGAACAAAGAACAACCAAACAGAAACCTTCAAACACAACTTTCATCACCAAAAATAGCCCTTAGAAAAATTTCTAAAGTTCCTCACAATTCCACAGACTGTCAGTGCTCTTTAAACATAACGAGGACTCGTCAAATGTAACAGGAATCAGGAAACATCGGAACCCTCTACCGCAGGGCAGTAAAGATGCAGTCATTCCATCACGATTTCGACAAGAATCAAGCGTCCAAAATTATTTACTTTCCAAAACAGCAAGAGGGATACAGACCTGGAATTCTTGCTATTCTTTAACATGCAGTCCAGGGCAGTCATCAGCGCCAGCCTCTTCCACCGGCAAGAGAGAAGAACAGAAAATAGGGACGAAAAGATATGGTATAAATTGCAGCGCACGAACGGTGCCGTTTCAGTGGGTCTCAATAGGCTCTCATCATGATTAATTACTCATCAGCCCCTGAACTATCTTGTAAGTTTTGGATAAGGGCATGTTAATTTAATATACTTGGTACGAAAAATCGGGTTCATACCTGATTTGATAAAAAAAAAAATCATAAAATTAATTGAAATTTCATTGTTATTTTGACTAAAATTTAAAATTCATAATAAATTTTATGATTTTTATAAAAAAAACAAAATTTGAAAGTGGGTAGTAGGGTGGATGGTATAAGGACCGGGCCCATATCAGGCCCGATCCAGGCCCAAACGGATAGAAACAAAATCAACGGAAACGACATCGTTTAACTCAAACATTCCGTCATCCAGGTTGAAGTTGAGGTCCGGAGGCAGGATTTCCTTTTTGTGAGACTCCAGGAGCCAAGGAGGAAGAGAAGGAGCTGCCCCGCTACCAGCCGCTGCAGCAATGGTCCTTAAGTACGTCTCTGCTGCCACACTGACTGCCTGTTATCATTGTTTAGACTGTAATTATGCTTTTACTACTGTCAACGTAACGTAAAGGTCCAAGTAAATGATTAATTTGTTTCTGTAGGCTCTTCTTTGTCATGATCAATGTTCCTCGTCGTACGATGAGTTTTATTATTGGGATGTACGTTGATATTCTGAGTCCGAGCATTTCATGTGTGCTAGTATAATGATGGAAAATAATGTCCTTACTTGGCCTTTGATAAGTCAACTAATGAATGCATAGCAAATTTATATTTTCTGAACTGGCTCATTTTTAGTGCATCTCCAATGCCTTTGTAAGGTCGTTTTTTATGATTACTGGGCTCTGTTAATTGCAACCTCATCTAGATTGTAAAAGCTGCATCTTTAATTCAAAATTCAAACAGGAATTGAAATTAACCTTTTTATCAGTCCCGCTGAGTGGAATAGTTAAAGGTTTGATTAGCCAAAAAAGTTGAACCATCTTTAGCTGATTATATTTAGCTTCATGGATGAGTGGAATTTGTTTTAATTAGGAATAAATTTTAACCATAATAAAATGGTTTCAGGACTGAGCTTTGCCACTTCAGCGGTGCCAAAATATACCCAGGCAAAGGCATCAGATTTGTTCGTTCTGACTCCCAGGTAGGGTATTTGTTTCTGTTTGCAGAAATGTTCCGTTGAATTGTTTAGTTCTCTAACCTCAGCAGAGCATTTCTTTCCTTGTGTGACCAGGTTTTCCTATTTGCTAACTCAAAATGCAAGAGGTACTTCCACAACCGTCTCAAGCCCTCCAAGCTTACCTGGACTGCTATGTATAGGAAACAACACAAGAAGGTTGACATTTAAAATTGACAATGTCTATATCCATATCAAAGTTCAAATTTAATGTGAATCTCTTTAAAAGAGCATTTCATTTTAACTGATACAATGATGGGTCATATTTCCTTCACGTTTAGGACATTGCTGCTGAGGCTGTAAAGAAGAAGAGACACTCCACCAAGAAGCCTTACTCAAGGTCTATAGTTGGTGCCACACTGGAAGTGATTCAGAAAAGGAGGTCTGAGAAGCCAGAAGTCTGAGATGCAGCTCGTGAGGCGGCTCTTCGGTAGGTTATTTTTAAAACTTAATCTCACATTATGGTATAGTTATTTCATGTAAGAAAGATTCCTTGTTTACATATGAATTGGCAATTTTGCAGGGAAATTAGGGAGAGGATTAAGAAAACAAAGGATGAAAAGAAGGCCAAGAAGGCAGAGACAACATCCAAGGCCCAGAAGACACAGACCAAGGGCAATGCGCCCAAGGGTGCTGCACCTAGGGGCACCAAACTCGGAGGAGGTGGTGGGAAGCGATGAAATCATCTCCTAGCACCCCCTTTCCTTTTCATGGTATTATCTCAAAATTTTGCTTTCAAGTCTAACGGTGTCTTCAGCATAAACTAGCAGGAAATGCGTTACATATTAAGGTTTTTATTCTTGTAACTTTATATCAATTTCAGCATAAGATGGAGAGCTAATTTGTCAAGCTTATCATTTTCATTAAGTTATTACTTCATTCAATAAGCTTCCTTTTCTCAATATGTTTGTTTTTCTTTTTGGCCAATTAAAGTATAATGATATTTTTTCTTTGAAAGGTAAGTTTAATGCTATTTGATAGAGTCCTAAAAAAACACCTACTTGTTTACACTAGGTGGTCCATCTTCTGATACCACTGGGAAGATGACATAGGCAAAGGAAAGGAATCAGTCCCAATCTTATAATAAATCTCTATTGACTTGTGCTTACTATTTTTTTAATGGTTTCGTAATGTCGTAACTTGCTTGTAACTTTGTACAAGTTATCAGTTGTATTTGATCGGTCGCAATCACACTGGAAGATGTCTAAACTTGCAGCTGAACTTTAAGTTTTTTTTGTTTGTTTATCAAACAACTTGCTTGTAGTAATAATGTTTATTCATTTCGTCTAAGCTTACGAATAGCAGGTTTGATGGTTTAGATCTAGTCAAAAGCACGCGGTTTCTTGTTCTCCAAACCTTGCAAGAGTCATAAGAAGCTCTCGGGTGGACACCCTCTTCCATTATTGATCCATGTAATGATAATGAATGCTTTTGTACTAGAGCTCCTGTCTGGTTCCCCACATTTGTCAATTGAGGAGCAGTTGAACCAGTTCTATTGTTCTTAATAAAACCATCATTGTGGAATCACGAATTGGAATGACTACAATCTAACTTGAGCTCATAATGATTCATCACCCAAGACCATAGTAGCATTCCTAGGAAATTTCTGAAGAATTATCTTATGGTAAATGACACTGAATCAAACTTAGCCCGGTCAAGTACTCAAAGTGTGTTGTATGCTATACTGCGTCAAATAAACTACCCTCCCTTTCATCTGCAAATAGTCAGTCCCTCTTGCTTTTCCTTTTCTCTGCACTTCAACTCCTATACTGGTCCAACTTTACCATCAATAGACTTTTCAAAGAAGAGGAAGAGGAGGAGGAGGAGGAGGAGCAAAGACTGACAATGTCCAGCCAAGATCCTGAGGCCAAGGAACTGCCACCGCCTCCTGGTGCAGCTCAGATCAACCAGAACAACCCACACCCAAACGTATCTCCAAGCTATCCTAACCATTACAAGGAAACCACAGAAAAGCGATGGACCGCCTGGTTGGTCCCCATGGTCGTGCTGGCAGAGATCATCTTCTTTGTCATCGTCATGTTCGTAAACAACTGTCCTGATAACAACAACGATGTAGTCTTCATGTTTGGGGTTAGGGAACGCTGCACTGCAAGGTTCCTGGGACGGTTTGCTTTTCAGCCATGGAAGGAGAACCGCCTTCTAGGCCCCTCGACATCCACGTAAGTTCTTTAGTGTTTTATGCACATCTTCACGATTCAGTTTTGTTTCTGTTCCCACGATGATATTCTGTTTGTCAATAAAAAAGATCTCTTGAATTGTACAGCATCTTATCTTCTTTCCTTGGCAGAGAAAAGTGGAGAAGCTTTCCAATGACCTTCCATATTGATTGTATGGCTGAAACTGTAATTGGACGTTTTCAGGTTGGTGAAGGTCGGCGCTCTGCACTGGTGGAGAGTGGTACATGACCATCAAGGTTGGAGATTGTTTTCTGCCATTTGGTTGCACGCTGGTCTTATCCACCTGATTATCAACCTGTTGAGTGTCATCTTCGTTGGAATTCGCCTGGAACAACAATTTGGTTTTAGTATGTCTTCTGCTTATTTCCTCATACCGAATTTGATCTCTCATAATCAAATGCTTGTTGACAATTAATCTCTCTAGGTATGCCTCCTTTCTTCTTATTCCTGCAGTAAAAGTCGGGATAATCTATGTCTTATCGGGATTCGGCGGCTGCATTCTTGCTTGCATCTTCCTTCCATGGAATGATGTAACTGCAGGTGCCTCTGCCCCTCTGTTTGGCATCCTTGGGGCCATGCTGGCTGAGCTCCTCATTAACTGCACCATCTACAGCAACAAGGTAACTGCTTCCATCTTGCGTAGATCAGAAAACCAAACTATCCGAAAATTTCACCTTCAAGCTTCCTTCCTCCCTATGATGCAGGTAGCTGCCATTTTCACACTGATAGTCGTTGGGGCAATAAACGCCGCCCTTGGGATCCTACCTCGAGTGGGAAACTTAACCAATATTGGAGGTTTGGCTACAGGGTTTCTACTTGGCTTCATTCTGCTAGTTCGGTCACAACAAGGGTGGAATGAGAGGAGCTACCAAAGTGGCGTAGCCATCTATAATCGTATAAAGTCAAGGCACAAGCCGTACCAGTACATTCTGTGGCTAATGGCACTCGTTATACTTATAGTCGGGTAAACTCTCCCGTCACAACCTGAAGCCAAATCCATTAGCAACTTAGATGCTCAATCAGGTTTCAAGTATCTCCATGACCGTGTCATCTAAACATTTATTGCAGGCTCACGGCAGGATTGGTGAAGCTGTTTAAAGGGAAGAATGGGAACATGGACTGCAGCTGGTGTCACTATTTGAGTTGTGTACCTACTTCCAAATGGAGATGCGACACCTACACTTGAGAGAGAAAGATGAGAGTTACTTGCATACATACAATGGCTTTATTTTCTACCTTTTATTGTATATTCGTCTTTGTGTCCATAGGTTTAAATTAATTATTGTTTGTTTAATACTTATTATATACAGGTTTCCAGTATAGATGTGAAGTTATTGCTAGGTCGAATTTAAAATAATAATATTTTTCCATTTATTTAAATTAAAAAGGGAATAATAGTCTTTTTTTTTAATATTTTTAATATATATTTACGAAGAAAACGAGATGAATTTAAAGTCTGGGCTTAACTCTGTGTGATTATAAAACTAAAATATTTATTTATTTTCTCAAATTTTCGATTATATTCTCTAATAGGTTTAAACTAATTATTATTTGTTTAATGCTTATTATATAATTTATTTTAACTATAAATTTATAAATATTATATTTATAAATTACCCAAATATCCATGCCTATTCAAATTATCTAGGCAGCTTACAGACAGTTCCGCCGACTGGGCGTCTGTCCTGTCCGTCTGAACAGGCCCAAACAAAAATCATGACAGCATCTGCATCTCCTTATCACCAATGGATGCAGATTTCATTCATTCTTCTTCTTATTCCGTGTACGAATCCGCGTAAGAAGGCAGCCACTTCATGACCGTTTTATCCATACCTGCCACTGCCCCTGTTTTCCATTCCATCAGTCTCCTTTCCTTCTCTGTAATAATTCAAGTTCCAATGGGCGCTAGCTGCTCCAGGATACCACACAGTAGTATTCCTCCGAACCACCTCAGCCTGGGGGACCTTCCGGAGAGCTGCGTGGCCGCGATCCTCACCCACTTGGATCCTCCCGACATCTGCCGATTTGCGAGGCTAAACAGGGCTTTCCGTAACGCTTCGCGGGCCGATTTAGTCTGGGAGCCGAAGTTGCCCGACAACTACGAGGTCCTCGTCGGCGAATTGGTAGGTCAGTCCTCGGAAAATATAGGGAAGAGGGATATCTTTGCTGCGCTTTGTCGTGCTAAGACGCTCTGTAATGGCACCCAGGTGATAATTTTTGTTTAAAGGAAGAAAAAAACATCTTTCTTGATGTTGATCATCGTATGAAAGCAGATTATACTGTGTACTCCTTTCCATGGTTTGACTTTTTTTCTGCTGGCAAGCTGATAGCAAAAAGAAGTTGTTTTTATGTAGAGAGTCTGGTTGGATAAAACTACGAGCAGTATCTGTTTGGAGATTTCCGCAAAGGCGCTTTCTATTACAGGGATGGATGACCCAAGATACTGGAATCACATCCCAACTTCGGAATCCAGGCGAGTGATACATCGTTGTCTGTTAATGCTGGATTTTATGGAGACAAATCTTCACCTCAAACTTCATTGTTCTTGAATCTTACTTCTGAAAGAGTAATTGTTTACTCATTAACCATCTCCACGCCTTAAGAAGTATTGATTCAGCGACAATCAGTTTGCTGATTGTCTTTCTCTCTGCCCCAGGTTTCAGAGTGTTGCATATCTTAAGCAGACATGGTGGTTTGAGGTTGAAGGAGAGGTTGACTTCCCATTTCCACCAGGAACATACAGCTTATTCTTCAGGCTACAGTTAGGGCGACCCACCAAGCGGTTTGGCCACAGGGCCTGCAACCATGAGCACGTGCATGGTTGGAACCTAAAGCCAGTTCAATTCCGAGTACGCACTTCAGATGGTCAGTCAGCGGCATCGAAGTGCTTCTTGAATGAACCAGGCAAATGGGTGAATTACCACGTGGGAGACGTCAATGTCGGAAGAACAGGGACTAGTCTTAAGGTCAAGTTCTCCATGAAACGAGTTGATTGTACACACACAAAAGGAGGCGTATGTGTAGACTCTTTACTGGTTTATCCGGTCGAGTTCAAAGAGAGGTTAAGGCATCTTTCAAGCTGAGCCTTGAGTCAAAGGTCTCTCATTTTTCAGCCATTTGGATGGTGCAAAAATCATCATTTTCTATCCAATAAATTTTGGATGAAATATTGCAATGAGCGGAAACAGAACTAATCAACATCGGTGGATGGGAAACTCAACAGCTTCAGTTGATCTCTTTGGACTTCTCTGTCTGGATGGGAAGCTCATAATATAGGAACAGGGTCTCAAGTTAAAACACTATGGACTGGGATCCAAATAGACACCACCAACTTTTTTTCTCTATCATTGGACACCCTTTTTGTTAATCTTTTGTTGGCATCTGATGATTCTTCCAGTTAGTCAGCAATGAAATTGCCGGAGATAAATTGGTACAGTAGTTATACCACTCAATCATAACTATATTTATAGAAAAGATCAGAAAAAATCACTATGCTATCCTTGGCAAAGAAAAAAACTACATTACACGGTTGTATTGTCATTTGCATATCCTTTCAACCCCCGAGAAATCTCATCTCCACGATCGAGACTAATGATGTTTGAAGCGGCCCCTGTCAGCTCCCTAGCCCTACAGGCCTCATGTGCCCAGTCGGTCCGGGCAATGACGGTCAGCATGGTCAGTGCACAAGAGCCTTGGGCAGCCAGTAGCCCCAGCCACAGCCCCTTGAAGTCTAGACTACCGAAGAACCCTAGCCACACCGCCACGGGCATCCCTACCGCATAGAAGCATCCCAGGTTTATGTTCGCCCCGAGCTTCGGCCTTGCCGTTCCTCGAAGGACACCGCAGCCAGTGGTCTGAGGGCAGTTCCCCAGCTCGCAGAGACCGATGATGGGCAGCACCGAGGCAGTTAGGGTAATAATCTCCGGCATGTCCGTGAACATGGTAGCCCACTGCTTCCTCACGGACACCGCGAAGAACAGGGCTGAGAGGCCGAGCAAAGAACTGCCCAGTATGCCCACAGCCGCCGAAAGCCTTGCCTGCTCAGGACGACCAGCGCCAACCTCATTCCCGACACGCGTGGACACCCCGACACTCAACGACGATGGGAAGATGTAGATAAGCGCAGTGGTCTGTATAAGGATGCCCATGGAGGCCACAGTAGCTTGCGGGTTAACCAGTAAGCCGCACAACAGTATCATTATCTCGTACCACCACCATTCAAGGCATACAGATATACAGCTCGGAATCGCCAGTTCCACGAGCGGCCTGAAACCCTGAAAGCAATCCCACGAGACGGGGCACCATGTCTTCTCGTGCAAGCCGGAGATTGCAATGTAACATGTCAAAGACATCAATAGGTTGATGTTGGTCCAGACAGCACCCAGCGCGACGCCTCCTATACCGAAGCGGAACACGTCGACGAGAAGGTAGTTGATTGGGATATGCAACAGGACGGACAAGAAAGCGCAATACGTTAGAGGAAGCGTAACGCATTGAGACCGGAGATAGATACGTATGGGGTGAAGGAGCGATTGGGAGAATAAGTCTGGTATGGATAGGAGGATGAAGGACTGAGCCTCGGAGGCTATGTCGTGGTCCTGTCCGAAGAAGATCAAGATTTGCTTCATGTAGAGCCATAGGAGTGAGATGGGGATGGAGGTGGCTAGAAGCAAGATGACGGTCCGCTGCAATGCGAGGCCGAGGAGCTTGAATCGCCGAGCCCCAAAGGCCTGGCCGCAGATGGGCTCCATGCCCATGGCGAGGCCGGAGAGGACGGAGTAGCCGGTGATGTTGGCAAAGCCGAGGGCTAGGGAGCCGCCGGCCAGGGGCAGGTCCCCGAGGCGGCCGAGGTAGAGCATGGAGATGGCAGAGCGTGAGTAGAGGAGGAGGCCTGTGAGGACCATGGGGAGGGATATTGACACTATCGACCGGGCCTCGGCAAAGGCGAGAGAGAGATGGGTTCTCTTAGGTCGTTGGTGTTGCTCATGCTGCAACGATGGTGGATTTATTATCTTTGTTGGGATTTGGGGGATCAAAGGGTTTAACATGCCAGGCGGAGGGTTGTTGGTGTCGGGCATTGTCTGGTCTGATAAGGAGGGAGAGGAGAGACACAGAGAGAGAGAGGGAGAGGGTGGGAGGGAGGGAAGAGGAGATTTGGTCTGTTGGAGAAATGAAGCGGTGATTGAGAATTTAAAGGGCAAAGGGGTGTAGTGGGCCCGAGTGTTTGTAGCAAGTGGACTGACTGTTTGACACGGGGACGACACCATATACAAGGGATCGGATCCATCCTGGAAACCACCATTCCCAAGTTCTTAGTTGAAAGAATTTTCTCAGTATGATGGATCGATGGGCATATGTGTGCATGTCGTTTGACTGGGTCGAGCTTGTAAGACAGGTGGAAGGACAGAGGATGGAGAATTTTCAATTTGTAATTGAATGTCAGGCTGTCTTCCTATAGCCGACCGGCCGTGAAGCTGTTCTTTGACCTTCCTTTCCCCCTTTTCACAAATGAAGTAATAAGCTTTGCTTCTTTTTCCATGGGAACGAGGACCAGGAAACCGACGATATTGCATATTTATGGCAAGCTCTGCACTTGCCATACTATTCAAAATCACTGAAAGTGTTTGACCATCCCCACTTTGAATTTTGGATTTGCCCATACCTATATATATATATATATTTATATTTATATACGCTCTTCTCCATTTTTTTCATTTTAAAAATTTGACAGGATTGGTGCAACTGCATGTCCGACACCTATATTGTGATTTTTAGGTGTTACTTGAAATTGGAAAATAGAAAAAAATAAATAAATGTGGTTCTCAATTAATTTTATCAATTGAGTTCAAATATTACTAATTACCTATATAATTAATGTAATATTATATGTGGAGCCTGAAAAATATGTTTTACTTACTTTTAATTTTTATTATTATTATTATGTGATTTAGGGAATGATGGTCAAATGTAGTCAATCAAGACTAATAACGGTCTAACTATGATCAAAGGATGCTAATGTGATCAACCATGGTGAACGGTGTGCCAAGGAAAAACAATGATGGTCATATCTGATCAACCAAGGCCAAAATGGTGACTAGGTTGAGGGTGGCTAAGGATGGTCAAATAGGGTCAATCAATGCTAATAATAATTGAAATAGGGTCAATGTATGTGCAAAAAAAAACCAGGGTCAATGGAGGTCAACTATGGTCAAATGGGTTTGGGCTAGCCAAAGTTGAACCATACAAAAGTCATTACTATGGTTTTTCTTTTTTGCACCATGAATTACTATGGTTTTTTTGGCTATAAGAATACAAAAAAGATTTTAAGGGTCATCCCTAAAGGTCCATGTTTCTATTATATAAGACTATAGGAGCCATAATTGTGGCTATAAGTGTTGGGGGATAAGGTCATAAATACTAAGGTAAATTGGTAAGGGTCATGGTATGCTATAAGAATCAATATGGGGTTGTAAGTAGGGAGTGCAAGATCTAAGTTATAAGGGTTATGACTAAACTATAAAAATCAAGTGATGAGACAAGAGCATAGGTAAAGTTACAAGGACCATCCTAACTTTACAATTTGTAAGGTCATAATATTGTGATGTGCATCTATAAGAGTCAAAAGAGGGCATAAGGAACAAACTTGTATGTGCATATAAGGGATAGGTGAGAGGTCTTTTCCAAGGAACAAAAATGGCGGACATATATAGCTTTCTGACAATCAATCGTGCAAAGGATGTGATATACTAGCGTCTAATAACTAACGTCATAATAAAGGATGTGATGAGTGAATTTGGCTGTGTGGTAGGCATTCATGTTCCATAGATCTTATATCTATCTATATGAAGAAGAAATAAGGGGATTCTTATTTGTACAAATGATACTTCGAACTTGGAACGAGCACCTCCATCTACATAAATCAAGCAAGTCGACGCTGATTTTTGTGGGAATCAATTCAAGTCATTGGCTGTGAATATGGTGGTAGCAGGTTCGACTTGGCCAACATGCCATGCAAATAGGGAACGTGGGAAGCCAGACAAGACGTACGAAAGGCACCTCACCCTCTGTCTGTCTCTCCCTTCCCTCCTAATCAATAATCAATAGATGCCAGCAAATCCACAAAACAGGGGTTGGTGCCGCCGGATTTGGCCAACATCCATGAGATAGTAATATAATCATACTTGCCCGGAAAACAACCAAGCAGTTCGTTCGAAAGGAACACAACACCGTATGGCTAATGGGCGATCAGAGGCGAAAAGATAACATTGTTAATTTGAGGATAACAACAAGTAGGCCAGTTTCCCGAGACATCTGCAATTAGAACCTATGAGGAGAACGTCGTACATAATGCCCAACCCAGGTACTTTATACGATTCCTCGGTTTGGTCGTACCGCCCTTTGTATATGCGGATAAGCAAGCTGTTGGAGCTCCGATTTAATGGCATCTCCGGTAAACACGTAATTAGATTCTATTATAATACCGTCACCATTTTAATACTGAGATTAACTGGCCACTTGCGACTGTTCTAGAGGTAGAGGGGGCTGTGGTGGCAGTGACCTTTTAGAAAAAGGTCGTAGGTAGTAGCTTAGCTATAGCCTATAGGTGGTCCCGAACCTTTTTTCCATGGCTTGGACGGTCGCATTTGTGTGCTTGTTGGCCCGCCAACACTGCATGTCGTATGAGTATATGTGCTCATCTTCCATCCTCCATTATCACCCTAAAATCCTTATCCAAATTTAATACTAACCAACTGTTTGATATTCACTCGTTAGAAATGGATGCGGGCTCATTAATCGATTAGGCCATTTCTCAATGCAAGAGCTGGCACGCCTTTTACACATACAACTTTTTCCTACCTTCCCTTGGAATAATATCATCATATGATAAAGTGGGTGTGTGTCAAGTTGTACAACCATACATTTACCACTAAAAGATTCACAACTATGTCTTCCTTACTCATAAATAATGGCAAAATACAACAACATGACTCAAATAATACACTCTTGACCTAATACACAAATCAAATATAGAATCTCAATTCTAAATAGTGTCAGTACAATTGCAATTCACTTGCCCATGAGGCCCCAAATGTATACCGTGCCCCTATCTACATATTCAAGGAGCAACATGTTTTTGGCATAGTCTTCTGCAAAACGTAGAGATTGAAACAAAATACGGTAAACAAAGGCCTAATTTGTACCTCATTCATAGACCCAAGAGATGTCCATATTAAATAAATGATACAAATTTCCAAGTGGCCACCTAGGAATAAAGCCGATGTCCAAATGCATAAACAATTTCATCCAACATGCACTTGCCCTTGTTAACTCAGCACAAGATCCATATGATTATGCAAAACCGAGATATACACTTTTGGATCTCACTCTATATTTGGGAAAGTAATTTTTTTAATAAAATACTATTTAATTAATATATAAAATATGATACAATATTTATTTTATAATAATAAGATTAAAATAAAATATTTTTTTTATTTTTAATAATAAATCTAAAATTATATAATATAGTATATTAAAACTGTTTAACCACTAATTATTACTATACAAACTTACTAATTAATTTACACAGTAGTTGGAGAGAATAATTGATGTGCCCTTAATAACGCCACCAACTAAATACAATTTATTCAATAAGATTACTCGATCGGTTTTATTGATTGATTCCGGCTTTTCTAAATTGGCAAAATCCCTTTTTGTCACATGGAAAAAAAGGCTCGGTGCTTCCATTCTTTTGATATATTTGTGAGTTCCAAAATAGAAAGTGTTGTGACAAGAGCTTGTGGCCGGCATTACTATGTAGGTATTTTCTTTTGCCCAAAAGGAAAAAAAAAATAAAAGCTAAAAATTTTAAATAATGTAATGTATTTTTGTGTTGTAATATAATTAAAATTAAGTCTTTAAATGACTGTTTAATTTATATAAGAAAATGACAAAATATAAGAAAATGATCAATTAATTAAATATGGAAACGATTGTGACCTAACAAAGGGTGGGAATATTTGTTCATATAACAACTGGGGGAATTGATGAAAATATCATCACATGTAGGCATCCTATTAAATGTCATCTACTGGTTAATATATAATTAACAATGGCATAAGATACTCATAAAGGGGAACATTGATAATTTATATATGGCACCAATAATCACTCTTTGTTTTTCCTTGGAGGTACCATGATCATCACTTTATCATGTCCTACAAAACTTTTTTTTATGAGTAAAAAAATTGAGCTACTAGCAATGGTATTATTCTCCTCCATTATGGGATAATTAACAAGTATAGTATATTATATGGTATTTTGAATTGTGATATCCATCTTATTAAATTTCCACATACCAAAAAATTGTATGATCTTGGTATGGTATTGTGAGGAGGATTAGGACAATTATTGGACCCGTTCAAGGCCACTAGCTCTTTGGAGCGCAATTTGGACGATGGATTAATAAAGTACCATTAACCACTGATTTTGTTGTCTAGCAGAAAAGACTGGTACAATGACATAAAAAGTCCCGTTTCTCTTATACTTAATATTGTTTTTTTCTTTCCTTTTAGCCCACTATGCTATGCTGAAGCAGGGAGATAAGAATCTTAGGTTAGGGAATCTTAAAACATCATTGGAAACCATAAGCCGACGGCTCCCATATGAAGAAATTATTTGCGTTTTGAGCATAAGCATGCGCTTATTCAGGCAAGGGTGCTGAGATTGGAACATTCACAATCTTTGCCCTCTTGCATTGAATTGAATTGAAGGATCAATGGAGGAGATTGACCTTTTGGTGCATGTGATGAGTCACATTTGTGTCTATAATAATTTGGCTTAATAAAAATATAGCAAAATCCTTCACTTTACAAGATATCTTTGTGTTTTGCTTTATATAAATTGTCTCTTAGCCAAAAGTGATTTACATTAGATTAATCTAGACTCCATATATTAATAAATCTCAAAATCAGCTTCCACAAATGATTGAATTTATGAACCCTATTTTGTGTAGGCTTAATTTGTGTAGGCGGTGTATGGTCATGCAGAGTCTTATTCCAAAACAACTAATTAGTCTTATTTGGAGTTCAACAACAATTGTCCACTTTTGACGCGCCAATGGATTGCTAGAATCTAAATTAGCTTGCGAGATTTTGGGCATAGATTGGTAAACATCATATGTGCATGCTAAAAATATATATAATCGAACTTGACAATTGTAGTAGAGGAGTGGCTTTGCATGCCCTGTTTCAACAACTAAACGCGTAGATAGAGACATCAAATAAGCTTTAAGCATGTGAAAGATTCCACAGACAAAGAGTTATTTTCAGAGTCAGTAATTCCATGTATGTATTGTCATGTGGAATCAATAAAAGCATCCATTTTTTGAACGAAACAACGTTAAAAAAAACATGCTTTTCTGTTTGATGAATTGGCCATCATTAACTTGGCAATGTTGAAAACTAATGCGTGTGGCAGAATAGATTCAGGGTGGATTCCATTGAATTGAGTGTGAACATAAAGTCAAAATCATGAGACAACTAAATGCCCTTTTGCTCAGGACACTTATTAGTCCTTACGGACAAGAGTGGAAGTCGCCCTCTTCTTTGACTGGCTGGTACTCGCGCAATTAATCATGTATATCGATCGTCTGGTTACATGCGATGAAGATCATGTTAAACCGTCAAATCAATCACACGACATAGACAGCTGTAATCCTCGTGATCACGCGGAATAAATGTCGCATTTGGAACAGAGTGGAATACATGAAGGAGCGTCGAGGGACCCCTGCACCTCAGTTCTTAGTTTCTGGAAGTAGGGCAGAAAAATGCCCTTCTTTCACACGGTGCAATACAAGGGAACTTATTTTTGTTTTCTAGAAACCCTAGCTGGTAGTAGTGATCGTGGGTGCCGCAGCCATGATTACAACGGTACCTGATGAAGACACCATTGGTCGACGAGTCCGCAATATCTGGTAAAGGAATCAAAAGGAGACTCCTCCAATAAGATTCAGCGTACGTGTGTGAAGACCGCCATTGTGCATCAGGTTGTTTTCGTGGGGTATCCGCTGCTTGGAAAGCAGATGTTTTGTATGCCAAAAATCATAAGAAGTGACACGCCTGCCTGCCTGAATCGGTCATTGGGCAGGAAAAAAAAACTTTAGGAGCTTGCTTGGCTTAGTCTGGATGACAAGACAGCACAAATACTCAAGCCTAAGCCATATAAAAATGTTCTATATAACTGGATTTATCTCACTTACCAAGTTGTTTTATTGCATTATACTATGCTTGTCATCTAGATCTTATATTATGTTTGGTGTTGCTGGAAAATCTTGATAATTCATCATCAACAGTAACATTATCCTGATTGTATTCCATTGCAGAAAGATATGCTTTCATAATGGAAAATTTGTTCTATTGTTTTTTTGTTTGCTGCCGGTCCCCCTTGTTTTTTAATCATTCTTTTTAATTCTCTAGGCTATGGAAACAAAGAACCCGTCACCTCATGGCATAGCAAGAGCTCATATTCATTGAATGTGACGACAGTGGGTTTATTATATGAGAATCGATGCAAATATAATATGCATGCATCTTTTAAAAGCTTAAATTCAGTTAGGTAATCTAAAGTGTGTGTACATAATGTGTATACACCTGAATATTTGATCCAAAATATATCTTCTCGGACTGCTGAAAGACTACCAACATGGGGCAAACGTGAATGGCTTGCCACGAACACATTACCGTACGTGGATTGGATTGCTGGTTCATGTTGGCTATGTCAACAAATTCAAGCCCTCAAGATCGAAATGTTTTTGAAAAAAAGAAACAAATACAAGTGATGTTCCAAAGCGCACTTGGCTGGACCAGATGAATAACAACTGATTGATGATCACTGTGAGGATGAGTAGGAGAGTGCTCGCTACTGGACCCACGCACGAGCTACAGAGCCAAACTTATCAATCCACGGACATGTTTGATGCTTGTGCAAATGGTGGGGCAAGCTCTTAATATTGTTAGAATATCTCTTGAATGATTCCCCAATGGACAAAAGTCTGTTGAATTGAATGTGCCCAGGAATCCAGTCTGAAGGCCATACAAGAACTTGGTTTCCCAGCACCAATTCGGCCCTAGAATATTAATGAGGCCTCTTCACTGCAGTCAGATTTAGCTGATGAAGTAAATGATTGCTGGTGAGCCCTTCAATTTGTTTTCCATACAGGCCCGCACTTGTTGGATTCCATTGAGACTTGCAAAGTTA
Source organism: Trapa incisa (assembly GCA_030064435.1). NCBI lineage: Eukaryota > Viridiplantae > Streptophyta > Magnoliopsida > Myrtales > Lythraceae > Trapa > Trapa incisa. The sequence continues at coordinate 17,385,533 of CM057773.1, read as the reverse complement.
TAATTCAACATAGCTAAGCTAGATGGACTGAAATCTTACCCTAAATTTAGGCATGCATAGTATAGTTATTAATTTTGATTAACAGACATGATAGATAGGTTTTTTAAACAATGTTGTGCCTTTTGCTCATGCAATTCATAATATGGAGTGATAGTATATTGATTGCTAGCAGTGTGTATGTTCACTTCTATACAATGGTGGCCTACAATAGAATTTCTAGTTTGTGTAGGATTGGTGCCAAATATTGGCTAAAGGTAATTCTCGGCCTCATCTGGTAGCTACCTTGTCATCATCTACAGCTACACTGGCATGTTATTTCCTATGGTAGCCGCCTTGCCATCAAAGACGACCTCTCGTCTCAAGAGGAAGGTCACCTCTTTTCATTTTCCATTAATTTTTACTTTCATCATTGTGTATTAGTGTGATCATTGGAATGTAACGTTAATGTATACTATAAATATATGTAATTAGTCTGTAATAGGTGAATACATTTTATACCAAGAAAATAACAGCTTAATTCGATTAATGAGTAACTCAATTATAACAAAAACAAGAAAATGTATAAAATGCTATCATGATGTTAGTTATGAATTAGAGAATGAGTGTAGCAAAATCTGATAAAATTATTTCTATAATAGAGGAAATAAATTTTGATATTATCACTTGTTTCCATCATTTTTCAATTATTTAATCCTATCGTCTATTTAATTCATCAATCTTCAATAACAATGTTTAAATCCCTAAATGGCACCTTGCAGATACTAATACTAGGAGCAACAGTGAAAAATTATTAAACTAATATTGCCTGGTCTAATCTTTACCAAAGCAATAAATAAGCAACAAATCAAACAATGGTATCTGAAGTAAATGAAAGAAATGATAAACGGAGATAATTTCCTACAACCTGCAATATTAAGATTTGATTATCATTATGAGCATTATAATATGCTTATGGAGAATTTTCTTCAATTTTTAAAACTATTGAAGTTGATTGATCACTGTCTTCTATTTGAATTAGAAAATGGTATATCATATAAAAAAAATATATTAAAAAACTTCAACTAAAGAATTTGAGAGTGGAAAATTAACTTTTACCATTGATAGATCAAACAATTATTGAGATCATATTTTTTTTGCACAATAATTATTGAGACCATATTAACTAGAGATACTTTAATGAATATATGTGAATAGATGAGATCTCTATGTCTATAAGATTCAACTATATAGTTTGTGCTATAAGAAGAGAATTCACTTAAGGTTTGTAGACTTAAATATGCATTAAATTCCAAACTTGAATATAACTTAATATGCATAAAGTTCCATATTCATAGGAAGAGGAAAAAATTTTGGAAGTAAAGCATTGAGTGAGTGTTATAAATTAAGATATTTTTAGTATGAATGTCCTAAATGACAAGCTAAACCAAACTTTGTTGAATTTGGAGATGAAAATAAGAGTATATTATTGATTACTTTCAAGAAATCAAAAACTTAAGATCAATTCGAATAATATATGATTTTTTAATTTAGGATGCAATAATCATATGAGTGGGAACTTGGAGTATTCTTTTTTTACTTTCAAGCCTATTTCAAACCATGATAAATCTTAGTGACATATGAGTGAGTATGCTTGATTGTAAATAACATAATCCTAACATTGATAGAGGTGTACTATGTCCCTTAATTAGAAAAATAACCTTTTTAGCTTGAGACAATTACTTTAAAAGAGGTGGTGATATTTGAGAAAAATCAGTGCATATTAATTTATGAAAAAAGAGGTGAATTACTCAATATTTATATTTCAAGAAAATAGTATATTTTCTTTTAATGCCTAAATAAAAAGGATTTTTATTATTTTCTTGTCACTAAGTATTGTTCAATTATGACATAATAGATATGACCATTTTCATTTAAATGATTGGATTATCTACCTTGTACTCACTTAATATAGTGACTAGACTACCTAAGTTTGAGACACAATATGGAATTTGCAGAAGTTGTTTAATTGGAAAACAACACAAGATAATACATTATAAAGAGAATAATTGAAGTGCATTTATACCTTTTCAATTGATTCATTATAATCTTTGTGGACTTATTACTCATGAATCAAATGAGAAACTAATTTACTTTCTTATCTTTATTAATGATTTTAGTAGAAAAATATGGATATATTTTCTTACTGATGCACTTAAATTTTTTAAAGTATTCAAGACAATTATTGATAAAGAAATAGATGAATTTATTGTATGATTGAAAACGAATAGAGTAGAGTTTACATCTAATGAGTTTAATTTTTTTTGCTACTCTAATACCATACAAAAGCAATTGATAACAGCATATTAATTTCAACAAAATGGTGTTGTATAAAGAAAAAATAGAACCATAATGAATATGGTTCGTATTGACAGATATGTTTAAGAATTTTTGGATAGAAGCTACGAATTGAGCTGTACATATTCTATATCATAAGCCTATTTTTGCTGTGAAAGATATGACAACTGAAGAGGTTTGGAGTGAAATTAGGCCATTTTTAAAGTATTTTAGGGATTTTTTTTGGATGTATTGCATATGCTCATATTCCTAATCTTTATTAAAAAAACTTGATTCCAAAAATATTAAATGTGTAAGGCTAGGTATGTGTGAATAATCTAAGGCCTATAGATTATATGGCCCTGTGAATGCCAAAATTTTAATTAGTAAAAGTGTTATATGTGGAGAAAATGAGAAGTAAAATTGGGACACATGGAATGAAACTGAATGTGATCTTTTACTATGGGAAGAAAATTATGAAACCGCTCTTGTGATAATTAAATAAATCACTAGATTGAAGTTATTGATGATGGTGAACCTATTATTAGGTCAAATTCAAAAAAATTAATAACATATAAGACTAATGCAGTAGAAATAACAACTGATAAAAATGTTTTCAGATTCAGTTGAGTTAGTTTGAGGATAAAGAAATAGACAACCTCCCATTTGGTTACAACACTATGTGATGTTTGCTCTCACTAATGATCCTGTAAATTTTGAAGAACCAATTAAGGATCCTAAATGAAAGAAGGCCATATAAGATGAAATAAATGCCATTGAAAGATACTTGATACTTCACAAATATACCTCAAAATGCTAATACCATTAAATTAAAGTGAATTTTTAAAACGAAGTTGAATGAATTGGGAGAACTAGAGAAACACAAAAGTAGATTAGTAGTAAAATGATATTGTCAAAGATATATAATTGATTAAAATGAGGTTTTTACTCATATTGTTATATGTAAAACTATTATATCTTTTTTATTCTTATTTGTAATTAAAGGGTAGTTAATTTTTCACATACTTAAAAGGAACTACGATCTTAAGAATTCTATATAAGAAAAATTAGTAGGAGAATTTGATTAATTTTTCTTACCGTAATTATGTTATGGATGTTTGTAAAAGTATTTCAAGTTTTATTTTCAAGTTTGGATTTAGAGTTAATTGTTATACCTTTATGGTAGTTTTTTCTATCATTAAAACTGAATACTAAATTTCCAAGCATATCACTAAAATTGAATTTGTGAAAGCATATGGTGGAATGTATTTAGTTGAGAATACTACTTTATTTTGTGATAATTCTTTTAAGGTTTCAAAAATTTTTTTGCTACAAATTGGGACGTTTTTAAAAGTTTGCAATAAAGTTTAGGAATTATATGCAATGAAGATTTAAATTCAAATTAAACATTTTGTGTTTAAGAGAATGTGTTAACATGTCCTATAAAGTATATGTAAGGAGTTTGTAATAGATTAATATATTTTGTACAAAGAAAAGTGTAGCTAATTTTTTTTTATTAGTAATCAAATTATAACAAATACAAGAAATTGCCTAAAAAACTTATTATGCAATGAGTTGAGTTGTTAATAAGAGAATAAGTTTAGCATAGCTCAAAATTCTCTAGGTAGGAGTGATAGCAAATCTTGATATCATTATTTCTATAGTATTTTTGGATTTAGTGTTATTTATCCTTCAATTAATCGTTCAAGAATCTCCTTTTCTTTAGACTCTAGCACTTGTAAAGAGCAAAAAATGTTTTAATCCCTAAATTGGAGCTCGCAAATACTAGTAGCAACAGTGAAAGAATATTAAATTGAAATATACAAATACTATATACCCAAACTGTGCCTGGCCCTCGGGATTCACACGGGATTGTGTTTGGTGATCTACCCTTGCGCCATCACACGGGATTGTGATTTCAAGGGGATATGTAATTTTATAGAGGATTTGTCATAATTTGTGTTTGTATATATATGTATTATCACTTATTTGTATGATTTACCATTTAGTATTTAATAAAAATTGATGTAGTATTTTAAATATTATATATAATTTAAAAGAATTTATTAAATATTAAATACAATATAAAATTATTATAAATTAAAAAAATTAAATCTACAATTGATGCTGGAATTTTAAACAAAAATATCAAATGTGTGTATTTTGTATGATTATTTCCAAAATAGAAATAATTATACTTAATTAATAAATAATTATTTATAGTTTGTTAAATTATAAGTAATAAGTATATACATTTGGATTAGAACTAATATTAAAAGAATGTATTATAAACTAATTAAAATAATATATATATATATATATATATTATAATTTTACCCCTTATTATTGAATGTTTTTTAATTAAAAATAAGTATAATAATTTATCTAAAAAAAATCTACTTGTATAGCCCTCAAGTTGTACCTGAGGTGTCAGGGAACAAGTAGCGTGCAGTACAGTGCAGCTGCAGGTGGCCCTACAAAAAATTAAATTTGGTGGTTAAACGGCCCCCTGAACCCCTCGTCCTAACCGTGGGAAGTCACCCAATAGCCAGCAAGATCGGTCCATTTCCGTGTCCGCCTCCGCACTTATCCACACAGAAACCAAAACATATAAAAGCCTTTTCTCTACTGTCACTTCTCCCTCACACTCATCGTCTCAACCATCTTCCTCGCTAGCAATTGAAGTCAATCTCAGAACTCCTCCCATGGACGACTGGATAGGTATCGTGTCTGAATCAGAGTCGGGGTCGTGGGTCAAGGACACGTACCGTCTTGCTTCGACACAACCGAAGAAGCGCGCCGGGCGGACCAAGTTCAAGGAGACCCGCCACCCCGTGTACCGCGGAGTGAGGCAGCGGGGCGGCGGCAAGTGGGTTTGCGAGCTTCGGAACGGTAAGTCCCGCCTGTGGCTCGGGACCTATCCGGCCCCGGAGATGGCGGCCCGGGCCCACGACGTGGCCGCCCTCGCACTGAGAGGGCGGTCCGCCTGCCTAAACTTCGCGGACTCCGCGTGGCGGCTCCCCATCCCGAGTTCAGCCTCGGACGCGGACATCAGGGCAGCGGCCTTGGCGGCTGCGGAGGCGTTCCGACCGCCTTGCGGGGATGAGTCATTCTCGTTCGGTGGCAGCAATGAGAGCCAAGAGGCGGTGTCGGACGCCGAGTCGAGCAGCGGCGGCGGCAATGATCAGAGCGAAGATGAAGTTAATAATAAGAATGTGAAGGGCGAAGAGCAAGTAGAAGAAATCAGAGAGGAGAGTTGCAGTTACTACTATATGGACGAGGATGCCATATTTCACATGCCAGGGCTGTTGGTGAACATGGCAGAGGGGTTAATGGTGGCGCCGCCGCCGATTGTGCTGGAAGAGGGCTGGGACGGCGACTCATTTTGTGCCTCAGATGTTTCAATTTGGAATTACTCCGCTTGGTAGGATCATTGACTAAATTTAGAGCATTCATTCTCAGCAATATCTTGTTTTTCAAATTCAATATTTAGATTTTCAACAAAAAAAAGTCTATCAAGCTTGAATTTTTTAGTATATAGTCTGCAATAATCTCAAGCCACCTCAAACTTGAAACGAAAAAAAAAAAGATATTTGATCATCCAAAGGTTGATATCGTTTAGTGTTACAAAACTTGAATCGAAAAAAAAAGAAAACGAATAGAAATGAAATGTGGATAATAAATTAAAACCTTTTTATTTTTTTACAAATTTTAACTCAATTATATAAATATCTATTTATTAACTATGTTAAATATAATATATAATATAATATTAATATCCAAGATTATATAATAATTACCTTAAATATATTATATTATTTCAACAGCTACACAATCTTGCTCTCAAGTTTCTATTTGATAAATAATCAATCAATTTCAATATTTTTGGTTCTATCATATTGAACTGAATTGTTATCAATGCTGATCGCTGATTTATTATCACACCATAACTTAATAGGTTATTTCCTAAATAAAAATAACTCCATCAATAAGTTATTTATCCATATTATCTCACATATGCTTTTAATCATAGCTCTATATTCTGCCTCTGCCGTTTATCTTGCAACCAGTTTCTTAATTCTCCAAAATACAAGATTATCTCCAACAAACACGCAATAACCTGATGTCGATCTTCTATTATCTACACAACTAGCCCAATCAGAGTTACAAAATCCTTCAACTTTAGTATGATCTCGAGACTTGAACCAAAGGCCTTTCTCGGGCTACTCTTTAAATATCTCAATATTCACATAACTGCCTCTCAATGTTCTGTTCTAGGATCATGCATATATCTACTTACAATACTAAGCGCATATGTTATGTCCGGTCGTGTGTGACACAAGTAGATAAGTCGTCCCACAATTCTTTGGTATTGTTCTTTATCCACTGGGTCCCCTGACTGAGCACATAGCTTATGATTTGGTTCAATTGGAGTAGCAGCAATTCGACAACCCAACATCCTTGTTTCAGTAAGTAGATCCAATAGATATTTTCTCTGAGAAAGCACTATGTCTGTCCTAGACCTGACTATCTCAATACCGAGAAAATACTTAAGTGCACCCAAATCTTTCACTTCAAATTCTTTGCTCAATCTTTGCTTTAGTCGCAATATCTCATCGCTATCATCTCCAGTTATAATAATATCATCTAAATATACTGCAAGGATAACAACTTGACTATTTGAGTGTCGATAGAAAACTGTGTGATCTCCATTGCATTGTTGATATCCCATTCTAACTATTGCATGTCGAAATCGGTCAAACCAAGCTCTTGGTAATTGCTTGAGTCCATACAAAGACTTCTTAAGTTTACATACCCTCCCAGTGGTCTTCATTGTATCAAATCCAGGCGGAATCTCCATATATACCTCTTCTTGTAAGTCTCCATGCAAAAATGCATTCTTTACATCTAATTGATGTAATTTCCATCCAAAGTTGGCAGCACATGATATAAGTATTCTGATAGTACTCATTTTAGCAACTGGTGCAAATGTCTCATCATAATCTATTCCATACGTCTGGCTGTAGCCTTTTGCTACCAATCTTGCTTTATACCTTTCAACCTTTCCTTCAGCATTTTGCTTAACAGTGAATACCCATTGCATGCAACAACCTTTTTTCTGCTTGGAAGTAATGCCAGTTCCCATGTCTTATTTTTCTCTAATGCACGCATCTCCTCATGCATTGCTGCAAGCCACTTTGTATCATTTTTGTGCCAATTTCTTGGTATGTGCACTAACTGTAATGATACAATAAAGGTCTTATATGTAGATGAGACAAATTCATATGAGACATAATTAGATATATCATATTCATAACTATATCTAATTGGAGGTTTTCTTACATTAGCTCTAAATTCTTTACGAATAGCAATGGGCAGAGATCCATTACCATCTGGAGATGATGATGAATCATCAGGAGATTGATGGGTATCTGGGACATCTGGTGATGATGAAGAATTGTCAGAAGATTGATGGGTATCTGGGACATATGATGATGATGAGGAATCGTTAGAAGATTGATGGGTATCTGAGACATATGTGGGCAATGAGTGTGGTATAAGTATTTGTTCTTGTCGCTCTCCATCATCTTCTTTATCTTCCTCCCCCTGAGTACAACTCTTGTTCCTTCTACTATAAACCTTCAATTCTGGTTCATTGGTCCCTCCTTCATTGTTACTCAATCTCTTAGGACATGGGATTATACCTACAATGACATCATCTTCTTTATTATCACTAATTCTCTCTTCATTTCCATGTTGTGCTTCAGTCAAATCATCTAGCACTGTGGATGACGTTGTTGATTTACCATAAAAGGGTTCAGTCTCACGAAATGTTACATCCATACTCATAAAAAGTCTTCTCTCGCTTGGACACCAGCACTTGTAACCTGTCTGAGTGCTAGAATAACCCACATAAATACACTTCAATGCACGTGGATCAAGTTTAGTTACTGTGGGACGATGATCTCTCACAAAACATACGCAATCAAATACACGAGGACGGACTGCATATATATTGTGTCCCATCAAAAGTTTACAAGGAGATTGAAAGTTTAATATCTGAGAAGACATCCGATTAATTAAATATGTTGCCGTCAATACTGCTTCACTCCATAGATATTTTGGAACATTCATTGTAAATAGAAGTGTGCTAGCTACCTCTAACAGGTGTCGATTCTTCCATTCTGCCACTCCATTCTGTTATGGTGTATCTGGACATGTGGTCTGATGCAGAATCTCCTTTGTAGATAAATACGATGAGAATTCTCTATTAACATATTCAGTACCATTATATGTACGGAGAGTACTCACTTTGACATTATATTGTGTTTGCACCAAAGCTAAAAAATCTTTAAAGCAAACCAGTGTCTCAGATTTGTTTTTCATCAAATATACTCATGTCATCCTTGAGTAACAATCAATAAATGTAATAAACTATCTGAATCCGCTAATCGATGTAACTGGACATGGTTCCCAAATATCAGAATGTATCAACGAAAATGGTGAAATACTTCTTAAACCAGTAGGTATTAATTTTTAAATACTTATATTTATTAATATTTATTTATTAATATTTTAATTGAAGTTCTATTTCTAAGTTCTATTATAGATTTATAGATTTTAGCTATATTATAGAAATTTTGCTCTATATCTAATATAGTAATGTTTTCCAAACTCACAAGCATCAGATACAAGCTTGCTACGTTCTACATTATTTATCAAGTCATGTCTTACCCTCTTAAGATTCTCAAACGATAGATGACCAAGACGACGATGCTCTAATATGACTTCATTCATTGCTCGTTCAAACAAAGTAGTGGTTAAAGCTGTGCTAGACTCATCTCTCATAAGATACCACAATCCATCAAGCCTCCATCCAGTCCCAATTGTTCTCTTGGTATTCCTTTCCTGAATGACACATGAATCTCGATCAAAGATTATTTGACAGTTCAATTGATCACTAATTACACTAACTGATAATAGATTAACCGAAAATGATGGGACATGTAGAACTGATGATAATGTAATTGATGAAGTGCATTTAATCGAGCCGAATCCCATAACCGGTTGAAATGTGCCATCAGCAGTTTGAACTCTATTATGGGAAAAAGGTGGAGAATCAGTATATGTAATAAACTCTACTGATGTTCCTGTCACGTGTCTAGATGTGCCTGAATCAATAATTCATTCAGTGGAAGATGGTTTAGAAGAAAATGCATGTGCAATAGTACATGAGTCAGCATTAGCATAACACATGTCGTTGTTTAAAATGTCAGCACCTTTAGCACGATAGGTTTGTCCCCCAAATCGCCCACAACCTCGACCTTGACCTCGGGCTCCACGTCCTCTGATGCTATGACTTGTTCCACCCCATGCAGGAATACGTGTCGAGGAACAATTCCAGCTAATATGTCCATTCTTCCCACAATTATAGCATTGTCAGTTATCAATAATCGATTTTGCTAGAGTAGAGAGAACTGGTATTGCTAATATCTTAGAAGTGTTTATAACCTTTTGTCTTAACTCCTCATGAATTAGTGCAACAATAACATCTTCCATTAGAGGAATTGGAGACTGATGACATATCATTGCTCTCTTGTATTCATATTCTAGATTTAGTCCTTTCAGGAGGCGAATCACACGTCGTCGCTCCATCCATACTCTAATAGAAGCTGTATTTAAAGGATCATATGTAATTAATGGATTATATGTAATTAATGGATCATAATAATCAAGTTCAGACCATAACCTTTTCAGCTCAGTACTGTATTCTATTATACTTCGCTCCCCCTACTTTAGTGCGTCCAACTTATCTTAAATCTCAATCAAAGTCATCATATTCCCAATACCAGAGAATTGAGTAGCCAAAATCTTCTATATATCAGATGCTTTATTAATAACTTCTACCAACCCCGCAATAGAAGGAGAAAGTGATCCTATTATCCATGCAACCACCAGAGAATTAGTCGCCCTCCACACCTTCCATGATGTGCTGGTAGTATCAGTGGGTTCTTCATACGAGTCGTCAACGTAATCTTCCAAATATTTTGACTATAGTATAAGTCTCATCTTTCTCGACTAACTCAAATAGTTTTTCGTTTCTTCAAGTCTCTGCTCTATTAAGAGTAATTCCAACTTCAAATCTCGATTGAGAGTATTGTTATGTTGAGGCGATACATCGTTTCTTCCTACAAGCAATTTTTCCATACCTTCTAAAATTTCCTTTAACTCCCTTACTGTTAATGTTGTATCCGTTTTCTCCATTTTCTATGACAATTCAGTTATGCCGTGTATTGAGCTTTCAAATTAAAAAACCTTGAAAATAGCAGAAAACCTTACCTATTATACCATGTTACAAAAATAGATTCGAAAAAAAGAAAACGAATATATAGATAAATAGACATTGGAGATAAGAAATTAAAATCTTTTTATTTTTTCCAAATCCTAACTCAATTATATATATATATATATTTATTAACTAACTTAAATAAAATATATGATATAATCTTAATATCCAAGATTATATTATAATTACTTTAAATATTTTATACTATTTCAACATTTAAATAAAATCTATCTTATTCAATATTAGGTCATCCAAAGGTTATTTTATCGGAGAATTTCTGACCCTCGTACGATCAAACCGTATGTTTGATGGGATGTTTCTCTAGTTAATGCTCTTCGTCTTCTGTTCTCACCCTCTGCCTCAGACCACTGCCATACTCTTGAAGGCCAAAAAAAAGTGCAAGGTAGAAGAAGAAACCTCCCATCTATCTCGGACCTTTAATGATGCTTTTCGTGTTCATGGAAAATCGACCCTTTTTATTATTATAATCGTTTCTACTGCAACCAAACCTTCCAGCTCTGAAAGGTCAAAAGGGGCTATGAAGTGCTAGAGCAAGCAAGGCCCGATTCTCAGGACCGTCCCTTTCTGTTATATCGGTGGTCAGTGTTCGCCCTCAGCAGGGCGGGGGCAACGAGGCGGAGACATGATGAAGGAGGAGCAGTCCCGGTCCTTGTTCGGTATCTCTCTCTCCGACCGCCCCAGGTGGCAGCAGTTCCTCATCTGCTCCTCTGGATTCTTCTTCGGCTACATTGTCAATGGCATCTGTGAGGTCAGTACGTTGTTCCCCCTCATGGCCATAATGACTATTCAAGAACAAAGATGATGTTTTTGAATTTTTTATAACTCATGGGAACATTGGAATTCTCACCATCAGCTTAATCCCTTAATAACAGTCTCCTTTCTTGGTGCAGGAGTACGTCTATAACAGGCTTCAGTTCAGGTATAATGATGCAGTTCATATATGGATGTCACTTCTTTATGCCCTTTGTCACTGGTGTTTGTGTGCATGGTGGATTCTTTTACAGCTACGGGTGGTATTTCACATTTGTACAAGGATTTGTGTACCTTGTGCTCATCTACTTGCAAGGCTTCACCCCCGAGCATATGGTGAACACATGGAAAACTTATGTGAGCACATCTGCAGTTCTTATGGGCTCCAGTGGATTAACAAAGGGTTCTCTTGCTTTCCTCAATTACCCAGCTCAAATCATGTTTAAGTCCACTAAGGTAATTAATCCATGCTCTTCTCAAATATGCTAATCTTGTGAGTGAGAAGGGGATTTCTGTAATCCATTCTGGCAAATATTTGCAGGTTTTGCCAGTCATGGTGATGGGGGCCTTCATCCCTGGGCTGAGAAGGAAGTACCCAGCCCAAGAGTACATATCTGCTCTGCTCCTGGTGGCTGGTCTAATCCTCTTCACATTGGCTGATGCTCAGAGCTCTCCCAACTTTAGCTTGATCGGCGTTCTGATGATCACTGCTGCTCTGATCTTTGATTCGTTTCTGGGCAATTTCCAAGAAGCTATCTTCAACGTGAACCCCCACACCACACAGGTAATCATCGTCCTATTTGACCCGATCCCCATTTGACATAATAGTAACAGAGTTTGCTGCTTACACTTTGCAGATGGAAATGTTATTCTGCTCGACTTTAGTTGGGTTGCCTTTTCTGATTCCTCCAATGCTAATGACTGGGGAGCTATTTAAGGCCTGGACTTCATGCTCTCATGTAAAAACAAAGACTACAATCTCGTTGAGATTCTTGTACCACATTCCTTTGACTAAAGAATTTGGCAAATGCAAATACTTTTGCTTATTGTTGAGTCTTTGGACTGGAGAATGTTCTCTCATCTCATATCATCTCCGCTTGTTGCAGCACCCATATGTGTATGGGGTACTAGTTTTCGAGGCGATGGCCACATTCATCGGGCAGGTGTCTGTCCTATCCCTCATCGCTCTCTTTGGAGCTGCAACTACTACAATGGTAAGACCCGTTATATCAACAATTTTAAAGCGAATGTAGTAATCGAAACTAAATGATATGGCTTCACTTGATTCAGGTGACCACAGCAAGAAAAGCAGTAACCCTGCTGCTCTCCTACATGATATTCACGAAGCCTCTCACCGAGCAGCATGGCACGGGGCTTCTGCTCATAGGAATGGGGATCGTACTGAAGATGGTGCCTGTGTACAGGCCACCAGCACCGAAGAGGATCCCGGCTGTACACGGTGGACGATTCGAGTTTGATAGAGAAGAGATCCATCTTCTTGAGATAAAGGATGAGAATTTGTAGAAGAAAGAAGGCTGCCGGTTCAGGAACCTATTTGACACTAAATATTATGTAGAAGCATTTGACACTAAATAGTATTTGTGGTCCAACGGTTAGAATAATTGTGTTCTAAGCAATAAACCTGTGTGTTCGACTTTTGGCAAACACAAATTCATATTTATTACTTTCTTTGTCTTCCATGGAACCGAAACTATATTTTTGGTAGCACGTTTTCTAAAAAGAGCAGAAGGAGAATTTGAATGGAAACTACTAACCCTAAAAGTAGGGAGCCTAACTGTATGAAAGCCAAGCTTCAACCGTTCCTTTTCAAGAATTGATTGTCTTCTATAGAAAGAGCATCAGAAAATATAGAAACCTACAAGTAATAATGCGAACCACATCCATGGCGGGTCGATTCATTCGTGTTACACCAAAGCCGGGTTAATCAATCGAACCTGTGTCATACCAAGCAGTACATCTGCAGGCCAGAAAGAAAACATAAATCAATCACCATGAGTTCTTGAACTACGTATGTGGCCAAGCTTCTGCTTCAGCTTCTTTTTCATGCTAGTGGGTGTTAATAATAGGTGGGGACTGATTGATCAAGCGGGGTGGGAAGTGTACTCGGCCGCTTATCTACCTCTTGCGCTTGGACTTCAAGGATGTGGCAGACTGAGATGAGGAGTTGTTGTGCCAATTTCGCTTCCTCTGGTTGATGAACCAGTTGTTTATCTGCTTAAGCTGCAGCCCCGTCTCCTCCACCAGCTTTGCCTTGTCATCTTCCTGCATAATTTCCAGTGCATTCATTATAATGGCAATCACATAATCTTTATAGATTCCATGCATGCACCATCTGCATATTCTCCTATAGCTTTACTAGGGAGTTCATGCAATCAACGCGTTTCATCTAACAAGAAGAACTGATGAGATCGTCTCCGAGCTCAATCAGAAACCAGTGACCAGTATGCTTACAGTAGGGTAAGGCCATTTGGAGTGCTGCTGCCACCAGTTCTTGAGGACTGAGGTGGTGTCTCCGGGCAACTTTCCCGCCCTCCTCTTCCTCAGTATCTCTTCCCTCACATCCTCAATCCTGGACCTGAACCCCTGCCGTACACATATACACATATACATATATATCCCCTTATAAGAAACCTACAGCTTTCAAAAATGTTTGACTATGAACTAATAGGATCTAATATATATATATATATATGCTCACCTGCTTGAGCTCGATTTTCAGCTCCTGACGAACCCTTTCCATAAGAGTCCTCTCGGATTCCGTGGGAAGGAGGGGACCAAAGCCCATCATCATGTCATGGCTGCTGCCCTCCGCAGCCGCCGAATGATCCAGCGAAAAGTCCACCTGAAGATCATCCTCATCGTCCGACATTGTTGCCCCGGTTCCTTCACCCAGTGTTGCACCTATACACCAACCGTGTATAGCATAACACATATAAATGTCAAATGGATATATATAAAAGTGATAATGAGTACATTGAAGAAACCAACAACCATATTATTTGATGTCAACTCTTCCTTGGCAAGAAAGCTTGAAACTTGAGAGGTTATGAAGGTGCACCAACTTCCTTTCATTATTAGAAAATGTCTTATTAAAAGCACAGAAAGCAAAGGTGGTCGATTTTTCTTGGAAATTGATTACTTCCAAGCTAACGCAATGGTGGCGCCCCTCCACCGAACAATGTTACCAACTCTTATTTCACCAACCTTATTACACCGTCTCCATCTAATTTGCATAAAGAATAATACATATTCTTAATTAACTAATGGAGAAGAAATGGCACCTATTACTGTTAGGCCTAATTGATTTTCTTATGATCACTTGGATGCATGTCCTTATCATCACTATTTTTATCATTTACTTGTGTTTTTGTTTGGTTAGTTGAAGCCATAACAAAGGGTAGCAGCTCAATCAGACCCATGAGACAAATATATACACAAAAACATGCTATCCCAGTTTTGTGTACATCTCAATCAGAAGACATTAAAACTATTCAGCAAGAGAAAAAGATGCTCTAACTGAAAATAAATATAAATGCACACATAGCAACTAGCACTGCCCATTTCAGTCTATAATAAATGTGACAGGAACAATACCTATATATATATATACATGCAGGGAAGGGAGGGGGATAGATAAATTAACATATGGATTTACCGGTGAGAGCTTGAAGGGTATTTTCTATTTCCCGGCAGGCTACGACTGCTTCCACAGCATGTACCCTTACATGCTGCTGTAGCTGCTCCTTGAATGAGCAAAGCACTATCAAATACTGTGCCTGCACACCAACATATGTACATGTATGTATATATTAACAGGCTATTAATGTTTTTTATAGCTTAAAATGGGTTTCTGAAGAAAAAACAAAGATTGTATTCTTAGTAGACAGAATTTCAATCAATTTTGTCATTAATCATTGAATGAGATCATTTTCTCCGTGATGGGTCAGAAGGATAGAGGTTATTTTCGACTTGATTGTGATTTTTCATTACCAAGAAATTGTCGAGCTCTTGGCGTTCGTGGGGAGAGAGGGACTGCTGCTGAGAGGTGGCGTAGGAGCGGAGGACGTGGTGGGACTGCGAGAGCTGGGCGTCGATGAGAGGGAGCTGGTCGATCGGTGTGGCTATGCGGAGGCAAGCGACGTGGGCCGACAGCAGCTGTTCGTAGAGCGGGTGCGTGGCTATCTCCGCCTTAAGCTGCCTCTGTTGGTCGTCCAGGACGGGGCCCTCACCACCAAGGAGATCGACTCCACCTCCGCCACTGCCGCCGACCCCGCCCATCACGGACAGCTGGTTCTGCTCCTGCATCCGCCTCCCTTTCACCGGCCGCTGAGATTCCGTACAAAGATATCGCGGTGGGGAAAAAAAGTACAAGAAGTGGAAACTCTACTGAGGACAAGGGAGGTGTGTTGTGTTTTGTTGTGTTGGGACCACAAGGTGCAGGAGGGAGAGGCACACAGAGGGATTTTTTTGTCGTGAAGAGATGATATTGGGATCTGTGGAAGGGATACTTTTTGAATCGATGAAGTGGGCAGATTTTGCTGCCACAGCAGCGATGAAGAGATCTTAGCAAAAGAGAATAGAAACAAATGAAGAAGGGGCAGCAGCTGCAGCAGCAGGAGAGAGAGAGAGTTGAGGCTAATGAAATGGTACAAGAGGAACAATAAAATGTAGAACAAGGGAATTGTCAAAGCATTGGTTGGTTGGTGTGCTCAGCTCCTCATCCTCTTCCTTGCTTAAATTAATGTAAAAAAATAGTAAAATTGGCCCCATATTTCTTGTGATGGCTGGCAAGTAAGTATGGAAAATGGTACATCACATACTAAATTATCCAAATATAATGGATGAAGAGTCTCATTGAGACGGACGACTCCGTACCAACTGAGACATTTGGGGAGATCAGATTGGAAAAGCAAGCCACCTCCCAGTCCCACCAGCAAGGTTGTTGGGGGCCACCGCATCACACCATATCAGATGCCATGGCTCCGCCCATGAATAGATAGATAATGTGGAGTTAATCTTTGACTTTTGTAGACATGTTCCACCGACCGCCATGGCTTCCTATCTACCCATTTGATCTGATCACACCAAGACAAGGTACCAGCGACTCTGTTGGCGTTGGCTAGGATAAGGGTGTGAGCTTTGGTTGCTTGAGCCGGATTAATTGACCGATTTTTACCTCAACCTAACCTAAGAGGGTTAGAATTGTACAAGATGAAAGAAGAGCAGAAGATGGTGACCGTTGTGGGGTCACCGTCATAGCTGTGGCCTTTGTCGCCTTGCCCGAGCCCTACGGCTGTGACCTACGTTAGCAGCGGTCCCCTCCCCTCCCCAGGCTCCCACCCTTCATACACGCACACGCATATAATTGCAGATGCATAATTACCATTATATTATTTTAAAACTATAACCATATCAAAGGAGAAGGATTCCACAGTTAATTCCCTCTTACCCATTTATATTTTATTGCATGTACCAATTTAAATTAAATTACAGTTTGTCATCTTATTTGACTTGACTCCATTGAACTGACCGCCAGAGAATCTATAGAAGGTTCACAGACAAGGATGAACTTAGGAAGGTGCTTGCTGCTTTTACGTGCCCACTTAAAACTCGTCCTCTTTCTTTTTATTTAATTTCATTCTTAATTTTTGAATCCTTGAATGGATTTTCAAGGGCAGTATTAGCTGCAGACAGATAAGCCTACAATGCTGGTTCTGCCGGTGGTGGGCTCTCTACAGTCTGTCGTCTATACTGTATAGTCTACTCTTGTATGATAAAATTCAAATGACCTGAGATTCACTGACAAGAGGCGAACAAGTCACGCAGAGTGGGACGCGTGGGGTCGTATTTTACTGGTGGGGATTTCAGAGCGACCTTATAAGTGGGATCATGGGCTGCGGCGTTTTACATGCCATGCTCGAGTAAGCAAGCACGAACATCTTTGTGAAATAGTAATGGGCCGCTGAAATAAAGCCCTAAGATACTGTCTTGCAATTCAGTGAAAAACTGGTAATATGGAGCACACCCAAAGGGGATCAGACTTGCGTGCAGTGAGAGTACGAACCCGTAGAGTAGTTGGTAGTTGGCCTGGTCCCATCAGTGGAGACGCGCTAAGTGATCATGGGGAAGAGTGTCTCCATGTATGCTTGCACTACTATGTGCTTATCATGGGTTGAATTCCGTTCCTCCATTTTTCTGGAGATATCACTGAAGGTAGCAATTTGAGCTAGCATGGTCCCAGACCCAGTCCAAAAATGATCAAGCTAAGCTTGCCTTGCCCAATATCCCCAAATAGTACCTATTTGTACTGAAGAAAGAAAAATCGTCCAGTTGAATTGTAATGTGTTGATCTGGCACAGTAGGACATGCCCAACAAAATCATCCAGCCCCATAAAATAAGATCCAAGTATTGGCCGAATCTCTCCATTATTAAGTCACACCAACCTATTAGACTTGGCCCATTTTTGCCACCCTAGTAATGATGAATGTATGCCATCCCATGACTGATCTACACAAAACCAGGAAGAATCTAACAGGAATCAAATGGCCACTTAATACTGACTGGTAAGACAGTCTCCCTGCATGCCTATGACTACTCGCGGGTTGAAATGTACAAGTGGTCTCGAGAATGGCCTTCATAGGTCAACGAGCCACGAGTGCCGGGCATGCATGTCACCGCAAAATGCGAAGAAACTCTTCACTGGGGTTTCGCAAGTTCTACGTTGTCTCTGATCTTGAGAGAGATCCTCAGTTGAGGCTCATGCTCCGTTTTGGAAACTTCTTTTCATGAAGTGAAGCACCTTCTCTTCGTCTCTATGTGTACTAATATTGGCAAGGCAAACTGGCCAAGAAAACGCACAACTTTCCAACATAACCTTAAAGATTGGTGCAGGCAGACATAAACAAACAACTTGCATCATTTTTATAGAAGATGGTGGAATAGCAAGTCAAACTACAACTTTTTTTATATCACTAGCCGTTTAACAGGACAATCTATAGCTAGATGATTGATTTTTAGGTGAGATCAGCAATGTGCACTTATTATTTTTCAAAAAATTGTACTAATGGAACAATCAATTTCTTTAAATATTAGTTAATGACACAAATAATTTATAAATTATTGATAGATGATACATTTATTTTCATTGTTGCATAAATGTTTTATCTAACATATGATTTGGGTACTTGATCTTGATGTGTGTTCTACTTTTACTTAGAATGAGAGCAGAAAACATTGACTCATATTCTAAATCGAGGTATACACCATGTAAATATTTACATTTATTTTGGTATATTATGTATGATTTTCATTATTGATGATATAGTTTATGAAAAAATATAATTTAATATAAATATCTCAATCATTTATAATTTAATAAATAATATGTTTGGTGACATTAAAGCCCACAGAAATACTGGGAAGAATCATAGTAAATGAAGAAGATAGTATTGTGTTGAATATTGATGTCTATTTTTTTAGAGTAGACTATGAGAGAGCCTGACCGATGGTTGGCAAAAAAACGCAGCACACGAGCCACCAACCACAGCGTCGGCTACCTGCCCCACCAACTAGGGTCTTCAGCTTCCAAATTAGAGCAAGATAGATGGAATGGTTTACAGAAAGGATACCGAATCCTGTGGGCTGGTCCGGTCGCATTCGATCTATGGACTAAGACTGAAAGAAGCGGATGAGATGGATCCAATAGCATTAGTGGAGTATGCATGAGAGTACTACTGCCTCACGAGCAAGCTACATATCATATTATCGCATGTGAAAGGCCCTTTTTAGTTCTTTAACGTTCCATCAAGCACTAAAGACTTTAAGCTCTTCCTTTTCCCTTCTCCTTCGAAGTCCAGACAAATTTCAGAGGTGGTAAACCTTCCATACTGGAATCGGATATATGCCAATAATTTACACTAAAAAGACCCCAATCAACATCCGCATTTCGAAAAATGAACCAGACAAATTTTCAGAGGTGAAAACCACTGACAAAGAAGTCTTTGAGGAAAGCCGGCACCAATTTGCCGTAGTAGGGTAAGATCCAGACCCCTGACTGACCGCATGCACGAGACTTGCTTATGTTGGTGGATGGCTCTACCTCCCATCGACTCAGCTGTTACCCTCTAGCAAAGGATATTTCCATGTGCTCGGGAAATGCGTCCCTGTATTGTGTGAGGGCTTCTTCTCTTCTTCTCTGACCAGTTTGACATTATAACTATATAATATATTGCTAAGATGATTGTTGGGTGAACATTAATCATTGATGTGATTAAATAAAATAAAAAGATAAATATGTTATTTATAAATATATTCCATGTTCTTTTTTAGATCTAAACTTTGCTGGAGTGGATGGGGAGTCACAGTCAGTGTACACAGAACTTGGATCTCTCTTGGGAGAGGGGTGGGGGTTGGATCGTGTAATAATGAAAATGCCTCCCCTCGTGCTCAACCTTCCGGTCAGCCCACTTTCCATGACATTCAACCTCTTCATCACTAGAGTGCTCAAGCATTTGGCTGGTCTAACTTCTCACGTGCTCAACTTACCCCTACTCTCCCCATCATCAAGGTCCTCATGCTATAGTCAAAACTAATCAGTTCCGTTTCTAGTTGACTCATGAAGCTCTAATCTGATCCTATAAAATGCCATCGGAGAGCACTAACCCGTTACTCAAACAGCATCACAGCCTCACACTTCAGCAATAACTTTCTTTCTCGCTCTCTCTCTCTCTCTCTGGTTACAAAAGGCTAGTAGCCCGGGTCTAAAGATGGTGGTGACGGTGGTCCCGAGAGTCGAGAGCCTGGCCAGCAGCGGGATCCTGTCGATCCCGAAGGAGTACGTGAGGCCGCAGGAGGAGCTCACAAGCATCGGGGACATCTTCGAAGAGGAGAAGAAGGACGAGGGCCCCCAAGTCCCGACCATCGACCTCAGGGACATCGAGTCTGAGGACGCGGTCGTCCGTGAGAAGTGCCGGGCCGAGCTCAAGAGGGCTGCGGCCCAGTGGGGCGTCATGCATCTTGTGAACCATGGCATCCCCGATGAGCTCATGGATCGGGTCAAGAAGGCCGGAGATGAGTTCTTCAGCCTCCCCATTGAGGAGAAGGAGAAGTACGCCAACGACCAGGCCTCGGGGAAGATCCAAGGCTACGGCAGCAAGCTCGCCAACAACGCCAGCGGCCAGCTCGAGTGGGAGGACTACTACTTCCACCTCGTCTTCCCGGAGGACAAACGGGACGTGTCCATCTGGCCTAACACCCCGGCCGACTACAAGTAAGTCATCTCCATCGGTTTTTTTATCACTTATACATTTGTCAAAATTTAGCCATTATATATGATGAAAAAATAGACAAGATATTGTCCCCATTATAAGATTATATATATCTGGTTGTAAAACGTGCAGGGTTGCAACTGAGGAGTACGCTAGGCTGCTAAGGTCCTTGGCGACGAGGGTTATGTCGGCCCTTTCCGTCTGCCTGGGCTTAGAGGAAGGCCGGCTGGAGAAGGAAGTCGGAGGGCTCGAGGAAATGCTGCTGCAGATGAAGATCAATTACTACCCCAAGTGCCCTCAGCCCGAGCTGGCGCTAGGCGTCGAGGCCCATACCGACGTGAGCGCTCTCACCTTCATCCTCCACAACATGGTCCCGGGCCTGCAGCTGTTCTACGAGGGCAAGTGGGTGACGGCTAAGTGCGTGCCGAACTCGATCATCATGCACATCGGGGACACCATCGAGATCCTCAGCAACGGCAAGTACAAGAGCATCCTCCACCGCGGGCTCGTTAACAAGGAGAAGGTGAGGATCTCGTGGGCCGTCTTCTGCGAGCCGCCCAAGGATAAGATCATACTGAGGCCGCTGCCGGAGCTGGTGACCGAGGCGGATCCGGCGCTGTTCCCGCCACGCACCTTCGCCCAGCACATTGCGCACAAGCTCTTTAGGAAGGATAACCCCGAGGCCAAGAAATCCGAATAAGATAAGATATATAGTACTAAATGTCGACAGTCTCTGCTCTGCATCAAACTGTCTATCATGTCTTTCATTGGTTGCATGTTTCACGTTGTTGTTATTGCTCGAACTGTTTGTCTGCTTCCAATCAATAAGACTTCCTTCATTCGAAGAAATCTATGACCAGTTCCAAGTTCATAAGCGTGCCCCTCACTTCACCCATCAAACGAGCAACTTTATTTTTCCATTATCTTACCTCATCATCAGCTTTATTCATAGCAAAGATCTGTCAGACTGGATTGTTAATGGAATTATCCATGGTAGTATGATCCACATGAGTTTCAAACAACCGAGGGTCACTGATTCAACCGGCGAGTGAGTGACGAAATTGATTTTAAAGTCAGGCTGAAGATATTGACCGAGCATCCAGCTCTACAAATCTGTCTACACATTTGTATGTATCAGTTCCATTGACGTGTGGCTTGATGGACGGCCTAAGTGGACGGAAGTAGCGAAGCTATGCTTGTCAATGTCACCATCGAGCATTCAATTACTCCGTCGTATCTTACAATTTTTATGGTGATTTATGGCTGTCATATGTACAGAGATATTTTGGAATATATACCGGGATAGGTGATGAGTGATGAAGGAAAGAGAAGGAGAGGAAGGAGAGGAAGGAAATAACAAGAGAAGAGAGGTTATGGAACTTTTGATCTTGGTTCTGGGTCTGTGTCTTTCCTGGGGGCTGCTCCGGGCCTTTTCGTATGCAGCAAACGGAGGTAGATCGTGGAGCTCAGTGGTCGGAAAGCTACCTCCAGGACCGAGGCCACTCCCAGTGATGGGGAACCTCCTGGAGCTCGGTAGCCAGCCCCACAGATCACTGGCCAAGCTTGCCAGGGTCCATGGCCCGATCATGAGCCTGATGCTGGGCAGCATCACCACCGTCGTTGTCTCATCGGCTGCAGTAGCACGAGAGATCCTCCAGATCCATGACGACTCCTTCTCCAACCGCACGACCCCTGACGCCGTCACCGCCTTCCGCCATGACGAGTATGGGCTGCCTTGGATACCTGTCTCCCCGCTCTGGAGGAACCTCCGTCGAATATGCAACTTGCACCTGTCTCCCGCAAGACCCTCGATTCAAACCAAGATCTTCATAACTCCAAAATCCAGGTCCTCTGAGAGGCTTTACAAGAATTAAGGATGCATATCAAATTTGTCGTCCCTAATGGGTACTTTATTTGAGCTCTTTACATCTTCAGGAGCTAGTGGCTCATATGGGCATGTGTGGTCAAACCAGAAGCCCCGTGGACATCTGTGAGGCAGCATTTGCGACCTCGCTCAACCTGCTAGGGAACGCGGTCTTTTCAATGGACCTGGCGGATGCCACATCAAAGTTAGCCAAGGAGTTCAAGGAGGTAGTGTGGCTGATAATGGAGGAGGCTGGAAAGCCAAACATAGCGGACTACTTCCCGATGCTCAAGTGGTTAGACCCGCAGGGCGGGAGACGTAGGATGAGCCGCTATTTCAAGCGGCTGTTTGCCCTTTTTGATAGGATTATCAGTGAAAGGTTAGAGGGTATCCCCGTCTCCGGCTCCAAGAGGAAGGATGATTTGTTGGATATCCTTTTAAATCTTTCCAAGGACAAGGAGGACATGGATTTGTTTACAATGAATCATCTCTTCCTGGTGAGTTTAAATTTTTTCTATTGCCAGTTCCAATTATATTTTCATTTTGCTGATAAAACAATTTGTGTGAAGATTCTGTTTACTGCCGGGACAGATACCACCTCAAACACGTTGGAATGGGCGATGGCGGAGCTGCTGGTCAACCCTGAGAAGCTATTAAAGGCACAGGTTGAGCTGGAAGAGGTGATCGGCAGGGGCAAAGCCATAGTGGAATCTGATATTGCCCGACTGCCATACTTACAGGCAGTGGTGAAGGAGACCTTCAGGATGCACCCTGCAGTCCCGCTGCTGCTCCCTCGCAAGGCTGGAGCGAACGAGCAGGTCAGTGGCTACACCATCCCGGTGGGTGCACAAATCTACGTGAATGTATGGGCCATAGGCAGAGATCCCACCACGTGGGAGAACCCTGAGGAATTTATTCCAGAGAGGTTCAAGGGACAGAACTTCGAGCTCTTGCCATTCGGCGGTGGCCGGAGAATATGCCCGGGCTATCCATTGGCCACAAGACTGTTACACATGATGCTCGGCTCACTCATCAACTGCTTCGACTGGAAGCTGGAAGATGGGGTTTCTGCTGCCACCATTGACATGGGAGACATGTTCGGTATTACCTTGAAAAAGGCCCAACCACTTCAGGCAGTGCCAACACCAAGAAACAGTTCTTAACATGTGAGAAATAAATATTTGGCCTGTACCACTCTTGTAATCTGGCTTGTATCACATACGGTTATTACTTTTTTACTGGTTCTTCAAATTTTTTTAATCATTGGCCTACTAAAATTTTCTAGCAGGTATGATTATTATGGAAACAAAGGAACATATGGATTTTTTAGTGGCAAAAACATTAATGATAAATTCCATGAAGTATATCTTCACAAAGCTACAAAAGTTTTGGCATTAGTATGTGGCAACACAGAGGTGAAGTGGTCAGCCTTCAATCTTAATTGGATAGTATGGACCCAAAAAACTGGGCAAAATTGAACTCTGGTATTGGGGAATCCTAGAGGACCATCAATCATGGCAACAATGTAGAAGTGAACCAGGGTTTGAAGACATGAGGGAGGAATCAAGATTACTTTTATATGGATGGAAAAAGTTAAAGCCAGTATAGGAAATGGCTAGAGATATTGACTGTATGGTGGTATGGACCATGGAATGAGAGGGCCAGTAAATCCAGTTCAACAATGCACTTAAAGATGAGTATGATTATAATTTATCCCATCATATTACTTTACTTGTTTCTAAAAAAAATTAATTTGTTAAAATACATCATTATTAATTGATAAAGAGTGAGTTTATCTCATAAATTTTTTTATTCAATTTTTTAATTCAAATTGTATTACCCTTAATCAAAATATTGTGATTGTTGTATCTAATTATTTGGAAATAATAAATATAATAAAAAATCGAATAAAGTAATAAAACACATAATTTAGCTCCGATTTGATTGATATTACCTTAAATATAGCATTTGTAGATCAATTAGCTTTCATTCTATAAATGAAGTCTCCGTTTTTTGCTGAATATATACGGCTTAATACTTTCAAATACTTAACTGGGTCAATTTATATAATAATTTATTTGATATTATTTTATCTGAATAATTGTATACAAAAAATGATAGCAATCTCCCTTTATAAGTGAATCTCCCAAGAGTTTGAAGATTATGTTTCTTAGTTAAAACAAATAGAGCACTCCATCCACCTAATCCGCTTGGAAGTAACTAGTCCTGTGCATGGCCGTCCGTGATTGTGATTGATTGCCTAGCTACCTTCTAACAGCAAATGGTACACATTTTGAATTGTAGCAATATTATTTTCTATAAATAGTATTCTTTTGTGCAAGGTACTTCAAACTTGACCTGCAAGCCTGTGTTCACGCATCAACCCAGACATATGGATTTGGTGCTCTTGATTTTGGGGCTTTGCCTTTCGTGGTGGCTGCTTCCAGCCATCTCATACTTGGTAAATGGAGGAGGTAAGTCGAGCATCACCGGAAAGCCCCCGCCGGGACCGAGGCCTCTGCCGATCATCGGGAATCTCTTCGAGCTTGGGTCCCTGCCCCACAGGTCCCTGGCTAAGCTTGCCAGGGTCCACGGCCCTATCATTAGCCTGAAGCTAGGCCGCATCACCATCGTGGTCGTTTCCACGGCTTCCATGGCCCGAGAGATCCTCCAGATCCACGACGAGTCCTTCTCCAACCGGATGCCCCCTGACTCCATCACGCCCTTCCGTCATGATGAGCTCGGGATACCGTGGCTCGCCATCTCTCCGCTATGGAGGAAGCTCCGCCGCATCAGCAACGTCCACCTCCTCGCTCGAAAATCCCTCGACTCGAATCAGTGCCTCCGCTACCGGAAAATCGAGGTGTCATATACCATACGAACTGAGGACGCGTTTCTCTTAGTTTATATTTCATTCGAGATTTGACCGTTAACTTTAAGAAATCTGAGATGTTTGTCGGCGTCAGGAACTCCTGTCTCACGTCGGCAAGTTCCGTGAAACGGGAAAACCAGTGAACATTGCCGAGGCGGCGTTCACGACTACGCTCAACCTGCTAGGGAACACGATGTTTTCCATGGACTTGGCGGAAGGTGCTACCTCGGAGTCAGCCAAGGAGTTGAAGGAGCTAATATGGCAGATCATGGTTGAGGCAGGGAGGCCGAACATAGCCGACTACTTCCCAGTGCTGAAGAGGGTGGACCCGTATGGTGCCAAGCGGAGGATGACGGAGTATTTTGGTAGGATGTTCAAAGTGATCGACAGGATCATCGATGAGAGGCGGCAGGTCAGAGCGGCCTCTGGCTCCGATAGGAAGAGCGATATGTTGGATATTCTGCTAGATCTTTCTGAGCATGAGGAGGACATGGATTTGTTTACACTGAAGCATCTCTTCCTGGTGAGTTTAGATTTCTGTGGACGCTTTGTTTGATAGTATGTGTGGACTTGCCTTCAGTTACCATTAGTTACATAGTACAAGAGTTCATATTCATGGTACTTCCTTAGGTCCCGACAATGGTGAAGTTGTAGGCTCAATTTCTGTTCTTCTTTATAAGAAAGATGACTGTAATTATATAGGAAGGTTAGAGTTTTATGATAGATTGATGCCACAATAATGCATGTGTCTAGGATCTGTTTGCTGCGGGGGGCGATACAACTTCAAGTACATTGGAGTGGGCAATGGCAGAGCTGCTTCGCAATCCCAACAAGCTAATCAAAGCGCAGAACGAGCTCGAGCAGGTGATCGGCAGTGGCAAGACGGTGGAGGAGTCCGACATTGCACGGCTGCCCTACTTACAGGCGACGGTGAAGGAGACCTTCAGGATGCACCCAGCAGTGCCGCTGCTGCTCCCTCGCAGGGCTGGTGCTAGCGTGGAGGTCGGTGGCTACACCGTCCCAGAGGGCGCACAAGTCTTTGTGAACGTCTGGGCCATAGGCCGAGACCCGGCCGTGTGGGAGAACCCTAATGACTTTATTCCAGAGAGGTTCATTGGATCGGACATTGATGTCAAAGGGCTGAACTTCGAGGTCTTGCCCTTTGGCGGAGGCAGGAGAATATGCCCGGGCCTTCCGCTGGCCGTAAGGATGCTGCACCTGATGCTCGGTTCTCTGCTCAACTCCTTCGACTGGAAGCTCGAAGATGGGGTTTCTCCGGCGACCATGGATATGGGGGACGTGTTCGGGATCACCTTGAAGAAGGCACAGCCTCTCCGAGCCATCCCCTTACCTAGGAAAAAGATGGACAAGAATATGGAATGCGTGTCATTGAAAGTGATATTAAAGTCTCCACAGTCCGGCAGCTCAATTATTTGAAAATTCCAGCCACGTGCCATTCCATTACATCATGTCTTTGCTTGAAAGCATTTTTAAAGGCATTTTTTTTGCTTGGAACCAAGGAATTCCTGATGGGCCACCACATAAAGAAAGAGAATGATGGATGGGCTTGGGCCCGTCTAACCATTTGAGCTGTAAATAGATAAAACAATGAGCATCTCTATGGGCCTCTCCTTGAATGCAGGCTTTGGTCCTCCTTATGGACTTTCATATAATATAATATATTATCAATTTAATTTTATATATTGTACAATTGTTTCCACAAATGATACATAATAAATATTATAATATTTAGCTAAAAATATTATAATTTTATTTGAATAAAAAATAAATTCTTTATTTAAGATATATGCATAAATTATTGTGATTTACTGGTGTTGGGATTGGGATGGGATACTCATGAGTCAGCAGCATCCTCGGCGCAAGTCGGATACAATTGGTCGTAGTTGGCACTTCAGCATGCGCTGGAAGTACCAGATTATTCTCTTTTGATACCTTTGCCTGGTAGATCAGGCATCACTGACTCTCTCTCTTCCATCGCCTCCTCCTTCCTCCACTTCGTCGTCGGTCTCAGATCTGAAGAAAACGCAGAGGCAGACTCAGCCCTTCCCTCTCTATCTCTCTCTAGTGGTTTTGGAGAGAGAAATCGGGCGGCATTGCCATGGTGGAGGCCCAGACATGGGCGACGCGCCGGATGAGCAACCCTCGGCTCGAGTCAACCACCGTCGACATCCCCTCCACGCCTCCCGGAGACGCACGGGTGCCTGCGGCAGGCGCCGCATCCGCCACCTCTCCGGCCGTCCTCACGGCTTTGATCGTCGTGTCCTGGTACCTCTCCAACATCGGCGTCCTGCTGCTGAACAAGTACCTCCTTAGCTACTACGGCTTCCGCTATCCAATCTTCCTGACGATGCTCCACATGATCTCCTGTGCCGTTTACAGCTACGTTGCCATCCATGGCCTCGAGCTCGTTCCGCGTCAGTATATCCTCTCCCGCCGGCAGTTCTTCAAGATCCTCGGCCTCAGCGCTATCTTTTGTTTCTCCGTCGTTTGCGGCAACACCTCCTTGAGATACATTCCCGTCTCCTTCAATCAAGCCATTGGCGCTACCACCCCATTCTTTACTGCCATCTTTGCCTTCCTAATCACTTTCAAGCGCGAGACTGCCGAGGTCTACCTTGCTCTCATCCCCGTTGTCTTTGGCATCGTCCTCTCTAGCAACAGCGAGCCCCTGTTCAATCTCTTCGGGTTCTTGGTCTGTGTCAGCTCCACTGCTGGTCGTGCCCTCAAGTCCGTCGTCCAGGGATTACTGCTGACGTCTGAGGCCGAGAAGCTGCACTCCATGAATCTACTGCTCTACATGGCTCCGATGGCTGCTCTGCTTCTTCTACCTGTGACTCTCTACGTTGAGGGCAATGTGGCAGCCTTGACGGTCGAGAAGGCGAGTGCAGGACCTTTTATTATATTCCTGCTGCTTGGCAACGCGACTATAGCGTATTTGGTGAATTTGACGAACTTTTTGGTGACCAAGCACACGAGCGCCTTGACTTTGCAGGTTCTTGGAAACGCCAAGGCTGCAGTGGCAGCAGTCGTGTCCGTCCTTATATTCAGGAACCCCGTCACAGCGATGGGGATGACCGGTTTTGCTGTTACGGTCATGGGCGTTGTTCTATACAGCGAGGCCAAGAAGAGGTCTAAAGTCGCAGCACGATGATGGTGGCCGTGTATTGAATTCTATCCCTTTTCTGGCTTGCTTGAGATGCTATTGATTGGTTGAGGATTATCTACCTGTCGAAGGAATTGGGAGGATGTGAACAAATTGATGAGATTGGTTGTATTGGGACATGGATGGAAGGGGAAAAGAAAAGAATATGCTTTTTCATTGCTGTTGATGGTTGATTAGGGTTAGGGGCATGATAAAGAGAATAAAGCTGTTCTCTTTTTGTATTGCCCCCTCCCTCCCTCTTTGAGGCTTATCCAATACAATCTTTAAATTTCTCGTGGGAAAGCAATTCTTTCCCACATTCAATTCTTGAATTGCGTCCCTTGTATTCTAATGTTACTCAATTGCTTATCAAAATCTTTACTATTGAGATTGATCATTGATACTTCATTGGGGGAGGGAGTTCAAAAGGCTGGGTTTTTTTTTGCTAAGATTAAGTCAAATCAAGTTAACATGACTAAAACTGCAACTGTTGAATGGGCCAGGACAAATATACATCTGTGTGCATGTCTCTGTGTTTTTTGTGTTTGTGTTCATTCAGTTTTTTGCTGATTCAACTCTCTTTTCATTTAGCTTTACACGTTTACATATTAGAGGCTGGCTGCAATATTGGTTGGTACTGCATCTAAACTTGAACTACTATGTTCTTGAATTTGTGATGCAACTGAGATGAATACTTGCAGTGCAAAAAAACATTACATGTCATATTTACCAGATTTAGGAAAAGTCTTCCCCTAAATGAGTAGTTTATTCATTTATTGTATTTTCATTTGCAAAAGATTTAATTCCTAGATGTCACTCACTGACACTTGGAGCTTATCTCTTCCTGTGTTGATTTTCATCTTTGAGGCTGTATGAAACGGCAGTTCAGCAGCTAGTACTACTGGATAGTCTTTACTACGTAACTGCCTTTTGTTACTGGATAGTCTTTTCTTGGTAGCTGCATGGAGGAGTGATTGAGTGACTGGATGAATTTGATTGATAGCCCTTGAGCATCACAATTTTGCAATTGCATCCTTTCTGGTTGCATTATTAATTGGAATAGAATATGCACTTGCCCTGTTGGCTAATTGCAGTATTTCCTGGGTGCCATGTTATATTGCCAACAATAACAAAGGCTATTGCCTTAATAGCACTCACATAAGAGGTTCCCTTTCACCCTTTTGACTCTACCCCCTTGCTCTATTGACCCATCATCCAATTTTCTATTTATAGTTAACTTCCCATGGACTCGCCCTTTATTTTCATGATTTAGGGCAGACAACATTTTGACCAGATGGATCAAAATAGATCATGAGAGTTCCACATCCAGTAGCAAAAAACAGTGGGACTGCTTGAGAGTATAGGAGGATCTGCTTGTTCGGTCGGAAGGAACTTGATCCAATTAATTGATCTCATCTTTCAATTTCCGGACATCCCAATATACCCACATGCCAACTACTAAGCCCAGATGGATATTGCAGTGTCAAGAATCCCTCGGGCCCATTAAAGCGATACAATCATGCAAGGGATGGGAATAGGAAGCCGGAACAATGGGTTTGCTATTTTTGGCCCTTATGTCTGCACTTAGTTGGATAAAAAGAAACTGATGGTGTGACCCTGTGGGAAATTTTCCATCTCCTCCGGCTGAGGAAGGAGAAGGGCCGCCCCAGGAAGCCTCCTTTGTATCGGAGACCCTCTTGATCGATGGTTTATTTCTCCACTCTCCTCTCTCCCCATAGAGATGGTGTTAACCTGTAATCTACAAGAACTCCAGATGAATTCCCTCAAGTTATGCAAGAACCCTTTCTTTCAATGTATCCTTCTTTTTGTATTAGCTAATAAAGGTGGAAGAAACCAATTGAATTCCATAGAGACAAAATTAGAAACAAAAACTTTGACCAAGTTTAGTGTCTTGCAATGGAGAACCCTTACAGGGTTCTTTCTATTTCCATTGATCCCCGTGATCTAAATTGAAAGCAAATGCACTTTGCATGATTTGGGACTGCAATATGACCACATTCTTATTATGTAGCCAGCGCCTATATTAGTTGGTTCTAAGCCACAAAATCTCCTTCTTCTTCATCTTCTTCATCTTCTTCTTGGTCATTTTAGTTTGAGCTGTCTTTGTTATCTTCACGGGAACTTCCACCCCTAAAGTTGCCACCTTTCTTGATAAACTCACCAACCAGACAGCTGCCTCCATAACCACAAATATGATGACAAATGACCACTATTTTCCGGCCCCTCGTGATTCAGTTAACACTTCCTGGTATATGGTGGACGCGTATCTGCAAGTATTTCAGCTTATATTTTTTTTCCTGAATTTCTTGTATTTGATTGGGTTTACCAGTTGTGAGGATGGCTAATCTTTCACCTTCTCCGAGCACAACTGCGAGCCACTTTATCGATATCCGTGAAGTCCTGCCGGAGGAAAGGGAGCTTGATAGGGCAATGATGAGACCGGTTAGTAATAACAATTCTCCTGAAAGGAAGGTCGGAAGGCCGCCAATAAGGCTCCGGATGGGCAGCAGGCCCAGGCAGCAGAAATGCTTCAGCAGGCAGGTCTCACTGGAAACCGGCTTTTCAGCTCTGAACAAGGACTCCGGTGGTGGACACAATGAGAGGAAGGTTCTGTCGAGAAGTGGCCTCAGCTTCGGAGGGTTTGAAATGGCCAGTCGAGCTGCCGGAAATGGGATGAGGAAGGGGGACTTCAGCATCTTCAGGACGAGGTCTACTTTGAGCAAGCAGAACTCTCTGATACCCCCGAGGAAGGAGAGGCCGGAGAACAACCAGGACAATCAACATCAGAGGAACAGCGAGAGCTCCTCCACAGGCATGGACGAGTCCGTGAACCGAAGTGTTCCGGCAGGAAGGTACTTTGCTGCTCTAAGCGGTCCCGAATTAGACGTAGTCAAGGTAGTCATCATTTCCAATATGCATAATCTATAGATCTTATCTTCGATCAGTAGAAACCATAGATCTTCAACATTGCAATGTTACAAAATTGCAGGACTTTGAAGACATCCTTCTTCCAAAGGACAAGACCTGGCCGTTCCTCCTCCGGTTTCCCATCGGATGCTACGGGATGTGTCTCGGCCTGAGCAGCCAAGCCGTCCTGTGGAGGGCCCTGGCCACGAGCCCCGCCACCAAGTTCCTCCATGTCACCCCTCTCATCAACCTCGTCCTCTGGTGCCTTGCCCTGACCGTCCTCCTCGCCGTCTCCACCACTTATCTCCTCAAGTGCATATTCTATTTCGAGGCGGTCAAGAGGGAGTGGTACCATCCCGTGAGGATCAACTTCTTCTTCGCCCCGTGGGTCGTCTGCATGTTCCTGGCCATCGGAGCACCGCTCCGGCTGGCCCCGGGGCCTCTCCACCCCGCCATCTGGTGCTCCTTCATGGCGCCCTACTTCTTTCTGGAGCTGAAGATCTACGGCCAGTGGCTCTCGGGAGGGAAACGGCGGCTCTGCAAGGTGGCCAATCCATCCTCCCACCTCTCGGTCGTTGGGAACTTTGTGGGTGCAATTCTAGCGGCCAAGGTGGGTTGGAACGAAGCGGCCAAGTTCTTCTGGGCGGTAGGGTTCGCGCACTACCTAGTCGTATTTGTGACATTGTACCAGAGGTTGCCGACCAGCGAGGCCCTGCCCAAGGAGCTCCATCCGGTCTACTCCATGTTCATCGCTGCCCCCTCTGCTGCTAGTGTAGCCTGGGAAGCCATCTATGGCCAGTTTGATGGATTGTCCAGGACTTGCTACTTTATAGCACTCTTCCTCTATATGTCTCTCGTTGTCCGCATCAACTTCTTTACCGGTTTCAGGTAAATCCAAATCCTCCTGGATAATCAAATTGATAACTATTAGAAAAAGTAAAATACAATTTCATAAAAATTATTGTTGAGAGTGGGATTTGAACCCACGCCCTTTCGGACCAGAACCTTAATCTGGCGCCTTAGACCAACTCGGCCATCTCAACATTTATTATATAAGTCATTTATGATTTAAAAATTCTTATTCCCTATCTGCAGATTCTCCGTGGCTTGGTGGTCCTATACCTTCCCGATGACGACGGTGTCGGTGGCGACTATCAAGTACGCCGAGTATCAACACTCGCTTATGAGCAGGGGCCTTGTGCTGACCCTCTCCTTCATGTCCTCTACCATGGTGGCTATCCTCCTTATCTCCACTCTCCTCCACGCCTTCGTCTGGCACACCCTCTTCCCCAACGACCTGGCCATCGCCATAATGAAGAAGCGGCACGGCAGAGACAAGCCCGGGGCCTCGTCCAGCAAGCGCTACGACATCCGGCGGTGGCCGAAGCAGAACCCCCTCTCCTTTGTCTCCAGCATAACCAAGCAGAATTTTGGATCCCGCAGGATTAACACGGTGGATCGAGAAAGTAGATGGGACGAGGAGGAGTGAAGAACCTTCACCGAGGAGCTACCTCGTTCATATCTACCCTGCCTGGTTGCCAGCCATCGCCATGTCCAATGAGTACATCTATAGGATGAGCCGCATCTTGTCAATGAGGTTATAAGAATGACCCTGCTCGACTAGAGGAATATTCATGTAAAGCAGGTCTGGAGATCATTGCCGATCGAATCCGTTTTGTTTAGGGATATAGAGATCTCAAGACATCAAGCCTTCCACACCACATGTTCATTATATAGCATGTAAGCTTTTCTTCTTCGTGGTTGATGATGAGTCGGCTAAATGTTGCAGTCTCACTGTAACTCCGTGAACTGCTTCACACGAGAGCATTGAAAACAGAGGTGCCCCTGAAAAATAGAAAATGGGAGTGGTGGTGGTAGTGGCGGCGGTGGCGGCCGTCACCTCCGTCTTCTGCTCCATGAAATAACCGGAAAATAAATATTAATAATTAGTACGTAAATATAATCATGTCATCATCCAAAATCAAACCCTTTCCTCTAATCGCTATATATACGGCCCTGCTACCATGAATCTCTGCTCCAAGTGCTACAAGGACATCCGGCTCAAGGACGAGCAGGCTGCCACCGCCAAAGCCGCCGTGAAGATTTCTCTCAATGCTATTCCGGCCACCGTCTCCCCCAAGGACAGGACAGACAGTTCCTCATCTATTTCCGTTGCCCCGTCCCTCAAAGCGCCGGTGGTAAAAGCGTCAGAGGTTGTCGCTGACCAAGAGAGACTGGCCCTAGAGCAGCCAAAGCCAAAGACAGCCAACCGGTGCAGCGGCTGCCATAAGAAGGTGGGTCTGATGGGCTTCAAGTGCAGGTGTGGTGATTCGTTCTGCGGGTCCCACCGATACCTGGAAAGCCACAACCGCACGTTTGACTACAAAGGAGCGGGCAGGGATGCCATAGCCAAGGCAAATCCGGGCCTTGGAGGGGAACTTGCCCATATCATTCTTAGCCATTTTACCATTCAGCTATGGCCATTTTACCATTCTCAACACCTCTATATACTTGAGAGTGCATGTGGTAAAAAAAAACTATGTTTACTTCATTCTATAGCTTAACATATAGTGGCTATTGGGAGGAACATCTCTTGTCTACAAGTTCTACCCAGTTTTGAATGTACTAGTTGAATAATATAGTTCAATGTCTTAAATTATACCCACAGAAAAAACATGGATACCTCAACAACTATGGCAGGGGTGTAAAGAGTATGGTAGTGGATCCCCTTAATTCCAGGTGAAGAGGCGATGGCATATACCATAAAGGACATGAAACTCTGACATGGACACCGTGTATATATCCCAGACACACAGCTCCACTTTTCATGCATTGCGCGTCCAATAGGGGACGATGGACATGTAGTCTCTTGCCTCAAGAACGTGGCTTGTTGCTTGTTGCTCGGCTGTCTTTCCATGGAAACCCTAGCTGTAGCCTTAATTTGCTCAAAAGCAACTGCAGGCCCCATACCTCTATCTTCCCTCTCATAAATACAGCTTTGTCACCCCCAACACTTGTTAAAGAGAAATCCATTAAAAAAACATTGATAAAGGGACAAAAACCTCCCACTCCCACTCCCACTCCCACTCAAGTTCTCCATAAATGTTATGGGAAAAAGTAAACTTGTGAGAGAGGAACTATCTGATATGGTTCTCTTAGAGGATGTGCAAGTGCAACACTGTGTATGGAGACTTCGCTATGGCTCATTGCAGCTGAGAACTGAAAAGATGTATCAGAGAGTGTTGGTTCACCCCATGCGTTATAGTTTCTTATTTGGACTCATTTTAGGTTTCTTGCAAGCTTGCAAATCCAGGTAACTTGTGCTATAAGGACAGTTCATCCTGGGAAAACTTGAAAATGAATGGAAATTGAATCTACATGTGAGCCCAGGATTGCATCTTTTGCCGCCTCTATGGTTTCTGATCTGTAAGGATCTATTGAACCAGCTTCTCCCTCTCAACGTTAAACTGAATTATGGAAATTGAAGGGTTCCATGTATAGTGGATAAGAAGAATAAGAATGCAGGAAATCTTAGTACAAATATAGCGAGAAAGGCCAGACATGCTTCAGTGAAAATAAGCTAATAATTAGGAATTTACAGAAGAGGTTTTCAAAGAAACATTCAAAGAAACTAAATCCAGTAATGAACCAAGAAAACAAACGCAAAATCACCATTAAGAGCCTCTGGAGTGCTACCTAACTAAGACTCATCAAACCCTATCCACTTATCCCTAGATGGGTAGCAGAACAGGAAGATGTAAGATTAATCGTGACCTCTTGTGAGGTCAAAGGAAGCGCAAGAGAGAGATTATGGATTGTTGTTACATTACATAGCAGGAAAAAATGCCGGGTGTTGGATCAGTATGGCGGCCGTCCACCCGTCCAGTAAGCTTCAGACTGCAATTGTATGGAGCTGAGGAGATTCGGTCGCAATCCATTAAGTAGAGCCGCATTCTGTTGACCTCTCAGAAGCTGCTGCGATGACGGCGACCCTAGACTTTCCTCTTGGCTAGGCTTGACGGCCTCTTCTTCCTTCTCCTCCTCTTCCTCCAGTGGAAGCCTCTCGTATGCTGCGTTGCTGAATGAGGCTGCCATGATAACCACCGGACCTGAGGCCAACAGAGACCCCACTACACTCCCTCCGACAACCTGACCCTGGCTTCCGGTCAGATATATGGTCAAGGACGAGGCGGCCGGCGGGGCCGGCGGCGGCAGGAAGGAGCCTACCAGGGACAAGATCTCAAACCGGCCCTGCAGGGTCACGACAGAGCCTGGGGAGGCAGGCTGGCGCAGGGCCACGTTGATGACCGCGCCAGTCCCACTAAGGACGCAGACGCCTCGCTGGCGCCGGCGGGCAAACGCAGCCATGCTCTCGAGGACGTCGGATCCGTCGGCCACCTCCATGATGTGGCTCCGAAGAGCGTTGGCACTGTCACGGGTGATTATGATTGGGGGTTTAGGTCTATTCTTCGAGCCAGTGGGCCGGCCCCTCGGCCTCTTCACAATCTGCCCCTCCGCACGTTCTCCTCCGCTGCCAAGAGGGCCATATGAGAGATCCTGCTCATCGTACCCCATATTTTCGCCGTCGCCGCCGCTACCGTCAGCTTTATCGCTGCTATCGCTGGTCTCGTCGCGGTCTCTCTTCTGGCCAGGGTTGGTTGTGCCGCCAAAGCCGCGCCCGTCATCGGGATTGTTCTGCAAATGGAGGCCGAACTGTGGCTGGTTGTGGAGATGGAAGTCCCTCGTGTAAAATGGAGGCGGCAGCGAGTGGCCACCATGAGCCGGTACTGGATTCATCTCTAGCCTCTTTCCTCCTTCCCCACCTAAGAAGATATATAAACAATCACTCCCACACCATTACTTTTTCATCTTAATCTTCAACTGCATTGAACAGAAAGCCCACTCCAATAATGGAAAACAATAATAATTATTATTATTATTACACAAGTGGTATAAAAATATTTAGATAAAATGTTTGCAGGTATAAGAAGAAAATTGTAACACTGACTACCACCATCATGTCAAAGTGTCCTTTAAGTGAATGATAACAGATCATGCATTTGTTAAAATTTATCCTATTAATGTACTTGTGTTGACATTGTTGACCCACATGGTGACTCTCCTATTAGTTCAGTTGAGTGGAGACTGGAGAGGAAGAAGGCAATGTATGAGTATGAAGAAGATGCAGGATAGGGTGGTGTCCTATTTTAAAGTATGCCCAGTTGGCTTAGCTCCATGCATGCATGTGAGCTTGTGTAATCTGCATCAGCTGTCCAGTATGGGAACTGCCGATAGGGATGAAAATGTGTTGGTGGAAACATGGGTACCTAAAAAGATACAAGACATGAGATTAATAAGATGCCTTCAGATGGACTAAAATAAATGCTCGGTTTTAGGTAGCTGGTGAGAATGGGAGGAGGAGCCAAGGAGGTGACAGGTGGGGACGGACAGAGACACCCACCACCCATAAGAGAGCCTAGCCGGAGGAATTAAAGCATCATTCAAGGCAAACATACCAGAGCGAGAGAGGTGTGATTCGCGGGTTTTGTTGACTCTTAATTTGTTAGGATCGCTGGAAGGCCATGAAAACACGGAGCCCCTCAATCAGCGCATTTGATGGATACTTTCATTTGATGGTTGTGGGTCTTATCTAAGTAAGACTTTGTATCATTTCATTTTACTGGTGCCTTCTTTATACTTACTCGCGAATCCACAAAACTTATGAATGGTCGTAAACTAAACTAAGATGCCCTTTATCTGTAGACTGCAGCAGCCTTTGCTATCTCCTGGTGGCGCCCCCTTCCAACTAAAGATCAAGACATATCATGTTTTGCAGGTAAGAAAAGAGATGTCTACGAGTATCCAAATATAATTTAGTTTTTGATAAGTCACCTATAATATTAATAAGTTAAGAAGATATTTATCAATAGTATAAATATATTTTATATATATTTATAATGTAATTTATTACCTAAATATTCTATTTTTTAATATTAAATATAGTATTATAGTTGGGATTTTTTGGTATTTTCAAGTTTTGGCGAATCTAAAGGATCGGAGGGTTTTAAATACGAATTAGCTGAATTGTCAAATGAGACGAAAAGAAATCTGAGATGGCTCCAGATACAAATTAGATGAATTGTTAAACAAGACAAAAAGATTGCCTAGAGCGGTGATCAGAATACCTAAAATCTTGAAGGAATTAAAGAGATATAAAAAATATGAATAGTAGATTTCTCATCATATTAGACTAGAATTACATCAATTATGGTAATAAGGTACAAATACTTGAATGTTGATTTGAATTTTCCATAAATTTGATTATTGATTTTGGTGAATTAAGACATATGATAGGATTAATAGAAAAATTTAATGCATATTATAAATATGCTCAAACTTATAAAATAGTTGTTCATACGGCAAATGGAACAATACAATCTATTAAAGGGAATAGCTCTGTTAGATGTACTAATTTGAACAAATTATTATCTGTTTTACATTTTCCTTCTTTTCTAGTTAATTTATTATCAATTAGTAGTATAATTGATCAATTGAATTGTAAAATAATTTTTGATAGGGACACTTGTATCTATCGAGAGAGAAACACTGATAAAATACTTGAAACTGACAGTAAGCATGAAAGATTATGGTATCTAAATAGAAGAGTTGTATATAAAAGTTTGAGTGTTGCAGTGAATAGTAAAAAAAAAAAAGATGAAGCAATATTAGAACATTATCGATTGGGACATCCATCTTTTTAGAGTTTTAAAAGGTTGAGACCAGAGCCAATGAGTAAAGTAGAATGCAATAAATTTGTTTGTTATGCTTGTTAGTTTGGAAAACACACAAAAATAAGTTATAATTCTATTGTATTAAGAAATATAGAGTCATTTTCATTAATTTACTTGGATGTTTGGACGCTATATCCGATTATCTCTATTAGTGGATTCAGATGGTTTATCACATTTATTGATTGTCACTCTCAGATAACATTGTTATATTTGATGAAGCATAAAGGAGAAGCACTATTATGTTTTAAGGATTTTTTTTGCTCTTGTTCAAACTCAATTTAATGCCAAAGTTTGTACTCTTAGAACAGACAATGGCACTGAGTATATGAATGGGGAATTTTCGTCTTATCTATCTCGTAAGAGGATTATTCATCATAATACATGTTCATATACCCCCAACAAAATGATGTTGCAGAGAGAAAAAATTGTCATTTGTTGAAAGTTGCTCGTTCTCTTCTCTTTAAGATAAATGTACCAAAGTATTTATGGAGTAAAGCTTTACTGACAACAGCCTATTTGATTAATCAGATACCCTTGTAAATGTTGAACTTTAGATCACTTTGTAAAGTACTGATGGGAAAAAACACATACATAGTCCCTACTCATGTGTTTAGATATATATGTTTTGTGAGAGATCATCGTCTTTCGGTAAGTAAGCTCGATCCTCGTGCATTGAAATGTATTTATGTGGGTTATTCCAGTACTTAAAAGGGATACAAGTGTTGGAGTCCAAGTGAGAAAAGACTTTTTGTGAGTATTGATGTGACTTTTCGTGAGAATGAACCATTATATAAAGAATCAACACAATCTGCAACCGTATTACAAAACTTGTCAATTCCTTATATATGGCAAACAAATGAAGAAATTATCAATTATCAAAGTACTAAAAATATTATTGTAGGAGTGAATCTGTATCCTATAATTTGGAGTAATAAAGATGAAAAAAAGGATGAGCCTCAATTGAAGGTATATAGCAGGAGAAATAAAGACGATACTAAGGGGGAGAAAGATGAGTAATGTGATGGTGAGTCAATCCCAAGTATTAATAAACCCTCTAATGGTTCATCAAAGTCACCAGAAAGTAATGACTCTATACAACCTTCATCAACGTCACTAGAAGGTAATTACTCTATACAACCTTCTAATGGTTCCTCCACGTCATCGGATTATATTGATTTCTTACCTATTGCCATTAGTAGAGAATGTAAAGCTAATGCAAGGAAACCTTTAATTAGATATGGTTTTGAGAATGATATATCTAATTATGTTTCATATGCATCTGTTCCACCTGCATATAAGTCATTTATTGTATCACTACAGTCAGTAAAGATACCAAATAATTGGCAAGAAGCTAAATGGGATCTGAAGTGGCTTGAAGCAATGCATGAGTAGATGAAAGTACTAGAGAAGAATAAAACGTGGGAAGTTGCTCAACTTCCAAATGGAAAAAAGGTTGTAGCATGTAAGTGGGTATTTAATATGAAACAGAATGCTGAAGGAGAAGTTGTGAGATACAAAGAAAGGTTGGTGGCAAAAGGTTATAGTTAAACATATGAAATAGACTATGATGAGACTTTTGCACCAGTAGGTAATATAAGCACTGTTAGAATGTTTATCTCATATGCTACTAATTTCAGGTGCATATTAAATCAAATGGATGTAAAGAATGCATTACAAGAGGAAGTATATATGGAGATT
Organism: Trapa incisa; assembly: GCA_030064435.1. NCBI lineage: Eukaryota > Viridiplantae > Streptophyta > Magnoliopsida > Myrtales > Lythraceae > Trapa > Trapa incisa. Next base: position 17,345,498 of record CM057773.1, on the reverse strand, counting down.
TTACCTAAATTTGTATAACGAACACTGTGGGGAAGGTTTGTAGATTGAAGAAATCTTTGTATGGACTCAAACAGTCACCAAGAGCATGGTTTGATCGATTTCAACATGCAGTAGTCAAAATGGGTTACCGGCAATGTAATGGAGACTATACAGTTTTCTATCAACATTATAATGGTCGAGTTACTATTCTCATAGTGATGATGATATCTAGATATTGTAGTTGAAAAAATAACTAAGTAAAGAATTTGAGATAAAAGACTTGGGTCCTCTAAAATATTTTATCGGTATTGAAATTGCAAAATTTAGGAAAGACATATTAATTTCTCAGAGAAAGTATATATTAGATTTACTCACTAAGACAATGATGTTAAGCTGTCGATATGCTTCGACACCGATAGAACCGAATCATAAGTTATGTACTCAATCAGGTGACCTAGTGGATAAAGAACGATATCAAAGAATTGTAGGATGATTGATCTATATATGTTATACAAGACCTGATATCACATATTTAGTCAGTATTGTGAGCAGATATATGCATGGTCCTATGACAAATCATTGGGATGCTACCATTAGAATATTGAGATAATTAAAATGGAGTCCAGGTAAAATACTTTGATTTAAGAATCGGAGTCACACCAGAGTGAAATGTTTTTGTAATTCAGATTGGGCAAGTTGTGTGGATTATAGGAGATCTACATTTGGCTATTATGTGTTTGTTGGAGATAATCTTATATATTGGAGAAGTAAAAAATAAGAAATAGTCGTCCAATCATCAGCAAAAGTAAAGTACAGATTAATGGCTCAAACTGTTTATGAGATAATTTAGATAATAAGCTTACTAATGCAGATTCGCCTCTTCAGAGAAGAACCCATGAAGTTGTGGTGCGATAATAAATCTGGTATAAATATTACTAACAATTTAGTTCAATATTATAGGAACAAACATGTGTAAATTAATCGATTTTTTCTCAAAAAAATTGATATAAAAATTGTGGAACTGAGTATTACCCAACTAACAGATTTTTTAACTGTGTAGGTTAAATAGAATATGATGATATTTATAACAATATTGAAATTGTAGATATCTACCATATATATTGGAGGTAGTGTAATATTAATAAGTTGGGGATATATTTGTAAATAGTACAAATATATCTTATATATTCGTAATTTAATTTAATATATAAGTATTTTATTTTCTAATATTCAATACGGTACAAAATACACCCGAAAGTTTATAGGGCTACTATGTGGAGAAGGAACCTTGCTTCCTTTTCTTTTCCAGTATAAAATGCACGACTCGAAGAAACTAATCCCACCAAAAGGGGTGATCATTGATTCGTTAATGACTGGACAAAGAGAAGAGGTACAAATGTGATCTCACTAATTTGAAGCCTTTCACTATTTTAAAAGCACTTTCTATATTTGCCCTTTTCTTTTCCTTTTTCTAGTTGGCTAACATTTCCACATCTTCAATATATAAGATGGAAAATTGCTAGTGGGTATGGAATCTAATGGCCCCATGACTAAGTTGTTTATCTATTACTTTTCACCAAAGTGTTTTTGAATGTTACTCTCATCCGGCACTACACATAGTTAAGCCTCCCAACTTAAACTTCGTCTTACAAAAAAGGGCTCTCGGGTCTCAAAGGCAACGACCTGGTGCAATGCCACCGCCAGAATCACGGGCGCCGGAAACGGACCATCAACCCAATGAATGGCCCTCCGGCGGCGTGGTTGGGATCACGGTCTCCGAGCTAAAGCTGCAGCATGGGATAGCTATCCCGCTGGTGGCTATGAACTTGACGTGGTTCGCGAAACTGGCCATCACGACCGCGTTCCTTGGCCGGCTCGGGAAGCTCCAGTTGGCTGGTGGAACTCTCGGATTTACTTTTGCTAATGTCACCGGATTCTCCGTCTTGAACGGCCTTGTGGGGCCATGGAGCCTATCTGCGGCCAGGCCTACGGTGCCAAGAACTTCAACCTCCTCCGCAAGATCCTCCTCATGACAGTCCTCCTTCTGCTTGCCGCTTCAATTCCTATATCCATCATGTGGCTCAACGTCGATAGGATCATGGTCAGCTTCGGCCAACAGAAGGACATCGCGGCTGTCGCGAGGAGTTACCTCCTCTATCTCCTCCCGGACCTGGTCATCACCTCCTTCCTCTGCCCGCTCAAGGCCTACCTGAGCTCCCAGGGGATCACCGTCCCGACCATGCTCGCCTCAGGCCTAGCTCTAGCAGTCCACGTGCCGGTCAACATCCTCCTGGTCAAGGCCATGGACATACAAGGCGTCTCCACGGCCGTATGGGTCACTGACCTTATCGTGGTGGTGCTGCTGGGTCTCGACGTGGCCGTGGTGGAGATCAACAGGAAGAATGAAGAGGTGGGGGAAGAATTGCGGTGGGCCGCCGCCTCTGGCCACTGGCGCTGTGGGGTCCATGACTGGGTCCGCCTTCTGAAGCTCAGCGGGCCATGCTGCCTCACCACGTGCCTGGAATGGTGGTGCTATGAGATCCTCGTCCTCCTCACCGGAAACCTCCGTGACGGAGAGCGAGCCGTCGGAGTTCTGGCCATTGTGCTCAACTTCGACTACCTCCTCTACTCCGTCATGCTCTCCCTCTCCACATGCGCCTCCATCCGAGTCTCCAACTCCCTCGGAGCGAACCGCCCCACGGAGGCTCGCTGGTCGGCCCACGTCTCGGCCGCTCTAGGCGTCGTGACGGGCCTAGTCGGGGCCTCGATCATGGTTTTGGCACGTGGGGTGTGGGGCCCGCTTTTCAGCCACGACAAGGGGACCATCGACCGCGTGAAGATGATGTTGCTGCTGATGTCTGCAATTGAGGTGATCAACTTCCCGCTGCAGGTCTGCGGAGGGATAATGCAGGGCACCGCCAGGCCGTGGCTGGCCATGTACGCGAGCCTCGGGGGCTTTTACCTCGTGGCATTGCCTCTCGGTGTCGTCCTGGCCTTCATGGCTAGGCTGGAGCTCGGCGGCCTGCTTGTGGGTTTCTTTGTCGGAACATTGGTGTGCTTAGGGCTGCTGGCGGTATTCATAGCCGGCATCAACTGGGATAAGGAAGCTTACAAGGCACGGGTTCTAGCCTCCAACGGCAACGCCGAGGGTGCCGATTTTGACAATGGCGATCAACCGAAAATTGAGGCAACGACCTGATTTACTAACCCAGTAGTCCCTTCCTGTCATCCTATGGATCATTTTCAACGGAAATCTTGTATATGACAACTTCATGATGGTGGTCTGTCTGTATTCACCTGAACATACACCAGTTGCCATGTTTTTCTCAGCATGTTAACTGATCAGAATTCATCGTTAGATTAGTTTGGGGGCAGGAGAAGCAGCAAGAAGAATTTAAAGGGCCCATATGACTTGGTATTACTTGTCAGAATCCAATGTGGGCTTTTTTCATGAATACATTTGAAATTGACACACGTCACATGCTGTCGGAGAAAGTTAATGCCACTGGCCTCTTCACAAGGGAAATTACCTATCTACTCTACTCAGCCTAAGCAAACGCAGGTTGTTGATGTAGTCAACATATATCTATGGGCTACACACCCTACCATTCCATTCATTTGAAGCTTTTCTCCATAGGTAGACCACTTCTCCAACCCTGATCAGCCATTTTTAGGGACATTGTCTTATCCACCTTCTTCTCCTTATAATCTAATTTTAGCAACTGGTCTACTTGACATCAAGAGCTGGCCTAATTTTGCATGCATGCCCATTTATTTAGGCCACCGAATGGCATAAATTTCTATGTCCGCGCCTTGTGGTTGTATTTCACCCACTATTTATTTTGGTCCCCACGTACCAGACAAGGCAAGCATATTATAAGGAATATCATAATACGTTAGTTGGTCAATGAATAATATTGGCTCATCACATTTTTGAAGTTTGCTTGTCATCAACCCATGTTTTTCTTTTGCCAAACATAGACCATTTATTGAAACATGTCATGCTTTTTTGCTATATTTAATTATTAAACCAATAATCACCCTCCATGTTCATTAAATTCTTCATTTCTTTCTACTTTTTTTTTTGAAGTTTTAACTCTTAAAAATACAAACAAAAACAAAAACAACGTGGTAAGTGTGAAGGTGGTGTTGATTGTGCAAAAAGTTGGAAAATTTTGAAATTTAAATATGCAGTTGCATCAAGAAAGGATAAACTCGTATATGTCTATGTCAAGGAAGCCTCTATCACTTCTATTTTTATAGATTATAATTATTTTCTAAAAAAATAAGATATTTTTGGAATAAAAGGCATTTTAATGGTGAATGATTAAAATAGCAAGTTGTGCTATGGGTACAAGACAAGTGAATGTCTTGAAATATAGCAAGGATGGTAGCTACTCCCAGTAATCCACGATTAATACAATTAATAATACTGTAATAATAGATTGTTTATCAATAAAGTTTATTGTCTATATATAATTAAAAATAATTAATAAAATAATTTTTACAATCTTATAAATTCTAACAATTTTTTATTTTATCTAATATTTTATAATATTCTCAACTTACTAAATATGTATATACTTAATATTTACAATTTTAAACACTAATTAAATAATTATTTACTAATTAAATATTATTTTTTCGATGGTGTACTATTAATAACAATTAATTCGAATTATATATTTTTACTAAATACTTAGTTAGAGGTTTCTGTTAGCTCAATTAACTTGATAATATAGGATAAGATATTGTTTGTATATATTTATAATTAAAAATTATAAATATAAATTTTCTAATTTTATAAACAAATCATTCTTATTTATTTTATTAAATTTATGATAATTTTATCAAAAATTCAGTTACAATTGCATCCATTATTTTTTTTTATAGAACCAATTGCATCCATTATGATATGAGATTGAGAAAGAGAGATAGGGGAATATCCTAAGATTCCTCCTTAACAAATATCTCACCTTTCTTTAACCAATAGAAATATCTCATGTTTCACATCACTAGCCAATTGCCCAAAGAATCCCGGCCGAACAGACAAGATTACCTATGCAGACTGCAGAATTGGTCGGGCGGGGCGGGGCGGGTCTTGGAGACCTGCGTGGGACCCAGGCGGGGCGGTGCCGTCACATTCGTAGGTACGTCATGATATACGGATTGGTGAAACAACAGCTTAGCATGGAAGGCAGCCACTTGCATTGCATTTACACAAATCCGACACATGGGTTTGCTTAAGAATCCTTTCTTTCAAATGCATCACCTGGAGTGAAAAGCAAGCAAAGCACCGCCTCTCTAGATGATACACGTGTCCCACCCATCATCCACCAATGGGAAGGGTCGTCCAGCACGCGCGCGGTTAACCGTTGACTTCCCCCGTAATTAATTAAATATTACACCAAAAAGTTTAAGGTTTAATTATCAAATCAACCACACACACTTTGGTCGGGCCTCTAACTTATATATCTGCTTCATTTCGAGACACTGAAAATGACATTACACATATTAAATTTTAATCTTTATATATGAGGTAAAATCTAAGCTTGGTAGGGTTGGATATTCAATTATAACTATAAACCGGTGGGCTCGGTTGCCTGGAATGCGCTGTCCAGCCGGGATGGGTCCCGAAGATCCGATCCGTGTCATAAAAGGTGCGATTTTTAATTTATTTTATTATAGTCGGCAAAGAAAAAAAAAGTAGAATACTATATACTATACACCAATTAAAAGCGCTGACAGAGACGAGGAAGAAGGAAGGAAGAAACTGAGTGAAGTTCTTTTGTCTGGAGTCTGTACCTGTAGAGGGAGCAAGAGAGGTAGATATGGAGTTTCCTGCTTGTTATGACGAGTACGAGAAGCTCGTCTTCCGGTTGAACACCCCGAGGTCTGGATTTGAAACCTTCTCTTCCTCCTCCTCCACTGCTGTTTTCATCCATCTCGCTGTGACGAGATTTTCCTGTTCGATCTTGGCTTATGATGCGTAGATTTTTATGAATCTCTATTTTCACCGGCTTTTTCTGCCCCGTCTCTGCATTCTCTTCTGAAATTCGAGTTTAAAGGGTGCATCTGTGAGTAATTTTGGTTTGTCTTATATTGTACTGTGTAAGTTTCACTCGATGGAAAAAAGCTCCTGCATAATCCTGAAAATCATTTGAAAGATTCACGAATTTGCGTTTTCCCGGACGACCGCCGGTGTCCGCAGTTTTCTTCTTCATTGGAAACTTCCAGAGACTCTCTTTCCTTTGGGACTTGATGATTTGTTGGAAAGAAAAAAGAAGGCTCGGAAAGAGGAATTTTCCCTCTGGAACTGACCGCACGCTATTTGCACTCGCAGGGTCGTCATCGACAACGGCGCTTCCTCCACTGCCACCATCGTGAAGGTACCGCTACCGACGACTAGTCGCTCTATTGGCCAAGAAAATCTATAGAGTTTTTCGGTTTCTTGGTCCACTTCGATGCCTCAGAGTTTGACTCCGTCCTCCACATGTTCTTCCTTTTCTACCTTTTTTCTGAAGGTTGACAGTGCGAGGAAACACGGTATCCTCCTAGAAGCGGTGCAGGTTCTCACAGATCTAAATCTTTCCATCAAGAAGGCTTACTTCTCTGCCGATGGAAAATGGTTCATGGACGGTGAGTTTGTTTATACAAAAACAATAAATCATCTTTTACTAGTCACCTTTCATGAATCTGGCCTGTGCCCAGAACCTCCTCTGACCCTTCTTTCTTCTTGGTACTACAGTTTTTCATGTGACTGATCAATCGGGTAACAAATTGACAGACGAAAATGTCATCCGTTACATCGAACAGGTAGAGAATGGAATTCTTTGTGAGTTTTGATTACTACAACTTCAATAAAATTTATTTGCAGTCGGCGTGAATCATAACTCGACTGTGTTAAACCGATAGATGATTTCTGTTCTTGTCATCAGTCCCTTGGCAACATTCACTATGGAAGGAGCTACTCCTACGATGGTCTTACCGCCCTTGAGTTAACTGGAACTGACCGCGTCGGGCTCTTGTCGGAGGTGTTCGCTGTCCTGGCTGACTTGCAGTGCAATGTTGTGGAGGCCAAGGTGTGGACCCACAATGGTAGGATCGCGTCACTTATCTATGTTAAGGATCGTCACTCGGGTTCCCCTATTGAGGACTCAAAGCATATAAATAGGATTGAAGCACAGTTAAGAAACGTTCTCAAAGGTGATAATGACATCAAGAGTGCAAGTACCTCAGTATCTTTGTCTGTTACCCACTCGGAGAGGAGACTGCATCAGATGATGTTCGCTGACAGGGATTACGAAAAGAAGCCCATCCTTCAGCTTACTTCCGATTCTTCACCAAGTGTAACCGTTCAAAATTGGGTAGATAGGGGATATTCGGTCGTCAGTGTTCAGTGTAAGGACAGGACGAAGCTTCTGTTCGACGTTGTCTGCACGTTGACGGACATGGAGTACGTTGTATTTCACGGAACCATCAAAACAGCAGCTGATACAGCTTCTATGGTAAGTATAGAACGTTCTGATTGGGATTCCCGTTGTGGAGAGTTTAGTAAGATTAGTTTCTGCTCTCGTTTCAGGAATTTTACATCAAGCACTCAGATGGAACACCAATTAGCCCTGAAGCCGAGAGACAACGTGTGATTCTATGCCTGCAAGCTGCTGTTGAGAGAAGAGCTTCAAAGGTACAGTTCAGTTATATGACTTGCTGGTTCCATCCTTTTGATCAGTAGCTTGTTAACTATCTGAGGGTATTCTTCATTTTGCAGGGTGTGAGGTTAGAATTATGCACAGCGGATAGGGTGGGTCTTCTAGCAGATGTCACAAGAACGTTCAGGGAGAATGGTCTAAATGTCACGAGGGCAGAGATATCAACCACGATGGATACGGCTCTCAACATCTTCTATGTTACTGATGCAGTCGGGAATCAGGCGGACCCGAGGCTCATCGAGGAAGTGAGGCAAAAAATTGGGTTGAGCAACCTCCGAGTCAAGGAACTGCCACCGCTATACCATCAGAAGGCGGAGAGCGATGACGAGGAAGCTGTTGGGGTTGCTGGGGCATTTCTGCTGTCCATTGGGAGCCTAGTGAGGAGGAACTTATACTACTTGGGGCTTGTAAGATCATGTTCTTAGGAGGAACGCAGACTTGGGTAGTAGATATGGCTCGTGACACGGTGGCGGCCTATTCTTTCATTCAAGATGGGGGATGATGTACATACACAAACCAGCAGGTGACAAAGATGAATTCTGAAATGTGGGTGTGAATAGGTGGGAAGGTCGGTGGGTAGCAGTTGTGAGATGGAGACTCTCTCCTCTTGTTGGGTCCCATCCCATCCATATGGCTGCTATTCCATACCATTTGAAATTGGAAGGTTTCAATGTCCAGATTTGGAATCCAAATGGAGTTGGGGTCTTGTAGGGTCGGTCATTGTATAAAGAAAAAGTCGTTATGGCCACCATGTTAGACTAGAGGAGAGCTTGTAGAGAGGATTGAAGAAGGGGATTTGTTCTTGGATAGTTCTGTATATATTACCACTCAATGATATCAATGTATCACTTAGTTTAAAGGTTTAAGAGCACTGGGTATAATTTGTATATCCTTCGTATATGTTTCTTTGTGATCTGAACAAGACTCGCATGTATAAGGAAGGGGCCAGGGGGGAACAACCTTCCATTGCCTATTGGTGACATGACGTGTGATGGAGTTGACCCGCCCGCATGCAATCTAATGGGTTCGTTGGGTATTGGGTAGGTTCACAACTAGGAGGCACCTTTGACTTGGGTGGCCGACAGTGACGTTCCATGAAACCGACCGTAATCCAGCCCTATACCTGCTCCGAGACTGCACACTGTCAAATTTGACACGTCGAAGATCTTGGGTGGATCCAGCTGCGTGAGGTCAGAGCTCGTCTCCATGGCTGCTGGTTTCGTGTGACGGTCACGCTGGTGAAAGCAGTAGGTTGCCAGGCTGAGCTGACCATCTGCCGTGCCCAAAGGTCATTGACTTCTCTATCTCTTTGTAGTTCTGAAACTGCCCCCAGTAAAAATCATTTCATTGACTTTTCTGTTGCGTTGGCTCCAAGTTCACAAGAATATGGTTTTACTGAGTTGTAAAGAACAAGTACAATATGGATATGTAATATCCAATTGATTGGGTACAGTAGATAATTGGGCTATGTACGATGGACGTGAATTGGTAACTACTCAAGCATGACTGTATCTATGGCTCCCCTATGATTATGCTGGCTAGTGCGATTTAATACGCCTTAGAGGAAATTATTTAGAGCCGGTCTGTATGCAGGGTCGCCATGGCCGTCAAGATTTTTCACCAGTAGAGATAATGCATGTGCTAGCTTTTTGTTTCTTGCTTTTACTATACATTATGTTCACAAGTCATTTTTTTATCTATATAACTAAAGTTGGCATTTTCTAGGATTGAGTTCGTCCCACCGGGAACTGTATTGTTATGAACTTCGTGTTGGATGGTTATACTCTTACTTTCGATTACATCGGAAAAGTATCCTAATTTGAAGTTAGTTGTGATTCCCCTTATACTTTCCAAAATTTTAAAACCAAATAAATATAAGTGAAAAAGAGGTATTATTTCTAATTTATTATTTGAATTATAAAGTGTGAGAATGAAGTATTATTTTGGATAATTTTTATTGTTATTCAAGTTTTAATTTTTTTAATACAACTTCCTTATAATGCGCACATGTGTAAGCAACTAGTTCATAATAAAGAGTACCGTTTATTATTAACTATTATTTTTTTACTGTATTTAAATAAGCCATCCAAATTAAATTTTATCGTGTTACTTGGTGTTCATTTCAGTTTCCATATGCAAATTTAGCTAATTTTTAGTGTGACGCCCACCGAACCATGATGATCAGTTCCTCAACTTGTGCGTCTTATAAATAGAGTTTCATTATTTTTCTTACCTATCATGGTAAATCTGTAATTCATTACTTCACTCTCATATTTTCTCTGTGTTAAATTAAATAATCAAGATTTAATAAATTTAATTAAATACAAATTAGCAAACTTTTTAATTATTAACCTACAATTTACAAATCACACTAATATATTCTATACGTATTTAACTAATTACCAAATTTTAAATTTAAATAAATAAATTTGACTCTAATTCATCAATTTAACTTGTTTTTTATTTTTAATTTATTAATTATATTTATAATTTATTTATTAATTTGAATAGGATACGGGGAAGTTAAGCTATTTAATGGGAGGTTGTACTGTAATCCGAGATTAAGGTTTTTGATGCGAACAAAAAAATTTAATACCGAATTAGAATTGAAATTCGAATTCGTTATAATTAATTTGTAACCAAGCATTACTTAAAATTGGAAAGAACTAAAGAGATCTGTCATTCTTATCTGTAACTATGAGCTCTCACTCCAAATTAGATGACCCAAACACCGGAGAATTAGGAAATAGCATTCTGGATTCAATCTTCAATGGTGGCCTTGACAAGCCTCCTACCTACACCTTTGCTACAAAGGAGGAGAGCAGATAGCCCATTTAGTCATCTCATCTAATATAAAATATTATTTATTTTCCTATATTAATACTATTTAATTACCCTAATATTCAAATAAATTATGATTAACTAATCACTAATCATACTCCCATTCTATTCTGATCTGATCATTATCCTTATCCCAATAATATCTCGTAATAATAGACCATTTAAGTGTCATCTCAAAGGTTATCTAATCATTCATACTAATATTCTTAGTTCGTTTTGTGATCACCCTAATGCCAATAATATTGTCTGATTTTGCGGTACATTAATTTTATTAATTATTTGAAAAACACTTTTTTATTTCCTTTTCCAATATCTTCTCTTACAAACATTATCTAATCATTAATAATTTATATTTTATTACCATGGAATATATTATTTATATAATTAATAAATTATGTTTCCATTTCCACTTTCTTTTCCATGATATTTCTGGTACGTTACATTCCATAATATTTTCAACATTTGAATTGCCAAGTACATTTTGTTTTATCAATAAATTAATTTTTTTTTATTTTTTAATATATTATTAGCCTGTATATTTTTTCATACTAAAAAACATATATATTTTTTTAGTAAAAAATTGTGATGTTTAGTAATTCTAGATTTATTACAGGATTAGTAAAAAATTGTGTATATTTTTTTTTATAATTCTAAATATGTTACTATTACTCAATTTCCATGCAAAATGCTTATTTGATTGACTTTATATATAAAACTCTCGTAATCTAAAATTTTCAACATTAATAATTTATATAATAATAAATAAATATTTTATATTGGAAAGAAAAAATCACAAAGATTAGTTACTAAAATGGAATACAGAACAATATATATATATAACACTACACATTGTGCACTTAGACTCACAAGTAAATATCAAGGCATAGTTAATCATCTTACCATGGAACTACCAAGCAGCCACTCTACTCCCATTCGGGTCATTCTCTTGATGATCTCGGTTTTCTCCATGCTCAACCCCCCGGCCGAAGCAGCCTTGGGAATCAACTATGGCCAGCTAGGGAACGACCTGCCCCCGCCTGATCAAGCCGTGAAACTAATCAAGTCAATTGGAGCGACCAGGGTCAAGATTTTTGATGCCAACCCGGCTATTATCCAGGCGTTGGCCAATACCGACATCGAGCTAGGGGTGATGGTAAAGAACGATGAGATGGGTCCGTTAGGGAACTTGGACGCCGCCCTAGCATGGGTAAACAAGAACGTGGTGCCCTTCCTCCCGGCTACGAATATCACCACCATAGCAATAGGTAATGAGATTTTGGCCCAGAACGACCCTGCACTAGCCGGAAACCTATTTCCGGCGATGCAGAACGTCTACGCCGCTCTGACCCAACTCGGGTTGCAAAAGCAGATATTCGTCACCACACCACATGCCTACAATATCATGGGGGCGTCTTACCCGCCTTCCGCAGGGGCTTTCCGGCAGGACATGCTGGAGATCATAAAGCATATACTGGACTTTTGTGTCCTCACCCGTGCACCCTTCTGGGTCAACGTTTACCCTTTCTTCGTCTACAAGGACAACTCCAAGGATGTTGACATCAATTATGCAACGTTCAGGACACCGGTCGCCGGAGTCGACGACCCTGCCACTAAGCTTCATTACGACAACTTGTTGTTCGCGCAGGTAGATGCTGTCCATGCCGCCATTGCTTCCCTCGGGTACCCGCAGATTCCCGTGCATGTTACGGAGACAGGATGGCCGTCCGCGGGTGATCCCACTGATATTGGGGTCAGCTATAATAATGCCGCAAGCTTCAACGGTAACTTGAAGAAGCTGGTCGCTGCAGGAAAGACGACCCCTTTCAGGCCCAACTCTGAGCTCGTTGCTTACATATTTGCGCTGTTCAACGAGAGCATGAAAACAGGCCCCACCATTGAGAAGAATTTCGGGCTGTTTTATCCGAACGGGACCGCCGTTTATACCATAAATTGAACCCGATCACCATTACAGTAGCACACGAATGGTCAACGGTTTTGGCTTTCCCTGTCAATATTATATTTTCCCTGTTTCTGTTTATTAATATGCTCTCAATAATTATGTACGCGTTGAAATAAAAATAGAAAAAAAAATTGTTCGTTGCTTTATTTTTTGAATTTTTAATGAGTTATAAAAGAGTTTTTTAAGATTTAATTGCTTAAATAATGCTATAAAATATATTGTTTGATAGATGACTAATTTTATATCCAATAAATTGTTTACAAGTATAAAAAAATTAAATTGACCTGTAAAAGTAGAAGTTGAAGGTAAAATCCATATTTTCAAACGATTTTGAGTATTTTCTTATATATTTGATCCAATTTATTAAAAATATTTAATAAACATATACCAATTAAATATGAAGATCAGTCTATAGAGTAATAATGAACTAATACTCAACCCGAACCCGATCAAGTCACCGGACACGTTGTCGAATTTCACCCGATCAAAACCCGCCAGTTGAACAACGGTCGGGTACATTTGCCACAAAAAAGTGATTTTTTGCTCAATAAAAAAAACCACCGGTACGGGTCGGGTCATACCGGGACTGTTCCAGGTTGATAGTGCAGGCGGATCTGGGCCTTCTAACCACCGGTACGGGTCGGATCTTGACTATCCTTATCACGTGGCATAGTATGACCCTGACTCATTTGTTCCTTTCTGTGCCCTAAAACTTATTTTGGCGCCAATTAGTCATTCCCCCACTCAACTCTGGCAGGCCTTCAACCCCAATCGCCCGCCAGAGGAGAAAGAAGCAGATATTGAAATCCTGCCGGAAATGACATCACCATCGAGTGATCCAGCGGAATATCTCGGGACACTGTCTGATGTGGAGCCGCTGAAGCGGGCATGGAGGAACGAGAAGGCGGCTCCCGAGATCCTTCGGTTCGAGGAGCAATTGATCAACAGAGTGTCAGAGCAGATTCAGTTAATGGTACTCGTGATTCTGTTCTGTCATTTTGCTGCCACGCCTTGCTTCATAGGTTGTGTTCCGCGATTTAATTTTCTGCATTTGTGGGTTCAAAGTAGGTCTCTTCTGAAATTTGACTGTAGTTGTTTAATATAATCATGAATGCCATAGGATTTGTCTTCAAGGAATGTTTATGGGTAAAGCGGCCTTGAGGATGCCCTTCTATGACTTCATGTTTTGGGTAGATTGCAATAATTTCTTGGGATTGAGCTTTAATTACTTATGCTCCTACTGAATTGAATTTAACTCCAAGCAAATGCCTTAGCTGCTCATCTGTTGAAAGTGGTTTTAATCCATGTAATTGAAAAAAAGCCTCGATTGTTAGCAGTTTCTTTAGTAGTAATGCATCATCTAAACGACATTTTTACTCACTTTCTTATATTTTTTTGATCAATCAATGAGAAACAAATTCCCGACTTAGCCCATTGTAACATGACAATTTTTATTTGCAAGAATGTGGATATCTTGTGTCCTGGTGTTGAAGTTAGGCAAGTAGAAGATTTTTTTCAATGGAATGATGACTCTTGTGTGCATCACAGGAAGGGACAGTGGATGACTTCAATGAGAAAGGTGCAGATCCTCTCACAGTTTCCCTATACCAAATGGATGTGGACCGTACTCAGTTTTTATTGAGATCATATCTTCGAATTCGTCTTCAAAAGGTAGTATTATTCATGTGGCCAATAATATATGTTTCATTTAGATTCTTTTTTTTTTTTTTTCATCTGAGCCCATCTGAATTAATCTCGTTTCAGATTGAAATGTACATGTTCCACATTTTGAAGAAGACTGAACTGTATGAGAAGCTTTCTGAACAAGAGAAAATCTTTGTCCAGAGGTAATGACTGAATGTGATTTTACTTGGTGGGAGGAGATTCTTTTATTTATCAGTATATAAATGGTCCCACAAATACAACTTCAGCTTAAGTTGATATCCTGAAATAATTGGCTAATATATATTCTTTCAGTAATTGATTATGTTAATTCTTCATTACAGGTCTGCTGAGGATATCATGAAACACCTCGATGAGAGTGTGCTGTTGCACTTGCCTGACAATTACCGATCCATACTGAAGCAATTCACTACTAGTCAAGAGGATGAGGATGACAAGGAAGATGGCATGGGTAATATTTTTTTGCATGTTTAGTATACATTACTGTTAACATGGTCCTGCAAGCTAAAATTTTCTTTAGCAACATATTTTGAAACAGTTTGATTATTGTTATTCGCCACCACATTATTGGTGCATATTTAGAAGTCATCACCTCATGCATCTTCATTTAGCAGTTTCTTGCTCATCATACTGCTAGCTACTTGAATTAGGTAGAATCCATTATCTTTAAGTTTACATATCTGCCATTGGTCAGTTCCCTCATTCTTTTTTCTCTTGAGTTCTTATCTTACTAGATCAGAATATTGACTTACTATATAAATACCTTATCTATTAATGTCATGCCCTTTGAAAATGCAAGCTTCATAATTTTAAAACTGTCCATAAAATATCAATGTCAGTACCAGAGCCACCACTGGACACATTTGTTGTATGCAAAGCTAGAGACTATATTGGGCCTTCTGAGTTTCAAGGCAACAGGTAATCGACCCATTCCCTTCTCATTTTCATGTAGCTGATTTGTTGTCTCTGATAAGTAATTTACACTGTTCATAGTAATATTGTTTTTGCCTTTGTATGTAGCAATGATTCCTTAACAATGGATCTGCCACTGGAGATGGAGCGCGATGATCTTTCCTTTATACCGTATAGGAGAATTCAGAAGCTTCTTGAGATTGGAAAAGTCGATTTGGTATGACCAACTGCTCTCTTACCCTGTCAAGTCAAGTCAGATAGTTGCCTATGATATTTGGTCACAATTGAATGAGAGATACTTTGAAGCTCATGGTAAAATCATATGCAAGGAAACCATGGATTCAAATAAATCAATGTGCATACACAATAAAGCATGAATTTATCCACTTCAGCCAACTTTTGGCCGATCTTGTTTTGGCCACCAAATATCAAATCTTTATTAATCCAACTTAATCATTTTCACAAGACTGCAACAACCATAGAGTAACCATCTTTGCATAACCCAATTTAACCTGATACACAAGGATAGTGAGGAAGCAACCCATAATAGATACCATATATTCCTTTTCAATTATTTGTGAAATCCAATATGCATATTTGTTGGCATTATGATTCACCAATCATAAAGGCGGCTCATCTAATTAATTACAATTTAAAATAAATTTCAAATTTAAAATTATTTTATTGTTATATAGTGTTGTTTGGCTTTCACTAATAAGACTGGATTTTAATTGTAAAAAAATGATGTGCTATATATAACATTTGAAACCAGAAGGTAAAATGTAGTTTGATAGAAAAATAATATTTAAATAAAATGCATAATATAATATTATAATTTACTTTTTTTCTTCCTCCCATGCCATTCTTCTTGGTTAGCCCTTGGATAATCCAACAGACACTTCTTGGACCTAATCTACCCCATTCCACGTGGACTCAACGAATTTCATGGTCTGAATCTGTTCCAACCGGATGACCCAGATTTAACCGGCTGGACAAGCTGAACCCGGTCATGACCTATGACGTTCACATCTCCGTGTCCGGCATTTCGTCGAATGCATTCCGATCATAAAATTTGCGGCTACAATCTGTTTCCACCTTCCACCCCCGGCTGGCTGACTTGCAGGTATCATCGACCAGCAGCGCGTGTCTTCTGGCGATGTCTCCACCGTACCTCCTCTGATCTTTCATTTCTCTATTCCAAGAATCCCGCCGGAATTTTCCCTTGCCATCGTCCTGATTCTCGAAGAGGAAAAAGAAATGCACCGTTTCAAGCATTCTCTGCTGCATCCCAGGTTCGGCCCGTCCTTTAACATCCCCATTCGATTTAACCATGATCACAGCCTCAGTGATATCGGCTCCATGGCCTCCCGCCTCCGCTCGCGATCTGTTATCCGGTTCAGCGGTCCAGACACGCTGAAATTCCTCCAAGGCCTTGTGACCAATGATGTGCGGCGTCTCGGGGAACCTGTGGGCAACGCTGAGAGGATTTCCAATGTTCCCACCCCAAATGTGTCGTTTGCCACTGTACCCCCCATGTATGCCGCTCTGCTCACCCCCCAGGGGAGGTTCCTGTACGATTTCTTCCTGTACAGGCCGTCCAGGTCCGAGGAGAGGGTTGACCCGACTGGCTCCGCCCCCGGGTCGGATCCCAACGGTGAATTCGAGCTGTTCGCTGATGTTGACTCTCAGGCCCTGGACGACATCCTCCGGACGTTGAAGCGGTGAGCTCTAAACTATAAATCCCTTTGCAATTTCAGTATATTTCCTCCAAGTTATGCTCTTCTCATGTGCATATTTTGCGTGTATTCCATATTTCAGTTAGTTTGAAGTTCTGCATGATAGGAAGAGTTTCACGAATTGCTTACTAGGGATAGAATCAGTTTGAACTCATGTATGTATACCCTGCAGATATTTTTGTAGAACATTGTAGAAATAATTTTTGCATTTTCCAGAGTAAATTATACATTAGGGCAACTATCTGCTCTTAACGGTATCTTGGGTAGTCATTCTTGATTTTTATGGACTGGAGAATAGTTGAGCTGCATACCCTTTTGGGCATCATGTGACTTGAGAGCCACTGTGGATGCAACAAGTCACCAGCTGGTTTGTCATCAGGAGCGTTTCATGCTGTAGGCTTCAATTTATGTAATTTTAGGGTTCATATGATCCATGCTAGTGATTGTACTGAAGATGATAATAATTGCTTAAGAGGAGATAGAGAAGATTGTCAAAGGGTTGCTCTTGGTGATGAAATGTATCTCCTGACTTGCAGGCAGATCTTCCTCTTAGGCTATTATTATGGCACCGATATTATCTTGTCATGGTACTGTAAATGACGGTCCCTTTTGGGGCAACTTTCCTTTGTCGTGGGTTTGTACAATTGAGTACTTTAGCATTAAGTTGTATCTTAGAATAGTTTCCATTCACAGATACCGACTAAGGTCCAAGGTGACTATTGAGAATGTTGCTGAGGACTTCTCTTGCTGGCAGCGATATGGGAATAACCTGTCCTCCAAGTGTGCTTCTGGAGAAGACCCCGAGGGTGTTGCTATTGGCTGGGGAAGCCGCACTGACCTTGCTGCCACATCTTCTTCACAAGGCAATGAACATGGATGGCAATGGTTCAGGGATCCTCGGTTGGAGATTCTTGGATATAGGGGGATATTTCCATCAACAACTGAAGGTAAGCTTTCTCGTGAATTATGATTCAAATGTAAACCGACTATTCTTCCCCAGATTATTCAAGTTATTTCTTTTATGGTATTTTTCCAGCACCCCTAGTTGGGGCTGACAAAGAGACTCATGAAGATAACTACCTTCTCTGGAGATTAGAGAAGGGTGTAGCTGAGGGATCCACAGAAATCCCGAAAGGTAGATTCTCCCTTGTATCTTATTAAATTCTTACAAGGTTTTTATATGCCTGGAGGATTTCTGAGCTGCATCCGTCAGTGGCCTGTTCTTTTTGTCCGGGGCTAATTTCCCAGGTGGGGAGGCAATATTTCAGAAAGATATTAGATGGTATCACCTTTTTATGGCCTTCTAATCTTGTTTTGTAGGGGAGGCAATTCCTCTTGAATACAATCTTGAGGGTCTCAATGCTATCAGCTTTGACAAGGGCTGCTACGTTGGTCAGGAGCTAGTAGCTCGGACTCACCACCGAGGGGTCATCAGGAAACGTGTCCTTCCTTTGAAATTTCTTTCTAGTTGTGGAAAAGGTAAAGTGTTCTCCATTTTTCATCTGGGATTATGGCCTTTCGCAGGATTATCTGACTAATTAATCTGTTCTTTATATATGATTCACTTACTTGTGTATGCTTATGGCTTGACTTGCTCTCGTGCAGTAGAGGACCAGAGAGTGGTTTCAGGCTCTGAAGTTCTGAATGCTGAGACGGGCAAGAAAATTGGGACTGTTACGACTGCTCTTGCTTGTCAAGGGCTTGGGCTACTGAGGCTTGAGGAAGCTCTGAAGCAGCCGAATACACTCACAGTTCAAGGCCAGGTGGATGTGAAGGTTGAGGCAATTAAACCCAACTGGTGGCCTCTTGAATGGTTTCAGGAGAATCAACAAATTGCTGTGGCATAATCAGAATGCCTTGCCATTTTGATCTGTAAGGGAAACATAGAGGTCCATGAACCTATCTGTTAGAGAATCATGATATCTGGAGGTAAGCTTACTGCAAACTGAGAAAGGTCTCTCTCCCCTAATACGTCTACAAGAATAGGAAATTCTGGTAACACAAAAAGTGCAGTTCAAGCATTTGCAGGGTATTGTCACCTCTTGAGAACTCCATGTAGAGTTATGTACATTAGCACAATCCTTTTGAAGGTACCAAATTCAAAAGTTGGGTACTTTTCATATGTAATAAGATTGTCCAATTTGCTCTTCTTCTCTGTTTTTGCTGCAAGCGTGAGAATCTGTTTCATGTGAAATGCATTGTCATGTTTTTGCCTCCAAATTTGGGAAATAATTCATTAGTTTTTAGGAAAGAGAAAAAGGATCTGTTTAAGCCCAAACGACACCGTATAACACTGCCAAAAGATTCTTCAAATCGGGGCTCATCATTTCCGCCGCCTGCTCCCAAAAATTTATCAGCTCTCTTTTCGTTGCACCACCACCATCCTACCTCTGCCGCCACCGCCGTCGCTCTCGGAGAGAGAAGCAAGAACCCGTAGAATCACGAAAAGAAAGAGGAATGGGCAAGGATCTGAGCGACGACCAAATCTCCTCCATGAAGGAGGCTTTCACACTCTTCGACACCGATGGCGATGGCCGGATCGCCCCATCGGAGCTCGGCATCCTCATGCGCTCCCTCGGCGGCAACCCCACGCAGGCCCAGCTCACGTCCATCGTCGCGGAGGAGAAGCTTACGGCCCCCTTCGATTTCCCACGTTTCCTTGACCTCATGTCCAAGCACCTCAAGGCTGAACCATTCGACCGCCAACTCCGCGACGCCTTCAAGGTCCTCGACAAGGACTCCACCGGCTTCGTATCCATCGCCGATCTCCGTCACATCCTCACGTCAATCGGTGAGAAGCTCGAGCCCGCCGAGTTCGATGAGTGGATCCGCGAGGTCGACGCTGGATCCGATGGTAGGATCCACTACGAGGACTTCATCGCAAGAATGGTCGCCAAGTAAAGCCTCAACCTCCCCAATCCCTTGTGGCAGTTGTTTTCCCTAATTGATTCACTTTATCCTTGCCTGCATTTGGTTTGAAGGTGTCCTATGATTTTACCTTGGATCTTCGGGTTGTGATTTGAAGTTAATCCCTTGTAAAATGTTGCTTCTTCTTTTTGTCTTGAATTGTTCAATCAATGCTGCTTAGTTTACCCTTCTGTTAATTTGATTTGTTTTCTGCTAATGAATTGTGGTCGCTGTCCTGCTCATATCAATTTTCTTTGTCTTGGTAGAAGAGATGGGTGTGTGCAAATCAGTAGACAACATACTTCCTTGATTGGTTGTATTGCGTAAGCTTTGTTTTCATCCAAGCTCTCAGTTTAAAGCAAATGTCTATGTACTGGGGTTTCTCTTATTATGTGCGATTGTAGTCTTCAGTAAGCCTTTCCGTTTTCTTGATCTACTGCCTAAGGACCAACCTTGGGTGGGGACTAACCTTGTATACCCGGGGCTAGGCAGAAAACAAACAACCAAATTAGAGCTGGGGAATTTGATTCACTGCCTTTTCACCGTTGTGCATTGGAATTGGGATATGGGGCTGGATGTCAGCTCTTGTTTCAGGATGCTTGGATTGATTAGCTCTGGTGATAGAATTTGCTCTTCAGATAATTAGGATAATGTCCATACTCCAGTACATCCCTGGTTATTGAAGAACTGTAATGGAGTCATTTCTAAATTTCAGTTTATTTTTAACCGTTTAACCTTGATCTATTTTGAATAAATAAGATTTGATTTCCATTCCCCTTTTTATTTTTCTAGTCTTGAAGTTATATATCATGATAAATCTTGTCTCTTTTATGACATATATTCAATCAGAGGTAATTGGAATGGTAAATTATCCTGAACTAGAAATGGAACATGAAGCCCTATAAGCTTTAGGGGTGACAATCATACTGGGTATGTATCTAAAACATAGTTCAAGGCTTTGTTGCTACCAGTATGCTTATAAATACCTTGTATCATACCCCATCTTCCACACCTGACATGTATAGGTGTGGTTAGAATCAACATTCTTCATATTTTGGACTGAAAAACATCATCCTCAAGGTAGTAAGCAATGGTATTCTTGACCTTTTTTTGCATGTGTGTTCTTGACTTGTTGAGTTGGTGAGATGGGGATGACAACTGACAAAAGGGCAAGAAATCTTGTATGAAATTGGTCGCTCCTGAATTCTCATTCACCAGATTGCTGCAGCATCATTACACTCAGCCTAATCGAAAGCCAAGCCTAGGGACATGTTCCTATATTTTGAACATAAGCTCTACAGGTAGGAAAAAAATAAAGACCAATAAAAAAAGAGGAAATTATGTGATTTAACCATTGTTTTCTTTTTTTTCCTTGACAAAAATCTTTTTTTCCTATAATAATATATGACGGTTCAAGAAGCCTCGTATGGGCCTGCGATGGGCCGGTCCATAATTAGTCATTACAACGACGTCGTCCTGCTGGTTGGGACCATGCCTCCCTATAAACTTTATCTTCGTAACTAGGGTTTCTTCTGATATTCGGAAGGCGACCAGCACTTCATACCGTAAACCCGCCGGCGCCTCAGTGCTTTTCGCGGCGGACCATTAGAAGCACTTCAATATGGGTCGGATGCACAGCCGTGGGTACGCTCTTTTTCCTTCTATTCCTCCTCTGCCTGCCTACCACCTTGAACTTATACATGAGTTCTGGTACTGTTGATCAAAGACTGATTGATTGTACGTTTTGATCACAGAAAGGGCATATCTGCCTCTGCATTGCCATACAAGAGAACGCCGCCAAGCTGGCTCAAGATCTCCAGCCAAGATGTAAGTCTTCCTTGATTTTAAACTCATTGCACGCATTTATTATTGATTATGTCCATTTCTTCTCAACTGCCTAATTCAAGTTACTTTATTGATTCAGGTTGAGGAAAACATCTGCAAGTTCGCGAAGAAGGGTCTGACGCCATCTCAGATCGGCGTCATTCTTCGTGATTCTCATGGCATTGCTCAGGTCAAGAGCGTCACCGGCAGCAAAATTCTCCGCATCCTCAAGGCTCATGGTATGTTTATTCATTGGTATGCGAATGCTATGTTATTTGAAGTGCGTGTTTTTTGGGTTGTTTGAGTGATTTTAAGAAATTGTCTTCAGGGCTTGCTCCGGAGATTCCTGAGGATCTGTATCACTTGATCAAGAAGGCCGTCTCCATCCGAAAGCATCTTGAGAGGAACAGGAAGGATAAGGATTCCAAGTTCAGACTGATTCTCGTGGAGAGCAGGATTCACCGACTTGCACGCTACTACAAGAAGACTAAGAAGCTTCCCCCTGTCTGGAAATAGTGAGTTCCCTGTCCTATTATCTTGCAATTTCTACATTTCATTTTGCCACTCATGAGATAAATATAGGTGTATAATTCAATGCTGTTGTGATTATATCTGGCGATTTTTTATTTTGTTTTGTTTTTTATATATATTCATTACAATGATCTATGAATATTCATTAAAACTAAAAATTTAAATTACATATGAATTGGGATTTCCTTATCAGAATTCCAAGTGGAGCTGATAATCGAAATTAAATATGAATGAAGATTTCTTTATGCCCTCTCTGTTATCTAGATGTATTGTTCTAAAAAAATCCGCTGTGCTGCTGACATTGTTGGGGTGCTTTATAACAAAAACCTTTTTGTCTAGCTAGCACCTTTATAGCAGCAGCTATTGTAGTACTTCCCCCCCATGGTTGTATATGAAATTGTTTTGTGAAGCTTTTGTAAGTTCCCATACACTAGATTGGTTTGTTTCTGTGGTAGATTGTTCTGGGGTGGCAATGGCTTGAGTTCATAATTGCATAATTCCTGTTACAAATCAGTGTTCTAGGTGGAATGGTTTGACTTCATAATTGCATGATCCTTGTTAGTGGTTTTATGTAGGTTACCTACTGAAATGATGAGCAAAATCGAACATAATTATTTGCAAATATTCAATAGATTCCATTCAACTGGAATCAATTCAAATGGAGAACAATATTGGTTACTTTTTTAGATGGTAGAGCCAAATCAACTAATTATTTTTGCCATTGTGAAATGCCGAGGAAGCTTCTGTCTTGCTTTATCTCATAAATAAGGGAAGGGGTAGCGAAGTTGTGCAAGTCATGTGTTGGTTTATAATGCAAGTGGCATTCCAATATTCTTTTTCCCTAATATTATGAGTTGTCTGCATTTCTCCTTGTTGGTGGTTGGTGCTCATGTATATGGATACTTTTTGAGCTTGGCTTAAAAGGGTTTGACCTTATAAAAGCTGATTTTCTACTCGTCTTATTTTCATAATTCCTTATGCCGATGGACCCCAACGGCAACAATCTACCATGTCCATTTTCTTAATCGATAACCATCTATCATGTCAGCATATTGTCTCATGCTTTGATATAATCTAGTGTTTAGTTGGCGTTGACCTTTGACCTTTTCTGCTTCCTTTCTTACAGTGAATCGACCACTGCAAGCACCCTTGTTGCTTGATGGAAGAAGCTCAGGCCCTGCAGAATCTTGAAGATGCTCCTTGAAGTTACATTTTCATGCAACTCCTGCCTATCTTGTTTTTGGAACATTTTGTACTCAGACGAGGATTATATTTGTTGTCACCTTAAAAGCTTGGCACTAGCATGACATTTCCTTCATCATCAGCACATCAACTGTCTTAAGAAAATGAAAAAAAGTACCTACAAATTTTTTGAAAGTGGGGTCATCAGCCAGAGAGTTAGACCATGGTATGTGATTATTTCTCTTGCTAATTCAAATTATCTCAAAGCTACAATATATTAGTCTCCATTGTCATGTTGAAACAATGAGCTGAAAGTTCCCTCATCTTGCCATTAGAGTACTGTTATAAGCCTATGTGCATTGCTGCTACACCTGGCTTTGTCGCTCATGTTATGGTTTTTCTTCCCATTATAAATTCACCATAATTCTTAAGAATTCAACATTTTTTTTTTGGAGATTTCCAGCTTGGGTCTGCTGGATTCTGAATATCTTCCCCGCGGCTCACCGGATAGGATAAAGTAAAAGTCTTATTTTATTAATTAAAGAAAAGAAAAAAATGGCTGTCTTTCGTTCATATCTTCCTCTGTTTTCGTCTTTTTTCTCGGCTTCATCTCTACTTCTCTCTATCTTCATCATCTCTCTGTCTGTGAGATCTGATCCATTTCCCTCGAGGAATCCTCGATCTATATTACTTCCCTTCCTTCCCAGTTTCCTGCTTCCTTCAAGATCGGATCTTCGTCAATGCCGCCGCAACTAAATCCGCCCTCCACGCCGGGGAAGCTGAAGACGGACAAATACTATCCTTCGTACAGCCACCGCCTCCGCCCCCATCGGATCACCCTCTTCTCCACTCTGCTGTTGGCTCTGATCGTCGTCTTCTTCTACCTCTCCTACTCCCCTTCCTCTTCTTCCTCACTGCTTCCCCGTCGTTCCCTGATCTGGGGTGGACCCAAATGGGAGAGCCGGGTCCGTTCCTCGGCCAAGCTCCGAACCGGCGGTCGACTCACCGTCCTCGTCACCGGCGCCGCCGGTTTTGTCGGTACTCACGTCTCTCTCGCCCTGAGACGACGCGGCGACGGAGTAATCGGCATCGACAACTTCAATGATTACTACGACACCAAGCTCAAGAGAGACCGCAAGCACCTTCTGGAAAAATCGGGAATCTTTGTGATTGAGGGAGACATCAACAACAAAGAACTTCTGGAGAAGCTATTCGATGTGGTTCCTTTCACTCATGTAATGCACCTCGCAGCTCAGGCAGGCGTCCGCTATGCGATGAAGAATCCTGCTTCCTATGTCCACAGCAACATCGCCGGTTTCGTGAACTTGCTCGAGGTCTGCAAGTCAGCCAACCCTCAGCCTGCGATTGTTTGGGCCTCGTCGAGCTCTGTCTACGGTCTCAACTCGAAGGTCCCTTTCTCGGAGAAGGATCGCACCGATCGTCCCGCGAGTCTTTACGCTGCCACGAAGAAGGCAGGCGAGGAGATTGCGCATACTTACAATCACATCTATGGGCTGTCCCTGACTGGCCTGCGATTCTTTACAGTCTATGGCCCCTGGGGTAGGCCCGATATGGCATACTTCTTCTTCACCAAGGATATACTGAGCGGGAAGCAGATAAAGATCTTTGAGGGTCTGAATCACAGCTCTGTGGCTAGGGACTTCACGTACATAGATGACATTGTGCAGGGCTGCTTGGGGGCTCTGGACACTGCGAAGAAGAGCACAGGCAGTGGCGGTAAGAAGAGGGGCCCTGCTCAGCTTCGGGTGTTCAATTTGGGGAACACTTCCCCTGTCCCTGTGACAAGGCTTGTCAGCATACTGGAGAAGCTGCTGAAGGTTAAAGCGAATAAGAAGATGATGCCCATCCCCAGAAATGGGGATGTGATGTTCACTCACGCCAACATAAGCTCTGCGCAGAGGGAGTTTAGGTATAAGCCCACCACCGATCTGGAGACGGGGCTGAAGAAGTTTGTGCAGTGGTATCTGAAATACTATCCTAGCTCATCAAGGAGGAGTTCTTGGTGAAGACTATATTTTTCTTCAACTATTTGCATTTCTTATTTATATAGGTATATGCCTCTGGATGATCTTACATATCTGTTATTCTTCATTGATATTTTGTTGATTTACTGTGACTAATTGTACTACTCTAGACAATTACTTGAACAAGATGGGCCGTATCCGTGGTCTTGAGTCACATTTTGGTTGAATGTGCTTGGGTGGATTGAAATTTCGGTTTCTGATTTAGAAGTTCATGTTTCCATCAGATTTGGTACTTGAAACGGTTGTGGGCTCACTGATTGGTCTACCTTGACCACTAAAATCTGATCCATGGAATGGTCCAGCTTCATGCTTCTTACAATTTATCCTAGCTTCCGGCAAGCTCGTGAAGTTTCTCATCTTGGATGAATGCTGCCCCTTAAGTTGTCGTGTTCATTGCTTATTATGAGCATTGCCTGTTTCTTAAAGCTGGTAAACTGTCAAAGGAACTATTTTTTCCTTGAGCACAGGCTATATATTAAACTGTTGTTCAGCTGGCTTGTGTTCCTTGAGATCTTTTTCTGACAGCTTGATGCGTAGATGTTGTTCAATGCGTTTGATCTGCTGTACTGCTTAATCAAGGTCTACTTGCTAGTTGATTATCCAAAGCAATGATTTACGCATATTTGTAGCAAGTGGTCGATTACTGGGCTTCTGAGGTAGGCCATTTCATTCTTCTGAGCATAGATGGCAAAGCGTGCTATTGTAGTTTTCCGTACGGATTTCTTCACGCCGACGGGCAATTGAAGGGAGGACTCCATTAGTTGACCGTTACGACCAGCTCAGCCACGCGTTGTCCGTCCAGTCCAATCTCTCCTCTCCCTCTCCTCGAGATTTATTGATCGGAAGATCGGAGATGGCGGAACTGTGATGAATGGACGGCTTTCCTAGGTATTGAACAATGAAAAGCGCCCCCCGCCGCATGGAGATTATGTCTACTTCAAGTCTCAGGTCCCTCTTCACAAGATCCCTGTGAGTCTCCCCCGCTTCATCCATCTCAAGTCCTCCGATTGTCAATTTTGATGTGGACTTGTTGAGTCCATGCTTCACTATGTCGATTTCGCTGAGGTTTATCATTCCGATTGACTTGTTATGTCAACTGCTCCATTTTCTTTCTGGATGGGTTATGGAGTTCTTCCTAAGCTCGCAAAGCTTCTTCACCCGCTTTTTTTACATATAGAAATCACGACTCGTTTCGTTCGTCTTGTTTATGCTTTTCACCTGTTCTCAGAAATTATTGGATTAGGACTTCTTTGTACTGAAAAGACTGAAGTTGGCGCTGCATTTTTCTGTGTTTCACTTAGCTGTTCACATTGAGATAACTCGCTTAGTTTTCTCTATATTTATTCTACTTCATTACTGGCATTGTTCTAATTCTGATCGACCTTTCACCTGACCATATTCAAACTTAAGAGGCACTTTCATGGTGCACTGAGACATGGTAAGCATTTATCCCAAAGACAAACTTGGACTACAATTGACCTGCCCGGAAGGTTGTTTGTGTGGCTGCCTGCATGCACACATGCACACTCCTGTGTTCCTAATTCTGCAGATCATATCTTCCTATGGATTTGAGAAATGTTATTGTGGATGATGAATATCATATGCCATGGAGAAATTAATATCAACTTGTTCACACTGTTGAATTTCCTATAATGGATGATAGTCTTGGAAGTGTTTTTTCATTACATAGCTCTTGGTTTTTGCTTTTGTAGATTAGGACAAAACGATGGAGGTACTACTACTTTGGTCCAAAAGCAGTGCTGCCACTCATTTGTCTTCTTGAGACTGCAGGAACAGCAGATGTCTATTACAAGCAGGCCATTCCATGTCAATGAAGGTAACAGCTTTAGCCTTTAGACATTTTCCCCTATCTAATAGATTGTGAAATAAGACACTTTGATATTTTGGATCTATGATTTGCTTAGTATCTTATCTTAAAGGGTCATACCACATGATCTTATTATGACGATTTCAAGGTTATAGGCTGATCTCTATCAACTTTCCTCGTGTATGGAATCATCATGAGTGGATCCGTGGATTTGAAAAATTATTGGATGCTATTGATGTTCATCATGTAAGTGCTATGTAGTTTACTGTTATCTTTCTCTAACAGTGTTAATTCTGCATCTTTTCTGTTTGCTATATATTAATGTTGGCTGAAAAAAGAAAAAAAATCTTAATGTTGGCTACTCCACACACTGATAACCTGGTGTGCGGCTTTGGGGCATGATGATTGATGTTTTCTCTGGAGAGCTCCTTGATATATATTTCATTTCTAATCTTATCTGTTTTGTTGATGTTTATCATCATGGTGTATATTGTTAACTTGTCCTATCAACTACATATCAACAAGATAATTGTAGTTTACCTTCTCATCACTGTATCCTATATTTGTGCATGATAGATACATCTCTATTGCACTTCATTGGGGAGCTTTCTAGCTCAACTTTTTGCTCAGCATGGTCCCAGGCGGGTTAGATCACAGATATCTAATGCATTTTTGGAAACACAGTTTTGCTGCAGCAATTCCTTGGGCCTCCATGTATGCTATCATTTATTAATTTAATGTATTTTGTTGAACGTATTACATATTGAATGACGGTATCTTTTTCTTTGCCTGTTTAAAGTGAGCGGAGCATCATATCCAGATATTAACCCAGCCCATTTGCTATGCTACAATGCAGTGTTAGTTGGACACCCTCTTTTCTATGATGACCAGACGAGTCCAGTTGGAGCAATCAAGGTCAGAGAGAGTGAAGTTTTTAAAGATCAGAAAAATGATGGTGGGAAAGTCTCAGGGTGTACTGGGGGTAAGAGTGATGCTAATGAAGACCTGGATGATCTGTTTTGGGATGATAATAATAGGTTTTCTGCTCCAGATCTAGGAATAACTGAAACTTCTCATTCAGGAGAGAAGCCAGTTGATCATAATCAAGGGTCTGAAGAAACCCAATCTTGGGCTATGGGGGTGCTGTAGGATCCAGATTCGTTCTACTGCTGCTGGGGATATTCTTGCCTAGACATAGTAATGTTAATCGAGAATGGGTCAGTTGCAGCCAAGATCATTTCCAGTCCTCCCTCATTGTTGCGGTTGAATCAAGTGCGGTTCAGCCATTACAGGCTACCTAGTCTAAAGAGCACCTTCAAGGATAGCTTGGCAGGGAGTGCCCATGCCTTAAAAGTGTAACTCGGCCTTTTGGTTAAATCCTGAAACATGATTGCTTCATGGATGGTAAACTGTTGGGAGGGAATTAATAACAGGCAGTTAGTCCAAAGTTTCAGAGACAGGTACTCACTGGTTCCATTTTTTTCCCTGAATAAGATGAGTTGGTTCTGTCATTTTTTTCTTTGCCATATATTGGCAGCTGGGAAGTTTTGCTAAACGGTTCCTTTGGGTCTTACTAGAATGAAACATGGTAAGAAATTGCTGTTTCTTCCTGTTTGCCTAGGTGGACATATGGAAATTTTTTGAATATACATCCCTTTGAATGAGCCAATTAACCCTGGACTTCACTAGCCATAGGTCACTTTCTTCTTGTAAAAGTGGTTCAAATGTGAGCTCTTAGTTCTTTCTCTAGTTTTATGAGAAATTGGGAAGTTGGTTTGGCTAGAGATATTTGATTTCCTTCATTCAATACGAGCCAATACGCTTCATGGTCTGTTATCCAGAAATCTGGATGCGAGAGTCGCATTAATTGGGCAGCTGTTAGGATACAGCTTGGCAGATGGATTGCAATTTGCTCCTGCACTATGGAAGAAGGCTTGCCCAATTGGTCTCCATTAGACAATGCAACGGGCTGAATTGGGTCTCAATTTGTTGCATAGCATTAAGAGATTGTGTGAGAATGTGGCCTATGTTGTTGGCCCTCAACTGAGCCGTTTTGGTGGATTTCCATTTCCTCCTTGCCTTGAGCTTGAGCGGGTTCTCCTTCTCTCCCGGCCTAACTTGCCAATTGTTCCATCAGGGTTGGACTTGGAGCCTCCTTCCAACCTCTCCTCTGTGACACTCACAGATTTTCTCCATGAACCCTATATACTCCTTTTTGTTATTTTCTGAAAGAAAGTGATGCCCCTTCCTACCGCCTTGTTTTGTTCTTCCTGTTCATCGGCCTCTGATTTAGCTCGTTTCACGGGCAGCCTATGAGGTTTCCGGAAAGTAGCCACCACCCAAGCCTCTTTGTTTCTGGTGGTGTGCTCTTCTTCTTGCTAGATGTCCATGACATTGTCTTGTTCCGCCTCCTTCGGAATCTTCAGATTTACGTCCCGTTTGGGTTTGGCTGCACACATAATCTTGCAGCGCCGTGTAGTTATAATGACGCTTATAAGTGATGAAAATCAGTTCATTGGCTTATATTGTCAGAAAGTGACCGTTGACAAAATATAATTATCATGGATGGATGGAGAGATTTAAGTGATGGATAAATACTTTAAAATATTTATTTAATTTAAAACTCAATAATATTATATAACCGTGTTATTATTTTATTTATTTTCTGAAGATATCAATATTATTATTATAAAAATATTCATTAATAATATTTTCTATAAAATTATATAATAACAATATAATATATTTTATTTTTTATGGTATAATATTTCACATGTAAATATTTTATTTAATAGTACATACTATAATTTAATTATATATATATATATACACGTATGAATAAAGAGAACTTGAGCTGATGGGTGTCATGGAGGGCACAAGATTCTTCCCCTCCACGTTGATCCTATTCACCATATCTCTCGTACTTGTCTTCACTTGGGTTAGCCTCCCCCACGCTTCGCCCCATCCGGAGGAGCTCCTCGACCGCACCTCCGACGCCTTCTTTAACCCCCGCACTGACGAAACTGCCACCCGCTCCGATCATGCATCGGACGTGCCCCGCCACCCCCTCCACCCCCTTACTGTGCAAGAAATCAACCGAATCAAGGACTTGATCCTGGCCCACAATCTCTTCGCTGGCAGCTCCACCCCCTACGCGTTACACTCCGTCTCCTTGGACGAGCCAGACAAGCTTCTAGTCGCCCGCTGGCGGAAGGGCTACCCGTTGCCTCCACGGAGGGCCTCAGTCGTGGCCCGTGTCGGCGGTCGGTTCCGGGTGCTGACCGTGGACATCCGCAGCGGAGCCATCGATGTATTGGACGACGCGGTTCCGTCCTCCGGGTACCCGCTGATGACGATCGAGGACACGACGTCGGCCACGCAGGTGCCGTTCTCCGATGCCAAGTTCAACAGCACGGTGGAGAGCAGGGGAGTGAAGCCGAGCGATACGATCTGCCTGCCGCTATCGACGGGGTGGTACGGGCCAGCAGAGGAGGGGAGGCGGCTGATAAATGTGCAGTGCTTCTCCTCGGAGGGGACTCCTAACTTCTTCACGCGGCCCATAGAAGGGCTGACGGTGCTCGTCGACTTGGACACGATGCGGGTCGTGAGAATCGTCGACAAGGGCTCCACCATCCCCATCCCCAAGGCCGACAACACTGATTATCGCTTCTCGCAAGTTCGTGTCTCATCGACGGGCAATACATCTATTTCATTCTGTTCATTTCTTCAATGAATTATTAGTGAGGGAAGGGATCTGTGGCTCTTCAGGTCAATGTTAAACAACGGATGAATCTGATCAAGCCAATATCCATAGAGCAGCCCAAGGGCCGGAGCTTCGTGGTGGAGGACGGC
The DNA here is from genome assembly GCA_030064435.1 of Trapa incisa. NCBI lineage: Eukaryota > Viridiplantae > Streptophyta > Magnoliopsida > Myrtales > Lythraceae > Trapa > Trapa incisa. The sequence continues at coordinate 17,314,506 of CM057773.1, read as the reverse complement.
CACACCGTCAAGTGGGCGAACTGGGAATTCCACCTGAAGGCCGATGAGAGGGCCGGCGTTATTATCTCTCAGGCCAGGGTACGCGACTCCGAGACCGGAGAGATGAAGCTGGTTATGTACAAGGGCTTCACCTCGGAGCTCTTCGTGCCTTACATGGACCCGACGGACGCCTGGTACTTCAAGACCTACATGGAGAGATGAAGCTGGTTATGTACAAGGTTTTACTTTGTTCGCACCAAATTAATCGAGATAATTGTAACTGCAAATCGTCTATTATTTTGTTCGTAATCAAGTTAGTTGTAATTTTTTTTAATTTCGTTTTATTAGTATTGAAACTCAACTAAGATATCTACTAACCAAATATTTATCATATATTCAGTTTCTTTTTATTCAATACAAATTTAATATTTGTTAACTCTATTTGAAATTGTATAGTAATACAAATACTAATTTTGAGAATAAATATTAAAATATATTATTATAATATTATTTTAGATATTTATAATATATATTATATAATTTTATCCAGTAAAAATTATATAATATATATTATCGTATTATTTTTACATTAATAGTATTATTAGCATATAAATAAACACGTATATATATAATTTATTGAATTAATTATTAATGATATACCTAGCATAAAAAAATTTTACTCATTTATTTTAAATTTCCACCGACGAAACATGTTTGCTTACCATATAGTGTAAGTGAGAATTAGCAATAGAAAGTTATTCCAAAGTTTCATAGCCAGATACTAAGAATGTGGCCTATGTTGGCACATTCGTCCTCAACTTAGCCGTTTTGGTGGATGGCCCCCTTTCCATGGGCCTGTGGATTTCCATTTCATTTCATCTTGAGCGGGTTCTCCTTTCTCGGCCTAACTTGCTAATTGTTCCATCAGGCTGGACTTGGAGCCTCCTTCCAACCTCTGTCAGATTTTCTCTATGAACCCTATATACTCCTCTTGTTTTTTTCCGGAAGAGATGCCTCTTTCAGCCACCTTGTTTTGTCATTCAGCATGTGACCAATAATGTTCATTAACGTCATATTAGCTCGCTTCACGGACAGCCTACGAGGGTTTCGTCAAAAGTAGCCACCACCCAAACCTTTTTGTTTCTGGTGATGTACTCTTCTGATTGCTCGATGTCCATAAGATTGTCTTGTTCCTCCTCCTTCGGAATCTTTAGACTTGGTTTTTTTGTCTCGTCCACAAGATACTTTCGTGGTTCTGTTAGTACCCTCAAACTGCATCATCTTCTGCTTCCAAGAATCAAACTAAACCAACCGAGGTAGCTTCTGATGGACATTGAGTTGCGCACACAATCTTCCATATGGGTATCCTCATCTTTGACCCAGACTCAGAAGTGATCCCAGAGTAAGAGCTACCTTCCTTCCCCGGATTTATGGAAGACGACCCACACAGCCCAGCAGAAAATGACGCCTGTGTATGAAGACCCATTCCTAGGCTAATATTTCCAGGAAGTGATAGTTGACAAAATATAATATTATTAAATTAATTAAAAATAACATAATAATTTATTATAATTTTTATTGCTAATACATCCAAAAAAAAACCTGATAGAAAATTAGATAATGTACCAAAATAGGATTATATACATTCTCATCCACTCCCCATGTTAAAAAAATTTTGAATCTTCTTTTTTATCTCCAATTACTCGATAATTTTTACAAGCACAAATTTCACTTTTTATATTAACAAAAATTATTTAACAAAATAATCCATCCTTTTCAAATTTATTGGTGGTTAGGTTAGGGGTGAAATGCCACTCGAACCCAGAGCTAGCTGGTTCTCCCCGAGGCGCAGCAGTTGACTGGACATCCAGAGGTGAAGTACTGTTTTGATTATAATTAAGACACTTATCACAACTTCTTCTACCCATCTTGTATATTGTCGATCGAGCGCATCAGTAGGGGAAAGTTATATACAATAAAAAAAAGTACGGATATTGATCGGAATTTGGAGTATTATTATCCTTGTTCTATTCTTTTTTATTAGAATCCAACAGAACAAATCAGAGAGCGCCCTAATTTAAAAAACGACAGTTGCATTAATTATAGCTTACTTGTTCGTAGAAAAAGCTGATTCGGATTCGAACCCCCGACATGGTTCGTAGCCACGTACTCTAATTCTCTTCACTACATGCCCCACTCCGTCTCCGCTAGATGCAGAAATTGGATGTACATGCATATTAGTAAACTCCCCTGATCAGTATCACACACCATTCATCTAACTTCATTGGCAACCGCTCCCCTCCTACTTTTTTATTTTATTTTATAAAATTAAGAAAGCTCTAATTAAGTTTTTTAGCAATTAATTAATTATATTAAAAAAATTAAATGATTCATTTAAATTTAGGTCGGATTGATTTTATTAAATAATAAATTATATATATTATTGTGAAATTAAGAAAAAAAAGCATAAAAATTTGACCAGATTTGAAAATATTAAAAACATGAAAGACAGTATGTGGCTGCTGTGTAACTCAACCGAGCTCACTTCAGTCCACCGTATCTTTGGTACTTGAGCTTACGGGTGTCATGGAGGGGAGGAGATTCTTCCACTTCGCGTTGATCCTATTCACCATATCTTTGGTACTTTTCTTCAGTTGGGTTAGCCTCCCCCACGCGCCGCCCCATCCGGAGGAGCTCCTCCACTGCACCTCCGATGCCTCCCGGTGCTTGTCCCCTAAATCCCGGCCACGGAAGAAGCCGCCCGGCTCCGTTATCACCAACCCCCGCCCTGACAAAACTGCCACCCGCTCCGATCATGCGTCGGACGTGCCCCGCCACCCCCTCGACCCCCTTACGGTGCAAGAAATCAACCGAATCAAGGCCTTGATCCTGGCCCACGAGCTATTCGCTGGCAGCTCCACCCCCTACGCGTTCCACTCCATCTCCTTAGACGAGCCAGACAAGCTTCTAGTCGTCGGTTGGCGGAAGGGCGACCCGTTGCCTCCACGGAGAGCCTCTGTCGTGGCCCGTGTCGGCGGTCGGTTCCGGGTGCTGACAGTGGACATCGGCAGCGGAGCCATCGAGGTAGTGGACGACGCGGTTCCGGCCTCCGGGTACCCGGCAATGACGATCGATGACACGACGACGGCCACGCGGGTGCCGTTCTCCGACGCCAAGTTCAACAGCTCGGTGGAGAGCCGGGGAGTGAAGCTGAGCGATGCGGCCTGCCTGCCGCTATCGACGGGGTGGTACGGGGCAGCAGAGGAGGGGAGGCGGCTGATAAAGGTGCAGTGCTTCTCCACGGAGGGGACGGCGAACTTCTACATGCGACCCATAGAAGGGCTGACGGTGCTCGTCGACTTGGACACGAAGCGCGTCGCGGGCATCGTCGACAAGGGCTCCACCATCCCCATCCCCAAGGCCGACAACACTGATTATCGCTTCTCACAAGTTTGTGTCTCATCCCTTTGATGATTGGCTATACATCTATTTCATTCTGTTCATTTATTCAATGAATTATTAGTGGCGAATCTGTTGCACTCCAGGTCAATGTTAATCAACGGATGAATCTGATCAACCCAATATCCATAGAGCAGCCCAAGGGCCCGAGCTTCGTGGTGGAGGACGGCCACACCGTCAAGTGGGCCAATTGGGAGTTCCACTTGAAGGCCGATCCGAGGGCAGGCGTTGTGATCTCTCAGGCCAGGGTCCGCGACTCCGAGACCGGAGAGATGAGGCTGGTTATGTACAAGGGCTTCCCGTCGGAGCTCTTCGTACCTTACATGGATCCGACCGACGGCTGGTACTTCAAGACCTACATGGACGCGGGGGAGTACGGATTCGGCCTCCAGGCCATGCCACTAGATCCCCTCAACGACTGTCCTCGCAACGCCTACTTCATGGATGGCGTGTTCACCGCCGCCGATGGAACGCCGTACGTCCGATCGAACATGATTTGCATCTACGAGAGCTATGCTGGGGACATCGGGTGGCGGCACACGGAGAGTCCCATCACTGGAATGGGGGTGAGAATTGGATCATGATATGATTTTACTAATTTAAACCTATATTTGGGATAGACAGATTTGGATGATGATGCTAATAAAGGTGGCTGATATTTTGTTCTTTTGGAGGGCAGATCAAGGAGGTAAGGCCAAAAGTGACATTAGTGGTTAGAATGGCATCATCAGTGGGCAACTATGATTACATTGTTGACTGGGAATTCCAAACAGATGGGCTCGTCAGACTCCAGGTTCATCTCATTTTTCTCCGTTCTCTTTAGAGTCGATGCACAACATTTTGATAACATTCTTTTCAAGGCTTGCCAACTTCCATGAAAAAAATCAAACTGGATTGGATGTTGAGTAGGTTGGGCTGAGTGGGATCTTGATGGTGAAGGGCACCCATTACTCGAACCTGGACGATGTTCCTCGCCAGGAAGACCTCTACGGCACGTTGATATCGGAAAATTTGATCGGGGTCATCCACGATCACCATATCGCGTTCTACCTAGACATGGATATTGATGGGGCCGACAACTCCTTCGTCCAGTTGGGCATTAAGAAGGAGCAGACATCTCCCGGGGAATCGCCCCGCCGGAGCTACCTTAAGGCTGTTAGGAACGTGGCCAGGACGGAGAAGGAGGCCCAAGTGAAGTTGAAGCTCTACGATCCATCGGAGTACCATATAATCAATCCAAACAAGAAGACCCGGGTGGGTAATCCCGTGGGCTACAAGATCGTGCCCGCTGGAAATGCTGCAAGCTTGCTTGACCTTGATGACCCGCCTCAGAAGAGGGCAGCCTTTACGAATAACCAGATATGGGTCACACCCTACAACCGCAGCGAGCAGTGGGCCGGCGGTCTATTCGTATGCCAGAGCCAGGGCAAGGACACAATTGCCGTGTGGTCTGAAAGGTGAGCTTGCAAACGTTTTGCTTGGCTGTGTTGTGTGTTGTTCAGTCAACATATGCCTATTACTATTTTGGTTCATGTGCTCTCTCAGGGACCGGCCGATTGAGAACAAGGATATTGTGGTATGGTACACCATGGGCTTCCACCACATACCATGTCAAGAGGACTTTCCGATAATGCCGACGGTCTCTGCCAGCTTTGACCTGAAGCCAGTGAACTTCTTCGAGAGCAATCCTATCCTGAGAATCCCGCCAAACTTGGAGAAGGATTTGCCTGTCTGCAGACCTGCTGCATAAGCCTGAAAACTGATATCTACTCATATTATGGATCTACTAGAGGTTCTAGGTTCATATGCCTATTACTGCTAAATAAGCTGTTTTTTTTTATAGCCAGAAATGAAGCAGTGTCTATTAAGGTCTCTGATGTACTAGTCAGAACTCTAGTTATAGACTGAGAAGCAGGGTGGCACCCTTTCTTCAATATCTTCTTGGTCTTCCTCTCCACTCCCTGCAAATCAAACTTTGCAAGCAAGGGGAAAACATCAGAAATGTTTGCGCCCTTGAAACTATGATCTTCCATGGAATCTGGACGAATATTTTCCCAAGTTGCCTATCTAGCTGGAATAAGTTTGGGTGTCAAGGAGGTCGTAAGATGGACACACAGTACCCACAGTGGCTACACGCACGAGACCCTTTTGCTGGATATATAATTGTTATGCTCATATCCAAGGTAAAATGCTTTATGAATCCAAATATGTAGCAACAATGGATTGGTTATTCATTACATTACGGGACCGAAAGCTTCAACATGGTCCTTCCAGCATGCATGATCCTCCTCATTGGCCAGCCTACTCTTCATAAAGGGCGGGACTGGACAGCCTCGGCGTCGGGATGGCCTTAAGAGGGATCCTCTTCTTGAGAACAATACTGAATCGTTCGTCCAGATCCATCTTCTCCGCCTCCGGCAGCCTCCAATCGAAGGAATGCAAGAGCGTAGCAAGGGAGTACATCAACATCCTCTCGGCCATCGCTATGCCGGCACATATCCTCCTCCCTGACCCGAAAGGAAAGTAAGTGAAATCTTTCCCACCGTAATCCATAGCCCCCTTGTTCGTACCCTCCTCGAGGAACCTCCCTGGGTCGAACTCCGATGGGTTCTCCCACAGAGACGGGTCGTGGTGGATGGCCCACACGTTGACGAAGATCCGCGTGCCCTTTGGGACCGTGAAGCCGCCGATGGTGGCGTCCTTGCTGGGGCAGTGGGGGATCAACAGAGGGAGAGCCGGGTGGAGGCGTAGGGACTCCTTTATGACTGCCTGAAGGTATGGGAGCTTGCCCGTGTGGGACTCCTCGACGAATTTTTCCTTTCCGACCACGGAGTCCAGCTCCTGCTGCACTCTGGCCAGGACGTGCGGTTTGTTCATCACCTCAGCCATGGTGAACTCCACCATGTTGGAGGACGTGTCTGTGCCGCCCGTCACCATGTCCTGCATTGCATTTACGTTTATCAGTGTTTAGGGCAGGGGAAAAGGCTTCAGTACAAGGAGACCCAGCAAGGAAAATGATGGAAGAGTAGGGGATTCTCAGTCTTACCATGAGAAGGGCTTTGAGCCCATCCATCGTCAGAGGGGGATTGAAGTCCTCCTCATCCTTCACCTTCAACAGATACGCCAAGAAGTCCTTGCCGTTGCTGCTGCTTCTCATGCCGCCACCTTCCTCCTCCATCCTCACCCGCTGATCGATGACCGTCTCGAAGATCCCATCCAGCTGCTTCGCCAGTACCTTCATCTCCTTCGCCACCCCTTGAAGGTCGAAACGTGCAAGCCCTGGGAAGAAATCCGACACGTTGGGCTTCCCCAGCAGGGCCACTATCCCCGACACCAGGCTCCTGAACTCCGCGGCGACCATGTCCCGAGCCTCGCCCTGCAGGGTCCCTCCCCAAATCATGCCCGTGACCACGTTGAGTATCGTGAGGAACATCTGCTCCCCGACGTTCACCGGCGACCCTGCCTGCTCGTAGAGGTACTTCACCATCGTCCGGACCTCTCGCCGCCGGAGGCCGTAGACGGAGTCGAGGGTGGCGTTGCTGAGCATCTTAAGCACGCAGATCTTCCTCAGCATCCTCCACTCGGGGCCGTACGGGTTCCACCCGATGTCCTTCCCACCGTAGGTGGCAATCCGGGCGGCGATGGGCACGTCCCGGTTGGCGAATGTTGTGTCTTGGTCCTTGAGGACCTCACGAGCCGCGGAAGGAGAGCTCACTACGATGCATACCTTCTTTCCGAGCATGATCTTCAGGACGGGCCCGTACCGGCGGGCCAGGTCGGCGAAGTAGGTGTGGAGCTCGGGGTCCAGGAAGGGCAGGCTGCCGACAATGGGGAGGCCGAAGGGGCCAGGCGGGCTCCCCTTCGGAGTTCTGAAGCATATGATCCATAGATACCATGCAAGGGCGAATACCGCTGACAAAACTAAGGCCAGGAGGGACATATTCTCTGTTGCAGCGATCTTAATGGAAGCGAATTGGGAGAGAACTGGGAAAGACATGATTGCTGGGCAACGAATGAGAGAGAGCGCACCCACAAAACAGTTTATCATCGCTCCATGCAGATATCTTGACATGAACCCCAACTAGTCCCAGCCCAGGCACCACTCCTTGGCTGTATTCCTCCATTATTATTTTGTTTGGCTGTATTTCCAATATAAAGATGGGACGCCATCGGTGGCAAACAAAGGAAAAATATGCTGCATTCATTCATTATGATCGTCTTCTCCATGCCAATAACATAAATTAGGTTTAGGATTAGGAACCACCACACATTTTGAAACAAGTGGACAAGTGGGATCGTTTCATGTAGCAATAGCAACGTGTTGATTTGTAATACATTTGATCCCCTCACTGCAAATGACATTATTCCAATGTGAAAAGTCTGGTTTAATTAATGTCTTCAAATATTTAGTAATGAAGTATACTTGACCTAAAAGTGAAGGGGAACAAGTCATAGAGAATCGGCGGCCATACCCGGACTTACACCGGGGAGGACTGGAGGGTGGGTCTAGCCTCTGCGCTCCAAACCTGTGTGAGAATGGATATGTGTCTGAGAGTGAGTCATAGACCCGCCCACAGTGCCATTAGAAAAGAAGACGAGGTGGAAGGGTAACCGTAAGAGTTGTATATCAGCATGTGGCTGGGTTGCTAGGGAAGGAACGAAGAGGAAACACGTGGAGGAGCAACTGGCAGCAAGTGGGGTGGGACGTGGTCATGGGCTGTTCATTCAGAAGGATAAGGAAGTTAGAGATGCCATGGGATGGGATGGGATGGATTATTTTAGTAGAAGGAATGATTTTATAAGAATTGTTTAAATGGGGTAGATGACATCCAACCCCATCGACCCATTTTTAATTTTAGTTTGTTCTAAACTAGCCAGCCTTCTCACATTTCGGATAAACTTTTAATTTGTTGGATCGGATTTTATATAATTCGAATTCCAACTTAGAATACGTGTAATATATTGGCATGATTAATTATCCTATTTTAGTTTAAATCTAGTTTATCCGAATACACACGATCTAAATCAAGTTCGTATGACTCGACCAGAACAGACATGAGCTCATGCCAAGTTCAGATTGATTGCATGTATGACTTCGGATCTCTGGTTAAGTACAGCTGACATCAATATAAAAGTCCTGACCCACCCCTCTGCAGGGGCCAGTGAGATTGACTTGTTAAGTCATAATAAGATTAGTCGTAAAATGTAATAAAGTTCTTGGGCATATTATTATATGTTGGGGTATTTTGTGGGCAATGGAAAGACTTCACCAACAAATTTGTTTTAGACGATGTTATTGACATTAATTTTTTTAGTTGAAATTCTAAATAATATATAAACTTTTGTTAAATAACTCAATTTATTTATTTTTTTAAGTTAAATTACGATTTTTTTATAAAATATTTCAACTGCTTTAAACTTTTAAATATTACAATTTGCCCGAAATAAAATAATTGTCTATATAATTAAAATTAGGTATTCTATTTAAAATAATAAGCACGGCACCATAATAAATATAATTAAAATTTACTTATAATCTATTAACACAAATTATATTAAAAATAAGTTATATTTTATTAATTTTATAATATTTTATCTAACTTAAATTTTAAATATGTATAATAAATACAAATTAAACATATATTTACCTAATAAAATTATAAATACAAATTATATATAATTAATCATTTATTTAAAATAATAAATTAAATATATTAAACATATACATCTTCTATTATCTATAGTAATATAATTTTGGTAGTAAATTATATAATATAGTATTAATAAATTGTCAAACTTAATTTATATATTTGTAGTATATCATAATTTATATATTTTTTATTTAATTTAAATTATATATAATTATTACTAATAGCTCAATATATATTTTTTAATATTTTATTAAATATAAATTATATAATAAATATTTATATATAAATTATGATATTTGATAAATATATAACTTAAATAAATTTGATTTATAATGAAATTATATAATTTATCAACAAAATTTTATTATTATAAAAAATATAGATATATGTGTAAAATATTTAATTTATTGTTTAAAATTAATTAAATAAAATATTAATTTTTACTTATAATGAAAAATATATTTAATTTGCATATGTTTTAAATATATTAATAATTTAATTTAAATAAAATATTATAAATTTCATAAAATATAATGATATATTTTAATAGCAAAAACTGTTATATTATAAATAAAATTTTATTTTAAAATTCATGTATATATATTATAGTATAGTGATTATGATATTAATATTTTAATTAAAATACACAAGTTTGATCATTCACATAATTAATTTTGTTTTATAATTATTATTTTATTATTTCACAGTTGAAATAACACAACATTTAATTAATATTAGTATAAATTAATGGAAGTTAAATTAAACAATAAATTTACAAACAAAATTTTCATTCACTTCAACATTTCACTCCCAAACCTATCCAATTTGGGGCTTATGAGGCATCGTTTATAATTGAAAAAGAAAACATGTTAGGACTACAATTGGTCGGGTGACTGGGCTCTTAAACCCAATGGGCCAAATATATACCATCAAACACCATGTTGGCTAGACTTTTTTGACCCATCAAACACGGTGAGTCACATGGGAAAATTATTGTAAAAAAGAAAACAAATACATAAGAACAAGCCAAAGAAGAATAAATAGTTGACTTTATATTGATGCTAGGGTTCAAGTATTCAACAATCTATTAACAATACATTGCATTGATCATGAGGACCATAAGCCAAGAGAATTTTTCCTACTGCTTGATCCCAATCTCTAAGGTTGATGGCTCGACCGTTTTCATGTCCAAGTAATCGAGACCAAAATGGTGGACCCCAAAATCTTCACAGTCCAATAGCCATGGCCAGTTATCCTCCCAAGTAGTTAGTGCCTGGATCAACCCGTGTTGGGTGAATGCTACTTACCATAACAATGAATATATATATATGGATGTATTTGTGTCTGTCATCTTTATTATGTAATAATATCCACTAATTACCTCCATGTCCCACCAAGGATCGGCCATTGGGTTAGTTTCGTCCCACCACAAGCTGTTCCTGTTCATGGAGGATTCAAGGTGACCACGGGCACTGTCATCCATCTGGTGAAAGGTCGATTCATCGGTGCTTGAAGAGTTGGTGTTGGGGGATGTAGGTGAGGTATGATCGGACTCGGTACCCGTGAAACCATGGGTCTTGCTCTTGCTGCAAGAAGTTTGATTATCGTCCGGTGGACGGTTCTTCTTATCGATCGGTGAAGATAACGGTCGATCCTCCTCCTGCAAGGGTTTGCTGATATGCTCGTGAGTAACCGGATCGATACCCATCTTCACAAGTTTTTTCTTAATATGCGTGTTCCAGTGATTCTTGATCTCATTGTCCGTTCTCCCTGGCAAGCTCGCCGCAATCTTGGACCACCTTGTATCATACCACCCAAATGACAACAAATATTCAAGAGGGTCGGTAGATTTTTGTACGTGTCAGACGCTGAACATGAAATGCTGATGATGGGGATGTTATGTTAAAGATCATTCAGTCTAGTCTGTGAACTAGGTACCTGTTACCGAGACGAGCATGGAGGTCGATGACGTGCTGCTCCTCAGCCTCGGATAGGAGGCCCCTTTTGAGGTCGGGGCGGAGGTAGTTGGTCCAGCGGAGGCGGCAGCTCTTGCCACAGCGGCAGAGGCCAGCCAACTTGGGGAGGGCCCGCCAGCAAATGTGGCCATTGGTGAGGATGAAGTTGATGAGCCTTTTGTCTTCCTCCGCTGTCCACGACCCTCTCCTCACCCCATGTTTGTCGCAACAAGGTCGCCTGCCCATCAAAACCCTTCCTACTACCACCTAAGAAGCCGCCCTCTACTGTATGATTGATTATTCACGTTTACAAGCAACTGGTCTTCACTTCACCAAACACTACATGTGCCCCCTATATTATATAATGCCATCCTCCAAGCTTAATAGCATCAATCAATGCCTTCTAAACTATTTACTAGTACTATACAAACAAATTCCATATTTAGTTAATACCGATTGATTTTATAAGCAAAAAATATTAAAATAATTTCTTGTACTGGTGGGGGGTTGCATCCAAAACTCTCCCTTTCACCTTTTGGTTCGCGAATCAAAGTAGACGATGGTGGAGAGGTTGAAGCAACGTGACATTGACAGGATATGTAAGGCAAGAAAAATGGAAGTGGTCCTCTTCCTATTTTGTGGACAAAAAAAAAGATATATATATGCAATCTTACTCGAGCATTGCGTCATAAATTTCGTCATCCTTACGGAAATGAATTGTGAATGGGCCAGTAGGGGTGAGCCCAGATTTTCAAAGTAAATTGTTCATCGTCTAATGAGACTACTGTGGACCTTGAGATATTGCACGTTTTACACTCAAATCCAACCTCTCAGGAGAGGTTGAGTATCCAATTTATTTTATTGGGGGGAGGGGGAGCCCACCGGTTTCCGTGTTCTAGAATTGATTGCTCATCTTCTGCACTTCATTGGATGCTCACCACAAAACAAGAATATGGTTGGGACTAGCCGGGCGGCAGACAGGGCATACCTCTCCCTCCAGTCATATCCAAGTGTGGAACAATAACCAGATGCATGCACTTCTCCCATGTATCCACACAGGTGTCTGGTTAAAATAATATCCAAGTCATTTAAGTCAATAAATGGACCCAAAACATCGATCAACTCAATTATTTTCCTTTAATTTAAAAAAGTGGAATCACCAAATTTTGCATTTCGCAGCATTTCGTCTATTTCTACAAGTTTCCATCATTTTTATCTCTTTCAAGTTTTAAGTACCTCTTATTGAAGCCAAAGGCAAAAACATAACATAATTCATCGTTGAGAGCAGAATAATAAGAAATTGCGGTGTCACTCAAATTTGTACTTCTTGGAATCGCTATTATTGTTGAAGATGTCCGCTTCTTTTAGCTGGCCATAACTCCTATAAGAAATAGAAACTTGGACAAGAGTTGGTTTCCCACTTGAATGCTGCCACTGTTTGTATTTGACTCGAAGAGGGAAGACTTTTTTGCACAGAGTGCCTTTTAATTTGATTAATTGCTTCCCAACTTCATCCCTCAAAATTGATTGATTGTAACTCCATTTTTATTTAATAACTAAGAGATTACTTAATTATTATATATATTAATATATATTTATCACACCATTTAATATAATAATGTATTACTTCACTTAATTTAGTACTTAACTAAAATATTACTTAATTATTATATACATTAATATACATTTATCATACCATTTATAATTTATTACCTCACTTTAGTACTTAATATAATAATATATTTTTTCTCTCTACTCTTTTTTTTCTAAATTTTTCTTTATTACTCGGCGGCTACGCATCATCTCTTTAACTTCATCACTTAAAATTTGATTGTAACTACATTTTCATTCTTGGCATAGGGATTCTTCGAATGATGGAGGCGATTCTTCAGAAAAATTCAAGGAGATGGAGGCCAGGTAAACTTCAAGTGGAATGATTACGATGTGGAATGGGATCGCGATGGGAAGAGCACGGAGGAAACGTAAGTTCACGTAAACTCTCGAACCTTTTATTTTCTGGTCCGTATAATAGCAGGCCTTATACCATGCAGAGCTATTTGTACCGTCTACCCATTCGTTCATTACACCTTTTTATTTCTATTGTGTCAAAGTAGAAGCCAGAAACCCAGTATAGGTAATGAAACACACAAGTAGCACAGCTAAACGAGCTATGCTCATGCCAGTCAACAGGCTAGTGTGATATGCATTTGGGAGTTAAGGTTGTTACCAGGTGTCTCATCGGGGCCCCGCAAATTTGCTCATCATCTTGGCAATCACAGAAGCTACCTTCGGATTTGCTTGATGCTTGGCCAGGTTGGCAGGGTTCTTCATTACTGCAAACCAGCAATTCGATCAACAAAAAATAGCCATCATTACATCCACTGTGAATAAGCAGCGACTGGAAATGGTCACATGTATGACAAGTGCAATAGTACCGTAGTAATCCCAGAAGGTGAACCAAAGAAACAAGTTTTTACTAGCCAGTAAATTTAACACATCTAATTAATAAAATCATCAAATTGAGCAAAGAACGAGTTGATATTATATTTTAAACCTGAGTGAACACGAGAAAAAGTGAAGGGACATAATATAGATTACCATCTTGAAGAGCAGCCATGATCTCTGGGTTTTTGAAAGCAGACATCAGATCAGGATCCTATTTCAAGTCAAGAACTGCATGTCAGGCAAAATATCTGATCCTTGGTACAGATACTAATGGGTTGAAGATACGAAAACATCTCCTTGTCATCATATTCATATCTCTAAAGGGGAAAAGTGGGCAACAAACAACAGTAACATCTATCATGAAATTTTCTTTTTTAAAGTACTCTAGATCAGTCGAACAAAATCTAGAAGCTGCAGTATGCTTCAATATCAGCAAACATACGTTCAAGATTTTACTAAAATCAACATTCCCGGGCTTCTCTCCGGGCATGCTCCCTGGGGAACCTCCACGCATCCCACATGGGAACCCACTAGGCATTCCACTTGGCTTTCTGCTGTCAGAAGACTGCTCCTGGTTTTTGGCCTTCTCACATGCAGCCTAGTGGACATCATAAGAAAGCATTAGAGTTCAAGTATGATAGGTTGGGCAAGCAATCTCAGCATCCAAGTAAATGGAACCAATACTGATCTGTCTACCTGGGCCTTGGCTCTGGATCGCTGCCTCTCTAGCTCGAGTCTCCTTTTTTCCCTTTCTTTGTGCAGCCTATCATACTTCCTACGGTGCTCCACAATTCTGCGAGCATTAGGTTCAACCTGAGGAACTCAAACAATTTATAAAGTTAAATGAAGAATGCAATAGAAATGCAGGTCATCACTCCAGAAAAAGGTTCCGATCAAATAAACAAAACCATTTGAAATTCTTACAAAATCACACTACAATAAATCCACAAGAAAGCCTCAAAGATGTCCGTACTTAATTTCATTGTCTTAAATGGAGCTATATACGTGATCACATCAATGAAAATTTTACTGTCTAAGCAATACCAAAGACAAGCCAGTATGATAATCAAGCATGGATGCAATAAATATCAAACAAAATCACACGCTGTTAAATCTAATAAAAATATAGTTAAGTCTCATAAAAATGTTGAAGTAATTAAATGCATCAGAAATATTCACTTGATGCAACATATGCTGCATATGCACCACACATCAAAAGCCATTTCCTGACATCTCAACTATAGTTATGGAATCATTCTCTTTGCTTCATATACCTACTTCACAATATAAGAAAGCATGCATTTAGACAACATATTCAATGAGGAAAGATCATGTAAATTTTGGAAAACCAGTGTTACATAAATAATATTCTGTGAGGTGGGGAGCAGGAAATCAAGAGAAAGACCTTCTTGAGCGCATTATGTATTTCTTCATCATAATCTAATTTTGATGCTAAATGAAGATCCTTTGCAGCCTCTTCCCATTGCCCAAGCATTGCTCGAGCCATGCCCCGAGATTTGTAACCCTTGGCAAAGTCTGGATTAATCTAGTTGGGCAATGAATGCATATTCAAGTTAATATCCATGGTTTCCATAAAAAGAAACTTTACAGGATCCTATCATGTGGACCACCATGCAATGATTATTAAACATTGAATGAAGAACCACAAACATCATGGGTTGGAGTGTTCATGACATTGGCAGGTATTGGAGTTCAAATTGAGAATACACATTCACAGCTTCAACACATGTTAACAGGATTTAGAAATATATCCCATACTGTGACATTCTTGAAGCAAACTGTTAACAAGCATATAACATATTTTAATTGGGAAAGGGTAAATAAATAGTTATCTTAATATCATAATAGACATAAAAAGAAATGAAAATAACCTTCAGAGCAGCATTAGCATCCCTTATAGCAGCATATGGCTTCTTCATCTTAATATACACACTAGCTGAAAATGATCGTAAGGAATAGATTAATGTCTTATAAAGTGATTGAAAAAAAATAACACCAACCCAGACAATGAGACAGAGCAGATGAAAGGTAGGCAAATGTTTACCTCTAGTTGCATACATGATAGCAGAGGTTGGGTTCAATGTAATAGCCTCTGTAAGGTGCTCAGTGGCCTTCTCCAGGTTGCCTGCCAATTGAAAAGCCATAAATAAACAAAAGCCTAAAGCAGCCTCAACATAAATAGGCATTCTTTTATGTACCTTCAGAAAGGGCTTCCATGGCTAGCGCTTTTTCTGCTTGAGAGGCATCACGGTTCTCCTCAGTAACCTCGGCAGATGGATCTCCCATCTGATTGATAGTATCACATGATCAAACTTATCCAATTGACAGTACGAATATTGCTGGAAAAATAGCAATCTCGAAATGCACTATGAGGAAAAGAAAGAGTAAAACCTTTTGTGGAGGATCATTATCAGGCTCCACAGTCTCACTCTCGATCTCAATTTCTGACTCAATTATCTCATCCTCCTCTTCTTCTACCCTTGAATCTGCTTCAGCGTCTGACATATCCTCATCACTCTCCTCCACCACATATCCTTTCTACATTTCCAACGCTCCATTTTGTCAGTTACGCAGGATCACATTATACTTTAAGTAACCAAAACTAAAATCGTAAGTGCAAATATATAAGAAATAGGAACTTCCAAAATAAAATATGTTCGTCTCTTAAGATTAAAGCCCGAACACTCAGTATGATGCAGAATTCTCACAATCGAATTAATCGTTGACATTAAAGAACTACAAAGCGAAACACCACGGTACTATTGGTAAACTTATTACAGCAAAACTTGATCAAATTAGCCTAAAGTACAATCCATGAGCTCATTACTCGATCAAATTAGCTAAACAGAGTGCTGAATGAGCTGTGTGAAGTTACACAGATTTGCACCACCAGATATAGAAATAAAACGCGCCACCTACCGATGTAGAGCTATCTTGCCCGTAAGCCGACCGAGGGAGCTCTGCTCCGAGGCTGAGATAGTCACATCAACAGCAAACGAGATTCAACGACATAAGGAGAAGAAAAAGTTCGTTCAAATCAGACGAAGTTACTTCGATGAACTGACGTCTCGAGGTAGTCGCGGAAGAAGGACAGTGAAGGATGGGCGAGGATGGAGGGATTGGACTTGCACATGTTGACGAAATGCTCCAGCTGGTATATATTCGGCGAATCCATGATGCGGACACCCTCTCCGCGAGCTTTCTCTGGAGGAATACGGAAAACTAGTAAGTTCTGAGCGACTCCGGCAGTTAGCAGTGATTGATGACTCTGCTCTCTTGGCGCTCCTAGTTCCGGTAGCTTCTTTGGACTTGGTTAAGGAATATATAAAGCTGGTCGGATGTTTTTCGTATCGGGCCCGCATGACCCGATTTCCGATGGCTGCTCCACAAAGGGAAATTACAAAGGTGACAGGGTTTCCACATGGTGTCAACGGTCAATCGTTAAGACAAGCTTAGGGTTATCACGTAGTGGCAGATTGGTAATAGTTTGATATTTGGAGCCCGAATTGGTAATTTGATGATCACAATTTGTTTCTACTACACTTGAGGCTCAAAAACTCCGCTGATCGGGGGAGACAAGGGAAGACCAAACAGAGTTCTCCAAAAACAGAGAGCGACACCACCGCCTGTAAATTAGCAATGGCGGCAGAGTCGGTGAGAATGATGGGCTCGGCCACTATCTGCAGCCTCAGCGGTTCTCAGAGGAGGCCCTTCCTCCACTCCCGTAGCTCCAGACTCGTGGATCTCCTCTCCCGGGCCGCTTGCGTTTCCTCCTCGGGGTCGCAGTTCCTGAGAGGTGCTAGAATTAGCTCAAAATCGGTCAAGCTCTCGACCTTGAAGAAAGGGGGCAGGAGGAATTTCTCCGTCTTCGCCATGGCTGGTGAAGGTCTGTCAGTATGAGTATTGCCATTTCTCTCCGACAACTAAGCTTTTCTTGCTGATTGATTTATTGGATAATCATCTCGCGGTAGAATGGGTGCTCGAATTGGCTGTTTTTTTTTGTTTTCCCAATTTTCGCGTATCGTAGAACTTCTTTTATTTTATCGGGGAATACTAGGATCTGTTTAGTGAGCATATAACTCATGTCCAATCCATCATTTTCCCAGATGGAAAGCGCACAGTCCCACTGAAGGACTACCGGAACATTGGGATTATGGCTCACATTGACGCTGGGAAGACGACCACCACAGAGCGAATTCTCTACTACACAGGCCGGAATTACAAGATTGGGGAAGTCCATGAGGGAACAGCCACAATGGACTGGATGGAGCAGGAGCAAGAGCGAGGGATCACTATAACTTCAGCTGCAACAACTACATTCTGGAACAAGCACCGTATAAATATTATTGATACCCCTGGACATGTTGACTTTACACTTGAGGTCGAGCGGGCCTTGAGGGTGCTTGATGGTGCAATTTGCCTTTTCGATAGTGTGGCTGGTGTTGAACCTCAGTCAGAGACAGTATGGAGGCAGGCTGATAAGTATGGGGTCCCGCGTATCTGCTTTGTGAATAAGATGGACCGGCTTGGTGCGAATTTCTTTCGTACTAGGGACATGATTGTCACAAACCTGGGTGCAAAGCCCCTCGTGATTCAACTACCCGTTGGTGCCGAGGATAATTTCCAAGGGGTTATTGACTTGGTCAGGATGAAGGCGATTCTCTGGACAGGTGAAGAGTTGGGGGCTAAATTTGTGTATGACGAAATTCCTGCAGATCTTCAGGAGATTGCCCAGGATTATAGATCGCAGATGATTGAGACAATTGTGGAACAGGATGATGAGGCAATGGAGAACTATCTAGAAGGAGTTGAGCCTGACGAGGAGACAATTAAGAAGTTAATCAGGAAAGGGACTATCTCGGCCAGTTTTGTTCCAGTGTTATGTGGGTCTGCCTTCAAGAACAAGGGGGTCCAGCCTCTTCTTGATGCAGTTGTGGACTACCTCCCTTCACCTCTTGATTTGCCCCCCATGAAGGGATCTGATCCCGAGAATCCTGAAGTGACTATTGATAGGGCAGCTAATGATGAGGAGCCATTTTCCGGGTTAGCCTTCAAGATTATGAGCGACCCATTTGTGGGTTCTCTCACATTTGTGAGAGTCTATGCTGGGAAGCTATCAGCAGGATCCTATGTCCTGAATGCAAATAAGGGCAAGAAGGAGAGAATTGGGCGCCTTCTTGAGATGCATGCAAATAGTCGAGAGGATGTGAAGGTCGCTTTGGCAGGTGACATTGTGGCCCTTGCAGGCCTCAAGGATACAATCACTGGGGAGACTCTATGTGACCCTGACAGTCCCATTCTTCTCGAGCGAATGGACTTCCCAGATCCTGTGATCAAGGTGGCCATCGAACCCAAGACAAAGGCTGATGTTGATAAGATGGCTACTGGTCTAATCAAACTTGCTCAGGAAGATCCCTCATTCCATTTCTCACGGGATGAGGAGATCAATCAGACAGTGATTGAAGGGATGGGAGAGTTGCATCTTGAGATTATTGTGGACCGCCTGAAGAGAGAATTTAAGGTTTGTTTCTCATTCTCAGATTATTTAGTATTTTCTGAAGTATTCCATAGTAGTAATACTGCTTGTTGGTGTAATCTTGGTTTTCAGTTTAACTTTCTTGTGATATAAAAATTCAAGGTGACGGATGTTTCATTGAATTTCAAGGGCGAACGTTGTCGGGATGTCTCGGCATAAACTGAACAAAAATGAAATTTAGAAGCATTTCTGTGCAAAATAGCACTAAAGTAAAACTGTCAATGAAACAAAACATTTGGGTATTCATTTTGTTTGAGATAAGTTTTATGCATGGCCTAAAATCAGTCACTCCAATCATTCTAACAATTAATATATTGTAAGGACAGGTTGAAGCTAATGTAGGGGCCCCGCAAGTGAACTACCGCGAGAGCATCTCAAAGGTATCTGAGGTGAAGTACATCCACAAGAAGCAGTCAGGTGGCCAGGGGCAGTTTGCTGATATCACTGTCCGATTTGAACCCCTTGAACCTGGCAGTGGGTATGAGTTCAAGAGCGAGATCAAGGGTGGGGCTGTCCCGAGGGAATACATACCCGGGGTCATGAAGGGGCTTGAAGAATGCATGTGCAATGGGGTCCTTGCAGGATTCCCTGTGGTCGATGTTCAGGCAGTTCTAGTGGATGGGTCATACCATGATGTTGACTCAAGCGTCTTGGCTTTCCAGTTGGCTGCTAGAGGAGCCTTCAGGGATGGCATGAGGAAGGCAGGTCCAAGGATGCTTGAACCAATAATGAAGGTCGAGGTTGTCACGCCCGAGGAGCACTTGGGAGATGTTATTGGGGATCTAAATTCAAGGAGAGGGCAGATCAACAGTTTTGGGGACAAACCCGGTGGCCTCAAGGTACACATTCTTTAGACCATGTTTTGCTTATTCCTGGAAAAAGCGCCAAGTGAAATAAATAATGTATTGTTCTTGTACACTGAGTAGCAGAAAATGGGAACTGCAGAACCAGATATATCTGATGGATGAATGCAAATCATCGTTACCAATGGTTCTTTTGCTCATCATTATCATGTGACTATAGGTGGTAGATGCCTTGGTTCCCCTGGCAGAGATGTTTCAGTATGTCAGCACACTCAGGGGGATGACAAAGGGCCGAGCATCCTACACGATGCAGTTAGCCAAGTTTGACGTCGTCCCACAGCACATCCAGAACCAGCTTGCCTCAAAGGAAGAGGAAGTTGCTGCCTGAGTTCATCAACTGCTCTTGCATACAAATAAAATTTTGTTTAGTTTGGCCTGCAGAATGTGTATGGATAGAAGGATAACGTGAACATTGTTGAGTGAAGAGAGGTGGGATGGGGAGGTGACCCGCCAGATCAGTATTGCTTTGCAACAAAGATCGTGTAGTTGAATTGTAGAATCAAATGTTCTGCAATGCTTTCAAAGATTATTTTTTTTCACTCACATTAACCATATTAATTGAGTATAGATGTCAATTGTATATGTTGTTGAGAGATATAGACGTGCAGTGGGGCCATATAACTACTTGATCTGCCTCATTTATAGGTCTGGAGTACAGCAGTGTTATTATGTCCAGCTGGAGCCATTTAACTCTGGCATGCTGAGTCCAAAACATCTCTTCAGTAATAGGTAAGCTAGTCGGTCCCATTGGAAGCTTTAGACAAATGTGGTATTGCTCCATCTGCACGGAAAGGGGATGTGGTTGTGGTTGAGACTTTCTTTCCCTTAGTAGCCATTTGTCTTCACAGCCAAATGACTCAGCATGCCTGGTTTGGGTGCTCTCTGAGTGGGATGATGATCGGCTCAAGCACCCCAGCTCCACCCTAGTCGCTCTGATTGGACCCCTCCAGCTGATGGGTCCCACATCTAGTATCTCTCCGTGCGTGTCGATCCTTTCTTCTGCATGTAACCTTGAACCTCCACCCAGTCATCCTTTCTTCCTCCCTTCACTACAAATCTTGCCCATTTTCCTCTCTCAACCGAGCTCCATCGGTCCATCGTCGACTTATGCTTCTAGCCATGGTCTGTCCTAACTCTATCATCAGGGTCTGGTTTCTGACCCTCGTCCTGTGTGGATTGCTTCTGGGAGATGTACGGAGTGGTCGAGCGACTGCCCGGTATAGGGACTGGGGTGAGCCGGGAATTCTGATGCCGACGGAGAAAGAAGGCGGAGATGACAGCGAGCTGGGAGCTGGCACGAGGTGGGCAGTCCTCGTGGCTGGTTCTTCAGGCTACGCAAACTACAGGCACCAGGTAACTCAAGATACATTCAACTTTCTGTAGCTTTGATATGATATGATATAGGATGGGATGTGTGCCTGTAGGCCGATGTATGCCATGCGTACCAAATACTTAAAAAAGGCGGGATCAAGGAAGAGAACATAGTGGTTTTCATGTACGATGACATAGCCACTCATGTGCTGAATCCCCGGAATGGGATCATAATCAACCACCCACAAGGTGAAGATGTTTATGCTGGTGTGCCCAAGGTATGCCACTGTGCTCACCCATTTAGGCTACAGTTATGCTGATGCAGAGTCTTTTGAACACTGAATTTCTTGGCTAAAAACTGTCGTGTGCCCTAGGACTACACTGGCAAGGACGTTACAGCTGAGAATCTGTACGCGGTGCTTCTTGGGGACAAGAGTAAGGTGAAGGGTGGAAGTGGTAAGGTGATCAACAGCACAGCTGAAGACAGGATCTTCTTTTACTATTCTGATCATGGGGGGCCCGGAGTACTCGGTGAGTTTGCGGTTCTGACTGCTTTATTTCCGATACCTCTGCAACATGACACTGCTCCAAGAAGAGTCCTCCGGAATGTCTTAACATTATTCCTCTTCAGGGATGCCCAACATGCCATTTCTCTATGCTGGGGACTTCATCGAAGTTCTGAAGAAGAAACACGCTGCGGGAAGCTACCGGGAGATGGTAACCAACTGTAGCACGTATTCGAGTCAAGACCACAATTTAAACTTACCATGTGACCTTCTGTTTGATTATACAGGTGATCTACGTGGAATCATGCGAGAGCGGGAGCATGTTCGAGGGTGTAATGCCGGATGATCTGAATATATATGTGACCACTGCATCGAATGCAGAGGAGAGCAGCTTCGGGACATACTGTCCCGGCATGGATCCTTCGCCGCCTCCAGAATACATCACTTGCTTGGGAGACCTGTACAGCATTTCTTGGATGGAGGACAGGTAACTCAAAAGGCTTGAGCAACTCAACTCTGTTAATCTTTGATGATAACATGCATTCCAAGTCACCGGAAGAAGCTCATCTGAGACGTTAGATTTACTATTCATGGCTTTAACTTTCAGCCATACTCTGTTTACTTCTTGGTGGATGGTATCACAGTCTGCAGTATCCTTCTTCTCCCTTTTAACATCCCGTGCTCTGCTTTCCTCCTGCAGTGAGGGTCACAATCTGAAGAAAGAAACTGTGAAGGATCAATATAAACAGGTGAAACTACGGACCTCTAACTTCAACACATACAACGTGGGATCCCACGTGATGCAATACGGCAACAAGAGCATGAAGCAAGAGAAGCTCTACCTCTACCAAGGTTTTGATCCTGCAAGCATCAACCTCCCACCGAACAAGCTTGGCTTTGATGCCCTACTCGGAGTTGTCAATCAGAGAGATGCAGAACTCCACTCCCTTTGGCAAATGGTGAGTCCTAGAGTCTCTCTCTCTCAGTATTGCTATTTGCACGTGGCAGAAGCCTTCTGTAAGGTAATACTGCATGCCGAATGTTTCTCCAGTACAAGAGATCAGAAGGAGAGATGGAGAAGAGGAAAGAGATCTTTAGGGAGATATCGAACATCATGAAGCATCGGGTTCATCTGGACGGCAGCATTGAGACGATCGGGGTGCTGCTGTTTGGACCCGGAAGAGGCCCAGCTGTTCTAGGTGAAGTCAGAGACTCTGGATTGCCGCTGGTTGATGATTGGAAGTGCCTCAAGTCCATGGTAACTGCACCATTTTTCCCAACTCAAAATACTACACCAATGCCCACAAGCCTGCCATATTGCACTTGACTGATCCACAAACCTTGCTATGCAGGTTCGACTGTTCGAGTCGCACTGTGGATCCTTGACTCAGTACGGGATGAAGCACATGAGGGCATTTGCAAATATATGCAACAACGGCATATCTGAGGCCTCCATGGATGACGCCTGTCTGAGTGCCTGCTTTGGGAGGGAAGCTGGCCACTGGCACCCATCGAACATAGGGTATAGTGCGTGAATGTGGGGCTCTCAAATGCACGAAGATGGCCACAAAAGCTCTTTTCTTTTACGTATAAAAGTACGAATATATCAGTAAACCACCGACTTATCCCACCGACTTATCCTTTGGTTTTAGTTAGAATCCAGTTTCTTCTGATATGGTTATGCTTGAAGGCATGCATCTGAAAAAGAAGTCTCATGTATGCACAAAGTTGCAACTGCCTTCTGGCTATAAATGGTTGAGAGAACAAGGAAAGATTATATATATATAATGTCATGATGTTGTGTTTCATGATGATCCACAAAGTATTAGCTTTGGGGATTTGCACAACTTTCATGGCTATTCATACTTATATATTCACTATTTTTGTATGTTTTATTCAAATGTATTAAATGTTGGATTTTTGGATAGGACAAATGAGACACACAATTAGTGGGAAGTAATTGTCTAAAATTCCAAGGATAGGGTGTCATGCAATTAAGAATGACTGTTCAGATGGTCTACTCCGTTCACATGAATGTATGATGCTGTTAGTTTGCCCAAGTTCTATAGAAATCAGGGGCCCTCTGCAGATTCCTCTCTTATGTACAAAGTCAGAATTTGGGTTCTTGTATCTGTCTTTGCAAAGACTTGGTCCTTTAATTTGCATCACACAGGCCAGTGCTGGAATCACAGAATCCATCCCGATCAAGCAGTTTTTGAGGTGGTGTACTGAGAAGTGGAGAAGAAGGAGAGCCATATGCATTTCTTCTGCTATTTCCACATCCTAAGCTCTTTCTTGTGCTTACTCCGGTGATGGGATTTGTGCCACTTGCATATTTGCAAAGAGCCTGTATATCAACAACCCATAAGACCAAAACTTTTAGTTCTCTAATAGTGTTTTTTACTATCATGCCTTTCCTTTCCATACAATATATTTGATGCATATACACTATCAGAGGAGCAAAATAGTGGATTATTGTGTCGATAGAGCTAGAGTTATAAGCTAAGTGTTACCTGCTTTTGTGTAAGGTCCAATACTGCATCACTGAAGTCAGCACCTTCAATGATGGCACCGCCAAGATCGCTCCGGGTAAGTACCGATCTAACCAGGATTGCATTTGTGAGATTGGCATCATTGAGGACCTGTTTAGTCAAAAGAGCAAATTGGTTAAAACTTCAAGCAATGATAATGTTAATATTGCCCTTAAGCAAACATTTTACCATTGGCTTCGTTTCATATCTATCTTAGCATCAGTTTCACCATAAACATCTATCCTGTGTTTCTTTTGATTGGGTAACGAATAGCATTAGAAAATGTTGATCTAAATTTACCATTCGATCCATCAATGTGTCACTCAAATCAGCACCTGAAAATGGAAACAAATGCATTGTCATATTAAATGAAAAACACAGCAGTTATGGCTATGGCTCTCAGCATATAACCTTTTTTTTCTGTTTTCAAATAGTTAGATCAGATAGAGGGATATGATCTATACATAGTCAAGACAACAAGAATGCACAGCTCTTACAAAATGAAAATACCGGTGAAGTTTGCCTTATAGGCTACAGCCTTCTCAAGGTAAGCGCCATTAAATGTTGAGCCACTGAAGTCGGATTCCCTCATATCAGCAGATGTGAAATTAGCTCTTCTGTATCAGTCACTAAAATTCATGTCAAGCATACTAAACTCATGAATTCAAAATGTCTGTTTGAACACTAAGCTCTGAAGTGGTAACCTTAAATTTTCATTCACATGAACTGCTTTCCTGCAGTAACAAACCGAAAACCCAATTGGGTTCAGTATAGGCCAACAAAACCAGGAAAAAGGGGATAACTGAAGTACTATATAATATATAGACTGATTAAAGAACCTGAGATCTGCAGATCCATATTGTGCAGCAGATCCAATTCCAAACTCACCACGCGTCTCGGCCTCATACTTGTTGAGATCAGCACTTGCAGGGAAGGAGGAACTGAAGCTAATTACTGCTGCTGCCAAGGCAGTAGACACCAATTTCCGCCAATTCTTTGAATCTACTCAGACAACACAAAAACAACCATGAAGATAGCATGATGCCTGCTTTCTTAAAATCACTAGACCACAGCTGGAAATGGTATGCCAAATGCAAACAAAGTGTGGGTATAGACTCCATCGAAATGTGGGAATTGAATTAATTATAAGAATCAATAGCAATCCTGGAAATAGATAAACGGCTGCTAAGAACAATATTTGAGGGCAGAATTGATTCATTCAGCTACATTACAAGTCACCATGCTCATACTCTGCAGAAACAACTTCATTTAGGTCTGAAATCCTAGTGCGGTCCATTCACTCTGCAGGTGGAACAATGGATGTAAAACACCATCAATCTAGATACCAGTGCAAAGGTTGATATAGGGTATCCAACTGCACTTAGGCAACACATGCCCAATCTCCTAAAGAGAAGGGCACTACAAGTCGACAGAATTGTTCACATCCCCTTTCTTCCCACTCTTCATCCTACAATCGAGTTTGGCGGTTGATTTCAGTTACAACGAGGCCCCTTCACTTTTCACAAAAAGGACATTAGCACGCAAAGTAAGCGGATACGGAATGCCCTAGAGCTATTCGATTGTGCTTGAAGGTAGTAGGATCGCACCAAATCTCCTTTCTTCATGGCATGGAATGTTCGTACCTAAGAGAATTGACGATAAGGGTACCGTTCTGACATACCGTGAGACCTTTCTGATGAGGAGTCCAGGTGGCAGGTGATGCGGGTGGCCTTGGGAGAGAGTCTCGGAATCTTCTGAGGGTGATGAGAGACGGCCATGGATCTGAGGGACAGAGTGGCGATGGAAGTGAGGGCAGCAGCCATAGCGGATGACGGGGGAAAGAGGTTGAAGCAGAGGGGGTTGAACAACAGAGGAAGACACGTACCAGTATGGAGGATATTTTATGGCTGTGGTTTATCCACATGTTTCCGTGGAAAAGGATTGGTCGGGATGACTGATGAGCCCTCTCGCAGTTACAAACTTCTAACTCCATAACTCATTATTTGACTTTCCACTTGGACAATTTTTGTACCATATTTCTTCCCGATTATCCATTTGTACCTTCTTCTTCTTCTTGAAAGGGAAGTGCAGACTCAGTGCCAGTAGACCAAGCATGGAAATGGATGCAATGGTTTATGTCATCGGAAGCAGCAGCATCTGTAGACCAAGCATGATCCAGAGTAATGACCATACAACACTTTTCCAAGGAAATTAATATTTTCACCTAGAGGGCCAACAATAATGAACCTAAAATAAGTCCTAAAACATGCCAAAAATGGCAGGAAAAAGGGTCTACGGCTACCATCATATACATTGTGCACCAGCCACCCTAAAGAAATAGGAAGCAAAGTTGAAAAAACAGAGAAAGATAAATTTAGCATTTTTTTACAATTTGTAGATGATGAGGAAGCAGTGCAATACTGCACGAGCGTCGTAGACTAGCAACTCCCCGTTCTCACCACCAGCGGAGTTGAACCCGACCTGGCACTCCTGAAACGAGTCCATAACCACCTCTCTCTTCGATACCCGACCCGCTATGACTCGGCAGACCAGCATCGCCCTCCTCCCCCTGCCGCCCCCGGCGCCCTCGTGTGCCCGTGCGCTCCCGGCGAACGTGCAGACCGCCGCCGCCTTGCGCACCTGCAAGCTACCCCAAACTCCGCTGTAGTCATTAATGGCCCCTGAGCAGCAACCAGCGGGCATCGGCCCCACGCACTGGAACCGCATTACTTCGTTGCCGTCGGCGATGCACCGGGCATCGTCCTCCCACGCGCCGGACTTCACTGCCTCGCGGTACTCCTCGAAGCGGGCGGTGGCTCGCGGCCCATTCTGGACCTTGAATATCATCTCCACTTTGCCAGGGAATGGCTTCGGGCCCCAGCTCGAGTGGAAGATTATCTCCACCACTCTGCGGGAAGTGTGCCCCTCGGGAAGCTCGCTAAGAGCTGGGTAGGTGAGTCCGGCCGTCGTACGGACGGAAAGCGCCGCGGCCGCCGCCCGGGGGCCCACTGCCGTCTTCGTCTTTGTGGTAGACTTCCTCCTGGCCGTGGGAACGGGCTGCGGAAGTAGCGGCCCTTGGCAGGCTTTGGGATTCCTTTGCTTCTGTCTGGCGCTATCGACGACGACGTCCTTGAGGGCTTGAGAGCCGCTCCTGCAGCTGGAGGAAGCAGGCGGCCCCGGCCTTCTCAATCTCCGGTCGTGAACGTCCTCGAAGGCTCTTGATTTGCACTGTAACGACTTGACCCAGCCGTGAGCCATTAAAGGAGTACTCCGACCACGTCGAGCTTTTCCGACAAAGTAGTCTTCGCTTCTGTCTCTCGCGTTTTCTCTCTCTACTGCTCCCTCTTCTTCTCTCTTCGGTCTCTCATGCCCGTGACTCAGGAGGAGAGGAAGACTGGAAGAGGGAGGAAAAACGGAGAGAAGAGGCCATGGGCCACGTGTACCGGGCGGCCTGCTTCACGCGCACTAAATATCGAGTGAGTTTTATCGGATTTCGAATTAATAACATCTAATCTAATAAAAATAAAAAAAGTGTAATTAATTTATAATATTATAAATATTAATTAATTTTAAAGAAAAATTAGTATAATAAATTATTCAACGCTCGAAATCCGAGTTCGAGTTTGAAAATTACCCTATTTATAATTAATAACTTTTAACTATAAATTATATTAAAAACAGTTATCCGTTAACGTTAAATTCTCTTTCAAAAAACATACAATTTCTAAATATAAATGATTTATATTTTCTTTAAACTCTTTAGCCCTATTATTGCGGATACTGCAAATTAACCTATCATGGAAGTTGCAGAGTGAGGATGGAAGAAGCAGGGACAAGGGACAGAAAAGTGCAGCATGCACAATGCACAGTGGGAAAACTGATTCAAAGCATGTGCCTGTATTATTATTATATGCATTGCTGGATTCAGTAGCTTTGCCTCGGGATAATGGCTTCTCGTTATGGCTGTGAGAGAAGAGAAGAGAAGAGACAGCATCGACATGAGTGCACATATCATACTATAATTAGATTATTCGACAATCTGGGAAGCTGTACCCTATCCTATTAAAAAAAACTTGAAGACCAGGTTGTGTTGCATTTATCTTGGTAGCGTGCTCCATTTTGTTTGGAGTATATTTCATCTTTTCCTTCATTTCACTCAATGCCCCAAATACCATCCTATTCTTTCCTTACTAGGCTCGCAATGTTTCTATGGCAGCAAATTGGCCCCATTATTGTGACCCCAAAGCCTCTTTAAGTTTTCCTTCTCCTATGCAGATTACCAGTATACCGTTATAATTTGAATTGATCCATTTGAGCATTATTAATTCATTTAAAGTGCATAACTCTCCTGGATTTTGGTGACCGGCTCCACTCATCCTTCTTCTTTTTTTTTTCTCTTTTTTTTCCATTGTTTGTATTGTTTAAAGTCGAATCAAAGTTCAAAAAGCTATGCAATCCACTGAAACTCCGTCAGGTCAGTGTTGCTGTAAAAGGCGAGAATATCTGAGGATGATCCGACAGTTTTCCATATGATATCCAGCCAGCCAACTGCCAGTCTCCCTGTTTGCTACTCTTTGACAGTTGACTATCCTACTTTTCAGGGTACCAACTAGACCCCACTGGCTACAACCAAGAAAGGTGATGAACCAAGAAGAAATACCCTCCACCAATATCACGATGTATATATTATTTGATGAGAAAATCCCAGTCACTGTGTAATGGATAATTCAATTGGTATGGTGCCAAATACTATGGACATAGAAAGGAACCTGCTTCTAGTTCTACCTGCCTTACACAATGATGCATTTATCTGCAGAGTATTAGTTAAATTTGACAGGAAAAGTCTTCAATTGAATACCCACTTCACCAAGGAAATAAATTCAATCTAAACTCAAACTTGAATTCCAATAAATCCCATCTCCTAGTAGGGTAAACCTCATAAATGCTTAGGCAAAATGTAAAGTGGGTGTCTTACTATCCATTGGAATGTTAATGAAAAATTGTAAAGGAAAGTGCCCTTCACCAGCCATTGTGGCCTCACAAATC
Organism: Trapa incisa; assembly: GCA_030064435.1. NCBI lineage: Eukaryota > Viridiplantae > Streptophyta > Magnoliopsida > Myrtales > Lythraceae > Trapa > Trapa incisa. The sequence continues at coordinate 17,285,203 of CM057773.1, read as the reverse complement.
TACTCACTAGCTTGGAAGGAGAAACCAGTCGGTGAGTAATTACTAGCTTCATTGTTCAACCAGTATTAGATCTCTGCACACTGACAAGCATAGGGCTTCAAGTTAGTGGTCGATCACTGACATAAGAGGAGGACGGAAATACAAAATGCAGCCTTCACCGACAGATCCGTCCCAAAAGGTGATGGGCCGACCTACGAGGAATAGTCCTCCTTCATGGGTCTTGCTTCATGGCAGCGCCTGTTCTGCAAGAAAACTGATTCTGCTCTATCCTAGAGTATTATTGTGCTTTTGTTTGGCACATCTTTGCGCTGCAGCTAGAAATTTGTGAAACACCGCAGAACATTTTTTCCTGATAATTTTTTTTCTAACATCGAGTTTTTGCCTAAACATCATCAACACAGTACCATCATGTGACAAATGTCGCATCGCTTCTAAGGGATAAACTTTATCAGTTGTGAACACAATTCACTGATTGTTTTGCTTTTCAAATTTCGAACGACAAGGTGGACTTGATTGATGGCATTGTCAATTATATCTATCGTGTCGGTGGGTGGTGAAAGGAAATCTGGAAAACACCAATACACAAATGGTAGCGAGTCATTTCTCCTTTTTCTAAGCCATCTTGTGGGAGGAATCATGCAGTTTATGACACTATCTTTGCCTTTGCAGAGGACAATTTTCCTACAGTAGCCAATGCAGATAAGATGATGATTTGGGACGTTGTGTTTCCTAAAGCTGGAGATGGTCCTTATCACTGTTATTAGTCATGGTGAAAAAAGCCACCTTCTTGATAAGCTGAACGACTTGGCCTGGGACCTGCCCATGAAGGATCAAATCTTGCTACCTAATCTACTCATGATATGATTTAACCTTCTTCTTTGGTTAATGTTAGGAGGAATTTGGGACGCCAAGCTTTTCAAACGAGGTGTGACACCCAAGCATGCAGGCTTAGCTTTCCAAAGTATCTGCTTTAGTTAGTCAATTCTGTCCTTGGGACCCAAAAAGTCTGGCTTTAATATGCTCATTTCTTGCACTTATAGGTTAGAGTAGGTATACACTCTACCACTAATCCGAATAGGCAATGGATCAAGTGATCTATGTGTGGAGCATGTGCTTATCTATTCTAAAAGGAAGTGCCTTTGAATTCCATAGGTTTATCAGATCCGGCGGTCACAAGATTGCAGAAGGTTTGAACTGCCCTCTCGTGTCACCATTCCCTTTTTTTGGCAGGATAAGTTGGTATGGTGTGTTTGCATATGAACAGTTTCATGTTTGGCTTATATTGCACCGAATTTAAGGATGACCCATTATGTGTGAGAGAGAGATAGAGTGTGTAGTTTCATCACTTTTGGATCTTTGATTCATTCTATGTATCTATGTTGTGGTTTTCTTATAATGGCAAGAAAAGAACAAAGGCCCAGAGGTGTTCGAGATATGAGAATCCCTTACAGGAGGCAGCTAGCTGTGAATTCAAAGGGTACACGGTTTCACCATTTGGCATAAAATTATGCTTTTACCAAAAATGGTACCATTGCAAAGAAGAAGATCTCCAACACTAGATGGATCATTGGATGCCATGAGGCAGACCTAGCATCGCCGCCTCCGGCCAAACTTGGGAGAGGGAAATGGCAATGTTTCTAGAAAGCTAGTTTAGGGTACGCAGACATTGACCAAAAGGAGGTAAGCACATGTTGTGCTGCTGGTGAGACACAAACTATGACTATGACATGACATATGATGTGGAAATTGAAGTGATGGCCGGGGTGAGAGCGGGTGCTCAGTAGGGTACACGATACTTTGTTGCTTCATGGAGACAACACCATTATATCACTATCACACGGTGCATCTTGTCAGCATAATGTTATACCTCTGTGCATTATGCACACTTTTCTCGTTTAAAAAATAAGAGACGCTTGATGAAGATCCAACCCTTCAAATATCTTATTAGTTCATGTTGTTTTAAGGTATGGTTATCAAATAACACTTTTATATATAATTTTAAACTTGAACTCAAAAAACTATTTATTAACCGATTATTATTTTTTTAATTTTATACAATTAAAATAATAAAGTTGAGTTGGATATTTTTCCATTCTATTAATGTAAATTATTATTCGTTTCTCCATTATAGTGTAAATTATTGTGTATCTACTCATTTACTTTAAAACCATTAGAAAGTATTGCATATGGATGAAAAGTTGTCTAAATTTTTACTTAAAATTAATAAATTAAATATTTTTCCTAAATAATCATGTATACCACGACAGTTTTAGTTCAGATATTATTTACCAGCTCACTTTCTCTAACATTACGATAAAGTGAGCTAGTACACAATATCTAACCCTAAATATTCACTTAAAATTTATAAATTTTAAGTAATAAAACACTTAAAAAAACCTTATAAATTTATAAAACATATTTATTTTATCAAATATCTAATTATATTTTCAACAAAAACATTAAATTGATTAGTGAATCATTGTTCTTCCTTCATTAAAGAATACATTGTTTTGCTCTTCATAAAAGTAAAGCTAAAATATTTTTTACTTGCCGCATGATGGAGGAATAGGGATTCAAGTTGATTGTTTAAGAACAAAAGTGTAATGGAGTTATTGCTCACATGAATGACTTGTACCACTTTTTTACACTCCCAAATGGACAAAAGGAGAAAAGAAATGACCAAGGCAATAATGTAGCCCAAAGCTATTGGCCATGGTGGTAGGTGGAGAGAGATAGAAAACAAACATGATATAATTGAGTAGAACAGAAAAACACATCAACCAAAGCTCTTCAGTACAATTAGGCAGTATTTATATTCATCAACCTAGTAGGTGTTCAGTTTCAGGCAATTATATAGGAAGAGATGAGCTTGAATAGTATGAGAATGATCTTCCAATGCCAACAATCTGAAGTTATACTTATAAATAATATCTTATATTAACTAAAATTATTTATAAAATTGTAATTTTTATAGTATTTATAGTTAATATTTTATAAAATTAAAAAAATATTTTAGTATTTTAAATTTATAAATTTTATATAAATTTAATAAAAGATGAAAAATAAACCTATATATTTAAAGATACAATATCATTGTCACTATCGTCGTAGATATTAGGGAGGGACACGATATATAGCGGTGGACTCTAATATCTCCATGAATGGCCTCCTAAAACACTGATGGTTTCAATTGCTTTGATCCACCAAGGTTTTTGCCCATGGTGGAAACTGGCCTTTTCATTGCCCGTGAGTGAGTAGGTCTCATCGGAGACGCGCGTCGATCAGTCACGTTCAAAATGCGTGTTAAGGAAATGCATCCGCTTTGCTGTATATCGTTGGAGAGCCATTGCATCGGGGACGTCTCCCCGGAGGCTTCTGCCTTTCTCTCCCGTGCCCGGACCATGCCGGCCGAATCTCTGGATTTCTCCTCCGGATCCGATGGAAACGCCGGCTATCCTCCGGTTGGATCTGAGCGTACATTCTCCGGCGTTCTCTACAAGTGGACGAATTACAGGAAGGGGTGGAGATCGAGATGGTTCCTCCTCCTGCGCAACGGCGTACTCGCGTATTCCAAAATCCGGCGGTCGGATCGCCTGAATTTGTTACCCCCGAACGATGACATTAGGTTGATTAGAGATGTCTCCAGCAGTAATTTCTCCAGGATGGACAGCCGGAACTGTACGAGGAATCATCGTAAAGCGGTTGACATCGTGCAGCATAAGGTAATTACACTTGGCTGGGGAAAATTAATCGCTGATTAATGCTCAAAACCTTTTCATCGTAAAACGAACAATTTGTTCAACACGTTCATTTCCACGTATGTAAACATCGCTTAATTGCATATTGACTGCCACAAGCAATTTTGTAGTCAGAATCAGATTTCGTAACCTGGAAGTATAGTATCAATTACTTTCTGTTCTAGTCATTGCAAGTAAAATTGGACTTCATTTGTCCATAGTGGCACTGTTGAGGCCGGTTTGCAATGTTTTTCTTCTTTGGGGCTAGACCAATAAGCAACACTTGGATTTAGAGTACGTATTCAACTTTTTCTTCTACCAAATTGTTGAGTAAAGTCAGAAATCCTCTTCCCCAGGCGCTGATTCGAAAAGGCAACTGCATCGATATCTGAGCGTCATATGTAATGGACCGTTGGGTTTCTCGCCATGTTGTTACGTTATAACTAGAATTTCTTTCTTCCCTAAAGGCCTTCATCACGAAGCCTTCTTTTTAACTGACAAGAAAAACGAACACTTGTACAATTTGAATTCTGAGTGGGTCACATCGGCAGGTGCCCAGCAAGTATATTTAATGAGGTTGTAGGCCAAGTATTCAGGCCTGGGGTCACTCCCTTTGGCCTACCAAGCCACCTCGAACACCGTTCTTTTCTAATAAGCTCATTATCCTTTTATCACTTCGCCCTTGCGCTGCTTTGCAATCTAGGTAAATCCAACTTTATTTGAAAGGGTGTGTCGTCTTTTGGACCTTTGTTTTCCTTTTTCCTTTTACGGACTCTGCGGTGGTGAACTGGTAACATCTGCGGCATGCTTCTCCGGTAACTTAGGGGTTTCTTCTGTCAGTTAAATACTACTGCTTGTTAATACTGGGCGCTAGTACGAACTTATTTTCAAATGTATGAATATACTTGAACGTATTCCATGTATGGGTAGATAGTTGTAATTGTGTATCTGCCTTCCAGAATTTTAGAGCTCATTTCTCAGTGCACAGGTATTTAGTTTCTGATTCTTCTTTTGCTGTTTATCGATAATGCATGCTAGATTTATCAGAAGGGAAATCTGATCTCATTCATTTGAAGTTATTAAATTGGTTTGCTTCCACTACTATAGTCTCCCCGCTTGTAGCCTTGTAGGTATTAGCTTGGATACCTCCTTCATCTTAATGCTACTGCAAAACATCTCATTTTCTGAATCTCTTTTGACAGTGTTGTCTGAAGTTTTATATGATATTTTTACACTCTTGAGTTTATTTTATAATTTTCTTGGCAGTTGCTAGTAAACCTTCCAGTCAATCAATTGTATTGTGATCTAATTATTATACTCTTTGGATATTGTGCCCTTGCAAATTATCGTATCTCATACAATGTCATCTACTTGAACGTTAAACGCATAAATTTTCAGATCTCATCATTTCGGGAGAGCAAGTCTGATGATAGGCGATTCTATATATTCACTGCAAGAAAAACTCTTCATTTAAGAACCAATTCGAAGGGAGATAGGTTAGCTTGGATACAAGCTCTTATCTCAAGCAGTAGTACACTTTCTTCAAGGTTGCCGAGAGATCTGTTTTCTTCTATACCACCAAAGGTATCAATATCAACTGAGAAACTTAAAACACGGTTGGCCCAAGAAGGAGTTGGTGAAAATGCTGTTGAGGATTGTGAATATATAATGCTTTCTGAGTTTTCTGAAATTCAAGGACAACTCAAAGAGCTCTGTGAACAACGGTCAAATTTGCTTAACACATTGAGACAGCTCCTGGTATGCAGTTGATGCCGTGAAAGATTTAAACTTTAATATTTGGTCGGTCTCAATTAACAGTTTGATCAACATCCATGGTTTTATAGTAGGATAGATGGTTGTGATATTTTTGTTTAGTATCATTGTAACCCTTCAAATAAACAAATGCTCTCATCCATTTTGAAAGAGTTAACAGACTATTTTTAAGTAATTTGAAAGGTTTAGCAATGATTCTTCACCATTTTTGTGGCTTGCAGTCCACTAATTGTGAAGCTGAAGCCCTTGGAGTTCATATTTGTGATCAATACTTGTTGAGGAAACATGAATTTCCTGGAAATGGACATGAAAAGTATAGTGGTATTTCTCTCTTATGGCTTTCTATTTCGAATATATGCCCATTCTAGCCATTCTGTTCAAAATTTCATTATACATCCCAGCAAAGAGAAGTTGTTCATGCCAGATTATGGTGCTGGTAGGTATGATGTCTTGGAGTTTGCTTAACCTATTATGTTTTTCAGAATGCAGCACTACTGATTCATCAGATGACATAGAGAAGCAACAATCTGATGAAGTTTCAGATGAAGATGAAACACTCTTCTTTGATGCAAAAGAGCATTTTGCTGACCCTTCTTTTAATTGTGGGGTCGTAATGAGAAATGACAATGAAGAAAATGTGCAGAAGACTATTTTTATGCAGCATGATAACACAGAGAAGATGAACAATTCTAAAGGAGTTTGTGATACGGAGAATCTTACCTTTGAGAGACGAAAAAAGCTTCCTGACCCAGTTGAGAAAGAGAAAGGGGTCAGCTTGTGGTCTATGATCAAGGATAATGTGGGGAAAGACCTGACACGAGTTTGTCTCCCAGTTTACTTCAACGAGCCTCTTTCATCTCTTCAGAAATGTTTTGAAGATCTTGAGTATTCACATATTCTGGATCAAGCATATAAAGATGGTAAAGAGGTCAGATTTATATTAACTTATAGTTCAAACCTATTTTCCCAAAGAAACAGCTAAATGGAGCTTATACTCATATGTGAAATACCAATGTACTATAATTGTTGTTAATTATCTATTTTATAGGGAAAAATCCTGTTCTCTTGTGTTTTCACTTCCATATGCTGCTTTTAAAAAGTATCTTTACTGTGCTTTTTTCATATATAATGATTTCATACTTCAATCTGGGGAAATGAGTTTTTCTAAATTGCAAAATTTCTGCAAAAAATCTTATTCAAGGATCTATCTGAAGATTACTGAACATATTTTTAGGGCAACAGCCTTCTCAGGGCTCTGAAAGTTGCTGCCTTTGCAATTTCTGGATATGCTTCTTCGAAAGGTCGACACTGCAAGCCCTTTAACCCCTTGCTCGGGGAAACTTATGAGGCCGAGTTTCCCGAGAAAGGAGTTAGATTCTTTTCCGAAAAGGTAAGAGTTCAATTATTTTCCCAACAAGTAAGCACTTATACAATGATGATCAGATTATGTGCAAATGAATGCGCCTAACTGGATAAAAGGAGTTAACTGGAAATTCCAAATGATGTTATCTTACATGTTCTATCAAATTCTGAATTTGTACACTCTGGATGCAGATCTTTATTCTTCTTGAGCTAGAATAGGTGGCAGAAATCTTCATCTTCAAAGGTTTTCCCAATAGTATATCTAGTCTCTGAACTAACTCCGGATATCTGGACGATGAAGGTTAGCCACCACCCTACTGTTATTGCCTGTCACTGTGAAGGCAGAGGATGGAAATTCCAGGCAGACAGCAACTTGAGGACAAAATTCTGGGGACAGTCTATCCAGCTTGACCCTGTGGGTGACTTGATCCTGGAGTTTGATGATGGTGAGGTCTTCCAATGGAGCAAGGTATCTACCTGAAAATGTACTTGGAATTATGCCACTTTGACATTTTTCAGTTACTTGACAGGAAGAATTTGTATGTCTTTAGGTTACAACCACTATTTACAATCTAATCCTCGGAAAAGTATACTGTGATCATCATGGAACAATGCAAATAAGTGGTAATCGCCAATATTCATGCAACATAAAGTTCAAAGAGCCATCTATTCTTGTGCGAAATCCTCACCAGGTTAGTGAGATTTTAATTTCTGCGATTCAGGAATTTCTTCCAAATCCTCTAAACCTTTGTCCAATATCGAGCTTTCATATTTAGCCCAGCTATGTTTTATATTTTCAATCTCAAGTTGCAGTAATATAAATTCTGACGTGTAATTCCATTCAACATTTTAGGTTCATGGATTTGTTGAAGATGCTACAGGCAGGAAATGTGCAACCCTGTTTGGGACGTGGGATGAGTCCATGTACTACATGGATGGTGAGGTGAATAGCAGGCCCAAGGATTTAAGTGCCTCATCTAACAATGCATATTTGTTATGGAAAAGCAACAAGCCTCCTCCTAATCTTTCTCGGTACAACTTGACTTCATTCGCAATTACACTAAATGAGATGACTCCTGGACTGCAGGTAAATAAAGGAGATTAATATTGTTAGTAGTTCTATCACACCAGTTTCCAGTTTCTTGCATATCCCTTTCTTATTATTCTTTTGTCATTATATCCTTATTTGTGATGTGTGATGATGGATTAAGGAGAAACTTCCACCTACTGACTCTCGACTCAGACCTGACCAGAGGCACTTAGAGAATGGAGAATATGAAAAGGCAAATGCTGAGAAACAGCGTTTGGAGAAGAGGCAGAGACTGGTATGGTTGATCAATATTTTTCATTGGATAGACAGTAAGAGAAAGTATGAAGAATGGCAGATGGTTCATGCGAAGAGAATGATATAGGATAGTTCATTTTAAAAATTCTCCTTCTGTATGAAGAATGGCAGATGGTTCACCTAGCTTGCTCTTATTGTGTTGCAGTCAAGGAAATTACAAGAGAGTGGGTGGAAACCCAGATGGTTCCAACAAGAAGGTGAAAATGGACCATATCGGTACATCGGTGGATACTGGGAAGCACGTGTGCAGAAAGTTTGGGATGGATGCCCTGACATTTTCGGGGAATTTACAGTAGATATTTCCGACACAATCGAAGATTCTTGATATTGTAGGTAATATGTTCTCTTACTGAACATCTCCATACAAAGCATAACATGTAACCTGTATTCTAGCCTTAGGAGAAAATTTTTTGTAGTTGAATGGACTGCCTACATATGGATTGTGCAGAAAGATGTGCTCCAATCGAAATAGCAATTAGTTCGTCAAGTCCCTTGTGTCACTTTACTTGAGAATGACTCAATTCTTTTTGGACGATGAAGGTAAGTTCTGAGGATGCCTGCCTGCTAGCACATGATGGTGCTGGTCAGCAAATTTGGTGAGGCTGCTTTCATGAATTATCCATGAGAGGTTACTTCATGAGTCATTCAAGTTGAATTGACTAAAGACGGCATTCAACTATGCAAGAACTAATCTCTGTTTGGATCTGTCCCTCGAAATATCAGCAGGTAACCATTTCACAGTTACCTCTGCATATTCTATTCTCAATAAATAAATAGTTAGGAAATATATTAGCATGATTTTTTATTCCTTTTATATACACTACTATTAGGCATTAGCTATCTATATAAGCCTAATGAGAGCCACCCCCCATAAATGACCCACTAAGTGTTGGATTCTGCTTGTGAAGCCCACGAACATGCAATCCAGATCAACTCACTCCGCTAGGTCAGGATGAGCAAGTATAAAGAGGACATCAGGGACACCCACAATATATGAGTTGGCCCAGAGGCTTTAGAAAAGTTCTCCGATGTCACAAGTGCCGGCCCTACCGCGAGGGCGAAAGTAGATGCACAAATATTAGTTGGAAAGATATGTTAGGGTCTAGTGATGCCGTCAAAAGGACAACATCACTGGTTGACGGTGACCCTGCTTTGCTCCATCGAATTAAAGAAAGTTCCTGCAGATCTCAACATTACAGTAATCTTGAACTCTTAGCATATGGCACGAAAATCGGAGGATGAGCTGTGTCCTGCCTCTGGTGTATATAATACAAAGTAATACACGTGAACCGAACCCTTCACCCAAATTTTCCTCTTTTTTTTTTGTTTATGGTCTTTATGCCTTAGAGTAGCTTCTTTGCATCATGAAAATGATTGCCCGCCAAATAAGCCGCGATTTATATGCCGCCGAAATTTACCCAACGCCTGTCATACAAGAACACTGTTGGTTCGCATGTTGAATCACCTTTCAAAATATAATTATTTGTATTTATTTAAAGATGGCCCACCTAAATTGTTTTGGTACTTTTCCTCTTGGATAAATGATTCTATTTAATTACCGTGTATACAACCCAACCCAAGTTCTTGTCGTCATTGTTGTCTCTTCTCTTCCTTCCATGCAATAATTTGATAGGTTTCAGGCTACGCCATTTAAATTTGAAACAGACCATACACCAAGATGGGATCTTTTTTGTGGTGGAGAATTACCACAGCCCCACATGAAAATGCTTCTATTTCCTCTTTTGTTTTTTTAACTATTTAAATTATTAATTTATAATAAAAATAAACCATGCACAGTAAAGGGTGCAACACCCACCACAGAAAGCAAAATATCTGGTGGGGATAAATAATATTTTAATTAGTTTGGGGGGGTTCACGGGTCGCCTCAGGATTAGCCAGTCCACTGAAAATCCCTTGGACCCATGCACAGTAAGAACGTATTGCTGACACGTGCAATTTTTGGCTCCTATGGACTCCCCCACCTAGATGTGCTCAGGCCAAGAGAGTGTTGGTTCAGTGCAATATCCTTGCTTCATGCAACAAGCATGGCATCATATAATGAAGACACAGAGAGGAGTCTCCACTTTAGCATATATACCTTTTAATCGATTTAATTGTTCCAAATGTCATCTCCATTTATGGGTTGAAAATGGATGTTCTGCCTAACAACTGGGGAAAAAGATACACAGGTGTGGATGATATGTCAAGAACTTGGAAGGAAGGAAGAGTGAACATGGCACAGTGGTTCTGAGATCAGAGCGAAAATGGCATGCATGGGAAATGTAATCCGGAGGAACCAAAACTACATGGAAAAATCACAAGAAGTACATAGCTTGTTCTTGCAAGAACAAGCGTCAAAGGCGGATGACGTTTCCTTTTGAGATACTAGGCACATTGGAAGTCGGAGGGGAGCTGCTTGCCGCACGTGTTGAGGAGCAAGCTGAGGGAGATGGGGATGTTAAGGTTAATCCCCAGGATGTTGGCCTTAATGGCAGTGCAGAGGCACACTGCGACTTCCAGATCCAGGAGCCCTTCAAGTACTGAGCAGCATGGCAGGTCAGGTGGGTTCCCAATGACTGCATTGACGGGTCCATTGAGAACATTAGTGCACACGCCGAGCTTGAGGGCGTCCCTTGGGCAACTTGCCTTCGGTGCCGGCTTGGGGTGCGGTTTGGGCTCGGGGCAGTAGTTGCAGCCGCTGCCCAGGGAAAAGAAGAGGAGGTTGAGAGCTAGGAAGAGTGCCATTGAGAATCTCTTGGATGGAGAATACTCCATTGTTGATTGCCTCAGTCAGTCTCTCACACTATGGATGACGATGGGAAAGATAGTGAAGATGAGAGGTTTATTTATAGGGAGTTATTCTGCATGGAATGTTGAGACAAACTTGCTTGCACTACAATTTCTTTTCTAGATAGGTCTTTTAGACACTTATTTGGTTTTATAATGTTATGATGATAACGTAATGGGTTATTAATTTCTTTTTTATATTTTTAATTAAAAGTAATAAATTATAAATAATATAATTTTTTTAACCTTATAAATTTATAATATTTTTTTATTTTATTTTATTTAATATTATATTCTCAACCCAAATTCTACCACTACCAGTGAAATTTGCAGTCGGGCACTGATGTGAGTAATATAGAGCCGACTGCCGACTACGTATGAGAAAGTAGGGTTAATCAATAATGGGTGAGAATTATTTATATTTAAAATTCAATATTTTTATATTTTATGTAACGTGGGATTATAAGCCGAAGATGGCATCTCTAATGAACCTTGCAGGTGTCTGGCGAGAGCATAAAGTGATCGTGGTAGTGGTACTAACTATTAGCATTGAAATATCTGCAGCCGGGCATTTGGGATCACAGGATCGACCCATCACCCACATGTTCTATGCACTCCCGTGAGTCCCTCCTTTGCAGAAAGCCAGCACGTTAGAACCTTGAGATTGATTGATCCCTAGCTAGTTACCTAGTTACCCATGATCTGACGTGGCGGGGGTGGTTTTCGCCCGTGACACTTTCTTCCACAGGGACACTTCCATCTGCAACCTGCTGCCACGTTTCCATTTTCCTTCTCTTTTCGACAAGCCCTAATTTTCTTTATTTAAAAAAGAAACCCAGTAAGGATATTTCGAACAAAAGCGTTTATTTAAATATGCCATGAATTTCTACCGTAGACAGATGAGTTTCCATGGCAGCAGCTCCTCCTAAACACGTTGACGTACAACACAGGGCCATAAATCAGGTAGATAGAGAGTACTACGACAGATGATAAATAGTACAACAGAGGGCCTGCTGAGAATGCAAGGTTTCAGGCTATCCCATTCATTTTGAACGGAAAGTGATGAATTGCAGTAGCTTTCAGGTTGCAGGTCGGTGCTATGATATGCCCAGTTTTCATTCAGCATCATCCTACCCATGGGCGAAGGAGAGTTGCATTGAATTTCTACTGGTTCTTCATATATACACTACTACAGTAAGTAACACCATCGAATTTCTATTACGTGAGGAGGGCATTGGATTCTCTTAGCTGATTGTATAATTGAATCCATCATTGCAATAATGCAAGGAGAGTTGAGGGTTGTCATTAGAACCCGCAATGCAAGGTCACACGTGGAGGTTTTCCTTGGACGGCGTACTATTTATTGTGCTCATTAATTCCTACTCTTTTCCATGTCCACTGCATGGTCTCACTGCCCAAGGAGCCATGCTGGTAATATGAATCTCGAACGCGTTGAATAGGGTCCCATTCAACAACCAAAAAACAGCTTGGTTCGCCCGTGAACAGGTTTTGGCGCAATTCCCTTCTCCACCTGATTGGATGAGTTTCTTGGATTGTCATACCGTGTTTGAAAATTATTAGATTGTATCAATTCGCATTTGAACCAGATTTTAGCCCATAATGGATTTGCTCAATCACGATCAATGGCATACTCTGGTTTTGGATCCAGCATGGGATGTTATGTCATCGATGTTCTTTTTTTCCTTTCGTTCTTTCTTGTCGGGCAGCATCTCAAATACACGTCCAGATATCTATGTTTACTTGGGTAAAGGAAGACTTGGAAGTCAATGGTTACTTCTTTGGAGCCTCTGTATATGCATGAGCTTTCTTCCTCGTACTTGATCGCTCAATTCATGAAACTCACAGCCACAGATGTACCATCTTGTCGTTATACACAATAATTCTCTTAAAACACGAACGCACGCGATCGTACAATTCTTCCCAACATTTGACAAACGCAGCTAGCAACATACATAGAAGATACCATCTACCAAGAGAAAAAAAAACATGCATAGATGACATGCTTGCTGAAGGATCGGCGAGCAGCAATATCGAATCCAAACCAGTACCCAACTCAACACACCCAAGTAAAAATTTCACCTTGAAAAATCAAACGCGGAAGTACTTAGGGCCTTCCTAGGCGCATTGGAACCCGGAAGGGACCTTCTTGCCGCAGTAGTTGAGCAGGAGGCTCAAGGACACCGGGACGTTCAAGTGAATGCCCAAAACATTGGCCTTGACGGCTGTGCAGAGGCAGACGGCAGCCTCGAGATCGGCCAGCCCCTCGATGAGGCTGCAGCAAGGGGTCTTGGGCGGGGTGCCAACCACGAGGTGGAGCAGGCCCTTGAGTACATCAGCGCACACGCCTAGCTTGAGGGTGTCTCTGGGGCAGGTAGCCTTGGGCTTCGGGGTTGGCGGCAGCTTCGGGGTTGGCGGCAGCTTCGGGGTGTGCGGCTTTGGCTTATGAGAAGGGGGCGGAGGGCAGGGCACGTAGGTGGAGCTGACTAGGGTGAAGAAGAGAAGGTTGGCTAGAACGAGGAGAAGAGCTTTGGAGGTCATCTTGAGCAGCTTATTGACCCACTTTGTTTATGAAGGATATATGGAGAGGGAGATGTATGTGGATGGCCATTGAAAGGGGCTTTGTATTTATAGATGGAGGCTTTGCATTACTCATTGAGTCTACTTACGCTTCTCATCTTTTTACCTCAAAACCCTTCAACTTGACCTAGAATAAAAGAGAGATTCGAGCCAGCTAGTGAACCATGTAAGCACATTATGTGCCAAAAATCAAGAGCAAATTGGCGTGTGATATGGGCGATGATGAGTCGTCGCAGGGGTCGACGATTCTTGTAGTCTTGTGAGATGCTTAGTTGTCAATCTCACCGACTTGAACTGGCCCTCACTCTGTGTTTTCAGAGAAACCCTTGTCTTCTTCCGGGTCGCCAGCGAATATTTCTTGCCCGACAATCTCAATCTCATTAGCGTCTCCAGGTTGAGGAAGTCGTTAAATTAGATCAAATATAAAAAGTGTCGTGGGTGATAAGTTACATTAATTACAATTAAAAACTTTTAAATATATATATATATATGACTTTTAACGTTAAATGTCACATTTTATTAGGGAAAATAATTTTTGACCCATACATAACTCGACACTGAAAACATAATTTATAATTTGTATGAGTATTAAATAAAAATATTCAAATTTTAAATATATTATTTTCACTTGTACTAGATGAATAATAATACTCGACTAATATATATTATTATAAATTGATAATTGGTGGAACCGATTAATCTCTAATTGATTGAATATATGTATATTTAAAAATAATTACTTAGTATAATATTTTTAATTTTATAAACAAATGCACTTGTATATTTTATATAACAAGTTGAATCTTATTCCAAATAGATCTAAAGAGATTCTTAGCTCTCACGGGTTGTTCTTTGAATAATAAAAAAATAATTTAAAAATTGAATGATGAAACCCCCTTGAGGATTTACTTGGACACACAACACAAGTTCACAGGCTTGATGGGCAAACTAAGATCAACATTACAAATGTTAAGCTTAACCCTAACCAACACAGAAGACAAACAAGCCCTGGGAGCATTTTCTGAAGCACACTTTGCCTTGTCAAGATGGCTCCTTGAGGACTTGAAGAGTTGGATATATATAGTCTCCTTATGCACACTTGAAGCCGTAGGGCAACTGCCTCCCGCAATAATTTACCAGTAGGTTGAGAGACACGGGCACGTTGAGGTTGATGCCAAGGACGCTGGCCTTGATGGCGGTGCAGAGGCAGGCTGCGGCTTCGGCATCGTCCAGCCCTGAGAGGAGGCTGCAGCAGGAGGTCTTGGGAGGCGTCCCCACCACCAGGTGGACCAATCCGCTCAGCACATTTGCACACACGCCTAGCTTGAGGGCATCCCTAGGACAAGCAGGCACCGCAGGATAGGAGTGGCCAGGGATCCGGCCAGGTTGGGAGTGGCCAGGGACCCTCGGGATCTTGGGCGGATAACGGACCTGCGAGGAGGGGACGGGGGCTGCTGAACTGGCCAGTGAGAAGAAGAGGAGGTTGAAGGAGAGGAACAATGCAGCTGACCCTAGAGACTTTGGAGCCATAGCAGAAACTTGACAGTGTGAAGTTGGAGGGAGTGATGAGGATGGTGAAGATGTAGGGTTTTATAGTGATAGGAAATGGCAATGGAGGAGGTGAATGGGGGGTAAAATGGATAGGAGTGAACAGTTAAACTGTGAAACACAGCCTGGCCTGTCATAGGCAACTTTGCCAAAAACAACAAAGAAAAAGCCTATTGACTGTGCATCTGCCTTTCAAACAAGCAACGACACAAATAATTATATATACCACAACTTGGAAGCTATATCCATGTAGAGCAGTCACCAATCAATCCGTGATTTTCTGTCGGTCTTCTGCAGCATTCTATTGGGTCATATCGCTAATGATTAACAGTAGTAGGTGGATACTTTGGAAGGACCATTTGAATCCCCTCAAAGCCTTGATGTCTAATGCCCTTAGCTAGGAACCAGCTGATTAATAGCTTGAATCAGCCTGTAGCAATTAGAAATAGTACAAGATTCCAGTATGACCCACGCGTTTTACTTGGACCCACAGATGAATAATGCTCCGAATCTTTGATTCTGTCATCGTCCACATTTTCTTCAATCCCTGTTTCCTAGCTGTAATGAAGTTCATCTGGAAGCCATAGTCCTTCCTCCACACTCGAGGCGTCATCTCATTGAGACCACACTCGAGGCATCATTTTATGGTTTGGAGATAGTTGACCTAAAAATTATCGTTTGGAGGTCGAGAGTATTAGGCATTTTATGGGATGGAAAGCATCGATCATGATCAGTCAGTCCTACATTGAAATGGGACTTGGAGATAGGAGGCGGCAACAGAAAAACCAGTAACCATGAAAGCCCACTCCCTTAAAATATGTCAACACATTATATAAAGTCTATAATGTCGTAAAATATAAGGGTTATATTATTGTTTTTGGTTACATTTCCTTCGGGCATCGGACATGGCGACGGCGTAAGCACTCTCGATCTCGAATCCCCCACCACCTGGCGGGCTCCGGCAGTAACTATGCAGAGGATTGAGCCCTCGGTGAGAGTAGTCGCCCGAGGCGAAGATCCGGACCCTGGGGAAGAAGGGGCAGTCCAGCATATCGCCACAGAACTTGTTGGGCTTGGCGTTCACCAGGGTCCAGGGCTATCTCGTCCATGAGGTCTTGGGTAAGGATGGTCCAGGGATGTCCATGCGGACGTTTGCCGCTCCGAAGATGAATGAATACTTCAGTGTCGCAGGTGGTTGACGTGGTGTGGCGGAGAGCTGGACGGTCTCGAAGAAGGCGGTGGTAGTGGTCAAGTCGAGGTCTCCGGTCCGGGGCCTCAAAATGGGTTCGAGTGGTTCTAACGCATGGCAGATCAATCTTTGTGGTCTATACGGAAGCTGATTCGAGAATATGAATGTTGTGGGACGATGTTGCCAGCCTCTCCGAGTGTGCAATATTAAAGATCCATTTATGATAGGGAATGGAAGCACATACATTTCACTTGTAGTTGCAGCAGACTATATACAGCTTGTACATGACATGATCATCCGAATTCACATAAACACGCACCATGATTAGGAACATATGAAACTTGAGAAATGGGAAGGGATAATGAGAGAGGATATGGTTCCATGGGTAAGAACTTCCGCCAATTGGGGTCAAGTGATCCATCAGTTGAATGCCCTTAACACCCGAATGTATTCTCTCCGCTGTAAGTAACGTAAAGGAACCCATCTTCGTCCTTCTTCTCTTCGTATATTGCAGACATGATTGCCCCTGCAAAAATAATAATAATAATAGCAAGCTTCATGGTACAATCAGAAGGCATTCCATTCCATTTTTGCCAATCGGATGTCTACCTGTTGATGGGAGAACATTGTCCACGAAAATGAAAATGGCCTTTTCGGCACTGAGTTTGATTCTTTTGCGGATGACATACACAAACTGTCCTACAGTAAGGTCAGCAGGGACAAGGTACCTGGAAATGGTAAGATATCTGGGTGAAATATCAATTAACCAAACGATCGGTAGCACTACCTATCTATCAAGTTAGCAAGCACAAATTAAGATTCAACAATATAATAAATTGATTTGTAAATATGAAAGGGTAGGCCGAAAAACCAAATCATAGACCGACATCAAACTTTCTTTTTTCAATTTACACAGGCCGGAAGTATAAGGAACAAATGGTCCATGTGAAGAAAATTGACAAAGAGACAAGCAAAAGCAATCTCACTTCTTCTTGTCTATGTTTGGTATATCACTTCTCTCAGCTTTTTCCACAATTACCTAAATATCACAACACAAAAAACAAGTCAGTTAAGCAAAGCAATCCATGTGAACAAGGCAACTTAAAATCATCACAAAGTTCAAAGCTCATACAAATACAAGAATGCTGATTAAGTTTTCAGAAAAATTAATATTGAAGAAATCATCTATAAAGGATTGGGCCCATCTCTACTTAAATAAAAGCCATGTGAGTAGTGAAACCCTTCCAACTTTATAAACCAACAACACTTTTCTATTTTATTCAATATGAAATATTATTCTCAACACTCTTGAAATGAAACCAGAGAAAAGCTGCATCAGGCCTATTAAACCCACAATAACATTATATTTTATTGAACAAATTAGGTTGAACACATGTGGATCAGAGTCACATATTAAAGAAAAGACGACTTGTACTTACAGGAATCCTATCTGGGTACTTCTCTCTGATCCTCGCGGCTTCTGCTCTTCTCTTCACTGTACATACACACAAGGCAGAATCATCAGGCAAATATAAACACAATCAAGCTCAAAAGCATCATAAATGAAACAGATAATTCAGAGGTGCACCAATGCAACGGAAAACATACCAAGATCATGCTCCTGCTTGAAATAACTCTTAGTCATTGCACCTAATATTAAAAGAGAGCCAGTATCTGATTGAGCTTTTCCTGAAGAGAAGTAACTCTTCTGTTTATCCCTCCAACAAACAATGAAAAAGTAGCATTTAAGTGGATAAAATAGACAACTAACACGGTTCACATCACTACATCAGCTCTTTAGTTCAAAAGGACATGATGAATAATTGATGATACAGCGCACACGGAATGATTGAAAGACATTAAACACATCAAAAAGAAAGCATTCACTTAAAATGGCCTATCCAAGGAAAAACATAACTTTATAATAACAAAAAAAAAAACTAATGCGGACTCCAGTTTCAGATTTCTGTAAATAATCAAGGAATGGGACATCTCTTGGAAATTTCTATTCAGTCTAAACAAGAGATTTAAGACTCCAAGGAAAACTCAAGCAAAACCCTATATATGCATATTTCAAGACCAGCCCCTCCGAAGTAACATTTGCCCTCATAACAGTGAATTAGCGCAAAAGATTGGAGCTTTTTCGTAGTAACAAGAAAAACTTCAATCAAATGTTAAACGATAAGGTGACCCAAGACAAGAATCCGATCAGATTGATTGATCGAAATGATCAGAAAGATATGATCGGGAGGCCAGATTAAGTCAGATATAAAAGGAACGATATCAAACCTCGACAAGACCCAGAAGAGAAAGGGAGAGAGAAGCAACACTCTAGCTCCTCACGGGCTCGGCTGAAGAGGATAATGGAGAGATTAAGGGACCGCCCCTTCCCTTTGGCTTGCCGTTTCAACTACTGGCATTTGACCTTTCCTTTTTTTGGAAAAATAAATAATAAAAATATTTTTTAATCCACAGCAACTCATTGTCATTCATTGCACTGCATGAGAAAGCTACATGCAAGAGAAACCATACCCTGCTCCAAGAAACTGATTCTACAAAAGTTCATCATGCGCTGGCTTCAGAATTTATTCTGAAAATCTGAAGAAGGGGGCATCATGTCCGCAGTGATAACCCAATGGGATGTTCTTCACCATCACTCGATGTTGACCTGGAAGACATTCTTCCTCTCCCCCTCCTTCACCTTAGGGACCACCACCCTCAGCACTCCGTTCTTCATCTCCGCCTTGATCTCCCCGAGCTTGTACAGGTTCTGGGGGAGCTCCAGCCTGCTCGAGTACCTCCTACCGCTGCTTCCTTCGACGCCCTCCTCCGACTCCTCCTCCTCGCCTTCACCTTTGATGATCAGTGTATTCTGATCAATCGAAACCTTCACACCCTCCTTCCCCAGCCCCGGCATGTCCATACGCAGGAACAATGCATCATTGTCCTCCTTCACATCCCACGATCTCCTCGACCCACATCCTCCGACCGAGCGGGAGGTGAGGAATGGGCTCTCCATGAACTGGTCCATCATATTCAGGACTTGACTCAGGCTCCGCGTCGGAGAGAAGGGATCGAACGCATCTACAACCGAGGAAACAGCTAAATGACTAATCTCATCTACCCACGATCACACGTCTAAATCATAACTCGTTAGAGTCATCGCGCCAAACAGTTTGCAATTCATCAGGACAAGGAAATGGAGCTTCCGGAACTAGTACCTGAGAAGAAGCTCGGTTCCCGGCGGCGGGAAACAGTCCGTTCAGGGCGGCGATCGACTTCAATACCGCTGTCATACTCTTCCTCGAAGCTCTTCATCTGAGCGTTAGTGTTGAAGGAGCGAACAGCAGCCGGAGCAACTGCGGCAGAGCGGATGGGATTGCCCACGCTAGAGAGAACAGTAGCTGCCATTCGACGAAGAGCAACGGATGATGCCATTGCTAAAAGGAACTTCTACTTCGGGAATTGTCAGTGTGAAAAGCCATGGATGCTTGGATCAATAAATAGGAGGTGGCCATGCTTGGGGAAGGGGGGAAAGCTGAGAAGATATGCTTAAAGGGAGAATTGTCTAGATGACAACAGAAAGTTCCAGAAGGCAAGTGAAAGTTCCAAAGCCGAGATTCAAGGGACTAAAAATTAGAGCAAACCTACAAATAGTCCCTATTTTACTGAACCATCAATTTAATCCCTAATTTAAAAAAAAAAAAAAAAGAATCAAACAACCTCTAATGTTGTTTTGATGTCATTGCCCTGCTGTTCTGTACGACCTTATTAAACATTGGATCCAACCATCTTCTGTCTGATCAAAACATAGACTTTACAAGTTTTCTCGTCCCAAAAATTTACCCTTTTAAGCATTAAATTGAGGTACCTCAAGAGACAAGACCATTGGCACTGTCATTCATCAATTGAACCTCTAATTTATATTGGTTTGTTGAATATAAATGAATGGTAACAAGTATTTACTATCCTTAGCAATCAACCGGAGGCCACCTGTGCTTCTCCCTCTCTTTCCACTTCCATGGCTGCCCGAAAATATATAGTCTCTAATTTTGAATAGCTCTCCGCTTGTTGTGGGAGGCAGGATATTCATCGGTAGAGGATGAGATAAAAACGGTAAATAAGACGAGAAAGCTTTGGTCAAGAGAGGTTGGTTGCTCGCTCGGTTCATGTTCTCAGGTGTTGGAATCAAATGGTGATGCTGATGATGCAGTGCGAGTGAGCAACAAAAAACCGTGATCTTTCATAGGAACAAGATCATATCACACAGGGAAGAGCCGGAAATGTGGCTACAGAAGGCTCGCACACAGAAGAAGCCCTCGAGCAATGGGCTGGTTGCGGTGGCCATAGACAAGGATAAGGGAAGCCAGTACGCCATCAAATGGGCCAGTGAACACCTCCTCTCCCGCGGCAATACCGTCATCCTCATCCATGTTAATCCAAGTAATCTCCTTCTTTTGTACACGTAATTTTCTGGGATGTGTCATTCAGACATGATCTTCTTTTGGGTACAGTTTCTGTTCACCGTCCGGATGCCAATGGTGGGCCGGCATCCCCCAACAGGCAACGTCTCGACAGGATCACCAGAGAGCTTTTCATGAGCTTCCATTGCTACTGTACTAGAAAGGATGTGAGCTGCATATTCCAACTATAAAATGAAACATTCCTTTTGGACCTTGCATTCAGCATTGCAAGTGCATTTCCTGCATTTTTCCCGTTTCCTTACCTTTGTTTTTCCCCTCTTGTTGCATTAGATTCGTTGCTACGACGTGATCCTCAAGGACACCGATGTGGTAAAAGCACTGGCCGACTATGTTTCCTCGTCCGGAATTGAAAACTTGGTCCTCGGCGCTACATCTCGCCATAGCTTCATCCGGTATGCGCCTGGAGAGCAGAATGTTTTCTCCTCTGTCTGCAAACCCTACTTATGTTCATGTTCTGATCGACCGCAGATTCAAAGCGTCATCTATCTCATCTAGTGTGTCAAAGGCGGCCCCCGACTTCTGCAACGTGTACATCATCTCCAAAGGAAAGGTTTCCACCATGAGAAATTCCTCTCGCCCAGCTCCCTATGCATCGCCATTGTTGGAGCAGATACACAATCTAAGAAAAGAACGCACTGAATCTGCACAAACGAAGTCACGTAGCTTGAGAGGTCGCTTGATTCACTCTCAACTCTTATTTTTCACCCACCCGTTTGGTCACTAACTCTTAATGGCATAATCTATTACTGCAGCAGAGATTCCCATGAAAGCACAATCTGCAAATGACTATTCCTTCAGGTGAGTGTTCTGTATTTTGCCGTACCACATGAATCTTTGGCAACCACCCTCGTCAGGATCACTGGCAAGCATTTCAGCTCTCAGTGTTATTATCTGCGCTGTGAAACAGGCCACCGTTTAATAGGGGAAGGCATCTATACGGAGGGGACACGACTGATTCTGAGACTGACATATCATTTGTGAGCTCAGAGGGGCCATGCTCCGATGGATCCTCCTTCTTGTACGACGCTATGGATGATGTAAGCATTCCTGGGAGGCCCTCCACTAGCTCAGAAGTCTTTGGATCTGTTCACTGGGGATCAAAGTTGAGTGACCACAGCTCTTTCAACGATCTCATGTCCGTGTCACGCCATAGCTTTGTAACACCCGATTCACCTTCATTGCATCACCTGGTAAGGAAAAATGGACCCAACAAGTTTTTCCATCTTTCCTCCCCTCAGCCTCTTGAGAAAAGGGATCCATCCCTACTATATGATCATTTGGAGATATTTTTCAAGGGCCTGACAGTGAAGGAAAATGGAAATACATGTGCAGGATGAGGTGGA
This sequence comes from Trapa incisa, assembly GCA_030064435.1. NCBI lineage: Eukaryota > Viridiplantae > Streptophyta > Magnoliopsida > Myrtales > Lythraceae > Trapa > Trapa incisa. Next base: position 17,263,037 of record CM057773.1, on the reverse strand, counting down.
AACCGAAATAAGGAGGCTAAAGCTAGAGCTGAAGCAGACAATGAACATGTACAACACTGCCTGCAAGGAGGCACTGATATCGAAACAGAAGGTCAGTTGAAAATATAGATCCTTCACCACTGTCTGTTTCCATGGGTTATTGGCAATCATTCCCACCATATAACCTTCAATATCTGCTGAGTACAGGCCACGGAGCTACACCTCCGGAGACTCGATGAAGAACAGAAACTGGAAGAAGCACGGCTAGGTCAGGAGGCTGCACTCTCCGTTGCAGAGAAAGAGAGAGCCAAGTGTCAGGCTGCCATGGAGCAAGCCGAGAAGGCTCAGAGGATTGCAGTGCTGGAGTACCAGAGGAGGGTCGAGATGGAGATGAGATCCGGAAAAGAAGCAGAAGAGTTGGGGAATTCCATGGGTGGATTTCACATGGAAGATGCGAGGTACAGGAAATACACCATCGAGGAGATCGAGGCTGCAACCGAATGTTTCTCTAAGTCTCGAAAGATCGGAGAAGGCGGATATGGTCCCGTTTTCAAGTGTTACTTAGATCACACGCCAGTAGCAATCAAGGTCTTGCACCCTGATGCAGTGCAGGGAAGATCACAATTCCGGAAAGAGGTAAATCCTATTTCTTCTACTCCAATGGCTTGTTATATATGATACAATTTTCCCGTTCAATCCAACATTGCAGGTGGAAGTTCTGAGCTGCATAAGGCACCCCAACATGGTGCTTCTCCTGGGAGCTTGCTCCGAATACGGCTGTCTTGTCTACGAATACATGGCTAATGGGAGCCTAGAGGACTGTCTTCTGAGAAGAAGCGGCACACCTGCTCTCACTTGGCAGCACCGGTTCCGGATCGCTGCTGAAATCGCAACGGGGTTGCTTTTCCTCCACCAGACCAAGCCGGAGCCCATAGTGCACCGTGACCTCAAGCCGGGCAATGTTCTGCTTGATCACAACTTCGTCAGCAAGATCAGCGACGTGGGGCTGGCAAGGCTAGTCCCTGCTGTGGCTGAGAACATGACAGAGTGCCACATGACCTCGATGGCAGGTACTTTCTGCTACATCGACCCCGAGTACCAGCAGACCGGGATGCTGGGTGTCAAGTCGGACGTGTACTCTCTGGGGATAGTGCTCCTTCAGCTGATAACCGCAAAGCTGCCGATGGCCATTGCCCACCATGTATCCGTCTCCATTGAGAAGGGCACCTTCGAGGATGTCTTGGACTCGTCCGTGCCGGATTGGCCGGTGCAGGAGGCCATGGATCTTGCCATGATAGCTATACAGTGCTGCGAGATGAGACGCAAGGATCGCCCTAATCTTAGTAAGGTTGTGCTTCCAAAACTCCTCCAATTGAAGGACTTTGCCATGGAGAAATCCCGGGTTGGCCACTGGCATTGCGGCGGGGGCGGCGGTGGCGGTGGTGGCGACCCTTCCCTAATCCAGAGTCATGCATCTCAGGTGAATTTGCGGCGCTCTTCATATTTTACATACGCATTCCATGGCAAACTTGGAACATACTAAAGTTTTCTTCTAGCAACTCTTCACGTGGGTCAATGTAACTGCAGGAAGAAATGAGTGATCTGTCTATTGGGCACTCGCGAGATTGGGAGACGCATTCAGAAGCATCATCGATTGCAGCAACAAACTCATGATCGTGACGGTACCGAAATTGGCTTGCAAGTCTCTGATTTGGTTTCTAAGTTGTTCGTAGTTACATTATAGGGTGAGTGCATCCCATTAAAATTAGAGGAGATGGACAGAATCTATTTCTGAAAAACGTTTATTATAATTTTTCATGTGGACTAACAAGACAATTTGATAATTTGTTAAAAATTATTATTTCTTATTAATAAAATATTTTTAATATTATAAATTTATTACACCTTTTTATTTTATTCAATTTTTTATCATATTATTAAAATAGGGGTCGCATTCGGGTAAGTCGGATTTATTATCTCGGATTAGTATGGATGTGAGTACTTATAAAAATTTGGATCACTTCAAATATTATAAATAGATATCACTTTTTTATTTTACGGATATACTCAATAGATTAATCATAAAGTTTTTATTTTACGGAAGCCGAGACCAACTGGTCTTTACTTATTCCTGCATTGCACATGTTGGCTATCATCCTTGTGTACTTCTTCCCATAGGGAGACAAAGCTCCGCAGTGTTCCTCGTAGGTCCTCACCTGCACCCACACCCACGTGGTTAGGTTTCCATCACAGATCATCATACCATATTCTTCCAGGTTATGGGATGCTGCAGAATTTATGTACTATGCATTTCAATCCGTAAACTATTAACAAAAAGTGTGCTGATGATTCAGTGATCATACCATTGTCTTGAAGCATTCCCAATCATCGACAAGAGGCTGTCCTTCAGGACGGACAATCATCGAACTTGATAACCCATTTTCTTGGCCAAACAATATCTCTGAAATCTGCTGATTCCTGCGATCCACTTGCTTCCTGTGGAGCAACTCATCCTGAAGCATCTTGCGTGCTTTCATCTTCTCAGAAGAGCCATCCAACGCTCTCTGGACCTAAAATAAAATGGATGAACAATATCCACTCAGTAACTTCAACTTAAAAGTCCCGAGTGTAATTAAAAACGATAACCTTGTGATTCAGGTAAGCAAGTTTGGCGTCGCGTTGGCTGATAATCCCTCCTAGCATAGAATCGGTGGCCCTCGAAGGGCAGGCCAATGAATCAGAGCCATGACCAGGATAGTTTGGACCCATGAAAAGTGAACGGAGATCCTTGCCGAGAAGCGTGTCCCCAATCTGCATAACATGCGAGGCATGGGTCCTCTTCTTAACCTGCACATGCGGCTCGGCAATCAACCTTACCGGAACCGCCGCTTAGGTTGCTCTTGTCCCCCAGGAGGACTGCATACAGGTTATTCACATTTGTGTGGACTCCTGTATAATCCTGCTGAGTAGAAATATGCAGGAGAAATCAAATTTAACTTCAATAAATCATCGTAGATAGTAATTTGTAATATTTTATGCGATATGTATATAAAATTTGAAATGTATAATTTGCTTATGGAGACAAAACAAAGGTGATATGCGCATAATGGCTGCATAGAGTGGGTCCATGGACTAATGAATGGTGGGTACCTTTGGCACTCCACTGTAGACGGTGGGGCCATGTGGCTTATTAACCATGAAACCTGGAGTTGGCTATACCATCGTACATGAAAACAATGATGTTCTTCTCCTCTAAACCACCCTGCTTCAGTATTTGGTAAGCATGGCTCACATCTGCCTACATAAAATAAGTAAACTGCCCATATAAAATCAGGTAAACTAGTGAACAAACATTCCTTGTGTTTTCAGACATGTCTGTCATACTCGCTTTGGCCCAACATAAGGCCCATAAGGTTGACGACTAGTCTGACCCAATATCCTGGCCCTTTTAGTAGAATCTGTTTCGACCCGATTTTGAACGGACACGGGTAACCCGACCGGGAAGAGGCATGACTGCATTGACGCGCGCGCGTCTGTTGTCATCGTAAGTTCAACGGTGCACGAAATTAGGGCCTGGAGAAACGGTAAACATCCTGAGCCTGAGTACGTCCTCCCTCCCGACAGTCCGGCGACTGTTGCGATCTTAGAGCTTTCCTTGGAGATTCCTGTTTCAACGGAAGAGATGGGAGCTCATCTGTGCACATGCTGCTCGTAGTGCCAGTTGAAGCTAGTACTGGAGGTTCCCATTCATTGATGAGCCCCGAGTGATTACTGTTGCCGATTAATATGTCGGAGTGAGCTGGGGTCGTCTGATCCCATCTAATTATGTGGTTCACTGACGTTCTTTAGGTATGCTCCTATCATCTACACTTCCCTTTTTCGATGTTCATACCATCGGTTAGTGGTTAGTCCATGGCATCATCGGGCTTCAAATCCAATGAATACTAGCTGGAACTGATAATGGACGAGCCACCAGGGATAATCGGGGTTGGGTAACCCTCTTTTTTCCATATTTTATAGCAATTATTAGAAAGGAAGCATGAATGGAATTTTTTGCATAACCGAGAGTAACTCTGATTGTACTGATTCTCCTAGTAAGGTCATATTTACTGCCATTAACTTAATAGGAATGATCGGAACAGGAGAGGGTACAGTGGTTCAAAAGAAGAGGATTCCATTCCTAGGGATGGATGGTTGACAAAGTTGACATAGTACTGGAAACTGTATAGGAAGGAAAACTTTTGATGAGTGCTATCCTCTCAATTCTTTAATTATTGCTCTGATATCGCACGTGGGTTGAAATATCTTCAAGGAGAGATTGAGTGTGAAAATACCACTGCAAATTGCCATATAATATTCATATCTACTTGGTGATAGTAACACGTCCATTCTTTTTTTGATCTCTCAACTGTACTTTCTAGGGACTTCCAACCAATTCTTGCATGAATTACTGACAATCCAATAGATCCAACAATAATTTCTTTATATATGACAAATGGGCAAATACCTCCACGTGTGTATGATGGATGCCTCTCATCTGAACTATCAATTAACCCTTTTAATGTTAAATGGCACAAAAAAAATCATTTTCCTTCCGCGCACTATTTGTGTCGATGAACTTTTGGTTCTGAACTTGGAATATTGGATTTAGTCCAATGTTTGAAGAATTGTTTACCATCCAAGGTGGGGAAACATACCATTTAACTAAATAAATACATCCAGAAACGATAAATGTATTGGTTGGTTTTTCATTTCTTTCAAAATGGAATCCATTTCGAACATTTATCCAATAATTCCTTGAATCAACAATGTACAAATATCTAAATAGATATATTTAGATTCCTTTTCAAACCTATTGTCAATACTAGGAAGAAGTGGAAATAAAATGTATATTTATATTGATATGAGTGATATAATTATAGGTACTTTTACCAACCAGTTACTATAAATCTGGATGGTGCTTGATTCTGCCTAACTGTCTTGGTTCTCAATGTGCTTCCTTGGTTCTTACTTTGACGGGTCTTATTCTTTCCCATCCTTGGTTCCTACTTTGACAGGTCTTACTCTTTCCCATCCTTGGTTCTTACTTTGACGGGTCTTACTCTTTCCCATCTTGGCTTCTAGGAACCCTTAGCCTTTTTATTGAAATTTGTGACTCAACTAATCTTTCCTTGACCACTCAATTCATACACTACACCTAATTGGGGCAAGCAGTTTTTGTCACAGTCTAATGTCTGTGTGTTTTAGTGCATTGCTTCTGACTCACTGGGTTGTCTAGTTACAAGGTACTGAATCTCCCATGGTTTGCAGGAATTTGAAGAGAGAAGACAGGAAAAAGAGCATTATCAGCTTTGGTATTTCAATTTTATGGAGTCCTGCAACTGCTTTGAGCCACATTGGCCAGCTGATGAATTGTTGATGAAATATCAGTACATCTCGGATTTCTTCATTGCTCTTGCCTACTTTTCAATCCCACTGGAGCTTATCTACTTTGTGAAGAAATCTTCCGTGTCTCCATATAGATGGGTTCTTGTCCAATTTGGGGCTTTCATAGTCTTGTGTGGGGCAACACATCTTATAAACTTGTGGACTTTTCAGTATGCGTACAAGGACAGTTGAAGTTGTTATGACCATCGCTAAAGTTTTAACTGCCGTGGTGTCCTGTGCTACTGCACTCATGCTCGTGCATATAATCCCTGATCTGCTTAGTGTAAAGACTAGGGAATTATTCTTAAAGAATAAAGTTGCTGAGCTTGACCGAGAAATGGGTCTCATTCGCACACAGGAAGAAACTGGTAGGCATGTTAGGATGCTGACTCGTGAAATAAGAAGTACCCTAGATAGGCATGCCATATTAAAAACTACTCTGGTGGAACTGAGAAGAACTCTAGACCTAGAAGAGTGTGCATTGTGGATGCCTACCCGGACAGGGTTGGAGCTTCAGCTGTCATACACTCTTCATCAGCAAAATCCGGTTGGATACACTGTACTCATCCATCTTCCTGTAATCAATAAAGTATTTGGCATTAATCGTGCTGTGAAGGTATATCCCCAAACTCTCCAGTTGCAAGGACTCAACCTCTTGCAGGCAAGTGCATTCCTGGGGAGGTTGTTGCTGCTCGTGTCCCTCTCTTGCATCTATCAAATTTCCAGATTAATAAGTGGCCAGAACTTTCAACAAAACGTTATGCTTTAATGGTGCTGATTCTCCCTTCAGGTAGTGCTAGGGAGTGGCATGCCCATGAATTGGAACTTGTGGAAATCTTGCTGATCAGGTATGAACCTTTACTATTGTTTGGTACTAATTATTCACTTTTTGGTGTTAATGATTCCCAGTTCCATCATATTGTTTGAACATTTCTACTATGAAATAATTGAAAAATATAAATAAAAATGTTAAATTGTTTCATGGTGTTCCCTGTGTGCTGATACTATTAAATGAATAATTAGTACCAAAAAGCAAGGCTCTCATCACCAGCCCTAAGTGAAGAATGTGCAACCCTAGATTATATTTTATCGTACAGTGTGCAGTATGACATTATTTTTCATGTTGATAATTGATTGAGAGTGTATATTTACAACTTGATAATGTTGGCTCAGGTTGCAGCGGCTCTATCTCATGCAGCAATATTAGAAGAGTAGATGAGGGCAAGAGATCTTTTAATGGAACAAAATGTTACACTTGATCTAGCCAGGAGAGAAGCTGAGACAGCAATACGTGCCCGCAACGATTTTTTGGCAGTTATGAACCACGAGATGAGAACTCCAATGCATGCAGTTATTAACTTAATAGGTATTAGCCCTCAAGATCTTCCCAAGTTATTCACTAGATTTGCTCAGAATCAATCTAGGTCTTCATCTAGGAATTCTGGTGGAAGCGGGCTTGGTGTTGCCATTTGTAAGAGGTACAACATCCGTATTGACATCAACTACTTAGATTGAGTATGAATTTTATCTGCAGCTCTTTATCATACTCTTTCCAGTAATCAAATGACTGGAACTTAAATGTTTTCCCTATTGTGATGACTAGGTTTGTAAATCTCATGGATGGGCATATATGGGTTGAAAGCGAAGGTCTCGGTAAAGGATGCATGGCAACTTTCATAGTAAAACTAGGAATTCCAGAGCAACTGAAGGAAACAAAGCTCCTTGTGATGCTGAAAATTCCTTCCAATCATGTCTGCTCTTATTTCTCTGGGCTCAAAGTACTTGTCATGGACGAGAACAGGTTAGTGGGAGGCCCCTGTTTTTATTCAATCCCCTGAAACCACCTTACATGCTGTTTAAAAATGCACTAAGAGACTATGAACATCACAAAGCTAAGATATTGCAGAATGTGATGTTTTCTGCTGTTATTTTAAATTGGTATTCTTTTGACAATGATGATTGTTAAACTTGCTTTGTTTAATATACAGTGTTAGCAGGGCCGTGACAAAGGGATTACTCTTGCATCTTGGATGTGATGTGGCAACAGTTGGCTCGAGCAGTGAATGCTTGCAGGCTGTCTCTCAGGAGCACAGCGTGGTTTTCATGGATGTTTTGCGCCTGGCATAGATGGCTATGAAATAGCTGTCCAAATACACGAGAAATTTGCAAAGCGACATGAAAGGCTCCTTATAGTGGCACTAACCGACCGTGCAGATAAAGTAACCAAGGATAACTGCACGAGAGCAGGGATGGACGGCTTGATTCTAAAGCCGGTTACACTCGAGAAAATGAGGAGCGCCCTGTCAGAGCTACTGGAGCACCGACTTCTGTTCGAGGTTATTTAAGGTATGTGCAATGTTGTCCATCTTCAGGATCAACCTACACAGCATCCTCAAGAGTATGATATTAGGTTTTACTATCCCTGTAAATATACTACGTCAATCTAGCATAGTGTGGAAAAAGGGGACGTGCTGTAACTACTGCAAGCAAGCTGGTTATATGCCTACTTCTGGATCTGAGTTCGACCATTGAAACCTGGCATTGTAACATGTTGATTTGTGTGACTTAAAAACAGGCACCCGCCTTTGTTGAGATCATGTAAAAAAGGAACAGTATATTTCATGCATGTGTGTGCGTCATTTCCACTCCCTTTGTCCTCTGATCTGCCAGGATGGGTTTACGTGGGGCGTGAGAAGTCTGTGGGTATGCCTATATTTGGCCTCATTTGATTGGAAATCCTCCTGCAAATCCTTATAGATGTATTATGATGCTTCATAATAAATGACAAGTTTACTCGAGGGCTTGTTACTGCGCGAGAGAGAGGGATTAGGCAGAGACTGTTTGTTGCCTTCAGTCAATCTATGTCTGCTGTATCATCATTTATATACTGCTCCATCCTTTCACGAGGCAAAGTCGCAAGTCTCCTACATAATGAAAAAATGCCCAAAGCCCTCTTCACAGGCACGTCTCTCTCTCTCCCTCTCTGAGTCCCCAAAATTCCTTGTTTCTTCGCCCTTCAGTCCCCTCTTACTCTACTGTATGCTGATGTCTTATCATTTGCTTATTGTTGTGTAGAGGGTGCGTGTGTTTTGTATTTTTCTTTGATTTCAAAGCTCTCTTGAAGGAAACTCGCGCCGCACCTTCTTTTGTGGGGGTTCGGTCCTCTCTTCTTACTGATAAAAAGTCTGGTGGAAAACAAACATGGCTTTTGAATCACAGTCGCAGGAGAAGGGCTTCGTCGGCGCTGCTGGGGGCCTTGGGGATGTTTCTGGCATGCTGCTGATACCTCCCAACAAGGAGATGATTCACATTGACAAGGAGCATCGGTTTCATGTTCCCGACTTCAGGCTCGTCCTCAGGGTGGGTATTCCAGATCCCTCTTTCTCTTTCATACACATTCCTGTTTCTGCTGTCCCCCCTTTTCTTTTCAAATTCATTGAGCTGAAAAGCGTCTGCATGTTGAATATTCTTTGTTCGCTGCTTTTGATATCCCGACTGCTTTCACACTAATCAGTTTTACCCATAACAAGTCACGTCTATCATGCTCTTTTGCTTTTGGGTTTAGAGCGAGTCGCTTACATGCCAATGGTGTAATCACTTTCTTTTGTTTTCTGTGGAAATAGTAAGACTGGCCTATTCACCTTCTCGAATCATTAGGACAAGAAGCTGGAAATATGTTAGGTTTTCACACTGGAGCTCTCTGCATGCTATATGATTCCTTGTTGGCACGACTACTGATGAGACTCTTCTTCCTATGGGAATTTCTTGAGACTACCTAATTGTATGATCAGTTGTTGAGATAATGAGCCAGAAGGCATAGTTATCTGCAAAATTTTTTAGTCAAACTCAAAGGAATGGAGTTATTTATCACTGCTTATGAGCTGTTCCTTGTGGGCACTGTGATGGATTTGACTTCATTTTGCATTGAATAAAACTAGAATTATTTGATGTTCAAGCCTTAGGTCTTCACTTTCATTTTTGGCCTTTGAGGTATCTTTTGAACACGTCTACCACTTAAAAATTGGTGTAAACCACACGGACGAGATTGTATTTACTGATGAGAAAATATCCATCCTTGGGGATGGCTGCTGCAATTCTCTATCCCACCATAAGATGTTCTCTTTTCAATTAGTCTTGAAATTTTCTGAGATAATGATTTTGTTTCATTTTTACTGACCGGAGGATGCTGAGAATATGGATACTAATAGTTTTATAGTAGAAAGTGTCATGAAGAAGTTAAACTATATGCAAGAGAGTAAATCATCTTTTCCTCTGAAAAACAGGATCTCGTCAGGACAAGAGAAGTTGGTGAGTTTATCAGTGGTGCTTTGGCAGGCGCTATGACAAAAGCTGTTCTTGCTCCTTTGGAGACAATCAGGTTTGGTTGATTTCACAGTCGGCTTTTATAAATGTGTCTCTGCTGATGCTCTCTCTTCGTAACCTATCATGCCACATTTGCTTCCTGTGGTTAATCTCTTCTAACTAGAGTGATGTGTGTATGGAATAAGTGTTACCTTTAGTATTTTCAAATCCTGGGGAGACTTGGTGGGAGTTTTTGTATCATCATTTTATCCTGGTGCACGTCAAGTCTAATTCCAGTGATTATGTTGCCGTGCAGGACAAGGATGGTGGTAGGTGTAGGGTCGAAAAGCATTGCTGGTAGTTTCATCGAGGTAGTTGAGCAGAAGGGCTTACCTGGGTTGTGGGTTGGTAACACAATCAATATGCTACGTATTGTCCCAACACAGGCAATTGAGCTTGGAACGTTTGAGTATGTCAAGCGAGCAGTGACATCTGCTCAAGAAAAATTGGAAGAGAATGGGGGCTTGGAATTGAAAGTTGGGAGTGTCTCAATGAATCTGTCTCTTTCATGGGTCTCCCCAGTTGCTGTTGCAGGTGCTGCTGCTGGGATTGCTGCCACTCTCGTATGTCATCCTCTTGAGGTTTTGAAGGTAATGCATTTGAAGGAAATGGTTCCCTACTATCTAAGTTGGGAAGCAGGAAGCTCTGAGCTGTTTTAATTTTTCCTAGTTTAAACCTCATGAAGATGTGCTTTCCGACCTTGTCTTTTTTTCCTCTTTGGCATCAATCACTGGAAATATCATCTCCTTTTGGGAAGTTTACACTTTTATTGACTAGTACTTACAAGCTTTGCAGAAGTTGTCAGGCTCAACAGGAAATATCTGGTGGCTGTTGTGGTGATGCTACGACTAATTCTTGTGAATGAAAATTTTGCAGGATCGATTGACCATAAGGCCTGATATTTATCCAAGTATTAGAGTGGCTTTGGGAAGGATCCTTAAGGATGGAGGCATCCGTGCATTTTATGCTGGCATATCTCCTACACTGATAGGCATGCTTCCGTATAGTACTAGCTATTACTTCATTTATGAGACAACAAAGAAGTCGTATTGCTCTGCAAAGAAAAAGAAGTCATTGAATCGCCCAGAGATGCTTCTGATTGGGGCTCTAGCTGGTGAGAAAATCTGTGCTACATTTGATCTGTCTCTTCCTATGAATTGCCATTATTCACCGTGGAAGATGCTGTTGATATGTATGAACCACAAAATTGTTTAATCTACTTGGCACTGTGATAGGTTTCACGGCAAGCACGATAAGCTTTCCATTGGAAGTAGCCAGGAAGAGGCTAATGGTGGGTGCTTTACAAGGGAAGTGCCCACCCCACATGGTGGCAGCACTGGCCGAAGTGGTGCGGGAACAGGGCTTTATGGGGCTATACAGGGGCTGGGGTGCAAGCTGCTTGAAAGTGATGCCTTCTTCTGGCATCACCTGGATGTTCTATGAAGCTTGGAAGGACATTTTGCTGGCTGACCGCCCATTCCAATAGCTGATGAAAGTTGGAAGTTGCTTGAAAGCGATGCCTTATTAGGCCTCCTCACCTGGATGTTCTATGAAAGCTTGGAAGGACGTATTGCTGGCTTACCACCCCTTCCAATAGCGCTGATGAAATTGCCTGCGTTTTCTTATGTGCCCACACTGCTAAGCAAGAGACCCACTGCATTTGCTGTTTATAGTGAATTGTCTGGGGGAGAAGCAAGGTATGGGTGAAAGATATTACTCACTCTGATTAGGCAAAGAAAGCAAAACAGGAAATGGCCGCCCCAACTCAACCTCATAGCCCCTGGTTTCTCTTTTTCCTTCTTTCTATAGCCATTTTATTGGTGGCTTTTACATGTGCCAACGCCAAGGACTTTTGTCATTCAGGTCCTCAATGTGCAATCTGTAACATCCATCACAGCTTGTGATTGATTAGCATTTTGCACCCTATCAACTTAAATCAAAAGATCACAGTGTACATGTGTACAATAAACATTTTCTTGCGTGGTCAACAAAATCTTACAAAGGTTGTCACCATTGAACCATAACTGGCACATAATCAATCAATCTTACTCTTCGCTCATGTCTCCTTTCAGGGGTACTGCCAGGTTGATAACAATTCTAGTGTACGAAAATACAATGGCCCGAGACTAGGAATGTTGACATTTTATTAGGTTAAAGGTTATCTTCCTGGGCAGCAGTGTTACTCCTGGAGAACTGCAAAATGCAGCTGTTGCTTGAAGTTTTCGGCCAGCATGTAGAGACAGAACAAGCACAAACCTGTTGCAGGCAAGGATAAGTATCAGTTGATCATAGATGCACAAAAGAAAAGATCTTTGTTTGACACAGCGAGAATCTGTAATAACTCGATGCTAACATGGTGGTGATAGAAACGTCCACAGCAGATACTAAATTTTACAGAAGGATAAGCATTGACAGTCTACTCATACTAGAGATGATTGTTGAAGTTCCCAAGAAATTGTTTGCCCATATAGCTAAAAGTTACTAGTAGCCAACATTGCAATCCATATTTATAGCATCTATCAAAAGCGTATCCACTAAATAGGAGTTTGGATGCTTTTAGGAACAATATTGGATCCAAGACTTTCAAGCTAAAAAAACAAGGAAAAAAAAGGAGAAGAGATCCAATGTCTAATGTTACATCAAATGGAAAACTTAATGAGAGGCAGGCTGTTGATCTGGAGAAGAAGGACGTGTAGCATATACCATTGCAAAGAAAGGAATTATAACAGTCTTTACCAGCATAGGCCACCGTAACACCTGACAGCAATCTCCCTACTGCTGATAGTGTGTAGAGGCAAACAACCACCTGAAAAGAAAATTTAGAAGGTACAATAACAGTCTGAAACCCAAACTGAAAGGAGAGCAGTGCACATAGTTCTAGCGAGTTTGCAGAACCCAAGTCACCATAGATTCCAAAAATTCAATCCGGAAGCAGGATATACTGTAGAGAATCGGCATCATAACAGGTACGTGTATGAGTATTCAAAGGGGAATTTTAGATCCTCTAGGGTGCTGTGGTTTAGAGGGAAACAGGGCCTATTTATCAATATCTGACAGGGAAAAAGTGCACAGTACGTATAATCTATTATAGAAAAGGAACTTTATGTGCTGCCCACGGAATAAAGCAACTACGAATTGCAAAAGCACAAGACAGTTACGAAATGTGAAATTTACACCCAAACCCGATCACAGGGGTGGAATGCTAGCTTTAGTTTGCACGGGAGCACCTTGAGAAACAATCTCTTATCATGGCCGGTGGCAGCGACCCTCAGAACGGACTCGGCAGCTCCAATTGTATTAGCCAGGCAGGCTGCTATATTATTCGCGGCATCCTGAGAAATTTTCCACTCCAGCGGATCCACGGGAACCCTAGATCCGACAAACAATTCCACGGATTAGGACGTGACAAGGAGATTGTCTTTCGCGCAAACAAAACAAGCAAAAGCAAGAGAAATTACGAGATGCTCAATTGGCGAAAGAGGAGGCCGAGGATGGCTAGGGAGCAGAGGAGGACGATAAGGACGTCGGAAAGGAGGGAGAGGAGGCTGGAGTTGCGGAAGGCGCAGTGGTAATAGACGAGGCTCCCACATATGATCACGATCACCGATTTCCCCACCTCATTCTTCATTCTTCTTCTCTTCCTTCTATTTTCCTTCTTCTTATTCTTGTCATCACCTTCTTCTGGATTTCGTCGTCGACGGCGTCTTATTCTTCATGTAATCTTAGAAGTATAAAAGGTAGGGCGGTCAATCAATCCTCCATTGTTTCCAACCTCCACGCTCCTTTCCTTGCCTTGTCATATGTCAATGTCAAGCTTCTTCCTCCCCCTTCTGCTTTATATATTTTCCGATTAATATTAAATAATTATTACCAACAAAAAAACAATGAACTGGTTCTGAAGTGAGCCCACTGAATTAAACTGTTGCCCAAGCCCAATTTCTACGGCCCGAGGTCCAACAAGAAACCTGCTAAAATACGCCCCGAGGAAATTGAGAAATGGAAAACCGCCGTATCCTCGGACCAGAACCGGTCAGCCAACCCCAAGCAATAAACCGGTTAGGGAACACAGAGTATTATTTCACGGTGATCTCCTGCGGTTGAGGTTGAGCCGGAGGACCTTCTTGAGAAGGCCGTGCCGCCCAGGGAACGGATTGTAGACACCCTTCTCTTCAGCGATGCTGCTCGACGAATCCGAACCGGAATCCGAAGATGATGACGGCGGGTCGCGCTTCTTCACCGCCTCACCGAATACTCCGATCCGGCGTCGCTCTCCTATATCCCTGTGACTGTCCGACCTCTTCAGCCTCAGCCTCAGCCTCTCCCTCCTCTCTCTCCTCCTCCTCTCATCTTCTGACAAGGCTACGCCCCTTCTGGCCCCGTCCCCATCCTGCCCCCCAGCCTCGTCGGGACCCTCGTCGTCTTTCCTGTCCGCGGGAGGCCTTCTGGGTATCCGCCCGCCTTTAGATGTCCCGAGGAGCTCGAAATTCACCCTGCTCCAGCCCGCCTTATCCTGATTGTCCCACCCGAACCTCTCGCTGATTTCCAGCAGCTCGGAGACCGCGCTCTCCGTCCTCGCCGCCGTTGTCGCACTGTTCCCGTTCAGCACTCCCTCCGCAAACTCCCACTCGATCCGGTCTTTGTATATCGGGTCTTGAAGCACCTCATCTGCGCGGTCAGGTCACCATTTTCGTACTTCTTCACTCATGAATCGTACATAATAAACAAAAATCCACCGCGAATCGACAATCGGCAGTAACCTTCAAGGCCGAGCAGAACAAACAAGGTGGAATGAATGGAGAACTAAATTCACCTGCTAACCTGGACCACTCCTCGAAGTCGCGAGCTCGAAGGTTCTTCGATATCCACCGGAGGTACTTCGAAGGTAGGGTTCCGAGCATCTTGCCCCTGTACTTGCCAAAATCTATCACCCTGTCGCGAGCTGGGATGCTGGCCCAATTCTGAGGCTTAACCCTAGTATGCGTGTGAGATCCCACCCTCATGGTCAGATTGGAAGTGAACTTCCGGGTTTCTGACGGTGATGAGGAACAGGAAAGATGGGAGTAGTGGAGATCTAGGTTGAGGAGTCGTCGGCGGCCGCCACGATGGCGGCAGCCGAGATGGAGATCCGAAAGGGTAATGGCCGGAAGATTAGAGAGAATCATGTGGTAAAGCGTGGTGTATGAAGAGAAATGCCGTGATTGACTGATGACTACAAGAGGAGATGGGCAGAGGGGTGGTGGTGGATGTGGATAGCATAACATACACAGATAGAGCCGAGTATAATTACAAAAGGACCCTTCCCTTCCCTTCCCTTCCCTTTGTTATTATGCATGTCCCTTGTATGCAAACGTAGGTACTTTTTTCGGTTACTTTGGCATTTTTGCACTCAAAACTGTGAGCAGAGGGGAAGGATAAGGAAAATAAGACAAGTTAATTAATTATTATTATTGAGAATATTATATTAAATTTAATAAAATATAGAAATATTTTGTATTTATAAGATTAAATTTTTTTGACTAATTATAATTTATAACTTTTAATATAAATAAATTCGAACGGTTATTGATAAAAAAATATATGTTTACCAATAATAAATATTAGACTATAAATGAACTTGTATAGTTATTAAGAATATTTTTAAAAATTTAATAAAATAGATAGCTACCGAACTAGGAAATTTCATGACCATTAGCCCGACTGCCATCCTATCGAGTCCCATATCCCATTAAAGCACGGCAGAGAGTAAAGGTGTAGTCACTGCCCAGTAAAGGGAATCCGATCCAATCCTATCGAGTCCCATATCCCATTATTGCTGTCGAATGAGGATGGAGCAGCCCGTCATTTTGCCAATATGATCTTTCCGTATATCCAAGACGTAATCCGGCGATGGGAGATGCCCCATTGGGCCACGCTAATGATGCTCCACATATAACCAATCAAGACATATATATATATATATATACATATATGCAGAAAGTGGGACAGTAGCATTTCATTTCAAGAAAATGCCTACTCTCAAGCTGCACTCTTGTGAAATTCCTTACTGAGGCCACCCTTCATATACTCAAAAGAAGCAAAAAGTGCTAAGCAGCCTTCAATCAAAGGCACCTGCAAGGCTAAAGTGTGCATCGTTCAATCCAGACTCTGAAGGAAAAAAAGCATGAACTGACAGTAGCATTTCACAACTCAACACAGAAAGAAGGGGCCCGGAGAAAAGGAAAATAATGTAGCCCTTACAACATTGAACCAACAATGGTAAAAGTGGGGATCAAAACACCATGTCCTAGAGACCTATACATGACACTGTGTCATGATATTCCCATGGATGAAATCAGAGTAAGATTGAATATTTACAGGAGCAACTGAAACTGATCACTAGTACCATCTTCACGGTTATAGCTTTCATCCCATCTTTCCTGTTTCTTTCCTCCTCTATCCTTCCTCTTAGCTAGATATTAGATTGGGAAGGTAATGTTGGATGGCTATGTTCACCTTCATAAGTGACTATGAGCATTGATGGGTCTTCCAAGCATCTCTCCACATGCTTTCTCGCTGTACATCCTCTCATGCTGCTACATTTGTAGTATCCCCTGTACCAAGTAGTACAAAGAAAATAATATAATCATGATCTCTTCCATGTGAAAATTCCTGTCAGATGCTACATTTGCATGAATCTGAACATAGGATCCGACCAAATATAAAGAGAATTTCACTAAAATGAATGAGGAAAAACCCACTAGTGATAAGCATCCTGTTCTTTCTCTTTTACTTTTTCCAATCCCATAGGCCAAAAGGTACTACAAGTTGTGCATTGATGAAAAAAGACAACAATTCTTAGCACAGGATAGACCAGAATAAAATCACCCCACAAGAATCTAAAAGGTACAGTCAAGGAATAGCCAGTTGGCTCCAAACTACAGCCCCCAAAGAATAGTTTAATGCTTATGGATGATGTAGAAATGAAAACCAACAATAGTTCATTCACCAGTAGCACATGACACAAGCTGCATCTGTTATGCATGAGCATTAACAATATGATGATTTCTCCCTTTAAAATTTAATTATATCAGTATGACAGCACTTAAATGAAATTATCCAGCTTGCAAGAACAAGACATATAAAATGCCACCTTAAAGTTCTAACATCAATACATGAGAGTTAGAATAAAAAACTAGGTCTCCGGCAGGAGGTTGCATAACAGCCTACCCAGATAGCAAATTCAGCATTACATACCTAGGGTGAGGAGAGCCCTTAATGGGTTTTTGCCCATATTTCCTCCATGAATAATCATCTGGAGGAATGTCAGCAAGCTTATTGCTAATAGCAGGTACTTTAATTGATCTCTTCACTCTATGTTTCCTGACAAAAAGCAGGAAACCAGCTCAAGAACAGTCAAATTAAGCCATTGTCAGCTTAGAATTATGGAAACAAACCAAACCTTTTCTTGGAGCAATGACACCTGCTGCTGCTGCTGCACTTGAAACTCCCATCCTCTCCCCTGCCACAACATTTTCTCTTATGGTGAGAGTTCCCATCAGGTGTTTGAATAGCTCCAATCAAATTGAAAGCACCTGCATCAATATCGGCAACACTTCCATCCATACTGAGGGATGAGATGAAGGATCTTGTTGAGGACACGGTAGGAGTGCAGCTAGAGCTATCAAAGTTTAAGCTTACGCGGTTGTTACTATTTCTAAACATATGCTGAAGCTTTTGCTGTTGTAAGAGGTGTAGGTGCACCGGTGATGGTCCTTGCTGCAGCTGACCCAACTGGAGAGGGCTCTTCCCACTTGTAGAGCACAACTCGAGAGGTGGGAAGATCGAATTTTTGGGATGTAAATGGAGTTCTTGGAGTGATTTTCCGGTGAGATTTGAAGAAGAAAAGAAACGGAGATTCTTCACGGGATCCTTAGCGGTTGCAATGGGACTCTCTAATAGCATGCTCTGGGGCAAATGGATATGGTGAAGGCTATCCAACTTCCTAATTCTACTATGACCAAGGCGTTTGTTGAGAAGGGAGATCACTCTCTTGAACTGAAATACCCCTTCTCCAGTTTTCAAAGTTAGGTCTCTCAGGTGAGACTGATCTTGGGGCTGAGACATGAGGCTCAACACTCTGTGGCAGCTCGTCACAGCTGCCCTGTTTGCTTCTTCAACCTCCTTCATGTTAGGCGCAACCTCCCGGAACAAGAAAGAAAGAGGGAAAAAACCCCTAACACCTCGAACCCAGCACTTCCTCAAGAAAACACATCGCGAGCTCTTCACAGCTCTAGAAACAAGTCACAATCCTCAAGATGACAAGCAAAAGGAACCCATAAGCTCAAGACGCCACTTTCCGGCGAAACTCCTCCCAGAAATTCAAGCAGGGAGCCCATATAAGAAGCTTCTAGAGATACAACAGAAACCCAGAAATCCCCAAGGGCCAAGGAGGGATACACTCACCTAGCTACTGCTCATAGAAACCGGTCGAGTGGTCGAAGAAAGAAAAGAGAATCAGGAAAGCGGCAAAAACCTAGACTCCTGAAGCAGCATAATTTGGGGAAGTGTCAAAAAAGGGGTTTGGAAGAGAAGACCTTTTCTCCCTCACCTTGGACGAATTCACACCCTCAAACTCCCCACTTAAGAATACAAAGCGCTCCTTCTCCTCCCCCTTTCTTCAACATATTTTAACATCAAGTTTGCTTTTTTCGAGAGACAGAAGAGAAGTAGAGTTCCCTTTTTTCATCGCGGCTCAATGAAACGTGAAGAGAAGAGTAGTGGGGTAGTTGTATGCTTGAATTAAATGGTTACAGGAGTTCGAAGAAAGGGGTGGGCCTGAAGGAGGATTTCGTGGTGGCTTTACTTTGGTTTCTGGATATAGTAGCTCAGCTTAAACATGGATTGATTCAAAACACAATATGAAAGTTGGAAACTTTGAGGTTGCGGTGGCAGACTTGACCCCCTTGATGACATTATGATTGAAAAGGAATCAGCGATGAACAGTGATATGAGAATATAATGAGTTTTCAATTGGGTCTGTTGGGATTAAGTCTTCTTCAAATCATCTCCCAATTCAAATCATGGACTCCAGGCGGGACCCAGTGGCATGCGGTCGCCTTGTCTCCCCCTCCCTCTGTTTTGTTCTTCTGTCTAAATTGTATGCGTAGTCACCCTGTAGCAGATCTCATCTTTGGACTGTTCCAACTCCAAAATCGAAACGAAAATGAAAAAGGGAAAGCAGAGCCACTAACAAAAGATAATGCAAAAAGGGAAAGCGGGTGAAGTGAAAAGAGCAATATCAGAACCTAGTGGTCATAGGTTAATTAAAAAAAAGCTTTTATTTTGAAGTTTGAACTTTGTAGGCCGAAGTTCATCCTTCCTTCATCCACAGCGGCCATTAGGTTAAAAGAAAGCCCGTGACAATGTGAGCCCAAAGCCCTCTACTGGACATCAGCCATATGGCGTAGACAACGCCCGCGGTTCGAAGCAGGAAGAGGCGCGACCATCAAGGCTTTGCATACGGCGTTTCTACTCCGAGCCATGGGACTATTAGGGTGTCCGGCAAGAAGAAGGAAGCTCCACAGCAGCCACCAGAAGATGCTGATCTTTCTCCCAGAGAATATGAGACTCCTAGTCCTGCCTTGAAGATGGAGACTGACTGGTTTACCAGCAGTGTAAGAGACGACATCTGATCACCCAACAATGGCTGGACAGCCACTAATTCTTTTTCTTGTATATCCTTACCAAGGCAAAGTCAGTTCTACAGCCTAGCAAGGTTACTCACAAGTGTACCACATAAAGCCTCTAATTTGACCCACTAATTTTTGTCGAGTAGATTGATTGTCGTGATACTGAATGATTATTCTAGTTTTAAATGGAGAAGAAATTTTCTTGTTTTTTTTTTTAATTTTTTCCTGGCGAAAGAGCCAAAGGGTGTCATGGGCAAACATCAACTTCATAATCAAGTTGGATAAGAACTTCTGTGGATCTTTTCTTCTCTGTCCACCTCGCCTTTACTATCTTCTTCTCATGGCGGATATTGCTAGGACACCATTCTTCTCCTCTAACCTTCTTCATTTCTTACACCCACGAATCACATTCTACTTCCTGCTGCTTATTTCTTCCTCGTTTCTTTTGTAGGTGCCAATTAGTAAGCGTTTCTTCTCCATTATTTCTCTAGTGAAATGTCTATTGCAATGGCATCTGCTAGCTTTTCTCTTCAGCTAAAAGCTATTGAGAAGTCCCGAGCTTTTGATATTCCCACATCAAAATTTGCTCCTGCTGCTGGATTTGGCCCTTTCAGTTCTGTCGCAGTGTCCTTCGGTCAGGGGAGGTACGTTAACAATGGCTGCTCGCTGTCTTGGATCCTTGGTTCTTGGAAGAACCAATTGATTATGGTGTCGCTGAGCTGCTTTTCTCACTTCAGAGGATAATTTTTTTCTCGTCTGAGAGATTCATTGCAGCTTAATTAGTTCCTGAATTGATCTCGCTGATTGAAAAAACCTCTCAACTCAGGTTTCTGATCCAATTTTATGTCTTTTAGAATCTCAATTTGATGGGTGTATCTGCATGTGTAGCTTAGTCTGGGTAGTTTTAAGCAATTTTTCACCTTCTTGATACATAGGAGATGGTAAAACACTGCAGTTTTGGTTTCCTAGATTCTGGAAAAAAATGAATATCAGATGGATCCATAGACTATAACCAAGCAAGCTTACTGATAGTGTCTGTGGTACTTGCACAACAGCTCACTGTCTATTGAACCATGTGTTTGCATTGCTCCATCTTTTGATTCTTGTGCAATGTAAAGCAGAGCAGCTTTTTACTACCTCCATGATTCATGAGGCATTGATGTGCATAGATGTTTTTTTTTTTTATATTTTTCCTTAAATACTAATACCATATTGAGTGTTTAGGCACAGTGTAGCTTTGTTAATTGTATCTGAATTTCTTAGATTGTCATCTTCACCAACAAGTCTTATTGCACGGGCTTCATCTGCTACAGCCCTTGAGGTATAGCAGCCTTATTATTTCATTGATAGATAAAATGTCATGGGAAGATCTAAATTCTATGTTGGTTATATAATGATGGCAAAGCAGGATGGGAATCCAAGTGAGACCGATGAAATTCCAACTCCCAAAGTCATAATAGACCAGGACTCTGATCCAAATGCAACTATCGTGGAGATTACCTTCGGGGATCGTCTTGGAGCTCTTCTTGATACCGTACTACTATGACCTGATCAACTTATTGCTATATTAATCTAGATATGTTTTCTCCCTCAACAAGTGTTAGTTTCTGAATGGTAAATTTTCTCTTTGGAAATTCAGATGAGTGCATTGAAAAACCTCGGTCTGAATGTTGTCAAGGCAAACGTGTTCCTGGATTCTTCAGGAAAGCATAACACCTTTTCAATCACCAAAGCGTAAGTTGCTCGGGATGGTAATTGTTATATTAATTGGGGCCTTTTCTTGGCTCAAGATAATTTCAAGCATGGCAGTGGGGCTGCAGGAACAACTATTTGCTTCCCTTGGCTTATCTATTATCAATCAATAACAAACCATGAAAGGAAATTTTCAATCCTTATAATTTGTGATTCTTGAAAAAAGGAACATTTTGAATGGTTGTATAGGCTGCAGTGAAGCATCCAACCATCGTATTGAATTTAAATGAAAATGAAGTGGTTTTCATTGATAATATTTCTGGCCTTTGACTGTTGTGAGTACTAACGGTCGCCTATTTCAAGTGCATCTTGGTTTTTTTTCTTTTTTACAGTGATACTGGTAGAAAAGTTGAGGAGCCAGAGCTCCTTGAGGCTATCCGTTTGACAATTATAAATAATATGCTTGAGTATCACCCGGTAATAGTTCCTTTCTTGAGTGTTTTTTTCAAGTCTTAGTAAGCGGATCTTAGAGCTTTCGTTTTATAATATTGCTACATTGAATTATGCATATCACTTCTTTAGTAGTGATATTTTTCCTCTTGGCATGTTTTTAATTGGTGGTCCAGGAATCAAGTGCTCAACTAGCCATGGGAGTAGCTTTCGGAGCTGTACCACCAACTCAGCAGGCAAGATAAGATATTTGTCTATATCATTTTCTGATAAGAATTGACTGATCCATGCACTTCTTACTCCTCTATCTTTTGTCAATTGCTTGAGGGTTTTGAAATTTTAATCTGTGCATTCTATCATCTTCGAACCCCTTCCAAGTCACCGGTGCTTGCAAATAACAATTATTCAGATAGGATTTGCCTTTTTGCTTGTTACACAGGTTGATGTTGACATAGCAACCCACATAACTGTTTCCAATGATAGCCCTGAACGAAGGTAATGGAGGTTATGAACTCTTTTAACTATTTCAGGACCAAGTTTCAGATGAGTGATTGACCTCTTTTGCACCATTTCTTTTATTTTCTTTCCATGCAAAGCTTGCTGTATGTGGAGGCAGCTGATCGCCCAGGTCTTCTGGTAGACCTTGTGAAGATCATAACTGATATAAATATTTCTGTTGAATCAGGAGAGTTCGACACTGAGGTTTTCTCCTTTCTATTCATTCTGATTTCAATTTTATGATAAATGGCAGAAAGAAGTAGAAGGAGATTTATTTAAGCATTTGTTTCCTGTTTCTATATGCAGGGTTTGCTGGCCAAGGCGAAGTTTCATGTCAGTTACAGGGGAAAAGCCATTATCAAGCCCCTTCAACAGGTAGAAATCCCAAGCCTTCTTGTTAATGCAATCATGCCAGCATGCATTTGGATTCACTGCTTAGAGAGAATTCATCAAGATTGCCCTGATTAAATATATCATCTTTTCGTTCTGCCTTTTTCCTACCTGATAGGTTCTTGCAAATAGTTTGCGATACTTTTTGAGGCGTCCAACAACGGAGGAGGCGAGTTTTTGAGCCTTGGCCCTGTGGATTTTGCAGTGCCTGCCCAGGACATATCTCAGGAATTCTGTTTGTCATGATTAATCCACTCCATCAGGGGGGAACCCAGGACTCCTGAAAAGTGAAATAATATAACATGTATCATTAGGATTGTGACATTTTGAAACCTTCTGTGTTCTCTATTGATACCAGAGTTACCCTATGAATCTCTGTTTGCTGCCTTCACTTCTTGTGGCAAAATGTGGAACCAAGTTCCACCAAAATGTCGGGCATATCTTTTATCTGATATCCGGTTTTAAACCCGGCTAATAGGTAAAACTAGCTAGATCTATTAACATATTCTAAATCTTAGCTAGTTATTTGTATCAATAATATATCAAATAATTAGTTAAATTTTTACAACCATATAAACATGTAACACTTTTTTATTTTATTTAAATTAGTGGAATAATATTCTCGATTTTTGTATTTTTTCTACAGAAAAAATATGAGTTGTATTAAGTACTGGGAATTGCAAGGGGTAAATATCAAATAAGAGGTATTAATAATATAATACAAAATTAGATTAAAATAAATATGTAAATATTACACTAATTAAAAGTAATCACTTTTAATTATTGGTTCATAATAACTTACGGGCTCACATTAATTGCAGTTCTTGGTGGGTGACATGAGATTGATTATAGTGAAAAAAAAAACAATGAAAGGAATCGTATGCTTTGCTTCAGCCATTAATCAGCATCATGACATGACATGACACGGCATTACCTTCGGATCTCGCTACCCTACCACAGCTACTCCATTCTCTTTTTGAGTTTCTGATGATGGCGCTTATTGGGTCATAAAGAACCTCTGAAAGTCGAGCATGGATTCCCTT
This sequence comes from Trapa incisa, assembly GCA_030064435.1. NCBI lineage: Eukaryota > Viridiplantae > Streptophyta > Magnoliopsida > Myrtales > Lythraceae > Trapa > Trapa incisa. Next base: position 17,239,528 of record CM057773.1, on the reverse strand, counting down.
CTAGAGTTTTTGAGGAAAAAGGAAGATTTTTTATGCTTCTCGCTTGGAGAAAAGGACTGGGGAAGGAAGTAGTCAACAAACGAATTTACCTTGCAAAAGACGAAAGATATAATGCATTAAATAAAAATAAAAATTAAATGTTAAATTAAAAGAAAACGTGTTTATATTCTTTATGCCTCGCTGAACAGAAACGCTACATTTTGATACACCAACCAAGAGAAGGTCAACAAGGACTCATGGCGGAAGCAGGAGGAGCGCACTCGAGTGAAGAGTACCTCGATGTCCTCACTAAGACCGGCGAGAAAACCGGAGTCTCCAAGCCCAGGTACTAAGCTCTTCATCCTCCTTCGATCTTCCCAAACGCTGTCAACTTTTCTCAACATCCTCTTCAATATCTTGCTCGGGCTTTGCCGATTTGATCTCTCTTTGAGTCTGTTTTGATTTGACCGTTGCTTTGAGTTTCTATCTTTCAGTAGTTCATATCGCGCCTGTGTCTTTTTTTTCTTATACCAGTCCTTCTCCGCCTGGTGTTTCATCTCTCTCCAGTCGAATACTGATTAAAGCAGGTCATTGCCATGTTTCAATATACGAGGAGGCTGACGTGCAATGCATTTTGACCTCTGAAACCCGGAAGGTTTCTTGATTGAAATTCTACGCTGCTTAATTTCAGGGGTGCTGTTCATCGTGATGGAGATTATCACAGGGCTGTACACGTATGGGTTTATGCTGAGAGCACACAGGAGTTGCTGCTTCAGAAGCGTGCTGATTGCAAGGATTCGTGGCCTGGCCAGTGGGATATTTCCAGTGCTGGTCATATTTCTGCTGGCCATACATCTTTAATATCCGCGCAGTAATTTTCTAACTTTTTCGGATATGCCTGTTGTCTTTCAAGCTTGTCTCCTTAGAATAAGTTTCACTCTCTCCGATCAATCAAAAAAATTTCATGCTCCCTGTGGATATTGTTGCACTCAAAAGATATTTCACTAGCAAGTTATCACTACCCCGGGTTCAAACCTAATAAATTTTGGTTGCAATCAGGAGAGAATTTCAGGAAGAGCTTGGCATACTGCTCCCAAAGGATGCGTTTGAGATTATATTTATTTTTCTCCAAGAGTGGTTAGTTATTTCCTTCAGATGGTCTATTTCGGATGATGTAGTACATTCCATCCCAGTCTATAGCCATGTAGTTTTCATCATCTGTTTTGGAAACTGTCAATGCTTTTCTCAAGGAAATTCATGCTAATAAGGTGATCTTGTGTTCATTGATTTGGAGTACAGTACCATAAATAATGGGACATACATCAATAATGAATACAATGATGTATATCTGGTAACTATACTCGATCCAATTCCCCTAGAGGCGTTTACACTTCAGGTGAGAGTTTGAGGCTTAGTCTGGCCTTCTAATAATCCGTTCAGATCCCTTTTTATGTTCAAGCTTTTGATGATGGTATTTCACAGATATGTCATGATTACACAACTACAACTCCATCTCGTGGTTTTTCTAATTCCTGAACATTGTGTTCTACCTCCTCTATGTAGGAAAGTGAAGTGTCTGCTGTAAAGTATCTACACTACGATCAATATAGAAACCTTCTTTTGAAAGAAGATCCTGAATATGTTCCATATGATGTTAATGGACAATATGGACAGCTCTTCAATATAATCGAACAGAGGTATATTTTCAAGCCTCTCTCTTAAAATACCCACTCCCATCATTTAAATTGCTCTCGTCTTTTTGTTTTCTGGCCAATGTTAATTTGCTTTTTATGTTGAAGAACTTATTTGATGAAGAGACAATTTTCTGTTTTAGGGAAGTTATGCTGCTTCTGCTCAATCAATGTCTTTCTTTAGGCAATTATCTATCAATCACTAGATAACTAAAGTTTTTCTTTGTAATAATGTCCATGGATTTTCAACTTTAGCATTTCAAACTTTCTGACACTCTCTGCAAATATAAATGTGCCATAGGTACAAAGAGAACATAATGTCACGCAGTTTGGCCCTGCAGAAAAAAATTCAGCGTTATGCTTCTGTCACCCTTGATTCTGAGGTTGATGAATAATTTGAAAGAATAATTTTAACAGCTCATTTATTTGTGAAGTAGAAGAAAGTCGGTTCTTCCTTATTACTAAATATTACATTTCTTAGCAGTTGGCTGGGCTTTCAGATGGGGATAAGGAAGCTCTGTTTCTGCTTATTAGAGCTGCAAAAGTTATGGACGAGATCTTTTACCAACAGGTCTATCATAGATAAATAATTATGTGCAATGAGTAAAAGGATGATTTTTTTCCCATTTTGCCCTTATTTTTAAGTGTGACACTCCCTCGCTCTATGTGCCACATGTAGGTTTGGTACAGCAACCCAGCTCTAAGAGATTGGTTGAAAGAGCCTGCTAATACTTCAGAGTTGAACCGATTAAAATGGGTCTACTATTCGATTAATAAGGGTCCTTGGTAAGTGTACTTTATAGGGCACAGTTGATTAAGAATTGATTATAATTCCAAGTCATAACATCTTTTTGGGCCAATTCATAATGTAGGAATGCTGTATTTATCTATAAAACATTCAACTTATTACGCCTTATTTACGTAACCTGAACAATTCTTTTTACAGGTCTGTTCTTGATGAAAGTGAAGCATTTTTGACAACTGCAGATTCCGCTGTTAAGTTGCTTTCTCAATGCTCCAAGCCAGTCACTGGATGGAAGGGGCTTGAATACAAGGCTGCATTCCCTAAAGCAAAACCTCTCAGTGCAAATTTCTATCCTCCTGACATGGACAAAATGGTATGTCTTTTATTCATTATTCTATAATGTCTACAAACTCCCAGAAGGAATGACTAACTTTTATTTGTATTAGGAATTTGATATGTGGAAGCATGGCTTACCTAAGGATCAACAGGAAGAAGTGACAGGGTTTTTCAGTGTTATTAAGAGGCAAAGTGACTTGAGCCTTGAAGCTTCCTTGTCTAATGCTGCAGTTGAGAATCGTGGTAATGAAAATGTGACAAGGTCAGTTGGTGACCTATACAGTGTCCCCTACTGTCAAGAATACCAATCATCACTCAGGAAAGCTGCCGATCTGTTGCATGAAGCTGGAAATCTGACCAGCTCTGCTAGGTATTTTTTCTATTCAATTTTTGCTATAAGTAGCTCAAATATTTTATTGTCTGAATAAATCTTCTTTGCCTTCTTTCTCTAGCTTGAAGAGGCTGCTTCATAGCAAGGGCAAAGCGTTCTTGTCAAATGACTATTACGAATCCGACATAGCTTGGATGGAGCTGGTTAGTCATGTCTCCTGTCATCCCTCTACATTCAATTGCAAGGGGGTGTCTTGATGAAGTTACTAAGCTTCTTTATGTTTTCGTGTTTGTTTGATAACAGGACTCCAAGTTGGATGTGACTATTGGCCCTTATGAGACTTATGAAGATGCTCTATTTGGCTACAAGGTATTAATTATTCAAGATTTTCCTTCTGTTCTGGAAAAAGGTTGTGAAATACTCTCCTTTTTCCTAGATGACAGAAATATTTGTTGATGAAACTTGTCCATTTGATTAACTATCCCACTGAGAATGCCTAGGATTATTTATGTGCCATCCAAGGACTCTTGTTTTTGGCCATTCCACCTAGAAAGTGTTGTTATGGCTGAGAAATGTAAGCCAATTGATGATAAACCGGACTTTTTATTCATGAAGCACATTCTAGTAGCAGTAGTTTTCATGTTCACACAGTATGTGGTTTGTTTTACCTGTTATCCTCTAGTATATGTTGCTCAGCGGTGGCTCTTTTCCTAGGCTACATTTGAAGCCTTTATAGGGATTCGTGATGACAAGGCAACCTCTGAATTGAAACTCTTCGGTGATAATCTGCAGGTTCATTTCTCGAATAATTTTCAATTTTACCATTGTTGTGAGCATCTAATTCTCAGAAAACTTATGCCCCTCTTTAATTGCCCTTGTTCTAGGTACTGGAACAAAATCTCCCATTGGACAATATTTACAAATCACATGATGTTAGTGCTGCGCCAATTCGAGTCATTAACCTTGTCTTCAATGCAGGGGTGAGTTTCTAGAAGATTAGGGAGATACCTGACTTATTACATCCAACTGTAGCCATTACATACTTGTAGTTCCTGATTTTAGCTTCTATGCTATTTTTTCCTAAGTTTAAGCATTATCCCGTGTCTCCTTTTTGTAGGTTATAGATTTCAAACAAGTAAAATTGTCCTGTCATCAAACATTGCTCAATTATATTCTTTTACAATCTCAAACACATATTGAGTGCTGATGTATTATATTTTTTCTTGGCAGGATGTGAAGGGTCCTCAAACTGTTGCTTTCAACTTGCCAAATGATGAGCGTATTGTGAAAGATCGAGGAACATCAATGATCATGCTGAAGAATGTTTCAGAAGCAAAGTATACCCTTCAACTCTCTTCTTCCTCCATGACCATCCTCCTAGAAGCTGCAAAAAGAGATTTCATGACTTAAAAAGATTTTCTCCATTTCAACTAGGTTCAAGCATATTCTCCAGCCTATAGCCGATGCTTGTGTTTCAAAAGAGCAAAGAGAGCTTGTAGATTTTGAATCATTTTTCACTCACACAATTTGCCATGAATGCTGCCATGGGATTGGCCCACACACTATAACACTCCCAAATGGTCAGACTTCTACAGTGAGGAAGGTCAGTGTTTTCCTTTTTGTGGATGATCATCAAATGTTTATCTAATCACTTGAAGTGGTGAACTAATGAAAACATTTCTATGCTGCGAATCAAAATATCTGGTTGCAGGAGCTTCAGGAGCTCCATTCATCTTTAGAAGAAGCAAAAGCAGACATAGTCGGCCTTTGGGCTCTGAGGTTCTTAGTAACCCAGGTGATTATTAACATTGTTAAAGAAGGGGGAAGAGAGTTTAGTAATCTTTATTTCCAATGGGAAATTTTCCAACTATTGGTTAGGCAACCATTAATTGTTCTCTGTGATACACCAGGGCTTGCTTCCAAACAACTTACTGAAGTCCATGTACGCCTCTTTCCTAGCGGGATGCTTTCGATCTGTACGCTTTGGTCTTAAGGAAGCCCATGGGTAAGTTAGATGATTCACCCTATTCTGGTACGACATTCAATGTAAGTTATCTCTTACTAACTCAACTATGGTGTCCATTGTACTAACAGCAAGGGTCAAGCTCTGCAGTTCAACTGGTTGTTTGAGAAAGGAGCATTCATTCAGCATTCCGATGGAATATTCTCAGTTGATTTCTTGAAGGTACTTCTTTTCCCCATTATTTTATTTTTCATGGAATCAACAATGAAAATGAGGTTTCTTGTGGACTATTCTCTTTGTTACACAGGTAGAAGGTGCAGTCAAGAGCTTGAGCAGGGAGATACTCACGATACAGGCAAGAGGTGATAAAGTTGCTGCAAGATCTCTGCTTGAGAAATATGGCACCATATCTCCACCTCTGAAAGCTGCCCTGCAGAAGTTAGAAAACGTGCAGGTAGAGTTACTTCTCAAAGTTACTTAGAACACCTATTTGGAAGAAAATAGAGCATTTGTTGCTTGGTATCCAATTACAAGAATTTGCGAATGGGATGGACTTATATAGCCAACTGACCTAGACATAAAGCAATTAGGCCTTAGTGAATACCTGACACCCACCAGGGTTGCTGCATGAAGCACCTGACTGCTGCGTTAAGAAAGGTTGCTTCTTTGTGTGTCTCCCTTGTTTATTATGATCTATCATGGTAACAGAAAGATGGCGCCTTAACTTACTACTTGCATAAATTTGCAACTTCATGCCCTAAACGTTCTTTCTCCTCAGGTACCCGTGGACATTGCTCCCATATTCCCGGTGGCTAGAGACGTCACACTAGAGTAGAAAGAAAATAAAGATATGGAAGGTCAGAAGCATGCCAGTGGTTGTTTTGGTGCTCATCTGAAAGTTTCCCTTTCCTCTAGAATCCACAATAATTTATGTGCGTCCCATTTCCCAATAAGGGTGGGCTGTATTTGTTCCAGTTACTTGATCTTCTGTAAACTGATACATGAACTGTCCAGTGGGCATCTTTGCCTTCTGCTGATGAAATGAAATTCAAGATGCTTGGTTGACGCTAGCCATATCCTCGACGGCACGGCAAGCTGCCGGAGTTTGAGCATGTGCATCAATCGAGGGTGGGAAATACTATGCCGGGGAATGTTATAAAGGGTATTGATAGTCAACCATCTATAAGGGTCGATGAAATAGAAGAACGGCGTTATCTATGCGGGAACCTTTCACTTGGCATTGATGAGGGTCAAACTCATGCGGCTCCATTATTCTTTATGCTGGTAAAGGGTCAGGAAACGTGCACTGCAATGTCATTTGTTGACCCGTGGAATTGGCGATCGGAAATCGGGATCTGGTCCTGAAGCCCTAGGCGAGGGAGGGGGAAGGTGCGGTTGGTTCATGATCTGAGTCTTTGTCATTTCCCTTCCCCTCGATTCACCGGACAATCTCAGGGAAATTGAGGGGGAATAAGAATGGAGATACAAGAACGAGAGCAGATCCTTCAGCATCATAGGCACAAGAACCCGAAAGGGAGTTTTCTGGGCTCGGTATCCACGCCCATGCACTGGTTCAGGAAGCTCCACTCGGAGCTCCATTGGAGCTTTCTGGTGGCAGTGCTGATCGTTTATGGGATCAATCAAGGCCTGGGGATGGGGCTCAGTAGGGTTAGCGTGCAGTATTACATGAAGGATGACCGGAAATTGGAGCCGTCAGAGGCTCAGGTTTATTTTGGGATCATTCAGATTCCTTGGATTGTCAAGCCCTTATGGGGTCTCCTCACCGATACAATTCCCATTTGTGGGTTTCGGAGGAGGCCTTATTTTCTTCTATCAGGTGAGAACTGCAGCACTCATTCCTTGTTGAAGTTTCTTCAAGATTTTCTGGCTTTGATATTGCAGAATCCTTGGGAAGATGGTGTATGTCAGCTTTCTTTGCACCCGTGATGGATAAGTCTGTGGCTAGACAGAATTAGTAGTTCGTGGCTTTTCTGATATTACTGCAATGGCGATAAATAAGAACGTCACTAGCTATTCCCATTAACATATCTGTACTTTTGGGTCTGTTTGCTTGATTATTTGACTTCTGGTATGTAGTGCTCCAAATTATCCCCAGAGCTGAGATAAACTGCCGTGCAGCACCTGGATTCATCATCTTTATGACTTGAACTCCACGATTGGGAGAAATTTTGTGCAATTATTGAGCTCTCAATATCTTGATTTCAGGTTGCCTGACCATAGTTTCGATGCTTTTACTCTCTCTGGGCGAGAACGTACCTCTTGCCTCTGCCCTGTCCTGTCTCGTAATATCAAGTGTTGGAGTAGCAATAGCAGATGTAACAGTTGATGCCTGTGTAACAGAGAACAGTATAGCTCATCCTTCCCTCACTGGATATATGCAGAGCTTGTGTTGGTTTTGCTCCTCTATTGGAGCACTTGTAGGATTTTCTCTCAGTGGATTTCTCATTCACTTAATGGGGTCCAAGGTAGTCCTTTTTTTTCTGGCTATGGTCCACACTCACATGGAAAACAGACTTACCCAATTGCTGAAATTAAATCGTGGGACTCATTGATGATTATCTATCTTGGCAGGGTGTCTTTGGAATACTGACTATTCCTGCAACTCTCATTATTTTGACTGGAATTCTGCTGAGAGAATCCCCTGCACAAAACTTTGTTCACCGACGGGTAGGCACACATCTGCAATGTTTTTGACTTTCTTTTACGCGAACCTTCACTAATAATCTTTTAAAGCAGGTTGATGAAAAGTTCCTTGACGCTGCTAAGTTGACATGGATGACACTTAAACACCCGGAAGTGTGGAGGCCCTGTTTGTATATGTATATGTCACTTGCTCTAAGTCTAAATATTCGTGAAGGGGTGTTTTATTGGTTTACTGATGCTGAGGATGGGCCAAAGTTCTCACAGGTATATTTCTTATTTCCCTTCAAATACACATTAATCCTAGCAACAATAAGAATGTTTTCTGAATGTTTTAGTCAATTACAGGAGATTGTTGGCTCCATATTCTCCTTTGGTGCGATTGGTTCCCTTCTCGGAGTCCTTGTGTACCAAAATTTCTTGATAAGTCACTCCTTACGTGCCACACTATTTTGGGCTCAGTTGCTCTTTGGTATAGCAGGACTGTTGGATTTGGTTCTAGTCCTACGGTTAAATTTGAAATTCTATGTGCCAGACTATCTGTTTGTTGTGATGGATGATATAGTTTCAATATTTATTATCCGAATCAAGTGGATGCCACTTCTTGTACTTAGCTCCAAGCTCTGCCCTTCTGGTATAGAGGGCACCTTCTTCGCTCTGCTTATGTCAATTGATCACTTGGGCCTGCTTTCTTCATCCTGGACTGGGGGGATTTTACTCCACATGTTGAAAGTTACTCGGATGCAATTTGACAATCTTTGGATGGCCATTTTGATTAGGAGCTTGTTCAGAATTGTTCCAATAGGACTTCTGTTTTTGATTCCTGGAAGTGATCCAAGCTTGATTTCTCTTCCAAGTGAACTGTTGAAGGCAAAAAAGGGTGATGATGTGTGTGAACCTGAAACTCATGAAATGGCTCCTCTCATAAATGGTGCTTGACTTGGATAAAGCCACACTGTATGGGAAGTTCTTTTTCAAAACTCAAGAGTTTTAGACATGGGATTAGAGACAGAAGATAGTATGCTAATTCATCCAAAGGAGAAGGCTTCCAAGAATCCTATGGCAAGAACTCTGGGTATATGTAAGGTTAGCAATAGTAGTCTCTTGCTGAGTAATAGCATCATCTCTATTTATACAAACAAACAAACACACATACACGTTTTGGTGATCTGACCCGCCTGGCAACATTTCCATTGTACTGACTGAATGTTGAAAGTAGTACAGATTTTTAAATTAAAAGTTAGTACGGATGGAAGTTCTTTATCTTTGCTTGGAAAATGCATTTCTAAGATATGCTATTAGCCAATACAGCCAACACAAATGACTTATCCTAGAGAGTCCTACGAGTAGGCTGACTGGTCATTAAAATGTTTCTTTGTATTATTTGTAAGATGACTCTTTTAAGGTAACCTCAGGTGCTTTTAGTTGATGCACTGTCTGAAAGTTCATATGTTCACATTATCTGCCACATTCTCTTGGATACATTGGTCCGGTAGGAGATTTCATTTTACAGGAGCTATAATATGTGATGCTGAGAGGTTAAGCATATTTAGCATGTATGTAGTAGTGCTTGCTTGCATCCAGCTGTTAAGATCCTGATGTCCCTACTTTTGCTGGTACTGTAGTCCAGTGGTTGTTGATTTCTGGATTGAAGAAGAAGTTGTGAGTCCCTCAAATCAACTCATGTTGATTGTGGGCACTGATATTCATATATATTATATGGTCTTACGACCCTTCAGATGTATATATGCATTCTGAGGTATTTCATTTCTTCTGATTACAACTGTTTTGACTTTCCATTCCAGATGGGAAATTGGATAAGACCCTTGTATGTTTTCTGCACATGCCTGCATATGTATATATAGAGAAAATCATTGGATGCTGATATATGGAAATTCTTGCTCCTTTGGTGCATGCAGCTCTCTGTTAGCTAGTGGCATTGAGCTCAGATCAATTCTGTATATAACTGACATGGACTTGTGGGAAATCGATCTCAGATTCTGTTGCCACTAATGCCGGTGGCTTCATTTTCAGACTACTCTGAAAAATATCAGGCAATTTGCAATGGGCAAGTAAGGCGATATTGATGAAAATGTAAAGCCTACTATAATGGCTTGAACTAAGAAGACACGATTACTGAACTTGGGTAGCTCATTGCAATGGCTGGAGATTTATCCATTTATGATTAGAAGTTCAATTAAGAAAGCCTCCAATATTTGAGTTCATGTATTCATTTGTCAAATGGCAAACAGAATTTAATGCCGCCAGTGATCCTCCTTTTTTTGGATAATCGAAAAGAACACCTTGGGTTGGAAGAGGTCTCTGGGTTCTTGGAAATTGTGAATCTTTCTGGGGTTGTCTTGAAGCCAAGATAATGGCAAGTGCTTGCGCTTTGATAGGCAAAAGCGGGTCTTCTTCTTCCTCGTAGGCTCAGCTCCTCTGGCACCCGAACACGAGGGAGAAGAGGTCCTGCGACAGGAGCCGAGTCAGGGTCTCCTTCTCTCTGTTTTCTTCGCCGGTGTCGCATATCAACCCAAACATATGATGTGAATAGTATCATACCACACCTCTAATTCTGTCAATTTGTATGTAAATGGGCCCCCAACAAGCCCTCAATCTCGCTTGACCAATCTATTGGTCGATCCAATGCTTCTGTGGATATACAATCGAGGAAGTGGGCAATAGAAGTCTGCTCAAACTGTGTTGTGTAATAATAATGGCTAAAGTACAGTGCAAGTAATGGCAGGTCAAACTCAAAGCCGAAAGCCAACCAACATCCTCCTCAATTCGGCCGAGTTTCCTCGTGAAAGCCATACTCTGACAAGTTTTGGCCCAGCACGATGTCTCAACTTGAGCACCTCCCATGGTTACAAGGCCATATTATTTATTGGGTGTGGCCTACTTCCATGATTTGTTCGAAAATCTGCCTTCTTTATGGTTGGCTTCCTTTTCGTTTTCTTGTAGTTGAATGAGTCGAATCCTTCCAAAGACAACTCACCGGTAGGCAACGTTTCCGCCGCTGGATCGACGAAGTTTGGAGGAAGATTCCGCCTTCTCCTTTCTCTTTGCTCCGGAAATTCACTCGCCTTTAGTTGATTATACAACCCCACCGGCACCGTCGTACATGTTTGTTTCTGGGACCCGATAGCCCCTTCCTCCGACTGCCTTCAGCAGAAGCTCTCGTTTGGAATTCTGGGTCATGTTCCTTTCCTCGAAAAACTGAACCTCGATCCATTAATTCACCGAATCGTCGATACTGATTGATTCATCGTCGAACGAACGGGGTTCGACAGCTCTGTTCAGATTGATTCTTCTGTGGCAACATCAGTTTCTTCTCTACATCCCGGAGTAAGTCTATGCCGACGATGCTGGCCTGTTTCTTCTGACAAAAATTATGTGCTTGAACCAAATTGAATTTCTCAGCTCTCCTTTTCAACATAGTTTGCTCTCTTTGCTTATGATGAATTGACCACCATTTATTTCATACAATAAGTTTGTCACTACACCATTAAATCCTTTGGGTAAGAGTATGAATAAAGAGGAGCTTGCTTCTTTAGAATTTCCAGTCGTCTTCCCCATATGATGAAATACTGCTGCTCAAGGTTATGCATCTTAATTTCCTCCATAGTTAGCTAATCCTCAGTTTGTAGGTGAAATTTTGTCTGATGTTAAAGCTGGAAGTATTTATGGGTATTCCAGAGCTTCGAAAAATGCCTCAAACATCCAGTCCTACAGTTCTATGGATGAATCCTAGCTGCTTATCCAATCTGTTGAACTTTGTTGTACTTGCATGATGTATGAGACATATGCTATTCTCAATCTAATGCCTACTTTATAATCTTGTCACTTCCTTTGTCAATGTTTTTAGTTTGATACTTCTGTGGATGTGATGTTATTTATTGGTTATTTTTTCAGGACTAAATCTGGCAATGGCAGACCTTAAGGAACGTCTCCTGCCCCCGAGACCTGCATCTGCCTTTAACCTTAGGGAATCATACAGTCGAGGTCGACAACCTTTTGTAGGAGTAGATGTACCTGGCCTGAAGAAGAGGGGTCAGGGCCTCCGATCATGGATCCGTTTGGACACGTATGGGAACTCGGAGGTGATCGAGGTGGATAAATTCACGATGATGCGTCGGTGTGATCTACCTGCTCGGGATCTACGCCTACTCGATCCTCTCTTTGTGTATCCTTCTACCATTCTCGGAAGAGAGAAGTCTATTGTTGTAAATTTGGAGCAGATTAGGTGCATAATCACAGCAGATGAGGTCCTTCTCTTGAATTCCCTTGATAGCTATGTCTTACAATATGTTGTGGAGCTTCAGCGTCGGTTGACCACTGCTGGTGTTGGAGAGGTGTGGAAGTCTGAACACGCTGATTTAAGCCGGAGGCGAGGAAGCAGAAGCTTTGACAATGCTTTTGGAAGTACATCCCCTGATTATTTACCATTCGAATTTCGGGCACTAGAGATTGCTTTAGAAGCTGCCTGCACTTTCCTCGACTCTCAGGTTTGTAAAGCCATAGCAAGAAGTTCACAGAATTTGGATCATAATCATTTGTTCGCAGAATTGAGAATTTTTTGAAATTCTGTGATACAGATACTGCAGAGGAATATCATTTAGTTTGACTTCAATAATGACAGGGTGGCATTTACTAGCATGACAATTTCAGACATGATAATGGATTTTATTTCCAACTGGATGAATTTGAATGTTGTCTGTCTCGGCATTGATTCGTGTAGTTTTTTTTTTGAGCTTTTAACTGTTTATATGTTTGGCCTTTTTTCTAAAGGCAGCAGAACTTGAAATTGAAGCTTATCCTCTACTAGATGAGCTCACATCAAAGATCAGTACGCTGAACCTGGAGCGAGTGCGTAGATTGAAAAGCCGGCTTGTTGCATTAACTCGAAGAGTGCAGAAGGTACCCATCAATGGATATTATATTTGGCATATATTCCTTGTATAAATTTTTATTTCACTCTAAATCTTCTTTAAGATGTGATCTATAGGTTAGGGATGAGATAGAGCAGCTCATGGATGACGATGGAGACATGGCAGAGATGTATCTCACTGAAAAAAAGAAGAGAATGGAAACGTCCTTCTATGGCGACCAGTCTGTAATGGGATTCAGATCAATTGATGGCACTTCATCAATCTCAGCACCTGTTTCTCCAATTTCTTCTCCCCGTGAGAGTCATAAGCTTGAGAAGAACCTGAGCATTGCAAGGAGCAGGCACGAGAGCACGAGGAGCTCAGAAAGTGCAACAGAGAACATTGAAGAGCTCGAGATGTTGCTGGAAGCTTACTTTGTGGTCATAGATAGCACCCTTAACAAGCTGACTTCTGTATGTGCAACTGCCCTTTCTCTCTTTTCTTTGTCAGGGGAAAGATGGATGACTTACTGATCATTTCACTTTTTTTCTTTTGTCTCAGTTGAAGGAGTACATTGATGACACAGAAGATTTCATTAATATTCAGCTGGTATTTGCTAATCCCATTTTCTCAAACTCCATACTCTTGGAATTGTTTCCTGGATTTTCAATGGAGGAAAAGAATCAGCCTTCTGATGGTTCTCCATTTTTTACCATATGGGTTAACTTCCTGCTTAGAATATTAAAACCTTCAACTTCTGCAGGATAATGTTCGAAACCAGCTTATCCAATTCGAGCTGCTACTCACTACTGCCACTTTCGTAGTTGCGATCTTTGGTGTAGTTGCGGGAATCTTTGGGATGAACTTTGCAATCCCGTTATTTGATGATACAGAGGCCTTTAAGTGGGTTCTCATAATCACAGGGGTGACTGGCCTTGCCGTATTTTGTGCATTTGTTTGGTTCTTCAAGTACCGAAGACTCATGCCTCTGTAGATGTTTAGTGAGTGGTAGTGAGTGGGTGGATTTTGTTACCTGCATGGCCTTCATCCTCCATAACCAAACCGAGATAGCTGCTGAAATTGGGAACATTTAAGCTGATGGCCTAGTTTAGGACATTCTTTGGGGTCCCATTTCTCTACTACTATATGCAAGTCAGATTCTCCAAAGCTGTTATTCCCCAGAAATGTAATTAGCTTCATTCATTTGGTGTACATACTAAACAACTGGAGCAACAAGGCATATTGCTTCTGTCAACTACAAAGGTGATGTCTTAATAAAGTTCCAATCCAATGATATGCTAGCTCGAATTGGATTTGTCCATTTCTTTTGTGTGCGCAGCAGTTGAACCAGAAAACAGTCAAATCATTGGAAGAATGACATAATCCATGGAGAAAAAGGAAATCATCTCCATTTATGCTTTACTTTATTCTGCTGGTAGCAATCTAAACGGAAATCTGCCATCAAATGTATGTCAAATTTGGCTCCTTGGCTGTTAGAACACACTTTTTTGTTCAAAGCTATGATGGGAAAGGTTCCAGCTACTCCCAAGAGTAAAAAAATTCCTTGGGATGAACTTCAACTCAATATTCAGCCATCTGCTGATCAATTTCCAAGCATCTTCCAAGTTTTGCATCATAAAGAGAAAGAAAGAAAAGTTGGGATATTCTATGATAATCAGAGCAGTAGCTATGCTTTCACAAGCTTTCTGCATTTGGCACTCGACCACCAAGCCTGAGAAAGTGGGAATACTAACTGCTATCACTGCTAACTTTTTGGGGGAAAGAAACCGGCTTTGATGGCACTGCTCAACAAAGTCAATTGAGAAAACTTAGATGTTTCTTCTGCATTTAACTGTTGCTTGAAGGGCAAAAGAACATCCCTTCCGTAGAAGAGAGAAGGAGGTCCGAGGAGGAGAAGAAGGCCCCAGGATGGATGTTGAGCAGGTGGATATCAGGACCCCACTGCTGAGTGGCCCAATCATAGGTTGCCAAGATCTATTCTTACTATTTTAAGTTGGAGAAAATTCTGGGTGCGTTGCTTGTCTCTTAGGCCCATACACTGGAGATAACAGAGTCAATTGATAACAGAATCCCAGTTGCTAGACGACAAGTTTGCAACACCCACCACCACTCTCTACTCCTCATTTCTCTGCCTATTTCCATTTCGACCTTTTCGCAAGTTCCCAAACTTCCGCCATTAAAGCACCCCTGGAATTTCTATTTGAATGTGACTGACTGACATTTAATATCCCACAATCCTCCCCCACCTCACCCGAAGAACAAAAAAAAAAGAGCTTCTTTGAGTCCTTCTGCAGTACCTTCTACTGGGTTTTCTGGTGTTTCAAAGCTCATCGGTCTAAATCGAACAAATACTGCCCTAAGCTTCTACCCTCTAAATGAGAACACGAGCCCGAGACCCAAGAGAGAACGCAAACCAAGATGGCTAGTTCAGTAGAGCAACCCAATGGACAACCTAGTGCCTCAAGAAATGTTATCTTTGGCAGGTACGAGATGGGGAAGCTTCTGGGGCAGGGGACCTTCGCCAAGGTCTACCATGGCAGAAACCTGGAGACCCAAGAGAGCGTAGCCATCAAAGTCATCAACAAGGACCATGTCAAGAAGGAAGGCATGATGGAGCAGATCAAGCGGGAGATCTCAGTGATGCGCCTTGTGAGGCACCCCAACGTGGTGGAGCTGAAGGAAGTCATGGCCACCAGAGGTAAAATCTTCTTCGTCATGGAGTACGTAAAGGGCGGAGAGCTGTTCGCAAAGGTGGTTAAGGGGAGATTCAAGGAGGATGCCGCTAGGAAGTACTTTCAGCAGCTAGTTAGCGCTGTTGACTTCTGCCATAGCCGGGGTGTGTCCCATCGAGACCTGAAGCCGGAGAACCTGCTCTTAGATGAGAATGGGGACCTTAAAGTTTCAGACTTTGGGTTCTCCGCCTTGCCGGAGCATCTGAGGAATGATGGATTACTGCATACCCAGTGTGGGACCCCCGCCTATGTTGCTCCTGAAGTACTGAGGAAGAAAGGCTATGATGGGGCAAAGGGTGATATCTGGTCTTGTGGGGTGATCCTCTATGTTCTTCTTGCCGGTTACCTGCCTTTTCAAGAGGAGAACTTGATGAAGATGTACAGGAAGGTCTTCAAGGCAGACTATGAATTTCCACAATGGATCTCCATGGATGCCAAACGGCTGATCTCCAAGCTCCTTGTCGCCAACCCTGAAAGGCGCATCACGATCCCAACGATCATGCGTAACCCCTGGTTCCAGAAAGGCTTCAAGAAGCCTGTCGCATTCTCGGTCGAGGAAGACGCCGTTGGGGGATGCACGGAGCAAGGTGATAGCTTCGGTGGAGAGCTGGAGCTTGCGAGGTCAAACTCAAAGCCGAGATTCTACAATGCGTTCGAGTTCATATCGTCCATGTCTTCAGGGTTCGACCTCTCGAGCCTGTTTGAGAACGGGAGGAAGTCCGGGTCCATGTTCACTACCAGGTGCTCTGCCTCAGCCATTATTGGGAAGCTCCAGGCGGTGGCCAAGAAGCTCAACTTCGGGGTGCTGAGCGTGAAGGACTACAAGGTGAAACTGCAGGGGAGGTCCGAAGGGAGGAAGGGGAAGCTTGGGGTGACCGTGGAGGTGTTCGAGGTAGCCCCAGAGGTGGTTCTGGTGGAGTTCTCCAAGTCTTCAGGCGACACCCTCGAGTACAGGAAGTTCTGCCATGATGATGTGAGGCCTGCCCTTCAGGACATTGTGTGGTGCTGGCAGGGAGAAGATAGCTCTCAATGATCAAAAGAAAATCTTGACTGAGATTTGCAATGCTAATAAATATTAGATTACCGATCTGAATTACCAGCCCTGATTCAGAATTCCAGTTGAACTCTATGGTGTGGATTTTTTCACTTGTCCATGTGAATATTTGCTGTAGTGTGCTGCCCCCGGATTGTATAAACAGAATTTGGGAGCACTATATACATAGATAGTATTGACAGTTACAATGTATAGCCACTGTCTTTCTCTTTGTACCAACAGCCATAAGGGCATTGGAAAGTAGAGGACCTTGTGTGTATTCTATGGTGATGGAGTAGCAGTTAGCCTCTTTTGGCAGCAGAGGGGGCATATCCGAAAACAGAGGACTGAAGCTTGCATATTGGGAAGAACATTTGCAATCAGATTATAACTCCTCCTCTGTTCTTTCTAATACGGGCGATGCATCATCTCATCTGCAAGCAGGGCACTAAACTACAGCAGAACAAGGGTTTCAGCTGCATACACCAGAAAAACAGCACCGGCCCTGTTCGGACGAGTTCCCCTTCATTTACGAGTACACGAAATGGCCATATCGGGTACAGCTTCAGTGAAATTCAACGGGCATGAGGGCGTGTAATGTGGGGGGCTCTGGATTTTCCACAGCAAGTGGATCAACTTGTCTAATAGGGTTTGACATCTGTATACCCTCCTTGGCCTGGCCTGAGGATACTCTCCGTTCAAAGGCTATAAAAAGAGACAAGCATGAAAATGGGGTTTGAATGGTAGATATGCTTCATTGTCTGTGCAGGTAGCTAGCTCTATATCAGTTAAAAAAGGAATAGCTTTCATTCATCATGGTGTGTGGAGGGAGGGAGCCACACCCACAAAAGGAAAAAAGGACTCTTATTTTCCATCCCCTCCTTTCTTTTTGGCCAAAATTTCAACCATCTGCTTGCTTGCCCACAGCTGCCAGATATCCCTCATGGAAGTCTTGAAGTTCTCCATAAACTAATTGTTTGTCTTGCGCATGACCATGAAGGATCACAAAACCCTTGGCTTTATATTCAAGAAGTTGCTTTTACACCATAGTGATTGCACTTCTGCACAACCACTGCAATAAAAAAATTCCAAGTCATTGGCTGCTGCTACAGTCGACTTTCAATGGATGGATGACAGGAGTGGATACTGCTGTTTGAGGTAATTATGTTGTCTAATCAGTGCATGGCCCATCATCCAGTGGATTATTACCAGGCAAGAGTCGATATGAATGAATCATTTGTCAGGTTCTCGTAAACAGATCACAACTGGATAAGAGTGAGCAATAAAGAGCCTTCCTTTCTGCAGCACAAGCCCCACTTGGAATGAAATGAGCGGTAAACTCATCCATCACACTTCAATTATGAAGAAGGATTGTTATCAGATATGATGTGTCAATCAAGCACTGCTGTTCTAATGATAACTACAAGAAATAAATGGCTAGGCCTGTCCAGTCTTCTGGATGTGGATCTTCCAGCAAGCCCACAAAGTTTCTTTTGCTGTCTCAAATACATTTCTTGCCTTCAAATATGAACAATTCTCTACCATACCTCTTCTTCTCTACTTTAGATTTCCTATACATCTTTAATTGGAAACATGGTCTATTTCTGTAGGAAGTAAATTAGCAAGCAGCATAAATTAGTTACTGCTGTTAGCTTGCTGGTTGTTCCCAATTGAACTATTTGGCTTGCTTCATTTTGTTAACTTGACACAGATAGGATCTTTCTTTAACCTTAAACCATCTTTCTCAGCCTCTAACAAAGCAAAGCCATGATCATCTAACATGTATCTAACATCAATGATGTGTCTTACACATCCTCTCCTTCTCATAGGAGAGAATTCAAAATTCAGTAAACCTTCAGAAGTTGGAAACTAAAAGATAAAAGAAAAATAATAGCAAGCAACATGGTAGGGATGGACACCTTTTAAGTACATTCAATAGCCTTCCCAATCTCACATTCCAATATCGGGTAGAGATACAATAAACAAAGAACTTGCAAAGAGTGTTTGAACTTCAATAAAATAAGCAAGTACTATATGATAAGATTCCAAAAGGAGAGAAGAACCTATTCTCCTAAGTGGGTTGGCACTTGATAGGCAAATTCCCCTAGACATGCTTAATTCAATCTGCATTAGTTCATCTTATCCATCAGTTCATTAATATGATCCTCTCGATTACCTGCCTCTCCCCCATCTTTATATAGCCTTTTAGTCTTCTGAAGGCCTTCAGGCTTGTTGAGTGAAAAGGGCCATAGAAAATTGGTAACCTCCGTAAAATGAGGACCCACATTAACAATTTCATCAACAATATCTTGTATGCACAAGATACCGTACTTCCCTAGTTCCTGCAGTACATAAATAAAAGATAGAAAACTTTAATCTATTTTAGAAAATCAATTTACCTCCTAACAACTTTCTTCAAATAAGATATTTAGAAATTATGTTTATAAAGCTAAATTAATAGGAGCTTTTTTATCAGCAACGAAAAGGAATGCTTTCAAATACAAACACAAGTTCTAACTTATTATTGTTAATGGAGGTGAGAATTTCCACAGTTGTTTCATAACCGAGGCTTGCAATATTACAATCCCAATACAACAATTATGCACACATACATTGTATATTATAGCAAATTGCTTAAACTAGATTTTGATTTACAAACTTTACAATAAAGTAATTGAAAATTAATTCAAAAATTAAGATACAAGCAAGTAATTCTCTAAGGGAAAAATGAAAAGTGATATACTGTTTAATCCAAAAACCAGATATTAAAATTTAATAAAAAATAAAAGAGAATCTAGTCTATTCGAAGAAGTTTAAAGCAGGAAAAAAAAAACCCTTGAATTTTCACAAGAATTAGAGAAACACGTGAAAAGTTTCTTGGAAAATTCACTCCATTATTAGCAGTGAATTTTTTTACAATTAGTGATTTAATAAAATTTTAACTTATTTTAAAAGGATAAATCACTAAATAATATTGGATTTAATACCAGTGAAATGATGTTGTTATTGGTCAATGGGACTCTCTGCTTGTCAATCCTTGCAAAGCCCTTTTTGTAGACCAACTCCTTCACATTCTTAAGATTTGGGTACCTGCATATAATTCAAAAGTGTTAGCTATCAAAGAAATTGCCTGGTAAAAAAGCTACTGTATAATTAACTTTTACATGATATCCAATTGTACATCAGAACAACAAACAATAATAGATTACCATACCCATAAGTAATATATGGCTCCACCTTCTGCAGCATGTCAATAACTGTCTCATTTGCTTTGATGAAAATTCCATTAAAAATTCTTCCAAGTCTAAGCTTGTTTAGAATCTTTCTAGTCAGAGGATGCATATCATTCTTCCTAAAAATAGAAGCAAATATAATTACTTGTAAATAATAATATATATAAACAAAAATAAAGCAATTAAAAAAATAACATACCCTTGGATACGGACCACAAAGAGCAATTTTGACTTTAATTCCATTTGACCTGATTTATGCTTCTTCATTCTGTGCTTCATTTTTATGAGATCAAATTCCTAAAAAGATACGGTATTCAAAGTAAGTTTCTAACATTTATCAATTTAAATGAGTAGTGCTTAAATGTAAACAAGAAGCAATCATGGAAGACAGAGCTCTCAATATGAAGAACATGTTTGTAATATAATGCCACACTCGTTCAATTAACTAGGGTAAATCACAATACCTTGTTCCTGTACTCCTTAATGAACTGCTCGGGCAACTTGAAGTCGTTCCCATGTGACTTGTTTCGCTTCTGCCTGAGCTCTAATTGCGCCTTCCGCCTGAGCGCCCATTCCTCGTTACTCTTTCTCTTTTTCAATATCGTCTCAGATACGAAAGCGAGTTCCTTAACCTCTTCATCCGCCATGGGTGAATCTGCTTGAGAGAAGGGGCAGAAGAAAAAACAGAGAGAAAAGGAAGAGGGTAACCCTGTTCTCAAACTGGGCATCTCACCTATTTTAAAACCCTAGACAAGTTATCAAAATTACGGTTAAGTCCCTTATTTTAAGTAATTGTTTTAAAATATACCTACATCTGCTAAAATATCCCCAAACTAATACAATTTCATAGATTTCCCATCGTGAGTACTTTTTCCCACACCACGGTCGGTATTCAATGAATCGATGGCTCAAATGTGACCGGTTTTCCGAACCATGAGTTCGGGTCGGAACCGACCCGACCGAGCCAAGACGAGATTTGACTTGACTGGGGATCTAATTTGGGACATTCGTCGGTGCTCGTCCTGGTCGCTGTTGAAGGTTGATGGCGTCTGATTGCCGTTGAGATCTTGGTGACCTATCTTCTTCGTCTGTCTTCAAAGTTAGACTATTTTCTTCCTCTACCACCCACCGATTCCTTCGGACGGAGCAAGGCAGAGGTGGGACTTGGGAGGCCTTCGTCTCTTCTATCGAAGAGAAGTTTCGCCTTTCTGTTCAGATCCCCGCCCTAATCCAGCTCTATTTGTCGCACGTCCGATCTGCCGATCCATGGACGTGCCGACCTCGTGGGATACCCTGCGCAAACAGGTCCCACGGTCTTCGCTTTCTCCTCTAATTTTTGCTCGATTTTTGTAGCACAATGGCCTCAATTTCAGTGTGCATAGCTCTCGATCCGGTGCTAGTCAGTTTTCTTTTGGAAGTACCTTGGATGATTGCAGGATCTGATAGATGGTCCCTTTTCTTATTGAATTAATTTTGTCTATCGATTTGGATTATCTTGAGAACTTGCTCATTCAATGCCTCTTCGAATGAGCATGTAGCATACAATCAGGTTTATGTTCACGACCCTGAATTGGACTGCAGGAGATGACAATGTATCTGTTTTCACCTAAAAATATTGTAAGCATTTTGATGTAAACAATTGTTAATTGCAGATGTCTTCCAATGCTATTTGAAAGGTAAGTAAGCCATGAAAGGAGTGCATGCCTGTAATGTATCTATTTGTACATCCGTTTCAATTCTAGGAATTATTGAGCTGCAGTTCTTTTTCCTGACTCGTTTTTTTTATTTTTAGGCGCGGAAACTTGAAGCCCAGTTGGATGAGAAGATGATATCATTCCGAAAGCTGGTCTCTTCAAAGACTTCTAAATTTGATGCCTCAGACAATGATCTGGAATCTACCATGGATGGACTACTGAAACAACTTGAACAAGTTAATATACAGATGCAATCATGGGTATCGTCCCAAGGAACAGATATGGTTTCTCATACCTTGACACGACATCAAGAAATTCTACGGGATCTTACACAGGTAGTGTCTACCCAATGCTGTGTATGTATATGCTTTGGTAAATTCGGGCATGTGAAGGCTTGTGCTTTGAGGCAATCCCCTAGATGCTGAAAACTATCTCTACTTTGCCTTCATGTGGCTTGAATTCATCTATGGCATCTGGATTTTAGAGTATATTATTCTTAAGAAAACAAATTCAATGTTATGCTTCAATTTGCTGTTTCTTATTTTTCTTCTGGGTGGATATTGAAACATGACATTATGTTCCATGCATGAAATTCAGGAGTTTTATCAACTTTGTTCCAGCCTTAGGGCTAAGAGAGAACATGCTTCTCTCCTAGAGGATTTCCGTGAGTATGATCGGACTAGATTAGATCTTGAAGAAGGTGGTGGTTCTCCAAAGCAAGCTCTTCTCCGAGAGCATGCCTCCATTAGCAGAAGCACAGGGCAGGTATTGCAGCTTGTATTCATATTTCCTAAGCTAAGCTTATTGCAATCTATTTTATTTATCTCCAATAGTAGGTAGTGTAGTGATAGGAGTGGAATCTATTTAGCAATGACATTTTAATCATCTAACAATGTACGGCCAATCAAGATGAAAAATATAGTTGAGAAACCGTGCTACAATTGTGTTGCGTAGGAATGAAGCATTCAAGGGTATCCATATATGTGGCTATATGTTGTTTCATTATTTTGTTATGGTTCATTTGCTTAGAAATCTCTTATTTTAATCGGATCAGATTGATTAACAAATAAGTGGCACCACAGATGGACTCTGTCATTTCTCAAGCACAAGCAACGCTTGGTGCACTTGTACTGCAACGGACAACTTTCGGAGGCATTGATATGAAGATCAGTAATGTTAGCAGCCGCCTCCCAACAGTAAGTGCTCATTTCCTTCAGTGGAGCATAAGCTACATGTTGGGAAATAAAACATTGATTTGCAATTTGGAACTTAGAAACAGTGCGGTGTAATAACATTTCATTTTCATGACAATTTGCTATGAGTTCACCAAGGTTAAAAAGGGAAACTAAAGGGTCCACATTTGCTTCTGCACTTAGTGAAAATTGAACCCACCTAACGTGATTGTGTTATGAGCTACATCTTCACTCTGATGCAGGTAAGTAGTATTCTCACTGCGATAAAGAGGAGGAAGTCAATGGACACCATCATTCTGTTTCTCGTCGCCTCTGTATGCACTTTCCTCATTTTCATGTACTGGTTGACAAAGTAAGGATCTCAATGCTTCAGCATCTATTCTCTGACAGCCTTTCTACTTGCAAATTTTGTTGTCGCTCCCTTCTTTATCTACCTTATTTTACTGCTGTTCACATATACATATGGATCTGTATTAGTAATCGGAATACTGCATGTAAGTTGTATCTAGATTCTAGTATACCAATTAATGGAAGTACATTTTTTTGTGCTGCACGTTGCTTTTGCCCTGAAATTTTCAAGTCAATAACAATACCACAATACCATTTGAATTGGTAGGACTTCCATAGACAAAAAGGTCAAGGCACACATAATGCTAGTATACAGAGATGCTTGATAGAAAATGGAGATAACATTTCCTTACAGCAAAGAATAATAGACAGAAATATCGAAGAAAAGTGAACAAGTGAATTGCCCCCAGCTAAATTTCATAGTACATATGTACCAACTACTTACAAGCCACAAGACATCTAAGATAAAATAATTGCCTCTGCCGTGCAACTTTAGTGCAAACAAGCAATAATTTCAGACTAAGGTGAGAATGCCAATGTAGACTATCCCAAAATGGCCCCTTGGATAAATAGGGCTACACTTTGAATTGAACTCTCAAAAGTTATGTCCTCTATGGATCAGTAAATATGGTGATTTCATTCAGCGCATTCACAAAATCAGCTGTAAGATTTGCATGCTGTTGAACTCCAATAGATACAAAACTTAAAGCAACACATACAGCTACATTCTCAATAAGAAGTTTCTTATTATGGTAGGGTAGAACTCCATTCATCTCTTTGAATAATGAAATCACATTTCTGGAACTTGGGCTTACTGATCCTTCTGGGAAGAAGGATCTTTCTGCTCCCTAGTTATGTGTGATCTCTCTGCAGAATTCCTGGATTCCAATCCTTTGCTGGAGGACCCGTCCTCGGGCAATTTTTTACCATCCCTACCAGCAGAAGTGTCTATCTTTCCATGAGTGCTGATAGAAGACTTTCCTTTTGCCTGGGCAGATACTTCTCTTATGCTTTCTTCCAGTTTATCCAATCTCTCTTTTACTTCCTCGATCTCTCTTTTTTTGCTTGCTTCTTCCTGTTCAGCAGCAGCTTCCAGTTCCGTTGTTTTTGCCTTCTCCTCCTGCTCTTGCTTCTTCTTCTTCTCCTCCTGTTCCTGATGCACGAACGCACATGACAATCAGCACAAGTAGTAGAAGGGCTTACAGGAAAAAATTTGAGAGAGCATGACTTACAGCTTCCATTATCCTCATTTCGTAGCGAGCATATTGTGCCACCAGATAAACAGCTGTTGCAATTACTAGTTTCTCTTAGAAAAAGCAAAGTGCAATAGAACAAGTAGGATAATGAAATTAGTCAACTAATGCTTAAAAATGAACTACCCAGAGATGGCATGCAGGCAAAAAAGAACTGTACCAGATGGAAGTCAAACCTGGAAATCAGAAAGATAGGACTAAATAAGAATGTGAACCAATGGCTGTCGGATCAAATTATGAAGAGATGTATGTCTTGGATGTTAGGAAATGTCAGCCAACCAAAGCATGAAAGATACAGAGATGAAACAAAGATAGCTACGGGGCAGAAGAAAACGCACCCGAATCTTTTCTTCTTGACAGGCTCGGCGAATAGAATGTCAGCAGCTGTCGTGAAATCGAGGTTGTGGAGCTTGTTATAGGTCTCGCCGTAGTTGCTCAAACTCGAACTGTTCTCACCACCATTTTGAGGAATGCTAGCGGAATTCTCCGTTTTGCTGCCATTGTAGCTCTTGGAGCAATAGTAATATCCCAATCGTGTTGCTGGACATTGCTTCAGCAAGTAAATCCAATTTTTTGGGGCGAAAAGCATTGCTTTCACCTAGTGATTACTGATTCGAAAATTAAAGAAAAGAACTCGTGAAATGAGGGAACGGAGGGGAGAGGGACGAAGAAAACGAGCTTTCGGTGGGATATCTCCAAGACGACTATCGCCGTGAACAACAAAGGGCGACGACGGCAGGCTGCACGCCGGGCCGCGGCAGAGGGCCGGGGGAGGTGGACGGGGTATAGGGATTTGACCTAATTCGGTTCTGAAAGGGGGAAAGAAATGGCAATATTTTTTTATGGGTTTTTATAGGATAATTATATTTTATAATATTCAATATACCCTTGTTTATTTTTATCAATAATTTTTATATCCACCTAATAAATAAAAAATATATATTATGTATTTTATAATAATTATTTTTTGTACAAATTAATAAATTTATTAGCTCAATATGCCCAAAACTAATAATATTTTAAATGATCGAATATCTAATTTAATTAGTAAAATAATTAATTAAATTATTATTCTTTATATATATGTATGTGCACATTAACATTTACACAAGAATTACTTGCATGATCATATCAACTTGGGGCACCCTCTTTTTGAGGTATGTGGTGGCACATTCACTCACCTAGTCAACATCATCCACAACTATTGTTATGCATTATAATGTTTTATTTATTTTGCTTATTAATTGCACTATATATTATTTAATATATTTTACATTTTACTAAATTAATTTTAAATATTTCTTAGTCCTTTTAGATTCATAGATTTTAATAATTTAAAAAATAGTGTCGATTAATATCTAAAAATTAAAAATATTTAATATCATTTCTTTGTCTTTTTCCAAAGAAAAAGTAGACCATGGGAACAAAGTTCGTTATGAGGAGACTCTGCGTTCGTCTAGAAAGAGAAACGGGGAGACGGAAGTGACAGTAACGAGCTCAGGGTTTGTTATCACCGAGAGAAAGTAGAGCCAGGCAGAAGCAGCTCGAGAGACGGGATAGGGGGAATGAGAGGTGGCGATGAGGACCAAGTCTCACCACTCTGCGGATTTTTGAGCTTTCGAGCGTTTTGTTTGAAACAAGATTTCCTCTCTTGACTTGACGAGACCGAGCTATAAATGAGTCGTATCTTCTCCTGTGAAATTCGGTAGCATTTGAGAGAAACTTATCTATTTCTTAGTTGTTTTGAGCTCTCTTCGCTTCGACGGAGTAATGGCCAACAGCGTCATCAGCTTGGAGGATATTAGCAAAGGGAATATCGATTTGGTAAGCTTCCTTCCCTCGGCTCTGAACTGTGATCGCCTCGCAGCTAAAATGCATTCACGGTCCATGTTCTTCGCGTTTTTTAATCCCTGAAATACGATGAGTGAATTGGACACAGCAACACGACATCGCTGTAGGATGCATGGGGTGCATATATAGCTAGGAAGAGCTGAAAAACGAAAATTGTTGAACGGCAGAGCATGTAAACTCAACTCACCTCGTCTAGGATGTGATTTCTCATTCTAGGTTTATGGCCTAGTTATCGTCGCTATTTTCATTGAGATCGTAAGAACTGTGTCTTCTGCATGGACTCTCATTCAAATTCAGTAGATGTTGACATGATTCCTTGTTGGAACGACAATCTATGATCCCATAGGTATGTGATTATCAACTTTTATGTACATACCACCTCTGTTTGATGAACAGAAGTGTGTTCCTTGGAAAATGCTTGCCATACATATTTAAGAAACTAGAACATAAAATGTCTGTAACTTTCTTCTGTATGCACATCCAATGATGTCATATTCGTATGACTAAATTTCAGCATTCAGGATGCACTTGTATTTAGTCCTCTTGAACCTTCATGTTGGCCCAGTGTTTAATGTTCCTCATGTAGTTTTTATGTTTTAACTGTATTAATCTGCTGCAAGTAGTATGGTTTAAGAGATGCTGTAAGATTTTTATACTGTCATCTACTTCCTAAATATCTTATTGTAGCCAATGAAATACTCAACTTGATAGATTAACAACGCGATTGTCCAAATTCTTTTGCAGGAGAGCATACCAATTGATGAAGTCTTCGAACAGCTAAAATGTACCAGAGAGGGTCTAACTGAGGATGAAGGAAAGAGGAGGCTGGAAGTATTTGGACCCAATAAGCTGGAAGAGAAGAAGGCATTCCGTTATTCAATAGCCAAACTTTCATTGAAATATATGTGATTTAAAAAAAGTAATGCATCAAAATGATTTTATTGAACAGGAAACCAAGTTCCTGAAATTCCTTGGGTTCATGTGGAATCCACTTTCCTGGGTTATGGAGATTGCTGCTCTCATGGCTATTGTTATGGCTAATGGAGGGGTAATTGTTCTCATTCTATATATATTTTTTCATATTCCAGTAATTTTCTTGCTTGAATTGTTTCATGATCTAATGCAGGGGGAGCCACCTGACTGGCAAGACTTTATAGGTATAGTAGCACTACTGCTAATCAATTCTACTATAAGCTTTATAGAGGAGAACAGTGCTGGCAATGCAGCAGCAGTACTTATGGCAGGTCTCGCTCCTAAGACAAAGGTACCTTGAGCTGTTTAGATGATTATGATAAGGTCATGCCAATCATGTACATCATAAACGAGTCTAAACGACTTTTGTGTTGACCATTTTGATATAGGTTCTAAGAGATGGAAGATGGTCTGAGCAAGAAGCTGCAATATTGGTCCCTGGAGATGTGATTAGTGTGAAGCTAGGAGATATTATCCCAGCAGATGCTCGCCTTCTGGAGGGAGATCCCCTCAAGATTGATCAGTCAGCTCTTACTGGTGAATCTCTGCCTGTGACAAAGAATCCTGGAGATGAGATATTCTCTGGGTCTACTTGCAAGCAAGGAGAAATTGAGGCTGTTGTAATTGCTACTGGAGTTCATACCTTCTTTGGTAAGGCAGCTTATCTAGTTGACAGCACGAACAATGTAGGGCACTTCCAAAAGGTATGTGCTCTCAACATGGATTGCATTCGAAGTTTTAACTACATTTTCAATGGATACTGAAAATTGAAGATTGCTTCAGGTATTGACAGCAATTGGAAATTTCTGTATTTGTTCCATTGCCGTCGGCATGATTGTGGAGATCATAGTCATGTATGCAGTGCAGCATCGCAAGTACAGAGATGGAATTAACAATCTAATGGTGCTCCTTATTGGAGGTATTCCTATTGCCATGCCAACAGTCTTATCAGTTACGATGGCTATTGGCTCTCATAAGCTATCTCAGCAAGGTGCCATCACTAAGCGGATGACAGCAATTGAAGAGATGGCAGGAATGGACGTGCTCTGTAGTGATAAGACTGGGACTCTTACTCTTAACAAGCTTACAGTAGACAAGAACCTGATTGAGGTCAAGGATACTACTAATTTTTATCTATATATCAAATAAAGCATTCTTAAAAATCTAACAACCCAAATTTGGATATCCATCAGATTTTTGCAATGGACGTGGACAAGGATACCGTTGTTCTGCTTGGTGCAAGAGCGTCTAGGGTTGAGAACCAGGATGCAATCGATGCCTGTATTGTTGGAATGTTGGGCGATCCAAAGGAGGTTCTACTCTTCTACTTGTATTCGTCATGTTCTTATACAATGATTGGATAGTAGATGACATGCGGACAGGAGTAGCAGTTCCTATGCTTTAGCTTATATTTTAGTTCTAAAGCAAGACAGTGAATCACAAATATTAAAAAAAATGCGGGTTTGAGATTAGGAAGCATAAATTCATGAAAGGTAGCCAAAGATTTGCAGGTATTATTTACGCTGGAAAATTGTACAAAATGGGCATCGTGTTATCTTCTGCAATCCTGTGGAGTAATTTGACTGTATCTTCTTCCAACTGTGATTGACAATGTTTGCCAATACTTTTTTTATTTCTTATTCGTGAAGACGAATTTGTAAAACTGATTTTTCATTGCAAAGTTCTATTTATGTTGCAGGCCAGATCTGACATAACTGAGGTGCACTTTTTGCCCTTCAACCCTGTCAATAAGCGGACGGCCATAACATACATTGACTCAGATGGTAATTGGCACCGAGTTAGCAAAGGGGCACCGGAGCAAGTAAAATCCTTCTTTCCCATACTTATCTTACACACTTCATTTTCGTGAATTTTCCATATATTGGTTTCTTTTATGTGTTTGAAAATCCTGCCAGATTGTTGATCTCTGCAAACTTCGAGTCGACATCAAGAAGAAAGTCTACGCCATTATAGATAAGTTCGCAGAGCGTGGCCTTCGCTCCTTAGCTGTTGCCAGACAGGTGATATTCTCCTTTTGAAATGATTTAGTTTGTTCTTATGGCACTGGACCTAATAAAGTCGGGACATTGATGATATATCTTGTTTTCAGACTGTACCGGAAAAATCTAAACATAGTGAAGGAAGTCCATGGCAATTCGTTGGCCTCTTACCGCTTTTTGATCCTCCAAGGCATGACAGTGCAGATACAATTAGTCGGGCCCTCGATCTTGGTGTAAACGTTAAGATGATTACTGGTGATCAGCTGGCTATTGGGAAAGAGACAGGTCGAAGGTTGGGCATGGGAACTAATATGTATCCTTCTTCTAGCCTCTTTGGCCAGCACAAGGACGAGTCCATGGCCACTCTCCCTGTGGATGAACTAATTGAGAAGGCTGATGGCTTTGCTGGTGTCTTTCCTGGTATAAATATTATGTCTGGAGAATTTTCTATTTACTGTTGTGAGTTGGCAATAAATAACTAAATTTTGGCACAAAATCTGTAGAACACAAGTATGAGATTGTCAAGAGGCTGCAGGATAGGAAACACATCTGTGGAATGACAGGAGATGGGGTGAATGATGCTCCGGCTCTAAAGAAGGCTGATATTGGAATTGCCGTAGCTGGTGCAACAGACGCTGCCCGAGGTGCATCTGACATTGTCCTGACAGAACCGGGGCTGGGTGTTATCATAAGTGCAGTCCTAACGAGCCGAGCTATTTTCCAAAGAATGAAAAACTATACCATCTACGCTGTTTCTATCACAATCCGGATTGTGCTTGGGTTCCTCTTACTTGCACTGATCTGGAAATATGACTTTTCACCTTTTATGATCCTAATCATGGCCATACTCAATGATGGAACCATCATGACTATATCAAAAGACCGTGTGAAGCCATCTCCCATGCCAGAGTCATGGAAACTTCAGGAGATATTTGCCACTGGAATTGCATTGGGAACCTACTTGGCTGTTATGACAGTTGTTTTCTTCTGGACTGCTCATAAAACCAACTTCTTCTCGGTAATGACAGTCATATCTTGAGAATTTCAACAAGATGCCATATTTTATATGATTTGCAAATCTAACTATTGGTATTTACCAGGATAAATTTGGTGTGAGGTCAATCAGGAGCAACAGAGATGAACTCACCGCAGCTGTCTACCTCCAAGTGAGTATCGTGAGTCAGGCACTCATCTTTGTTACTCGGTCCCGGAGCTGGTCGTATATTGAACGCCCTGGTCTCTTCCTTGTGACCGCCTTTGTTGTCGCTCAGCTGGTAAGGGGGCGAGTAGCGCCGACTCATACTATTCTTATATTGTTTTCCTGCCTTTTCTTTTTTGACAAGTACTTGGATAGTGAAGGACAGGCTGTTAATTGGACTTGCACATGATCCATTCAGATTGCCACTATCCTTGCTGTCTATGCTAAATGGGGATTTGCGAGGATTCACGGGATTGGATGGGGGTGGGCTGGAGTTATATGGCTCTATAGTATCATATTTTACATCCCTCTTGATATTCTCAAGTTCATTATTCGCTACTCATTGAGCGGGAGGGCCTGGGATAATCTTCTGCAGAACAAGGTAGCAATTCAATACCTTGAACAAAGCCTTACTTCACGCAGAATTATTTCCGGAACTTTTTAGAGCGCTCGGTACTAGTCTCTCTACGGTGTTCTGCTTTTTTCTTATTGTGTCAAACCTCTCTTCCGTCTTCCAGACTGCTTTCACGACAAAGAAGGATTACGGGAAAGGGGAAAGGGAGGCACAATGGGCTCGAAAGCAGCGGACCCTCCATGGTCTCCAGCCACCTGACACTTTGGATTTGTTCAACGACAAAAACAACTACCGGGAATTGTCCGAAATAGCCGAACAGGCTAAGAAACGTGCAGAGATTGCCAGGTAATAAATTAGAAAAAGAAGGAACTAATGGGCCTGTCAGCCCTGGCGAATGCCTTTGCTCCTTTCAGCCTCAACATTATCTGTCAAATTTCAAATTCTGCTCTACTTGCAGGTTAAGAGAGATCCATACGCTCAAGGGGCACGTTGAGTCGGTGATCAAGCTCAAGGGACTTGACATCAAGACCATTCAGCAGCACTACACTGTCTGATTAGTGGGAGACGTAGGCCATCATATTGGGACGTTTTGGTGGAACTCAAATCTTAAAATTGAGAGAAGTGGCTGCAGACATGAAGGATATTTTAGCAATGGACTGTTATTTAGTTAGTTCTCCTTTTGCTGGACATGCCGCAATATGAGGATAAGTGGATCAATTTGGATTGTTGGTTGGAGGCAACGGAGCTCAAGAGTTTCCACGGTGTAATGAATTTCTTCCTTAACAATGAAGACAATGCTCTCTTTCCCTCTCCCTTGCGCAGAATTTTCTTGAAAGCATCACTTGTACATAACTGAATGCATTTTCACAACTTCTGACATTTTAGATTTTCCTATTCTTCTGTGGAATAGGAATGACATTCACTAAAGCTAAAATCTCTCATCTCAGGTCAGCTATCATTTTTCAGGATTGCCACGGGAGGGACAGCCTTGTGTCTGTTAGAATATGTCAGCTACAAGAGAGATATACTGAGAAGAGCCCAATGGTATGCACGCCCCATGGCGTGGACTCCTAAAAATGTAGCATTTTAGGCTGCTGCAGCAGCAGGTCTACTCAACACCACCATGTTACTACATGCAGCTAACATATGTAGCTGAGGAAAAAACGTTATCTACGCGCCCACAAACGTTATATTACTGGCAGTGGTAATGGGACATCGCCTTCTGATCAAAGCAGTCCTCGTGGCCTCTCTGTTAGTCATCTTAACTATCGTCTCGAGCCCTTCTGAGCTACTAGTGTTTCCAGCGGCAGAGAGAGAAGAATCAGATGACTTCAAGAGAAATCTGCTCCATGCGGGGATCCGGATTCATTCGGAGGAGAGGCGGAGGAGACTGCACGAGACTGCCCAGGACCGGAACCGGCGGAGGATTCAACTGTGACCCTCTCTCTGTACGATTTCCTCTTTGATGCCTCGGCCCTCGACAACCCTGCATTTCCTTCTTGCCCGATCCATTTGGCCATCTCCTTCCGCCGCCATGGACCATATGGTTCAGTTCTCCATCGCCAGAAATATCAAAGAGAAGTATGCATTATCGTGTATGGAGAAAGAGTACAGAATTAAAATAAAACATATTGGATTAAAAGCGCGGCCCATTGGATAAGGCCCATGTTTGTTCTTTGCACTCTTGTCCTTCCTAGGCTGAAAACAGAGGCCTTCGCCTCGATTCTTCAAGGAAAAATCCACATCTATCATTCAGTTGAGGGCGGAATTCCATCGCCCTATAGCTCAGCTACTGGATTCCATTCAAGCTGACAGTCTCTTCGCACGGGAAATTGCTCAGGGTTGTGGACTGCTATGGATGCGGAGAGGCTCGAATCGAGGTCTGAGCGGAGTCGAGCGATGGAAATTGAGGGCGATTTCGAGGAGAATGAGAGGACCAAGGAATCGAGCAGGCATCGCAGTCGGAGGGATGAGAAGGATCACCGGGGTAATGAGCGGGACAGGGAGTTGAGGGATGAAAAAATTTCGAGCAGGGATAGGAGGAAGGACGAGAGAGACGAGCGGGATAATGACAGGAAGAAGGATTACAGAGACGAACGGGACAAGCAGCGTGATAAAGAGCGGGAAAGGGATAGGGATAGGAAGGACCGAACCAGAGAGATTGAGAAGGAAAATGATAACCGGACTCGTGAAAAGGAGAGGGGGAAGGAAGATAGGAGTAAAGAAAAAGGTGGTAGGGAGAAGGAGAGGGACAGAGTTAAGGAGAAGGAAAGGGAGAAGCATAGGGAGGGAGAGAAGGAGAGGGATAGGGATAGGGATAAAGTCAGAAACAGAGAGGAAGGGGTGAATCGTCATGACCGTGAGAAGGATGATGGGTTGAAGTTAGTATCTACAGTGATTGGGCGAAATGAGCACAAGTCGGAGACTATCTCTAATGGAACAATAGTATCTACTTCTGAACTGGAGGAACGCATCACGAAGTAGGTAGATGCATTGGTGCTATGAATTCTGAGTACACATCTTAATAATGAGTTCATTTATCTGTTTGCATATTACTTTTATGCGTTATCATTAGTTCGATACTAACTCTATTGTACTGAACATATATCGAGCAGTGCTGGGGATTGATTTATCCGAATGGGTATGAATCCATTCTGTGCATGTATTTGTGGAATTGCAATATGCTATCTCTTGTTGGTGCCTGGGCCTGGTGGTGCCATTATTTAATGTGATTCATAACATGTCAATTTATTTATTTTTTTTTTCAGGGCAAAAGAAGAAAGGGAAAGGAAAAAATCCGAAGGTGTTTCTGAGGTACTGGACTGGGTTAGTAGGAGTCGCAAACTTGAGGATAAAAGAAATGTTAAAAAGGACAAGGTTGCACAGCTTGCAAGAGTATTCGAGGAGCAGGTTAGATTGTTTTCTGTACTCTGGTCACTTTAGAACTATCCTTTAATCAGCATTTCTGTTAGAAAAATTTATTGCATGCTAGATTTAAATTAGAAGATGAGAAAATTTGAGTGTGTAGTCCCTATAGCCATATTTTCTGGTATGGTTCTTACAATGTGTGGGATGGTTCTCACCATAGTATTCCTTCTAATAGAGTCAGCCACATCTACAGGTGGGTGAGTTGATACTACAAATTTCTGAACCTTATCCTTGTCTAATCTACCTAAAAATGTGCACCGTTAAGGTTTTACTATGTGTTACTGAAGGGCCTTGATGTGAAAATTCACAGGACAATATCCAAGAAGATGATGGTGAAGATGAAGAGGAAGCTCGTCAGACATCTCGTATGGCTTCCGAACCTTTGAGAACTGCCTAATAATGTTATCTACCATTTCTTCTATATGGTTAGGTGACTAAATTTAGTTTATAAGGATACATCACAACGACATATCTAAGTGAAATGGCGATAACTACAGATCAATGTACTCCTAACTTGTCGCTAACACTTATTGACAGATCATCTGGCGGGTGTGAAAATACTTCATGGCCTTGATAAGGTCATAGAAGGCGGCACGGTTGTTTTAACGCTTAAAGATCAGAGTATACTTGCTGACGGGGATGTCAATGATGGTAAATACCTTCTGGATAATATTATCTACTTCCAAATGTAATTTGGCTAGTTATCATTTTTCTGAGGTTTTCTGTTTTTATACTAATTCACAGAGGTTGATATGTTGGAGAATGTTGAAATTGGAGAGCAGAAGCGTAGGAATGAGGCTTATAAAGCTTCCAAGAAAAAAATGGGTGTCTATGATGACAAGTAAGATGGCTGATTACATGTTTTAGCAGTTCAGTTTTGAAAGAAGATCATAAATGTTTTTGTTTCTTTGCATGTAATGCATGGTCCGAAACTAACTTTTGGCTATGGTGATTTACAGATTTAATGAGGATCCCACATTAGAAAAGAAAATACTTCCGCAGTATGATGATCCTGTTACAGATGAGGTACATATTTGGTAAAATAAATCTCATGCAGTAATAATAAATTCCTTTAGCTAGCTATAATTTCTTAATTATTTTCCAGGGTGTCACTCTCGATGCAAGGGGACGCTTCACCGTGGAAGCTGAGAAAAAACTGGCAGAGGTGACTGCTTTTTTGTATATCGTGTTATTTAATATGTGATGAACAATCCTTATTTAATTCTTTTTTAATTCAAAATTTCAGCTCAGAAAAAGGCTTGAAGGTACTCCAACAAGTAGCCACTTTGAAGACCTCACCTCAACTTCAAGAAAATCATTGGACTATTACACCCAAGAAGAAATGTTACAGTTTAAAAAACCCAAGAAAAAGAAGCCTTTAAGAAAGAAAGAGAAGCTAGATTTAGATGCCCTTGAAGCAGAAGCGATCTCATCTGGGTTGGGTGTGGGAGATCTTGGATCCCGTAATAATGCAAGGAGACAGGCTATCAGGGAAGAGCAAGATAAATCTGAGGCTGAAAGGAGAAATAATGCATATCAATCGGCTTATGCTAAAGCGGAGGAAGCATCTAAACTATTACGACTCGAGCAAACACTGCCTGTCAAAAGGGAGGATGAAGAAAGTGCAATTTTTGATGAAGATGAAGATTTTTACAAGTCTCTGGAAAGGACAAGAAAATTAGCTTTGAAGAAGCAAAAAGAGGAAGTTTTTGGTCCCAAAGCAGTTGCACTCCTTGCTATGAGTACACCCAGCAACCAAACTTCTGGGGGTCAAAATCAACCTTCTGGAGAAGAGCAGGAGAATAAGGTTGTCATTACTGAGATGGAAGAGTTTGTTTGGGGTCTCCAACTTGATGAAGGTTTGCTTTAATTAATGAAAATACCTTCATGATGTTAAAAAATGGCTTTATGAAATTTAGTTTCTCAATTTCTTCATTAGATTATCTATATTTTTTTAGGGAAAATTGCTTAAAAAGGCATCGACTTTGCCCATTTTTTTTTTGGTACGAATATTTTTGGTTGACCCAATTGGCACTAAACTTTTAGTTTTGTGTCCATTTGGCACATAATTCAATTTTTCATAAAAACTAAAGGTACTACTAACTTTTTTCAATTTAAATATTATATGTGATATTTTGAGGATGATATGGAATTATTATCTTCACTAATTGGAGCCTTTGTTCACAAGAAAAAATTTCTAATTCGATCAACTTTAAAAATGATCAAATTTATCATAAATTATCCCAGTTAGAAGGCATAACAATGACATATGTGCCAGATTAGCCAATTAAACAAGTCAAATTAACATTGTTATTAAAATCTAATATAAAATTGAATATCGTGTTAAAGGGGACATGAAATAAAAAAAAATGGCACTAACCAGGCCAACCAAAAATATCTATGCCAAAATGAAGAAAATTAATAATATTTGTGCATTTTTAAGTATTTAACCATTTTGTTATAAATAGCTCTTATATTTACTTTCTTCTCTGGTTTCTGTTTGGCTATATTCTTTGCTAGAATCTCGCAAGCCTGATGGTGAAGATGTGTTCATGGATGAAGATGTAGCACCAGTTGCATCAGATAATGAAGAGATGGATGAGGCTGGTGGACAGAAGGGACCAGGAACTGATGTGACTATGATTGATGATATCCTTCTTAATGAGGACAAGAAAGAAATAGCTCCAGATGAAACAATCCATGAAGCTGCGGTAGGAAAAGGTTTGTCTGGTGCCCTAAAGCTGCTGAAGGACCGGGGGACACTCAAAGAAACTGTTGAATGGGGTGGTCGAAACATGGATAAGAAAAAGAGCAAGCTTGTGGGCATAGCAGGCGAGGAAGGATCTAAAGAGATCCGAATTGAGAGAAGAGATGAATTTGGCCGAGTGGTGAGTTATTCCAGACTGTGAGCTTGACAATCTGATTTTTCTGTGTTATGTGGAATGTCTTCTCCTTCCATTTTACAAGTTTGAAACTCTGAAGGTGAAAAGGAGTGCTTTATCCTTTTATTTTACATGAAAATCCATATTTAATGGGCTGGTCTGTTGCCTGTTTCCAAATTATAAATTTTGATTTATTTGCCACATGATTGCTTGTCCTGATTTCTAAGTTTACAGGGGCCAGCGTTAGTACATTTTTCTTGCTAGATTATCATATAAGAATGGTGGATATATAACTTTAGAATGTTGATGAAGAATAGTTATCTTGTTTTCATCATGTTTATATCTCAAATGGTGAGCCTATCTAATACGTGAGCTTCTCTTATTTGCACCAGCTGACTCCTAAAGAAGCATTCCGTATGCTGTCACATAAGTTCCACGGAAAAGGGCCTGGGAAGAAGAAGCAAGAGAAACGCATAAAGCAATACCAGGAAGAGTTGAAGTTGAAGCAGATGAAAAATGCAGACACTCCATCTCTGTCTGCGGAGAGAATGCGTGAAGCTCAGGCTCAAATGAGCACTCCTTATCTTGTGCTTAGCGGTCATGTGAAGCCTGGGTGAGCCACTTACCTATGCTTTTAGTTTGTTTAATCCGAACTCTGCATTGAATCATGTTTTACTAATACAATTCTGAATGGCCTTTTTCACTCCTTGAGTCTCTTATTTGATATTTATTGCAGTCAAAACAGTGATCCTAGAAGTGCTTTTGCCACGATAGAAAAAGGTACAGGGAGTTTGACTCCCATGCTCGGTGATAGAAAGGTCAGCATCTTTTCATTTCTCTCATGACTCATCTCTCTTTCATTGGGTCCTTAATTCTTCTTCCTAATAGTATCTTTCAATACACTGGCAAAATCCTAATAGGTTGAGCATTTCCTGGGGATCAAGAGGAAGCCTGACTCTGAGAGCATGGGACCACCGAAGAAGCCTAAAACATGAAAGCATCTGGGGCCCTGTCAGCTACTTGTGGAAAATCTGAGGATGGCCACTGCTTGTACCATTGTAATGGCTTTGGGCGGCCATAATAGCTTGAAGGAAAGAAGTATTTAGGCTGTATGAGGGAGGGGGGAAGATCCCTTGTGTAGACTGAAGGCTCCATTGGAGATGGATTGGCAGCAGGTCTCCTGAAAGATGACGTTCCATAAGATGCCCCACTTTGAGGATGAGGCGCCATTGACGATTTGTTTGTCGCTGCTTCCTCTATGGGATGCTTTGACGTCTGATATCGAACTTGTCAAATAAAAAATCCTAAGTACGCTCTGTGACTCAAGCACTGTCCTTAGAACAGGCCGCTCTGTAGCTCTTTACACTGGCAAAAAAAAAACAACAGCCTTTTCAAAGGTTTCACGAGTCGCCACCAAACATTCCCATCATGTCCTTGGGAGAACCCATCTGCATCATCAGGCTTTGCAATCCTCCCATTCCGCCGATTTGCTTGAGCATCTGAGGGGGCAGGATTTTACTCGTGCTGAGCGTTCAAGTTTCGAGACCGCATGTTCATATCACCCCGAGTCGGTATTTTAAGGCCCTTCATCTTGCTCCAGATCTTGGCAAGCCTCTTGTACTCTTCTAACATCTCCATTACCTCTCGGACCTGACGACCAGCTCCTCTTGCTATTCTCATCATCCTTGACTCGTTCATTAACTTGGGGTTTGTACTGTCTAGCTCTGTAATATAGAAGGGGCCACTGTAAGTGCTAAAGCATCAATATGCATGGAATGTGCAACAATCATCAGCCTTGGATTTAAAACCATATGAAATCCCTCTAGTTCTATTTGCTTCTCATGACACTATTCTCACAGATGTTCCAAAGGGTTCTATCAACATACATATGAAATGCCCAGTCATTTATCAGAGCATCATCAAACAAAAAAGCAAGATGCCCAGTCATAGGACTGAAATAAAGGACTTGCCTTCATTTGTCATTTGAGTCCAT
Organism: Trapa incisa; assembly: GCA_030064435.1. Classification (NCBI taxonomy): domain Eukaryota; kingdom Viridiplantae; phylum Streptophyta; class Magnoliopsida; order Myrtales; family Lythraceae; genus Trapa; species Trapa incisa. The sequence continues at coordinate 17,201,265 of CM057773.1, read as the reverse complement.
CATAGTCATATAACGCTTGATTTTTGCCTGGCTTTCTTTCTCCCTACCCTTTGGCATCAACTCTGCACTGAATCCAGGAAGCATGGAAAAAACCTAGACAGAAACCCATAAAGAGCAGTAAGCAGAAAGTAAATTGGCAGAGAACAAAACTTTTTTTGGCCACCTTTTTGCACTATAAACGCAAATATCCTTAGAACAGACAACCAATGAACTTGACCAAAATGGAATATAATAGCAACCCCATTTTAAGTATGTTCTGAAATTGCTCATACATGATCCTCGGCATAAAGTTCCCTTCTGATAGCTTTTGTAGGAGTTCTGGCTGTTGATCCACAGGAACTACTTCATGAATTTTGTCCATGAAGCCAGTCAAGTCACCCATACCTATACAGACAGGGAAGTGTTCAGTCAAAAGACACAACTGCCTAAACCACTCACATTAACATTAGACAGAACAAGCAAAACAAGTAACTGAAGCAGTGAATCTGGATCATAGGTCAAGGGAAGTGGAGAAAATACCTAAAAGGCGGCTGACAAAAGGTTTAACATCAAAGACTTCAAACTCATCCATATGCTCACCGGTACCAATAAAGATGACTGGACTTTTTGTCGCTGCAACACTAGTGTCAAAAGGAAACAAGCAATAAGATCCAGAATGCATGCAATGATGAACAATTAACATTATGTCAATAACACTTACGCACTAAGAGTACCGCCGCCCTTTGCATGCCCATCCATTTTAGTTACAATAACAGCTCCAACGGGAACACTGCTTGAATGCTTCCCAGGATCCAACATCTTGCAGAGCTCATTGACTATAGCCTGAAACGAAACAATAACTTCATATAAGAGTATTCCAAGTATTGCCCAGTGAAAGTAGCAGGAGTGAAGCAGCAGTAAATACGGAGCAATATACAAGCATATATTTCTCAACATCGCAGATGGACAGTTCCGGGAGGGATAGCCCTTCATAACAATACGGTATAAAATGTCAATGACTTTTGGAGGCAAGCATTTTCTTTTAGCTGTTGCCAGTACTCACAAAAAATTACATAAAAGGGCAACAAATAACGGCAACAACAATGTAAATTTGATTTCAAAATTTAACGATGCCCGAGGCCTTGCACAAGCAATCGACCATCTCGAGTCGAGATATGCAATGGGCGTCAGGAGAATTACCAACTAAAATCCAACAATTCAAGCAATCGAGAATTGAAGGGAAGGAACAATCATAGTCATACTTGCTGGATAATCCTGCGCTTGTTGTGTCCGGCGGCGAGATCGTCCAGATTGACGATTGACTTGATGTTCTTCTGCATATCACGGACAAGCTGGAACTGCACATCGGAGCTGAGCAGGGCGCGAGTGATCTCGTTCAGGCACTCGTTGAGGACCTTCTCGTCAATGTCGTGGCATTGCTCATGTGCTGGATAGCACGGGAAATCCTCCCCCCTAACTCCGCCAACACCATTCTCGCTAATTGAAGGGGGAGTACGGCCTTCTAGGCCTAGAGTTACAGTCAACAGAAAAACGAAAGATTTCCAGATCGAGATGCGAGCGTCGATTCGTATTCAGCAAGAAAGGGGCAGGGAGAAAAGCTTTTCTTCTGATAGCAGAATCCGACAAATGAGGGTTTTGTTCCCCCGATAGCAGAAAAGCTTTTACGAAGGACTAGTAAAATATTATATTTCACTTGGATAGCTAAACTTTTTAAATTATCCTAGTAACACCCTCAATTTGATCACTGTTTTCACATCCAGTCCCTCGAGGTACCTGTAAGTCAGTCGATTGCTAGATGTGCCTCATCACTTCACATTAAAGTGGTAAGGGCAACAGTCAATCTGGCAAAACTCAAATATTGTATACTGGAAATGATTTTTTTTCCATTGGATTATAATATAATGTAATGCTAGCAACAACATTACAGCCTGATACCATTTTGAAGTCATCCATTAAGCACCTACCCATTCTCTGTTCAAGAGGAATTAGAATATATGCCCCCCTCTTATTCTATGTTAGGTAACCAAAAGCAAACAATCTTCACATAAACCATGACCCTGAAAGGTAATCAGCAGGTCTCTATGGATGATGAGAGCAGAAAATGAAGGTCTCTTTGCCGGAGGCACCCCAGGCCTGTTAGCATCATCAGGCCGAATGGAGGAGATGGTGACCTGTTAGCATCATCAGTAGCATCCTCACTTGAACATTCACTGACTCGCCATGATTAGAAAACATCAGGATTGAACCGCCCAGGGATGGAACTGCTTTGTTGAGCCTGTTTTAGGTGCATTGTCAAAGCATAGTTGTTGACCTGAAGGTTGAACAGAAAACAGATTCGTGATCCACCCACCACATGGCAAGCATACAATTTTTAAGTTTCAAATTATCAGTAGACATTTCACATCAAAATTATCGATGAAGACTTCTAATGAGTATCAAGCAACAACAAAAAGTGGTTATCTCTTACATACCTCAAGAATTCTCAGCTGCTCCTGATATTGAGAGACAAGTTGCCTCAGTTGATGCAATTCCCTATTTTTATCATCGCACTCTTTATGGCGCTCATGCTGAATAGCAACAGCCTTTTTGAGAATGGTGTTATCTCGAAGCAATGCCTCTACTTGTTGCTTCAGCAAGATGATTTCCTGATAGATGTAGGAAAAGTGTCCACTTAGAGTCAATAGCAAGTTACTGCAGTGTGTGGTGAACATAGCTAGTGACAATTAACATCAGCATGTCAGCTATAAAAAAGAGAAAATATACTAAATGATTCCTGAGATATAAAGTGTACATAATTTTGGTCTATTTTAAAATTGCGCACATCACTCAGGTCCCTCTAGACCTGAGTGAAAAAATGTTTGTAAGATGTTTGAAAAAAAAATTGATTTGCAAAATGTTTGTAAGATCAAGTGATTTAAGTCATGTTTGAGGATCTAATTGATACGTAAATGAACTTAATTAATCTGCAAATGGGCCCAAATTCAATTAATGTGTAAAGTGTAGAGGGACTAAAGTGATGTGTATTTTGTAAAGGCACTTAGTAGATGTGTAATGTATAGAGTGCCCATATATGATGAAAATTGGTGTGTAATGTGAAGAGGCAACACTCATATCATTTAAATTCATCTACACATCAATCAACTACTTGACAGATCACAAGATCACTTCTATTAAGTCATGCTTGAGAATCTAATTAATGCATAGATGAACTTGATTGATGTGCAGAAGAACTCAATTGAAGGGTAATGTGTAGAGGGAATCAACTGTTGTGCAATAGGTAGAATTGATGTGAAATGTGCAGAGGCACTTAGTTGCTGTATAATAAGATGGCATATAACCTATTTACTCCTATAAAAAAGTATTGCACATCATCAAAGAACATTAATTTCAACATTCAAAGGTCTCTAGAGAGGGCCCATATAGGATAGAAAACACAGGAATAGTTTGCATACCATTTGGGACTTTTCTGAAGCCTGAGCACCAGCTCTACTACTGACAGTCTGCCCAAAGACCTCCAGAGCTCTCCTAGCACGTGCTCTAGCATCATCGAGACTAGTAGCACTCATCATCTCCTTCACAAATAATTCAACCCATTCTGGACCATCAGCAGGAAGGTTTTGAGGAACATAAGAATCTCCAGAAGCTGAGACATTTAGAATATCCGCCTCTGAAACTGCCAGAACACATTAAAGAGATCATAAATGTTGGTTGCACCAATAACAATAAACGATCCACACTCAACTGGAATGACACTATCACGGGAGCAATCAATTTGAAAATACCTTGTTCAACATGAGAAACAGATTTTTCTGAAGATCCAAGGTTCTCCTCTGTGGATCCTAGACACAGCTCGTGCAGGCTCTTGATTGCAGCATCTATGTCATTGCCACAGGCTTCCAATGCTTTCTCAAGAACCTGACAGACCAGTAAATTACATCAGAGTATATATGTAATTTATAACAGACACCGTCAACGGTACCCATGATTTTTTATATTATTTACAATAATTTTTTATTTTCAGAATTGACAAACAAATCATAGAAGGTAAGAGCCATGCTGAACATATAATAAGCTTCCAGACGAACTAGGGCACATTAACTGAGGCATAATATTTTAATACAGATTTCTTGAAACATGATTTATCTCATGCATCCAAATATCCCAAAAAAATACTTCAGAAGAATTGAAAAGCGATCATCCAAGTCATACTGAATGTGCAGAAAAATATGGTTTCAGACATTAAGACCCTTCACATGCTTGATCCATAAACACGCCCCATTTTCTACTTATTTCATCCCTCTGTACCAATTGGAGGGGGAAGAAAATGCAAGAAAGTGCATCAATTCAATAACTTTCAGCTGAATATTTAACGCTGGAGGAAGGCAATTGATTCTACCCCTATACCTCAAATCTTATGAGCAACGACACAACGCATGTCAATCAACCGATCAGTTCATACAACAGAAGAGACAATTGATAACGAGAGAGAGAGGGTAGGCTCACCTGAGCATCCATATGAGGGAAAAGAGAAGCAAGCCTGTCGAGTAGAGACGGGGCCGGGAAGATCCCCGGGGCAGCAGAACCAGGTGGCGGTGAGCAACGCCGGAACCTCTTGGCGATGGGAACAGGGGAAGTAGTCGAGGGATATTCTTCGAAGTGGGATCTCTTCTTGCTACCACAGACCGCTGCAGACATGATGATCAAAGACTCAATCCCCGTCACAGCGGGTTCTCCCGATTTAGATCACCCCTTATCTCTAGCTCTATCTTTCCTTCACCCTGCACAATTCAAAGAAAACTCTGATCAATCGAGGATTCCAGATAGACGCCAGAGGCGGGGAATCATATAGCTTGATGATTTGAGCGAACCGCGATCGGATGAAAATTTCTTCGACTGCAAGCCTAGGGTTTGCTTGGGTTTCCAGGTTTTAGGTTCTGACTCTTCTGTGGCCTCATCCTAATTTTATAAGGTCGGCCACTCAAGTTTACGTTATGATATTATGTGCAAAAGATGGCCCAAAAGGAAATTAAAAAAGAATATACGCATAATTTCCAAAATAATGAGCATTTTTAAATTTATAATATATATATTTATTTATTTATTTTATAAGGATAATTAGTTTATCTTTCACTTAATATAATTGGCATGAAAATGTCCGCCATGGAAACAAAAGGGGAGATGTGAAGAGCCTCAAAGAGGATACTGGAGTCAATCTCAAAGCGAGCTCCACCAGACTTTTCTTCAAGGAGGAACAGCAAGAACCACAAGACGAAGAAGAATTCGGAGAAATTGAGTGGAGGAAACAGAAAGAGCAGCTCAGTTTGATTGAATCATTTACACTGGAATCCGACGGTCTGACACTGAAAGCCACCGCCGTTCAGTAGGAGCACACCGCCCTCTGAGCTCGATCTCTGAGTGTTGCGCTGTAGAGGACCACCTGTTCGCCGGCATCTCGCACTCCCTGCAGGTCTTCTCCGTCGGATTCATCCGCTGGACATTCCTCCTCAGCTCTTGCCCGCTGGCTCCCCGCTCCTTAACGCCCTCTGCGAATTTCACTCCCCTCTCCTCTCCTCCTTCATCCTTGGCCGCGATTTCTCCCGATCTACATAGCTGATCGGTTGACTTCCACTCGGCAACAATGCGAAAACAGATTTTTATTTTCATTCCCTTGGTGTGGTACATGAGCATAAACAAGAGCGCAGAGACTGCTTCGAGAGAACAGACTTGTGCAGGCAGAAGGCGAGAGAACAGACGGTGCTTGAGACCACCATAGCTGTTGTGTCTAAGACCTAGCTCTGCGAGCCCAACATAGGATGAGGCTCGGGAGAGGACGAAAAGTCGGTCAACCAACCACCTAATTTTAAATTTCTCCCAAAAAACCTTTTGTTTTAAATTTTAGGGGTGGGTGAGGACCCGTTCCGGGTCCGGGATATGTTGGGTTCGGTCTTTTGTTAAGTCCGAACCATATATTGATGACCCGTCCCGGGTCCGGTTTCCTGGCCGGTATGTTGACATGTACAGTCTGAGGCGTGAGCCGAACATAGTTCATGCAAAGAGTCCCCAGTCCAGCAGTGGAATGCATGGGCTGGATATTGGTGAAGCAAGCGCATGCAGAGAGAAACTCCTTCGGCCCGTCAACTTGAGTTACATCATCCTCTTCAAAATAGATCCAACAATGCCATCTTCCTCATTTTCCATCTTCAATGGCTTTGATCTGGATGGCTTCTATCAAGACGGTACGTTAAATCATCGACTTTCAGATGAGAACACAGGCATGCATGATGACAATGCAAGTACATACTGATCGATAGATGTCAAACAAGCTTCAGACTTGGGTACAAAAAAGCTAACACAGCATCTGTTAAAATGTGATCGGAATGTACTATTTCTTTGAGAGGGATGGTCAGTCGTCAGTCCTTACCATCCGTATCTCCTTTCTCGATCCTTTGGTCAAACCCATTTCCCCTTACAATTGAATGATCCGCAGAAAAGGAAGCAGTTACAACTTACAAGCTGCTTCTAAAAGTACACCAAAGGGCTCTACCACCTTCCCTTGCAGCTCAGCAGGTGGGTAAAGGTAGAGCATATACAAAGCTCGGCTGGAAGGTAGGTTTAGAGTTTAGGCTCCACATATAAAAAAGCTGCAACTTAATTATTGCCTATGTAAGTTCTGTCAGAGATAGTGATAGAGATGTTATTGTATCCGTACTACTGCTGTCAGACCTTCCCTTCAAAGGGAGTAGAAGGGCTTTGTATTGTACCCAACACAGTTCTGCAAAGAGATTTTATACGAGCATACATCTTGCAGGCACCGTTGCTTCAAGTACTGTGGATCAAGAGAGGCAAAAGGGTAATGAGTACTTTCTTTGCCATAGTTGGGACCCCCACCCAGCAGTAGAGCAAACAGATCTGAACCGACAAGAGCATCTCTTGGGTAACTGTCATTCAACAATTTGCTGTACTATGACTGACTTGCTGTGTTCATAAAGCATCCTCGTCATTTTCCGTTTCCTATTTAAAAAAAATGAAAATGGCTCTCCAATCGAAAGAGGAGAATTGAATTGGAGGAGAATTACAGATGCAGTTCCGGCCGTCGGATTCTCCATCTTCGCCTCTATATAATTTCACGTTTACATGTCAACATTTATACGCCTCTTATTCCCCCGGCACAGAGAGAGAGAGAGAGATTTTATCTTGCACCTGCTGTGTGTGTTTTACAGTTTATGAGCTAATGCTCTCTGACATGAGCGTGTCAGAGAATTGAACAAGGTTACCAAACAAAGCAATGGTACAGTCGAAGAAGTTCAGAGGTGTCCGACAACGTTCTTGGGGTTCTTGGGTTGCTGAGATTCGCCACCCTTTGCTGTACTATTTACACTCTTTCCTTGACCATGATCGATTCGACTAGACAAAAGAACAAAGAATCTCATTTCTGTGTATTTTGCACCCTGTTTCAAGCTCCATTTCGCTCTTCTTGCAATGATTCTCAAGACCTGATCTGCTGCTCTCTTTTGCAGGAAAAGAAGGGTTTGGCTGGGAACTTTCGAGACGCCGGAGGAGGCGGCGAGGGCCTATGATGAGGCGGCAGTCCTCATGAGCGGCCGGAACGCGAAGACCAACTTTCCGATGAGCCCATCTCCTGCCGGGGGCTCTCTGTCCTCCTCCGAGATAGGGGAATTGTCGTCAGGTAATAACTCAGCACCCCATCTTGCAGCGAGCCCTCTGAGCGCAATCCTGAGCGCGAAGCTCAGGAAGATCTGCAAGGCGCCATCGCCGTCCCTCACGTGCCTGAGGCTGGACACCGAGAGCTCCCACATAGGGGTGTGGCAGAAGCGAGCCGGCACGAGCCATGCCTCGGACTCTAACTGGATAATGACTGTCCAGCTCGGGAATAACAGCAGCGCAGTTGACAAGAGTTCCGCCGCCGCCGCCGCATCAACGACGTCAAATCTCTGCTCGTGCTCCGATGCCCAAGGTATGTGGGGTCCGACGGATACGATCGACGAAGAAGATGGGCTGAAGGAAGAGGAGAGAATGGCACTCCAGATGATTGAGGAGCTCCTGAACCGTAACTAAAATCGTAGAGATCGTCTCTTCTTCTTCTTTTCCTTCTTCTTCTTCTTCTTTTCCTTCTCCTTCTTCTTCTTCTTCTTTTCTTCTTTTCCTTCTCCTTCTTCTTCTTCTTCTTCTTTTTCTTCTTGCAAAGCAAATAATCTTTCAACGGTGTGTGAGGAGGATCAAGTCAAGGGGATGAGGCGTGATTAATAGGGTAGGGTCCTTGCCAAGTCCCCCTTATCATATGTCTATAGCTGTCAGCCTTTCACATCCCATTTATTAATGTTGTAGGTGACATTACATGGTGCGAGACCTCACATTCAATAGTCTCCATGCATGGTGATCCTCATATTATAAATGTACACAGCAAAGCAAGTTCCTATGAATTCTAGTGCTATTTATTTATTCACATTTTACTTGGATAAGCTAGTAGAGTCAAAGGTGGACTCATGAAATTGTACCTGCTTCTTCATTCTGATCCATATGTGCAATACAGCATTGAACTGAATTGGTCATGAGGACAGAAACCCTTCAGCCGATGCACATATGTATGAATGAGGATCGAGGTTAGGTCGAGTTTGATGCACCGACCATAGTACCAACAACCGACACTATAAGTAATTAACTGATGGACGAAATTTGATAGCATGGTGCATTATATATATATATATATATTGGCATGTGGATATATTATTGAAATATGCAGACCAACTAAGGTACATGTATAATGAGCCAGCAGCTAAGGCTCCTGCCTCAGAAACATCTGATTATGAGGGTTGAACTATAAGTTATAAAGGGACATTCCATGGCATATGACTAATTGATTATAAACACATGACATGGTCTGCTGAGGAGATCCTGTGTGTGTGTGTGAAGTGTGCCTATCTATTTGCACAAACACACACATGCATCTTAGGAGACTCACCCTTTTGTTCCTTTCACCTCCCTTTCCTTGTTGGCACAAAGGGCATATCTCTGGTCACCCTCTTTCCAGTTCTACGATAATCCATGGCCTAAAATGACAGAAGGGAGAAGAGATTATTGAAGGTAAATTTTTTTTATCTATGAAAATGGAGTTTTGAACCCCTTGATCTTGAGTTAGAGACGATGGATGGTGGACAATTTAGGGAGCTTTAATTGTTTTTTCCAAAGGCCTTTAGCCAGCTTTATTGATCAATTGGGTTGCATGGACTTAAATGGCATTCCATTTTGGCCAATATGGCAGATGGGTGAGCTGAGAACCCAGCTGGTCCTGCTTGGTCGAGATTGGGAAAACACCTTGCATCAAAATCATAAGTTTGAGGACCATCAATTGGCCTTGATTATGCCACATGTTAGCTTGGATGGGAAGCTCATGTGGTGGAGATGATACACCAAAAGCTTTCCACATGCCCCATAATGCACTCACCTTTTAAAAAATAGCCTATATTTTTTTTCTACTCCATCCCCATTTGTATCTCCCCAAGGCAAAAATCTTCCCCCTTCCCAAGTAGATTTAAGCTTAAATTCCAAGTATTTCCATTTTTTTAACAAATTAAAAAGAGGTAGAATTTAACCAAACTTATTTTCTACAATAAAAATATCTAATTGTAATTGTACAATATATAATAAATAGTTAGAATGCATTATTTTTAATTTTATTAATTATTATATTTTACATCATCCCATTGTCTTAACTTTCCATGTGTATATATATACATATACATATACTTCCCCAAATTTCAAATACATTATCATGACACTCCATCTTTAAACATATATTTTTGATATTATGTTATTCATTTTTATACTATTTTTGTATTAGTAAATTTTATTGAGGTAAATGGAAATATTTAAATATTTAAATGTCACATCAATATGTGAGTAATAATCAATTATTTCATTTGATGTTGTAATTATTTTTTTCATAACAAATATGTTGTCATTTAAAATAATGCTTTTCAAGTCATTCACACGTGTTTTAATGATCACATCACTAATTTCAGAATTAAAAACATTTATCTAATCTTTATATTTTTCTGATTTAATATAGAGTTATAGTTGAGCAATGTCCAAAGTTCTTTTTTTTGTTGTAATGTTACTTACCAATTTCCTGTGTATGAGACCCATTACTTAAGTACATCCATATGCGTGCTCTCATTAATATGTGTAAACTTTACAAAATTTCTTGTCAACAATTTGTACTACAATTCATAATATTTTTGTTAAATTTATTATATTTTTAGTGATGAATTCTTTGGTGTAAAAAATTTCAAAATTATTCATTACATTAGTTTGTAAAGAAAATAGGGTATTAATCTTTTTTTCTCATAAAAATATAAATTTTCATTTTCTACAAAAAAAACAACAAATTATATTTTATTTTATAATGATCATTACATTTTTTTAATATAAGAAAAAAAGGTCAAGAAATTTCATTAATTTGAGTGAAAAATACAATACTTTTTGTATAATTAATTAACCCTAATTGGTATATAATCCTAGCCCCCTCCACACCACTCCATAGTCATCTATGCCTAATACTATTGGCCAAGCAATCAGCAATCCCCTTAAACTTCAGCTGGCCAGCAAGACGAGCGTCCACCTGCAAACGGGACTTTATGAAGTCGAGAAGGTAGCAGAAGACCCAGCTGGCCACCCCGACTAGTCCTCCGGTCACCAGCATGGTCGTCCTCAGGGTCTAGCTACTTTCATGAAATCCATTCCGGGAAACCATTGGTATTATTCGAATATATTTGGGTACTTTTGGATGTAATACAAACTAGTATATATGTATATATGATATATGATATATGATAGGGAGAGTGGGTGGGTAGAATTTATCCTTTAATATTGAAAAGATACACTCACACACACATAAACAAAGAACCTCTAGCGAGTTAATGAAGGCTGTGTAAATTAGGTGAATAAAGCAAGGGGTCTTTCTTATGGGAATTAAAAGCACCCCTCTGCATGCAGGGACCGCTCTTAGTATACCACTGGCGTTTGTGTTACTCAAAGCAGATAGTTTTATGCTATAACTTTGGTTTATACCGACATCGGATTTGGCTGTGCCAATGGAAGGAGGGGTTAGTCCTGTTTTAGGGGTTTGGAAACCCATCGGAGCCTGTGGATCCATGGAAGCTAGCTGGCTGTGCCATGAAAGAAGAATCTCCGGAGTTATTTTTTGTGAAGGCAACCTGTCATCGCCTTCTACGTCTCTTTCAGTCCAGCCAGGGTAGTGCTAGTAAGACGACCGACCTGTTCAGACTGGGGCTGGCAGCCTGGGACAGAGTTTATCGGCCTGAGTCCATGCTGGCCTGATACCGTATTGGATGGCCCAGTATGGTACAGTTCTTCGGAAGATGGGTCTTGCATGCTGAACTCATATTGGCTTCTTGGGTTATTCGGCAGTTCCGAGCATGGCTGTATTGGACTAGTTGTGGGTCAGTCTGATCTGACTTCCCTTCCCCAGTTATGCATCTCTTGAGCCGAAAGCTTTCATCTTTGTTTAGGCCTATTCAATGCTGAGTTTTACTCTAGCCTGCCCGGTTGAGGCTCCCAATCCCATGGTGATTTGCACATTGATGTTTCTTGGACGCTTCCTAATTAATATTCACGCTCATATCTCCATTAATAGAATATCATAATGATTATGAACAGCCCCTGGAATGAAAAGAGAGGGAACTTTCTCTGTCCTTTTTGGATTTGCATAAATAAGTTGGATAGCTTTGATCCAGGAGGCCATATAGATATAAAACGGGACCCTGGGAAGGTGTCGACACAGTTCTCGCCCAACAAAGCGATCGTCTACGGGGGAGAGAAGATGATCAAGGTTCCAGTTTTGCTGCTCTGTCTCATCTCTCTCTGTGTCTTCGCTCATTCAAGGCCGATCAATCCTGCAGAATCAGATCCCCATGTCAACAGATCTTTCAAACCCAACTCCACTCAGGTACGGGGAGAGGAGATCTCTCCACAAAATCAGTTCTTCCAGATGTGCAAAGGATTTAATTCGTTTTGTTTTCTCAAAAAAGACTCGGACTTCGATTTTTCGTCCATCTTTCCGTCTTTTTCGCAGTAGGGAGCTGATATTGATGTTAATGGAGGCGTTGGTGTTTTTGCAGAATACGGGCAGCTGCTCTTATGCAGTGACTATAAAGACGAGCTGCTCTTCAGTGTCATATACGCGGGATCAGATTAGCCTCGCCTTTGGCGATGCATATGGAAATCAGGTAAATCATAGATGAATTTCCATCGATCTATGAGGCATGAAAATTGGGTCCCAAATTGCACAGAAGAGAATTGAAATGTTTTACTCTTTTGATCGGAATCTCACTCTAGCAAAACAGATGGACGATGAGCCACCTGTGGAACTGCAAACCCAAATCTTTCATCGCCTACAGAAGTTATATGCAGAGAAAAGAAGTTCTTGATTGAATTACTGCACCTTACATCATGTATCAAGCGGATCGATGTTCTATGCATGCCAATGAAAAGCATACTCTTCTTCATCAAACCAAAATGATTTCATTTCTGATGGATAATGAAAAAGAATCATATTCTCAAGTTTCCCATTTCATAAAAAAGGCAGATTATGCTGTGTCAGTAGACAAAAAGAAGGAAGGACTTTTTAAGGGCAAACATGTGAGGAATCATATACTCATGCATATGTATTCATGATGAAAGATAAACAATTACTGTTGGTTTTCTTTTTTGGCCATGAACATTGTTGACCTTCAAGTTGGGGGTTTTTTGGTTGACTATCTCTTTTATCCAACCTGGTTATGTAGGTATATGCGCCAAGGATAGACGACCCCTCTACACGGACATTTGAGAGGTGCTCCACAGATTCCTTCCAAATATTAGGGCCATGTACCTACCAAATCTGCTATGTGTACCTCTACAGGACTGGATATGATGGTTGGAAACCTGAATCAGTCTCTATATATGGTTACTACACCAAGGCCATCACCTTCTACTACAACACCTTTGTCCCCTATGGTGTTTGGTTCGGTTTCAATCAATGTGGGAGCTACTTGGCATCCACTTCCTCACCTTCCTCTGCAGCTGCATAGATGAATGGGTCATGCTTTGTGTCCTTTGAACTTTTAAACCTTGGAATGAACTCTTGAGTGAGGGTTCAAGCTATGAATTCATGCTAAAAAGAATCTATCTTATGATAGACTTGGCTGTTTATTTATAGCTCATCTTTCTTTTCTATAATTAAGCTCTGGCCTCTTCTTTTCTTTGGCAGAAAAAAAATCCCATCTTGATATGCTATTTTAGCACCTTTCTTGCCAAAAGATTCAGGTCGTTTTTCTTCCTGATGAACTTGTTGGAGAAGCTGAATTCTGCCCTGATGATCGGTGAGTTTCAGAGGACCGGTAAAGATTGAAGGCACTCTCCCCCTTAAAAATTCAGATCCTGCAGTCTATTTGGTTTCCAAAAGGGGAGGCACAGCTCTCTCTGTCTTGTCTGTATCTCCCTCCCATCAATGGGGAAGAAGAGTGAATTTGACGTTGAGAAAGGGCCGCATCGCCCCTCTTCCTCCCCCTCGCCCCGCCACCACAAGCACCGTTATCCTTCGCCCATTCGTATGCCACCACCTACATCCCATGATCAGTGGTTCCCATGGCTGATGCCCATGATATTTTTGGTCAACATCGCCGCCTTCATCTACACCATGTACGTCAACAATTGTCCCTCCAGGGAAGGGAATAGCTGCGTCTTCTCTTCCCTCCTCGGACGCTTCTCCTTCGAGCCCTTCAAGACTAATCCCATGCTCGGCCCTTCGTCCACCACGTAAGCTACAGAGCAATTTAATCATTGATCAAGCTAACCTGTCAAATCTTCCCTCTCCCTATCCTCCAGCAGCTTTAATTTTATTTGGAACAAAGACTTCTTTTGACAGGCTGCAGCAGCTAGGAGGCCTGGAGAGGAAGCTGGTGGTGGATGATAAGGAGTCATGGCGGCTCGTCTCATGCATATGGCTCCATGCAGGCGCCCTGCACTTGGCCACCAACATGTTGAGTCTCCTCGTCGTCGCCATCAGCCTAGAGCAAGAGTTCGGATTCCGTAAGAGATGAAATTTCTCGAGAGGAAAAGCTTGTTGTTCTTCATGCAGACATATTACTCACGTGCATGACCCGGCTGTGGCTCTCTTGATTAACTTTTGCAGTGAAGATTGGAGTTCTATACGTGCTTTCTGGTATTGGAGGAAGTCTGATGTCCACTCTTTCAACCAGCGGCCATGCAAGTATATCAGTAGGGGCATCGGGCGCCCTGTTCGGCCTTCTCGGCGCAATGCTTTCCGAGCTCATATCAAATTGGAGTATTTATGCTAATAAGGTCACCTTCTCCCTCTCTGTCTCTCTCTCTCTCTCCCTCACACACACAGAGATTTGACTGAGATGATATATATATATACTTGTCAAGAAAGACTAACCTGAGATGGCTTTTTTTCAGTGTAGAGCGCTTACTATTCTGGTGATTGTGGTTGTGTTTAACATGGCAATCGGGATGGCGTTACCTCGCGTGGACTACTCAGCCCACTTTGGAGGACTCATCGCCGGATTCCTTCTGGGGTTTGTCCTCCTGGTCCGCCCTCAGTATGGGTATGTGAGCAGGAGATATATACCTGCAGGGTACGACTTAAAGAGGAAGAAGTCCAAGTACAAGCTCTACCAGTATTTCTTATGGATCGTGGCCTTGCTCCTGCTACTTGCTGGGTTAGTTGAAACAGTGGATTCTTCTCTTCTCTTCTCCTCTTTACGAGTCTCCTCCTTGATTTGAATTGGATGATCTGTGGGTACTGCAGATTTGCAATAGGCTTTGCCGAGGTGTTTAACGGTCAGAAGATCATTTGACGGCATGGCACCCTGAAGATATTACTCACTAACACTCCTCTGGTTGGTACTCCTGTTCGTTGGAAATGGCAAAGTGTACTCTCTGCCCATTTCTATGGCCACCAAATGAACAGTACCTGCTATCTCTGTTCAAATTAAGGATTCTCCAAGGAACGTGTATGTGACCAATCCCCAGGAACTACTGATGACAATATGCTAATTTTCCAGAAATTAAGAATTTTGATGCATTGCTTGATCAGATTGAAGAAAATGCTTTCATGGTCTCTAATTTCAAGAGAAGAACGGATATGGATCAAAAGTTCTGTGTTGAGCCAAACTGCAGATTGAAAGCATGACATGAATCACCCTCTTCCTCAGTTTTGATGTTGTGAAAATTTTACAGTATAAATTCATGTTAACAAGTTTGGGATGAATTTTGTAATTTGTTCAAAATTTATAGTCAAAATTCATGTAAATAAATTTTGTATTTAAAATACAAGTTTGGGTTTGTATTTAACAGAAAAAAAAAACAATTATTATTATAGATAATGATAGAAATTATAAATTGATCAGTATTTTGAGTATATACTAAATTTTATAATAGAAAGTTAAAAATAGTCCAAATTAATACTGTTAATGTATATTTAATAGAAAATATTAATTGTGATAAATTATAATATAAACTAAAATTTCATTATTATCTTAATTAAACAATAAGGTTTATAATAAAATATTAAAAATCATTTAAATAATTGGATTAAGGAGATTTGAGTGATTTAGAGGGGAGAGTTGGGGAGTTAAAAGAAAAATCGAAAAAATAATTTATTTATTTTAATAAAATTTAATAATTGATCAAGTAATAAAATATTTATTTATACATAATTTAATTTTATTATATTATTAAGAAATGTATAATATATGATAGAATAAAATATAAAAATAAAATATGTATAATAAAATTTATAATTATATTATATATAATAACTTATACATATCAAATTTTATAATATAATTAAATTGTATATTACAATTGAATTATTGTTATGGTAAAAAATAAAGTAATATTCATTTTATAATATCAATAAGAAAAAATAATATATATAATATTATTATATATAAATTAAAATAAATAAAAAGATAAACATATATAAATAATATTCAAATTATTTTATCTAAATAATAATAATAATTCCTGGAAATTCTCCATTCTATTTTAGGAAATCTTACTAATTTGATAAAGATGTGATCTTGAGTGATCATCTGATCCCTCACCTTCAATTTCTTTATCCGTCCCATATATGTGTTGGCTTGCTTTAGCTTTTCTTCTGAATGACATCTGACTTCAAGGAAAAGCATGGGGAAGCGCTTACTTCCCCAAGTTGGACAGGGATAAGAGGACAGAAGCCAAAAGTGGATTGGAATTTCATTTCAGTTTGTCTATGGAGGTATTCCATTTTGTAGTGCCTGGCTTCTATTTTAAGGGAAATTCCACCTTGGATTGAAAATGACAGCGATGAAATCCATATGGATATGGATGGGTAGTAGCTGTACCAGGGGAAGAGAACTCCATCTTTGCAACAACTTGCAGTGAAGATGAAAATGATGCCAGAGAGCTAGTGAACAGGTAGGTATATATATATAAATAATGTATGCATACGTCTGTCTGTTTTTGTGTTTGCTTGCCAGTGAGTGAGTTCAGCATGAAGTAAAGCCTTTCTCCATTGTTTGTCCAAACATGCATTATCAGAAGACAGAGAGAGCAACACAGACAAACAAGGTATTCATTGTATTAAAAAGAGGAGATGGGCTCTATCACTGTGAGAGGATATGGTGCATGGACAGGGACAGCTAACCGATATCACTTGGCGAGGAAGCCATTGCCATCCATCCCTGCACCTTTGTTGTTCGGTTCCTCTTAATACAATAAATTACGTGGGTTTCTTATAAATGTGCACAAGCCCTTGAGGGAATAAGGTTGTGAGTTGTTAGGGATTTGGTAACCTTATGGCTCAAGTATCTCTTGTGTCGTTGAGCTAGTAAAGAGAATCACGGATCTTTATAAAAGGCTTATAAAACGGGCAACATTTTCATCTCTCCCTGGAGTTGATGACTCCCCTGATACATACTTATCCAAAGACACGCTTGATGATTTGGTTCTTGATTCATTACATCGAAACCCACCTGTGAGATCAGTTGGAATCACTTTGCTCATCTTCTCAGGGAAGGATGAAGGGTAATCTGCAGAACCCTCTCCGCCTCAAGTCACTGAACCATATTTCCCTCGTGTGTAGATCGGTGGAGGAATCCATTTATTTCTACCAGAACGTCATCGGCCTCACCCCCATTAGGAGGCCCGGCTCCTTCGATTTCGATGGCGCATGGTAAACACGTAACTTGATCCTGCTAGCATGTGAAGTCTGTGCTGTTTTAAACGTTGTTGTCTGTGTACTGCGATCCTTTTGTTGATGGATGTTTTTGGTGATCAACTACTAGGCTCTTTGGCCACGGAATTGGAATCCATTTGCTGCAGTCTGATGACCCAGAGAGCATGGGGGAGAAAAGGGAGATCAATCCCAAGGATAACCACATCTCTTTCCAGGTATATAATGGTGCAACAATCCATAATTCATCTTGTTCTTCTTTTTTCTTTTTCCCCTTCGCGAGGCAGAATGATTCTCCTACCACACTCTTGGTATCTTCCATGTCCCTCTTTGCGGGCATATTGCAGTGTGACAGCATGCAAACCGTAGAGAAGAAGCTGAAAGAGATGGAGATCAAGCATGTGAGATCTAAGGTGGTGGAAGGTGGGATCGAGGTGGATCAGCTCTTCTTCCACGACCCAGATGGCTTCATGATCGAGATCTGCAACTGCGAAAGCCTCCCTGTGATCCCGCTGGCGGGGGAGATGGCCCTATCATGCTCGTTGGTTAACCTACACGTGCTCCAGCCGCCCATCAAGCAGGTTGCCCAGCCTTAAGGTTGGAAAGGGTACCGAGTCCAGTGAACATTGAATCATAATTTAAAAATGAATGGAAGCTCTGAATTGCTTCTTCGTATTGAATAAAATGACTGGCTAAAACTCGCAACAGTCATGTCAAGTGTAGTGTTGTGTTAATCTTGTGTGCGATGTGTTTTTCAAGTACTGGAGAGTGTTCTTACGTGTCTTTCCCTGTTTGCTCATTCTTAGGTATTGTGATTTGAATCTCTGCTTTGCTTAGAAGTCAGAAAGAGATCAAATTTGTTGCATTGTAGAAGCTGTATCCAGTTGGATCATATAGGAGACTTCTGCTTATCCATTGGATCCAACAAGGAAAAAAAATGAATGCTGATCTTATTATATGGAATGACCATAACCAGCTGTTATGTACATCTTCCATGACAAATATATGGAAATATACCCTTTTCTTTCAGCCTTGACCAAGTGAAGAGGCCGTGAGCCTAGTATCTATTTTCTGACTAATAAAGCCATTATTATCTTCCTCTGAAAAGCAAGGAAGTGGGTAAACATGACCTACTGAAGAGCCATAAGCTTGCCAGCACAGAGATCTTGTTGACCATCCTTTGAGTGGCAGGAGTTCTACATCTTCCAAGTACAGGTCTTTGCATGGAGAATCATCGCTGCAAGCAAATCTTATGGCCGTCTCAGTAGCAGATGTCCCTTTTATGTGCATGAATGCTACATTATTCACTTTCACTGAATTGGTCTGCATCACGAAAACCTTCACAATGTTATTATAATCTATTTCAAAAAGGAAAGTAAAGACCATAAAATCACTTGAAATACAATAGGTCTGCATGTTCATTTTCCTAATACAGCCCAGAACAAAAAGATGGTGGTGCAGTTTATGGCATGGAATAGAAGTATTTCAAGTGGAATGGTAAAAAATTCCAGCAGTGATTCCTATCCATGGCCTCTTTTTCTATGGACAAACAAAACCAGATGGATTTGTATGTGTACCTGATTTGGACAAGGAAGAAAAGAATCACAATAATATTGGTTGATAATAATGGGATTTGATACATTCTCCATCATCACATTCTTGAATATGATATTAGAGGCATAGCCACTTCCACCCTATTACGAAAGAGCAAAAATAGGATAAGGCTACTTGATACTTCAAGAGCTAATAAATAGATGTGGTGTAAAGTTTCAAAAGAATAAACAAGAAAATTTTCACCTGCCATGTTTTGATCCTGACACCATTGGTGGTATTGGACAGTATAGCTCCATCTATAGTCACATTGCGAATATCTGACCATGAGTTCCACTTTCCCAAGCTCCCAATACTAGTCAGTCAAGAATGCAATTTACCCATTTTGACGTAGATGATATTTGAAGCTAAAATTTCAACCGGAGAAGGAAGCGAGCTTTACCTAATACCATGCCCAGGACCGCAGACGATATTTCTGATTGTGACCCGTGAGGAGTTGCTGACAATAGATATACAGTCATCTCCTGATGAAGAAATAGTGCAACATACATCAAGAAATGGCATTCTGCCTTCATAACTACCGAATTAACTTCTGCTAGATGGAGGAGATCTAACTGGGGATACATATTTTCAGTAAGTTGGAGGAAAAGAATACCTGTTCTAATGAAGGTATCTTCAATCATAACTGATTGGGAAGCACTGATATGAACTCCATCAGTGTTGGGACTAATTTCTGGGGCTATAACTCTAAGATTGGACACTTTTACCCGAAGACAATTTGTGAATGCAACATGCATATGTTGGCTATCAATAATTGTCAGGTTCTGAATCCTCAAGTTCTTGCACCGGTGGAAAGTAATAGCCTGGAGGATTAAACCAATTTAAGACAACCATAAATCATGCTGAACCGGAATTTTGAATGCTGGTACTAAAAAAAGACTTTAAGGTGATTTTTTAAAACCGATAGCTCAGCTTGGGAACAAATCAGCACTAACCGTTGGAGCAGGTTGACATGGCTGCAGTACGAACATTAACAAGAGACATGTTAGGGACAACTTGTTAAGAAGGAAAGCTACAAGAAGAGATATAAATTCCATTTGATAATTAAAACAGCTCCACTTCTCCATTCTCATAAAGACAAAAATAACCACAATTGCTCTTCCTTTTTCGAGATGAATATGAGTAGCAATGAGACACATTCTCTGAATATTCTTCCCATAAAGTTAAGCCTTACATTGGTTGAATTTATCTTGCAAGATTGAGCCCACCATTTGTGTCCCATTCCATTGACAAAGCCTTCACCTTCTATGGTAAGGTGGCTTATGCCATGGAAATAGAGCCATTTATGGGGATTCAGCCCATCCCATAGTTCGGGATCTTCTGGGGCAACAAGGCTACCTGAAATCTATGAAGGCAAAATCATTCGTTAAATGTAACAGTAATTCTGATATACAAGCAGCGAATTTGATGCAGGTAATATATTTATATATGTGTATATATTGATACCCAGAAGTACCTGTAAAATGACCTTTGATCGACAGGGTCCTGAAAGATCAACAGGACTTAGCAAGTAAGTCTTTCCAGCTGGTATTATGATCTTAGATGGTACCTTCAAAGAGCAAGCTGTCTTCCAGATCCTTTTAAAAGCCTGAAAGCAGGAAAACGCATAATTCAAAGAATATCTTCTTGAATATTATCACCAATTAAGTAGTTGAATTCATTATCACTGCAAACATGAAATAATTTGAAAAAAAAGAAACTCTGAAATCTCAAACAATAAATGAGCCTTTCTGGAAAATCTTGAGATATTTGTCATCTACATTTACTTAAAAGTAACAGTCGCCGCAAATCTGAGCCAGCATTTGACATGACCTCTATCTCTGTTTGTTCAGGATATATATCAAACACCAATGATATGCAGAGAAATGGGCATGAAGTTGAGCTGACATAGCTGACTTCTCTGAGAACAAGTAATGAATTCAACTTCCACAATCAGCAAATTTAGAGTCCATTATACATTCTCCAATTGTTTGGCAAAACATGGGACATATTTGGCCGTGATAACTCACTTCTCTATAAAGACTACTCACCAGGAAACAAAAATCTACAAGGTGATAGTCTACACAAGTACAATTTTAAACCAATCATTAATAACTATTTACAAGCAAGCAGGTATGATTCTTTCAATCTAATAAGAGGGGCTCGTGTATTTTTCCTACATAATCGAGTCTACCACTAGCCGCATTTCCTGTCTCGGGTCGAGAATCAATGCGATTCCACCTCCTCTCGTAACATCTTAGACAGTATTTGTAGGCATAACATATAAGTTTGTAAGCGATGGAACAGTTATACCCAACAGTTCGGCAAAACATGACACATTTGGCAGCTCACTTCTCCACAAAGACTACACATTATTAAAGGAAACAAA
The DNA here is from genome assembly GCA_030064435.1 of Trapa incisa. NCBI lineage: Eukaryota > Viridiplantae > Streptophyta > Magnoliopsida > Myrtales > Lythraceae > Trapa > Trapa incisa. Next base: position 17,180,026 of record CM057773.1, on the reverse strand, counting down.
AGCTAAATGCATCGACAGTTCCACATTTTTGCTAATAGATTCGAATTTGACATACAAGAAAGGGTTATTGCACGTCTACCTTGGTGTCATCACGGGAACCATCACCCGCAGCACCATGATCGTCGATGAGGAAAACCCTCTTGGGCACGTGTCTGTTCCGGGTTGGCAAGGAATGCACGAGCTGAATCAAGGGGTCGAATTTCCGAGCAAGAACGATCCGTGGGGATGAATATAAGAGAGTGAGGGTGCATAGAAGGAAGTATAATCCCGCGGTGTGAGGGCGAGAAGATCTCCAGCTTCTCATATTATGACAGAAAGAGAGACCCAAAAACGAAGCAAGGAATGAAGGTGTCGAAGCATTTGATGAGGTGGGATTTTCCTGGAGGGATCAGCTCATAGGATTGATTGTTCTGTTGGATGCACAAGGGTAAAAGCTCTTTGCCGACAACCTCAGAGAACAGAATAAAGAGAAGTCTCAAGAGTCGAGACCCATTTTTAAAATCTCTTCACCACAAACTGCCAAAAGAAATGGGAAACAGAAAAGTACAGATCCAAATTTGAAAACAAGCTTCATACATTTTACCAGGAAAAATACTCTTCACAGGCTAGAAAGATTTTTTTTTTTTTGTCGTCAGTGATAAAGGGTGATGTAGTACGAATTCGAAAATGCCCAGAAATTTCTCCATGTTTCCTAGGAAATTTCTCTGAATCATCTGTTTCTCCCCGGCTATGCATCTCCGGAAATTTCTAATTTTAATTCCAATAGGACACCTGACAACTTGGACACTGTAGTGTACCCTAACTACATAGGCACATATACCCTCTGCCTGTTACCCCTTCCCTTCCACGCGCAGGAAGCTCTGTCATCGGTAGGGTCCCCTATAATCTAAAAAGAAGGTGCCTCAACTACAGGATGCCAGCTTTGAGCGACGTTGTGCTTTGAACGATTTGCACTTACAAAGGCTAAAAGTTAGATGGTCGTGTTCTTGTTAAAGGAACTAACAGTCGCATTTCTATGACCCGTGGACGAACAGATAGCTTCAGGGAAACTAGATTCGGCTCGGCCCATGATTCAAGTGACGAAGCTAACGGTCACTTTGTTGGGTAGCGGCTCAGTCCTGACCGCTGACTTGCCCATAGTATTGCTCGTATAAGTTTTGGACGGTCTGCGCAATAATGACGAGAAGATGAGAGTATCACAGTATATCGCCATGTATTCCATGAAATTTCCGAGAGAGGATCCAGTGTCTTCTTGTGCAACCTCTTCTCAGTTGGAATGACCCATTTGGCTTGGATTATGATGTCCATCTACAGATGAGCATATAAAAGGGACAACTCTCTCTCTTCTCTCTTGGTGGGATTAGGATGGAGGCCTGTGGTTTGTGGCCCCGAATTGCATAAAGTTAAATACACTGTGCAGATAACCCACTTTGCACTTTAACTAAATATATGGCAGCCTATGGTGACATAAAAGGAAGACCATTAAAAGCAAGATGAAGAGAATATCTGCAGATCAACCGAGACCATTAAAAGCATGCAGTATTGCCTTAAAAGGGGTTCCAAAAGGATCCCCTCTCTCTCCCTTAACCCCAAAGTTTGAATCTTTTATCATCATAGGTGGGATTGAGTCATATGAAATCATAGATGGATTTGGGGGGTTAATGGATGCTGTCAACCCTTTAATTTATTCCCACATAATCTTATATTTTAAATAGTTGCTGTAATTTTGGTATCCAAGACTGAATGCTGCTTTATAGGAAAAGCTTGTAATTACAAAGGGGGGAGAGAGAGAGATCTGGTGGATTAAGGGAATCCTACGAGAATATGTCTGATGACTGGCTCACTGACTGCCCTGCCTTTTCTCTTTAGTTTCTTGGAGTCTGCATACATTGGACCTGAAACTCACTCAATTCATTCCCATGCAGGCTGGCAGTGGCAGCTCCTCTTTTCATTAAAATCAGTGCACTCATAATGAACCACTGGTTCTACTTCTACTGGAAAAGCCATGCTATCAACCATGTTGTTTTCACCAGGCAAGCCATATATAACAATGTTTATTAGCAGCAGTATACATTAGCTATCTGAACCAGTGATAATATGGATAGGATACTGAGCATTGATGGAGCTAGTTATGAAATTAATGGAGGTAATGGCCAAAGTAATGAAAGGAGAAAGGAGATGGAATGAACAACCATGTAATTATCATATCCATTAAAATAGGAAACCAGGGCACACCAGAGGCCATATTTTGGAGATGGAGACAGAGAAATGTTGCCCTAGAAGGACTCCGCCTCCAACCCAGAAAGAGAACACGGAATAGAGCAAAAAAAAGAAGAAGAAAAAGCAAGCTGTATCATATGTAATAGCTAGGGGCATGTTTCATCCTCTCACTCTGATATCTTGCTTCTTGCACGCCTCCGTCTTCGTCCTCGTGTAGTAGAACCTGTGATCTGAGAGCAGACATATACATATTACCTACCATGAAGGTAGTTCGTGTGCAATTTTCTGAGAAAATCCAAAACAGAAGATGAGGACTAATAGGTGTCTGATATACCATAGAAGCTCCTGAGATCGATTGCGCTTTGCGTGACATACAGATCAATAAGGCCCGGAAGTAGAATCCTTCGGGGCACTGCACCTAAAGCACTCCGTCCTGCTGGCGAAGTTATGCTCATTGCAACCCAGCCTGCAATATAAAGATTGGGTTTCCTCAGTCAACAGGCGGCGGGCACTTGTCATGTTCTTTCTCATCAACTAACAGCCACGGAAAGAGAGCAAGAGGAAAGCTTTTGATGGCTCTTCACCTGCTACATATCCAATCCCCAGATTTCCAGCCGGACCGGCCTCCTCCTCCGCCGCCAAAGCCGAACCCTCTCGAGCGAGGCTGCAGGTCGCAGTCGAACCCTCCGCTGGCGTGGTCATCCTTCAAAGCACCGCACTTGAAGCAGCTCGATCGGCTTGCGAAATTGTGAGTACCGCAGTTTCCGGCCGTGCAGTACCAGTCACCGGGACGGACGTCAGAGCCGGTGGTGAACCCGAAGGAGGAGCCATTCCCCCTGGAACCGCCGAAAGTGCTCCCATAGTCTCCAGCTCCAGCCCTGGAGTCCCCGCAGCGCTGGCAGCTATCCCGCCTCTGGAAGTTGAGGTAGTGGCATGACCTGCAGTTCCAGTCCCCGGGCCTGTTCATTTCCTCTGCATCAAAAATCATTGCAGGTGGCAGAAAACGTACTGAATGTCAGACGTGAATACTGAAACAGTGCTTAATTAGTAGATATGGGTAGGACTTGAACACCAATTAACCACAAGAGAACCTGATAAGAATATGAAAAACTGGAGAAGTTCTGATGATAGCAAGATCTGGTGCTTGAAAGTGCCTGTGAATTGTGATGTACTCGGGTTGCTTAAATACTTCCATGAAGTGGAGGAAAAAGGCATGGATGCTGAAGAAAGAAAGAAAGAAAGAGGTCATTCCATTTGACCGAGAAAAAAAGAAGGCCATTGCAGCAACTTTATTTTGCTTTTCCTTCTCCCTCTCTTCACCAAGCAAACCGTCCTTGAAAAAAGAATAAACCGAGAAAAAGAAATAACGAATGCATCCAGACATATTCTAATCTGATAAACCATTGCATCAAAACCGATATCAAGCTCTTTTCTATGAACACAAAGGTATAGTTATTAAGGGAGTCAAGTAACATTCAAATTCAAATCCCTTCATGGGTGGAAGGGGTCCCAGGGGGAGTCATATGAGAGAACTTACTATAGGAGAAAAACTTGCTCCAACCATTTCCATTTTACAAATCACAATCATTCACCATTTTATTCAATTTAAAATTTTATTTTAAACTTTCCATTTTCAATTATTTTAAATTTTACAGTTTCAATTTTAAACCCGTATATAATAATGGTATCACATTGTAAATTATTTACCAATCGAATATTATTTTTCCGAAATAAGGGGAAAGAATTGACTTAATTTAAGTATTTTTTTTATAATCGGATAAATTATAAGCCGAATTTATACTATAAGGTCAGGAGGTCAGGATGGTACAGGTGAAATTTTATTTACTTTAATACCATTTTGGTGAATTTATTGTATAAAAACCTATTTATAATTAAAAATTATTAATTATAATTAGTATAACAATTACAACGTTATAAACCAAAAATAATTCTCTTGATGGTCAACAGTCTCATCCTCACATGTAGTAGTGTAGTGGAGGTACGTGATTGCTTTTGCCTTTGTACTTACAGTGTTACATGTGGATGTCGTCTAGTGCATGCATGCATGCAAGATTGTCTCTGTTTTAACCATTCCGGTGACACAAGAATCTTAAGCTTTGAAAGCACATGCTTCTGATTTGCAGTTTTTTTTCTCATGCATATCTTATCATCCAAAAACATCTCAATATTATGGTGGATCGTATATTGATATTGGTTCTATATAGTTTTTCTTATGCTCGGATGTGTCTAGCTAACATGTACATATAAGGAGCCTCCAAAAAAGTCCCATTATCCTGGTCAGATTTTGTCACCTGATCAAAGCATATTCTTTTTTTTACTCCTCAAAGCTTATTCTTAAATGCAAAAGTAACAATGAATTGGAAAACTTTAGGATGTTTGATCATATAAGTTTAATGATTATCAATCAATGAGTCAGTAAGCAGCAGTAGAAGGTTGTTGGGTCCAGAAATTCCTCCATTTGCCCGCTTTGTGTTTCTACATTCCCGACACCGGAACTGTTTTAGGGTCCATCAAAGTATTGAATCATGGGCATCACTCGATGCTGCATGCCGTGATAGCTCTTCAAGTTTAGTTGACTCTTCTTCTCTTGCTGTAAAAGAGAGGTATGTATACAACGCATGGCCTTTGATTGATGTTAATAGTGTATGATATATACAGAAGGTTTTGTTTTTTTTGTTGGAAGAAATGAAAGGTTAAAAAGGATGGAAAATGGCAAAGAGTTTCTATGAAGATGCAGAAGGGACAGGCAGACTGCAGAGAGAAGAAGGGAAAACAGCAGAAGCAGGCAAGACAGAATTTTTTTTCCAGATTTTCTATTTTGACCAAACCCCTCTTTTTCTACTCCTCCTTTCCTTCAACTCTTCTTTAGTCACTCTCTCCTACCCATGACTCTTCCTTTTCTCTCTCTAAGTCACAAGAAATGCATCTCTCTGCCCTCCATTCTCTTGGAGGACGTTAAAGGGAAGAGAAGAAGAGAAAGAAGAAAGAAGGGGCGAACTGTAAAGAGAGGCAAGCCAGGAAGAATGAATATCAAGCTGCAACAAAGCAAAGAGAAGTGGGCTACTAACTTTGCTTTCCTTTCCTATTTTGTTTACCCACCCACCACTTTGTCCCTTGATTCCAAGGACCTCTGGATCCTCCACAATGGCAGCTCAATTGATCAATAATGACTGCACGCATCATTATTTTACTGTACACTAGATTAAGCCCCTGAAATAAGGTGGGTTAAGCCCATCACAGTAGACCATGGAGGACCACGGGGAAGGCTTCTCAGGTGGTCTAGGGGGCCAAAGAGGGAGTGAGGCTAATGAAAAGCCGTTTCTGTAAATAGGGTTTTACTCACCCACACCCAATACCTTCCTGCAGGCCACAAGGGATTACAAGAGGCTGGCACTGGCAATCACATTCTTGCTTTATTATCTAACACAAGCAAAGATTAAATACGATATAATTACACATATCTCCACCATCTCTTCAACACCATACTCTTCAAATGTGATCCGCACTCTGTTTTATTGATCTGTCGACTTCCCGTTCTCCATCTCTCACCAGCTGCAAAGTTATGGTCGGGATCCATCGAGTCCGAGCCTTGCAGAGACCCAGCTACACACGTCACCCATCTCCGTCGGGACTGTGAAGTGGCCAAGCCTGCAGAGTTTTGAGGATTCCGTGAACCAGTTCTCCAGAGCTAGATATGGTATAATTATAGTAAATGGTAAATGCACTGCATACCCATCGAAGGATTTGAATGCCACGTATCGGAATCCGGCTGCGCTTAGATAACGAGATGACTTCTCGCCGTAGCTGTAGGGCACCACATCATCGCCTGAAAAGGGGGGTGGGGGGTTAACAGAGCAATAGGTCTACCTTGTGCAGGTGTAAATATGAATCATTCTTGAAGCGAATTATTATGTAAATATAAACTCGTACATAAGTAATAATATTAACATGGACAGGAAAAGGAACCGAGACTCACAATTTCCATGACAGAGTAACATGGGCAAAGAAGCAGCACGCCTCAGAGCTTCATTTGATCCCTCCATCTTGTTCCTCAAGCTCCTGCACATGCTTATGTATACAATAAACCTAATACAATTTGCATATGGAGGGGATGAGATTGTGGAGCAGGAAAAGGAGGGTTAAAACGCTTTCAGGAAATCACCTTGCACCAGGGAGCCAGCCACTAAGACCAATGACAGCTCTCAGGTTTATCATGTAAGGATTTCCATTTACATATCTACCAAGAGCAAAGCAAGTTGCAGAATAAATAGCGGTTGCAGCACCCATGCTGAAACCTCCAATCCCAAGTTTAACTGCAAATAAATAATTAAATCATGATACTGTATTCAGTGGATAAATATTCAAAATGGCTAAAACAGAATTATTGTTCTACAAACACACATATATACATATATATAATGTTCTAAATCTCAAATACCATCAGCTGGTTCTGTTGATAAGAGATTTGCTATATGTGCTGCTGAAGCATCCAAGCCCTCCCAATCAGCAGGACCTTCTTCAGAAATTTCTCCAACATTGAACCCTGGAACATTAGGTTGTATAAGCATGAAATTTGACTGACAAAATATTGATGCTTTCATAAGAGAATTTATAAAATGATGGAATTGCAGTCTATACATGCAGTGCAGGGGAATCCACCAAGTAATGCCACAGGGCGAGTGGGAGCAGTTGGACATATCCACTTGATCTGCAACAACAATTTTTTAAAGAGATGGAAAAAAAGGGAAAATCTGTCATTAAAGCTAAATATGGAGAAATATGTGTTAGTGCTCACATTTGTAAGAGGAAGGGATTCCAAGAGCTGAGATGCACTGCCAAGGACAATAGCATGGGAAAAGCAGAAGGTCAGTCTACACTAAATAAATGGTGTTTGTATTCTGTAGAATAAAAGCAAATAAGAAACACAAGCACTTTGTAAAGTGGAGAATAAGTTATTGAGAAGTGATACTCCATTTTGAGGCACAAGTCAGGACAAAGTAAGTGAAAATTTAACATCCATGGGAACTTAAATGGCATAAACTACTCGTGAAAAGTAATGGCGCACTTATCTGAAAATGGAAAATTCAGTTTCACCATTTAATATCTTTTTAATAAAGATGATCTCTGCAGAGATTCAAGAAGATAAAGTATTCCATGGATCTTAGTTTCAGAGACATCACTTCTCAAGAGAGAGAAAAAAGGCCTATCATGCAGGAATAAACGCAACAAATTTGTTATTACAAAATGACAGAATGCTGCTTAGAGAAATTATGGAATGTACTCTTGAACACTTGCCAGGTCTGTATAAACAAATAAAAGAGCTCAATAGAAGGACAAAAAATGTCATTTGATTCCATTCATGTGTGGTCCCTCACACCTCAGGTGAGCCATAGGCTGCTCTCAGAATCAAGCTTACAGCTTCAAATAAGAGAAGAAGAAAGCAAATAGTTCATTTTCAAATCCGTTTATTGCATTTCACTTTTGAAAGCAATTTGATGGGTACATTGAGAGAAGTCTTGAAATCATGAAGCTCAAATTGTATGTTACACACTAGCATGTGTGGTGGCAGAACATGCCAATAATATATATGGTTTGGAAAACACATGTCAAGAATATTGGCATCCTTAAAAGCATATTTTTCTCCCCTTGTCAGTCTAAACAATTAGACTGTTCTAATACAGTTTCCAAGATCACATATATATGGAAAAACAAGTACTTTACTTGTGTGGCTGGAAAGCCCTATTTAGAATAGGTAGTTTCAAATTGGTGGCCTAACAGAATATGAAGAATAACATATTGATAAGAGAAAGATCGTTTGTATCATTTAACTATATAATGGGAGTTACTCATTAAACCTAACAATCAGATATTATCCTAGAACAAATTCTATGCACTAGTGTTCCTTTCATGAGATGACCCACATCCAGTATAAATCAAAGCAACAGTGATCTATTAAATAAATACATTTCTTCACCTTTACAATATCTTTGCAAAGTTTGGACTCAACACATGTGAATGAGGAAAAAGGTACCTTGATCCATTGTCTCCCAGGCCATGGAGCCAAACAATAGTTGCCTGATGTTTTCCCTTTGGCCTCACAACGTATGTTCTCCCAAACTCAAGGTTCCTTCTGGCAGTTCTGCTACCTGGATAGATTAAGAGCATTAATATCGCTTATAAAATACTCCAACTCAAAGAGTTTTTGAGAATTCTGGGTCTCATTTCAAGAGCCATAAGAATCAAGAGGAAGCTCTGAGTCTCACTTATTCCCACATTATCGCAATGGTGGAACTAGATAGAACTACAAGATCAACAAACTAGAAAATGCAAATTGAATAGAAGGGTGACCAAGGAGGAGCTAGTGCATACACAGGTAGAATTTAATCAAATACTGGAAACCATGGAAGGAAATATCAGTGGAATATAATTCTTGCTCAAGTGGGAGAAAACAAACCAGAGCTAGTAGCATGTTGGTGATGGTGATAGTTCATCTTGTATCTTCTGGGGCCTCTCAGGATATGGAGCAAGAAGTGCTCTCGAGGCAATCTGATGAAAATGAGGAACTGCAATGGAAAATTCAAGGTGGGCAACTCTATATTTATAACCAAATGGAAAATGTGGATGTGAAACGGGAAAAAGAAAAAAAATGAAATATTTAATGTCGCATAGTATCTGAAACACCTTCATTGCAGCTCAAAATAACCTAAACAGAAACACCCTAAAGATGAAAAAAGCATCCATCCAAAGTAAAATAAAAGGACAAGCAGAGAGAAAATTGAAAAAGAACAATATCTTTTGAGCAAGAGAGAATCAAAGTCACCTCCACGCTTAAAGCGAGCCCGCTACAATATTTGCAAGAAGAGACAGAGAATCAATGCCCCCGAGGAAAAAAAACTAAAATTGAAAAGCAAAAGGAAAAGAAAATCCCAACGATAACAAGAACAAAAAGAATATTACTCTAAAAATAAGAACAAGATAAGGGCAAAAAACCTCCCTTCACTAATCATTAGTTTATGAATATCTCGGGTGATTGAGAGAGACCCATACCCATAAGAGTGAAGTGAGAGCAGCTGAAGCCCGGACCTTCAATACCGCCAGAGCTTCCAGAGCCCACCTGGACAGAAAAGATTCACAAGGAAAAACTCAAGATTAAGACTTACAGGAGAAGAGAACCCGATAGTTTCTTAAATCTTGCCCCAAGGTTAGGTTGTGTGAACCGTCTTCCACACATGTTCAGCAATACTGTATTTCTACGTATATTCTTATTTAATATTATAGTAAACAGCAGTAAAGGGCATTGCGCTACTCCTAGAGCCCTAGTTCTGATTTACCAACCTGGAAAGCGGGTAAAGCCTTTGAACTTTTTTCACTCCTCCATTTTGTACTTTTTTGCTTTTCTTTGTTGCCGTTGTAAAAAAAATGTCATGAGAAGCAGTGCAGTGAATCAAGCTATTCTAAATTCAACTCCTACAAGTGCATTTAGGCATGCAACGGTTAAAGGGTTTTTAGGGCGATTGAAGCATCATCATCATCATCTCATTTTCTAAAATTCACATTGTGTTTCTACTAATATCATATTGCAGCACTAGTCAATGTGCAATGTGGAATTTGTCCTCCCTTTCTCAGGGAAAGTCAAAGGCGACACACTTTTCATTTAGTCAACCCATCTTTTACCCCACAAGTAGAAGGGGAGGCATCAATGCTAATCAATAGGAACTTTTGGGTGGCTTATAATACAATAGCCACAATATATGCTGTTGCCACGAGCAGATGTCACCTACTGCTTAGCATAGACAAAGATTAACCCTATGCTCCATCTGTGTGATATCACAGGCTACAAGTGTCCATAGATATGCAATGAAATGCATCCTAACTGAAATGTACATTTTATGCGAATCAGACATAGTGGACAAAGTGTGACTGCTATTGAAATAGGTGGCCACATTGGCTATACTTAACTCTTTGGGCCTTTTGTCTGGGAATGGATGCGAAATTAAGGACGTACAAGGTGGCAGAAGAATATGAGTTTTTTTCCTCAAATGGAATGTGAAGGGATGAAATGATAGGTGCGGTGGGATGAAGAAGTCAGCCATGTAGGGGGAAAATTAAGGTTTTCTTATTGCTCCCAGAATGTGAATACATTTTGCAAGGCAAGTTGACATATTAACCAATAAAGGTGTGATGGGCTGAGAATAAACTTAGTGACAGACATTTGTATACTGAATGTTTTGTCAGTGGGTCCTCCCGGCTAGAAAGCACTATGAACAATGCTAATAAAATCTTCAAAAGCTACATCATTACTTTCTACTTTTCAGCTGAAGCCCAGGGGCTCTAAAACATAATCTAAAAGGGCAGACTGAAAGAACCATTTTCACCCTAATTTTTCTTCTGATGTTATAACAATAGCAGCCTTCCAAGCTGCACTCTGGTCCACTTCCTAAAGAGGATGCTGATTTGGTTCATCATCTAGACGTGCAGCCAGATAGATGGGTGATGTGAAAGGCTATTTTGACGGAGGTTAATAGCGAAATTAATTATATTTGTTAAGTGTATATACTATGTAAATGTGAATAGGTATTGAAATACCAGTTTATCATTGGTATTATGGAGACAATGCATATAGGCCAAGAATATAGAACTTTTACGGATCAAAGTCCACCCATCTCTTATCTGAAAGGGACTTCAACGATGGGCGTTTATTCTAGGCAAAACAAAAAAGGCTTTTTCAGCACTTACCCCACTAGTGAAGCTCCCTGTGGTGCTGTGCAAGATGGCGCTGTAATATAGTAGATGATCACAAAGCCTCTCAGAATATGACAGGCTGCCATGTTGTATTGTTTACCTCAAGCTTCGATCATGCGAAATGTACTTTTGATTCTTCTGCAAATGGGGAAGACAGTACAGGGAAGCATCTCTTTCAGGGAAATTATGAAATGTCACAATATGTTGTAGCCAAATGAGGATACGAAATTCCAATCAAGTCAGGCCTTCCAAAGAAATGGATTCCTAGAGGAAAAAAACAGATCGTTCTTCTAGATTTGTTACAGAGGCAGCACTTTTCACTAGGTTTCCTGATAGAATTCTCAGTTTTGTTTGAGATGGCTATCGTGTAACGGGTAAAGCAACAGGATGGATCAAAAGGGTGACGGAGAGCATATACATCAAACATAAAATATAAGACAGAAAAGGGAAAAGTTTTATTTCATACCTCAGGGCAGCTCTAATATTCAGCAATTTGTCCGAGGAGGAGTAACAACCTGGCGGATTACAGTCACAAAACCATTGAGTTTAATGCATGGATCCCAGATATATGACAGTGACTAAAACCTTGCCAAGGAATGGCGATGAGAATGACAGTACAGTAGGAACAAACAGAAGCAATGAGATGAGTAGTTCTTGTGCAGCACAGAATCCACGAAAAGCAAAACCTTTCTCATTGTTTCCACAATTTTTTTCTGTTTCTGAATGTGAATGGAATCAGAATCTGTGGTGATCCTCTTCATCCCATGACCATCAGGTGGTACTCGCACCCATTATTTCAAGCTCATTATTTCAAGCCGTACATCACAGAATATGACATAAGAATGTTTTTGACATGACAAAAGAATCCGGTTGCTCTTGGTTCACAGGTTGAAAGAATTAGAACACAAGTATTAAGTGGAAAATCAATCTGGGAGAATAGGCTCCAAGTCACATCACACCCAACCCGCTTTCTTTTGGCACGGTAGGACTTGAAGACTGCTGGAGCTTCTTGCAGATTAGAAAATGTTGACTTAGGTGACAAAGCTACTTCCACCCCTTAAATTAGATGAATCTATTCAAATAACATCAAATATAACTAAATCTCAAGCAGGAAAAAAGGCATTAAATTGCTGCCTTTGTCCCACTCCAGATTGAGTAAAGATCTACCGCTACTATGAACCCAAAAGGCACTGATGACAATATCAGACACTAATCTTAGTACAGAATGGGTCTACAGGATAGTGTATATTGAGAAGCTTCTTTCCCTGAAATTTGGAAAATCATATTTCCGGGAGGTAATTCCTACCTCCTTATATAATTTGTGCAAGGCTCCAAACAGAAGGAAAGAAACTCTAAGCAAGGGAGTAAGCAGAACGTGCCATTCTAATGAATCTGAAAAAAAAAAGGTGATAGAAAATAGCCTCAAGCTCGGCTTCTAGTTCCTTCCGATCGCTCAAGACCTGAAGTAATTGGCATCTCATCTTCAACCTTCTTCAGTGCACGTATGCGCTGCGGCCTCAAATGAAGACAGAGATCCAACGTGAACAGTTAAGCAGAAATGAAAAACCAGAAACAAGAACAGAATATACCAAGTGCACCTCCTTCCTCTCGCTGCCATCAAAGATCATATGATCATAGATAACAGACACAATTGCAGTTAAGCGTGGACTTTAATGGTATGTATATATGCCAAGATAAATTACCGGATTCAAGAAAGACACCGGAATTGCAACTAAAATGGCGGTAGGCGAAGAGAAAAGAGGCAAATCAAGGGAGAGGAAGGAGAGATCGTGAGACAAAATTTGGCAAGAACGTGAAAATGCACCTGAATCCCTCCTCCGTGTATCTCAACTAACACTTAAATAAGTACAGAATGAGACGATATTGACCTCCGTGACCTCAACTAACACTTAAGAAGTACAGAATGAGACGATATTGACCTCCGTGACGCGGCTCAAGAGGAAACATGGCATGACCACAAGCCATGAGCGGTGAAGAAAGTAGAGCGGCAAGTTTGGACCACACTGATTGGCAGACGAAGCTGCAACGAGCAGCTGGGAAAGAAAAGGGTAGAGACCGATCAGTGAAGGATCGAGGGATGGATGCAGCAGATTGGTGCCTACTCACGAGTCATGTGCCATGAGAAGCCTGATTTCTTTTGAACTAATCCCATTTAAGTTCATGTTATATGCATGAAATGAAACCCCGCCAGCTAACGTAAATAATTTGAATTCCAACCATCACAATTAACTGTTGCTTTGTGCCAAAGACTAACCTTTTCAATAAGTTTCTTAAAAGAGAATTTTCAGGAGAGGGCTGTCCTTCCCACGAACAAGAAGAAACTCGAGGAAAGAAAAACTGGTGCTGTGAAATCTCAGGAGTGCACCAGAAAGCATTCACTTTTTCAGTAAAGAATCATATGTTTGCCTCCAATTATTCGGCAAACCAGGAGGCACAGTATAACATAGATTCAAAAGCCCCGAGCTTTACACACTCGGAGATCAAATACTACATGGAAAGGTACTGACAAAAACACTGCAAAGAAAAATGGCCATGAAAACAAAGAGCGCAGGTGAAACTGAACCAAAGAACTTACAAGTCTTACTCAGCAGGGTACACACAGAAACTCTCTCATCATCTCCATAGTTTTTATTCCTGAAGGAAACTCTGAGAGCAGAATCAGTGATGACCCTCATCGTCCCCATGCCCATCGGGTGGTCCTCCAGGACCCACGACTTCAAGCTGTGAAACACAGATGATAACAAGAGCAAAGTTTTTTAAATGTCGTGGTGAAAGCATCCAGCTACTTGGCCAGCTCAAAGGATTCGATGTAAACATAGTAGATAACAGCAAAATATCATCTTAGTGTGTCAAAATTCGCAATCATTTGAATTATATAATCCTTCTGCAAAATGCAAGGTTCCCCTAGTCATGATTATGGAAAATCAGTTCAGGAAGTAGGCTACCAACATGTGTGGAACATAGATTTCTTTTAATTCTAAGATGGGATTGACAGACTCAAAGATGAAATCAACAAGATGTGAAAGAATTTCAAAAGTTTATTAGTCCATCATATACAGTATGCTATTGGCATTAGTTTGATGACATGATGGATACTGGTAGGCACGTCCAATGAGTAACCACTGAACTTTTCAGTATGCCCATATGGTAAACATTTTTATATGGAAAAGAGAAGTGGGTAAATATTGTGTTGTTAATATTGACATTCTAGTCCACCATAAAAAATATTGACATACAAATTCAGTAAAATATAGATATATACATACATATATGTTGATATGTTTTGCTATTATTTATATAAAGACTAGGCAATTTGAAGAGGTAAGTTTTGGAACTTCCCACTTACAACAAAGTACTGAGAGCAGACTGGACATTCATGGGGCTTTCCCTTCTCCAACCAAAACCAGACGACATCATGCTCATCCTCTTCCAAGGGGAAATAAAGGGAAAACGATCAGGTTATGTTTCCATGGATAAAAATGAGCAGGGTCTCATCAATATGACTTGCTACATCTCCACATGTTCAAGGAATGCATGAGCTAGTTTTCCTGTGAAAGAAACAGAACTAAGAACGTGACCTACCGTCTTCTCCACCAGGGCAGCCCACTACTCTCTTGTCATAATAGGACTTGACGACTGCTGGGGCTTCCTACAGATGAAGGTCAAGGACTTAGGTAATGGAGCTACTCCAAGTCAAGGACAAAAAGAACTTTATATTCAACTGTTATTGGATGCAACCAAATGTCAAGCACAAGATAAGATCGAGCGCAATTTGTCCTACAATAGAGATTTTTAACATATAATTAATGATAGCAGCGCTCATATACTAACCTTTGTACCAAATGGACCAACAGGATAGTTTATATCAAGAAGATCCCTTCCCTGCAATTAGGGGAAACTCGTTTACCAAAACTTAATCCAACTTCTAGATGCCATATACGTTGTAGGACTAAAGATCGAGGGTGAATATATGCGAATATGAGATGACCAGTGAAATGAAAACTAAAACTATGATTGTAAAAAATAACCTCAAGCTCAGCTTCTAGTTCCTCGCGCTCATGACCAGTCGCAATAGGCATCACATCTTCAACCTTCTTTACTGTAGTTGCTGCGTCGCAAACATAAAAGAACAAAAGGTTACTCCTCTCTCCGGCATTCAAGTTAAGATGGTCACTGGCTGATAAACGGATGATATACAGTTCAATCAATAAAAAGAAAATATGACGAACAGAATGCCGCATATGTATCAATAGAATCCAGAAGAAGTGGGATAGCCACCGATATGGTAATAGGTAAAGAGAAACACAAGAAAGTGAAGCCTGAGATGAAGAGAAATTCTGGAAAGAAATGCACAGAGATGCCACTTCCTAAATTCCACCTATCTCTCACGTAACAACAAAATACGCATAAAACCAAATGAACTTGGCATCCGCATCTGACAAAGAGTTGAATAGCGACCTTGAACATTCAGTAAGTCAGATTTGGGATGGTCTGGAGCATTTACGAGCGGAAAGAGAATAGAGAGGCACCTGATTCGGAGCTGAAGCCACGATGAGCCAACAGAGTAGCGGCAACAGGTGTAGCAGAGGCGAGAGGGCGGCCGGTGATGAACCTATTGGCGGATGAGGAGGCAGATCGGCGGGAGGCGGCTGATACGGCGCCGAAGGCGAAAGCTTTGAGTTGTGAGGAAGTGAGTCTTCTCCACATGGTGGCGGCCTCCGCTATCGAGGAGTGTGATCTCAGGTCAACCTCCCAATCGGCGGGTATTCGCTGTGCGAGCCTGCTCGACGACGGAATGCTTTGCCCCTGCAATGAGTCGGCGGGATTTGTTCGGGCGTTATATGATTGACTATTTTCGCACGTGCGAAAGGGCAAGTTGTCTCTTATTCTTCGGCTTTATCAGATTAATTTTCAGCCTTTTAAATGATTATGGGCCTACAACATTATTTCACTCGACCGGCCCATTTTTATGGGCTGGAAAGGGGCGATCATTTCATCGTTCCGGCATGGTACTTTGGAGTAAGACGGTAAATTCGGGGCAATGATAGGGGTAGAAGAGGAATAAAGGATAAATAATCAGCCTATCGAGAAAAGCGTCATAGACTCGACGACTCTACTCCAGTTCTCCGGATCGAGTCTTCTGTTGACTCTGCTGCCATCATTACTGGAGCTCAGTGCCCTTCTCTTGCTGAGGAAAGAGGGGAGTTTCTTGCTTGTGGTGGGGTTCAACTGCGAATTGAGTCGAAAATGTCGGGGAAAGGAGCCAAAGGGCTGATAATGGGGAAATCAGCCAAGGACAAGGAGAAGAAGAAGCCTACCTCGCGCTCCTCCCGTGCCGGTCTCCAGGTACGTTCTCTCCCTCTCTCTTCCGGTCTCTTTCACGGCCCTGTAGATAATCTCTTCATAGATGTGAGGAAAGCGTGAAAGTTAAGCTATGGGGGGTTCATCTCCTATTTGCAGGCTTACCGAACCTGCTGGAATTCAAATTAAATTTTGTCGCCGTATGATTTATGATGCCGTTGTCTTTGATTATTTGCTGATAATTCATAGATTCAGAAACGATGACGAGGAAGAAGAGTGTTGACCGCAAATGATTGAGATGGTTACATAGACCTTATGTGCTGTGTTCTTGGTTACATTTGATCACATCATGTCACAGTCAAATATACCTCAAATTTCAGTGAATCCGTATCCTAATTTCCAGTTTATCTTTTTTCATTTTGTCGACTTTACCTTAGTGACATGAATGGCAACAGCTATGCATAAGAGTCTATAACACCACACAATGAGTGGCAGGAAATTGGGATGTAGACAATTAAGCCTCTAAGCTTTGTGTAGGCAATTAGCGAGTGGGTGCTTGCTATCCTAGAAGATCTATTGGCTGCTTGGCTAGATAAGCTAATTGTATCCATGGGGCCCTTTTCTCATTCAGAGTACTTTCTATGGCAGTTTCCAGTAGGCCGTGTCCACCGTCAGCTGAAAACAAGGGTCGCTGCCAATGGAAGGGTTGGAGCAACTGCGGCTGTTTACACTGCAGCTATCCTGGAGTACCTGACTGCTGAGGTTCTTGAACTCGCTGGCAATGCCAGCAAAGATCTGAAGGTCAAGCGTATTACCCCAAGGCATCTGCAGCTTGCAATTCGTGGAGATGAGGAACTTGACACTCTGATCAAAGGAACCATTGCCGGTGGAGGAGTCATCCCGCACATCCACAAGTCTCTCATCAACAAGTCCTCCAAAGAGTAGCCCCCTAAACTTCTATAAAACTTCTTCTGATGTCTTGATACGATAGTCTGTAAACTTCTTCTGATGTCTTGAGCTTTGCTTGCTTATAGTGGAGTGGTAGTTGTCTCCTCTTGGAAATTTAGCCTTCTACATATTGGGGCCGAAACAGGCCACTAATGTAGCAGGTTTATACATGCCTACAATTTCGTGCCTATCTCAAGGTTTGACCTTTGGGTTCTATACACAATAGTTTGACCTTGTTATTTAGTGGCTTGCCTGCCTGAATGCTTGTTTGAAGATTGAAGGCACTTATAACTGATCAACTGACTGGTGTGATTGAATAATTCTGTGTCACTGATTGGATGGAATTTATTCAATGTCAACCTTTGTACTTCAATGGGATCCAGGAGGTGTTCTCATAGGACTGCCATTTCTCCAACACTGGGCTAAGTTACATAAATCAGATGCTGATGGAGGAAGACATGGAGGATCATGTTTCAAGATTCCTTGCTAAATTCAGGAAGGGGATCCAGGAAGCTAGTAAGTTCCTCCCCGATGGCAAGGAGGTTCTTGACAATCGTATCTACAAGGGTCTTGTCAGCAAGAACCTCCTCTTCAGATATCTTGACCTCACTGCCTTTAGGAAAGTATGGAACTTTATGGTTAGACCCATATAATAGATTTCCGGATCCTTTATGGTTTTCCAGTGGTGGCTAATGCTGACATAGCCAGCTCTCAATGAGGCCAAGTGGGCTCCCAAAGATTAGAATCGCCAGAATTGAGTTCCCCCAGCCAGGGTTCATGCCTGCAGAGTGGGTTGAGGAGACGTGCTGTTGACTTGAAGCATATGCAGAGAAGTTCAGCATCCCAATTGATTACAATGCCATAGTGAAGAAGTAGGAGTTGACCCTGGTCCATAGAGTCAGGAGAGGAGGCAGCTTGAGAAGAGATCTTTGAAGGCAAAGGTGGGAGAGTGGAGAGGTCAAAGATGTACACAAGCAATGTCAGGTCTGAGACATGAAGGCCGGCTTCATTTAGGTGACGTTCGATCAGGAGATTGTGCAGAGGACATCCAACTGGGTGAGGCTGATCTACCACAAGGACCTTCTGGTTGATGTGGATAGTCACTGGTTGTTACAAAGCTGGAAGGGCCGCATCATCTATGACCCGACATGCCTAGAGAGGATCCAAGACCATTCATTTGAATCATCTTCTCCATTCAAACTACAAAAACATGAACTAGAAATGGAAGATCAGATAATATAAGAGTAAGTTGCCATATGATCCCTCATATGCCAACAACATGAACTAGAGTTAGTTGTTTGGATGGGGGGTGATTGAATGTTACTGTGTTTAAATGTTATGCCAGAATCATATCCTAGCCGTAGTTCACTCCTAAATACATATTGCAGATTAATAATTTAAACAGACATTGTTATGCCCGGAGCCAATCTCCAAGGCACCACATGAAAATCAAAACCGAGCAATGAGTTGAGAGAATAGAGCCTTGAAATCCTTTGTAGGTGTCCCCATCCCTTCAGGTTTTGAGGCCAAATCGAAGGCCCTGCATTTGGTCTCTTCAAATAGCAGTGCCTGCTCATGGAAAACAAATCCAAATTTAGCACGTGATCCAAAAACAGGTCAGGTCTGAGCTCTTAGGCTGAAAGTAAGACCTGGACACAGGCTTCTGCTACATCAGCCCGAGGAATGGATCGTGTTTCTGTCTGAAGAAGCTCATCATCCTTTCCAACAATTAGTTCACGGAGACCACCTTCTTGATCAAGCAAGCCCCCGGGCCTGTATCATGAAGAAGTGTTAATTCCAAGATATAACTTATATGACTATGACACCTTACAGAACTCTGAAGATTAAAAACAGTAAAACAGCAAGTTAGATAAATTTCACAGGTAAAAACGTCCATAAGATTAAAAAATTGACAATTCAAACCGTATGGTTTAAAATGAAAATGCTGTTAAACCTTATAATTGTGTAAGGAACACCAGAGTCAGCCAAGTACTGCTCAGACTTCCTCTTCCACACCTGCAAGAATGCACATGAAGATAGACTGAAGATCATATTTCTGAGGATGAAAAGAGATGAGAAACTAAAAGGAAATCAGTTTCTCCATTTCAGTTCACTATATTAAAGTCGGAGAATTTAGATCAAACACCAGAATCAGCAGAGCCTCATCTGGAAAATATCACTTATTATGATCTGCAATATTAAAGAACTACTAACCAATATATTTCCATTGCCTAATCTGTTTAAAGGATGATTAGGATTTGTTCCACCCATAGAACCAACCAATACAATATGCTTCACTCCTGCTGCTTTAGCTGCACAATATTGTATGTATAGTGTAAAAAAACCACTCTTCCACATTGTAGTAACATTGCCAGATTATACAAATGAAGAGAGAGGAACCTGCATCAATTTGATTTTTCTGTCCAATCCAGTCAACCTACCGGAAAAACAGAATCTCGTAAGAGCATGTAAAAGGCACATAGCAAGTCCTAACATAGTACTTACAGCTAGGGGAAGGCAAAGTGATCACCTGCTCAGGATAAGCCCCATCTTCAAAATAAAACTCAGGCCTTCCACCTTGAGTCGGATCAAACCCAGGCTTCATCTTGGGAACGGCACTTGTGAGGATGATGAGTGCATCCATGCCTTCAAATGCAGGGACAATAGAACCCACATCCCGTATGTCACCCACATAAACATCAGCAGCTCCCCCAATTTTCTCCTTACTCTCTTCAGTTCTCACCAGACCCCTTGCAACAAACTGATCTGATCTTTCCTTCAGCTTCATGAAAACAATCTGACCTGCCAACATATCCCAACGATCATGGTTCAGCAAACCATGACATTTCTACGCCTCTCTCCCGCAAGTAAAGGCAAACTACCTTGATATCGAAATCAAGAGGAGATACATGAGCTAATCATATCAAATACATGGACTTGTAATTTGTATTCCCCACGGTGAGTAGTGACACCACCCTTGTTTAAGTGAAATTCCTAATTTCCAACTAATCTCATCAAGAAGTCCATGGTGTCATACTATAGCAACTCTCCATGAAAAGGATTTTGCTTGCAGTAGTGAGTAAACAATTTAATCATTCCCGTTTCAAGCGCTATTATAATTCTCTTTCTCAACCACAGCCACTAGCAGAAAAGATTATTTTCATTTAACCTGATGGTTTATATGATTAACCTGCAAAGCCTACAGAAAAAATATAGAATACCTTAAACAATATATTATGTAATACGTTGAAGTTGAATAGGTGCACCGATTCGATGTTATCAACAGATTAAGGATCCAGAAATGAATAATTTACAACTTTCTAAAATATAATCATTTACAGATCACATTCTACCTTGAAGCCCAAAAAAGGCACAAGGGGATAATCCCAAGAACACCACTTCACGCTAAACATCATTATAGAACAAGAAGATCAAGAAATATTTATGAACAAAAAAAGTCCGAATTTCAGAAACCACACAACACACGTAAAAGAAAAAATCGACAAGAATCAAGAAAATTAATGCTTTGCGTGAAGTGGCTGAGGACCTGTTCTACCACCGGCTCCAGTAATGAGGACAGTGGGAGGGGCCATATCAGTTACGGCTCGCAGAGACAGCTCCGGCAACCTCTCTGAGGCAGTCACCCTTCAAATCGAGAGCCGGACTATGGCAACTAGGAGATTTTCGAGACATCCACACACCAATGGACTCGGTTTATCACATCGACACGGCGAGTCAGAATTGAAATGACCATTTATACTGTAGCTGCTCCGAGCGTATTGTAGGCCCAACAACTTTATCCCCTTCCAGTATATATTTTCTCAGGGAGTACGTACACCCGGAGCAATTTAGATATTATGTAAATCTCTTATATTTCCCGTCTCGGAGAAATGGGCCTAGATTTAATCAGTGAAGGCCTCATATATTTGGGCTAAGATCCTACAGACCCGTTTATAGCTTTATGGGTTTATTCCTTACAACTAGCCCAGTTAAATTACAAGAGCAAGCTCAGAATTCCACTTCACTTAAAATTAAAAAATATATATATATTTTTTAAATTTCACCGCATATAATTAATATTTTAAGTATATATAAATGCAACTTTATTAATGCACGATAACTTTATAAATAGTAAATGAACTCGCAAAATACTTATTATAGTTCATGAATGATCAGGCTGTCACAGAAGTCTCAACAGCGACCTTGTCGGAGATTCCGACCTCCGACTTCTTCATTATCTCAGAAGCCTCCCACAGCTGCGGGATCGCGTCCCTCAGGTTGTGAATGCTCTCCAGCGCGTAATCTGCCCCTTTGACCCTTTGAGAAGTCCCCACCTGCAAGTTAGGATCGAGGATCTGGTCACTCCATGTCTATCGACTTCGTATCGTAGGATCGAGGATCTGGTTCATCGACTTACCAGCACGGTGTGAAGCCCGAGCCTCTTCCCTGCCTGTATGTTGCGAACGCTGTCCTCGAAGAAAAGCTGCGATTCACATGGAAAGAAACTACCAGAGTTGAAAAAAAATCGTCTTTGATCATATCGAATATGCAGGGGAAATTGGGTGGCTCACTGTTCTATGGGGGCTGAGGCCTGCAACCTCTAGAGCCCGTTCTATAGCGTTCTCAGATGGTTTGCAGATTATCGGTGTTTTGGGTAGCTCAGAACTGGGGCTAGGGTGAGAGAAATGGGTGATGATGTCGAAGATCCTTGGCTGGAGGCTGTCGATGGATGCAGCTGTCTTGTGAATCGGGTTTAGCGTCTCGAAGCATATGATCCCTTCGAAACAGTCCTCTAGCCCGAGCCTGTTGAGTACCTTGACGGCATGAATCTTGTCTGCATTCGTGAAGATCTGTGTTTGGTTCAACAGCCACACAAGAAAACTGCTCATTAGACACCTCAATAACGCCATGGAAGGAAAAAAGAAACCGGTCGTAGTTTTAGCAGGCCTGTGAGAAGATGAACACGCACGATTTTGCGATAAGGCAGACTCAGCAGAAGACTCCTCAGCACTGGATCAGGCTTCAGATTCTCGTATGGAAGTCTCCCATGTACAAAGCTGTGGTACTCGTCGTAGTCGAATTCGTAGCCAATGGCCTAGAACAGTAGGAAAAAAAAACAGGCACATCAGAATGAGTACTTCCCTTCTCCTGATGGAAAAAAGGAAGGAAATTTCATCCAGTAATGGAGAAAATAGCAACTGCTTACACGAAGACCAGCCATGGTAGTGCCATAGTTCTTATAGAGAAGATTGCACAGGTCTTCTATTTTGCTTGATTCGATCCCGAGCTTTTCGACCATATAATCTGCAAACGGAGACCAACCATTCTGTTTAACGATCTGGAGGTTATTGAAATACGCAGAACGGGAATGGCAGGGGGGGATAGATGGCCTATAGCTAGCCAGATGAGGTACCTCCGATATTCTTCCGGCATTCCTTGGCAATGCCCGAGCTGAGGGGATAAAGAGTATCATCCAGATCTGCAGATGGATAAGTAATCAGTAAACTTTCTCTGATGTCAGCTCAGCAAATATCAAGGCTCGACGTCTTCGGCCTTCCCCACTTACCAAACAGGAGGCAATCGCATTTGGGTCTCTGAGATTGCCTGTAAATGTCTTCCATAGCGATCACTCAGAACGTTAGTTGGTACAAACCCAGAAGAATCTATGAATTTGAGCTCGAACCGTCAACCTGTGAAGACGAAGATTTTGTTGTTTATACTCAAAACAAGGGGATGGAGTATCAAAGGAAAGTGATATACTAGGTGAAATGGGCAATGCAGTTGGAAAGAGAAGGGGGTTGAGAAAGAGAGAGAGAGAGAGAGAGAGAGAGAGGAAGGTGAACGAAGAGAGTGAGAGGGAGGAGGAAGAAGAAGATGCGGGAAGTTCCTTAAATAGGCCCGAGGAAGAACCATATTTCCTCTGTCTTTACGAGGCTCAATGATTGCCTTCTCTGTGAGCACGTTTGTTTTTCTCTCGATTTTTTAATTTGTCTGAGAGTATTAAAAAAAAAGAGGAGAGAGAGAAGGGTTACTCAATGCAGAGGAAGATGGACGGCAGTGGCAGCGTTCCCGTGTCCGCCATTAATGAGCCTTCGTACTGTACAAAAAATGGAAGAAATTCGGTACGAGAAATGGTTATAAATAATAGTACATTGGACTAACTCTAATCTCCAAAATATTCAAGAGTAGGGATTCAGGATATGGCATGATGATGATGGGAGTGCAGAGCCCAAAATCCAAAATCTGGAATGAATTCTTATATTTTAAAATATTTCAAGAATGGAGGTTTGTTTTTGATAAATAAGTAACAAGTAATTGGTTCACGATCAAATATGCTCCAAGAGATCATTTTTATCGTTTATTAGCCTAAGAATATCGCTTGGCTATATCCCCATTAAGTTAATATATAAATATCAAGGGAGCTCATTTGATAGCAATTTCAGTGAAACATGGAATGTCCTTGATCACATGCCCTTAATTTCCCTTGGCTAAGTTGGTACATGCCAACCCTATTTCACTGTCTCCATGGCCAATGACGTCGACCCTTGATGGCTATATCTCTTGTGTACCGTGTGTGGTTGTGAATCTTCAATATCCTGGCATCTTCTTTTGAAATTCTTCCATCTTCGTGATCATTACAGGGCATTCCATAATATGTTTTTGGCGTACTAAGAGCAGTTTTGTTTTGTTGTCTGGGATTGGGCGATGCATAGCTGTAATGCTCGTTCTCATTGTCATTCATATACGCAAGCAAGCTTATGTCGTCTAGCTACGAATGCACACATATATATATGCTTGCCCTTCTGCCATTATAAGTCATACTCGTCCACTCCTCTGCAAGTAAATCAACAATGAGTGTGATGGGTAAGTGGGATAAGACCATCCCACACATTTAATTAGTAAAATATTTTTAATTTTATAAATTTTAAAAAATAGTTGAATATTACTTTTACTGTATCGAATTAATATCAGGTGCATTTTTAATTAAATGTTATAACTTGTAAACATTTTTATATTTTATTAAATATGTGATATTATTTTTATATAAGTGTATTTACTTTAAATATTAGAAATGATAATTGGGATGAGAACGGCGTGGGTACCCTCAAGCATGCTTGTACCCTTACCTAGCCCTAGAATGCCAGAAGAGATATGTTCGGATCTTGAAGAAGACCCAATTAAAATACCTATAATCCGATTCAAGTTGTATAGAATTATTGCAGAAACAACGTCAAAACACTGGGACTGGGCGATCGTCCCGTGCACCGGTCTGGAGGAACGGGGCTCGAACCTCCCTTGCGCAACACAAATCCAGGGCTGGTCCGGGCCATGACAGATTTTGTCATCCCTACTCATATTATAAAAAAAACAAAAAAAAAACCTTGGCTAGCTAATGCTCAAATACCAGCCATTCACGTGGCAACATTATCCATTCACGTTTCTTTAGACTAGATCCACCGTCCATAACCATTATAGCAGAGCTTAAAGGGTTCCCAAAAAGAAAGATTGGTGATGAATTATTTCCATGGAGATGGAGAGAGAGAAGAGTGGTCATTCTTTGGTAAACCCTAAAATATTTGCTTTCCACCGATAAAAAAGGCAATATATGCATGTGTATATTTGCTTTCCAGCAAGGAGACCATTCTTAACACGTTTAGATCCATGTTGGGGACGGGAAATGCACTTAGTCATTTGGTTCAAAGTGAAGCAACGTAGCTAGCTTTACACCGCAGATCTTAGTAAAGGTTCGAGAAAAAGCATGCACCCAGGCCACCTCTCCCTTTCCTTCTAGGCTGATTAAGAAATATGGTTACACCACTCAGAGGAATATCAAGCGTGTAAGCAACTTGATTGGTCATGCACTACGTGCCCTTATGATCAGCACACTCCATATTGCGACTAGCATGCGTTTAAAGATTTAGGTTAGGCCAAATTGACTAGAATATGATGTATATATAGAGGCCTTGCTTAAGCGCCCAAGCTCAACCGGGCAAGTCTGCATATTATTACCAAATTTGTCAACATTTATTCAATATATACAATAAGTTATTTTAGACTATAAAATTATTAAAAATCCAGTATAAGAAGTTACAAAATAAGTCTCATATAATAGACCATTTTACTTTATCTTATTAAAATAACGGATGTGGGACAAAATAAAAAAAAAGTTTGAACTATTAACCTTGCTTGGACATCTCTCCTCGGCAACCATAAAGAATTATATGAATAATATAGTGATGGGGGAGACCTACCAAAATGATGAGTAGTGCTCCAAAACCCTAAGGACTATCTCAGCTTTTCTTTTCTCAAGAGGTCGAATTCACTGCATAGTGCTTCGGAAGTTATATCATCATACCTGCTGCTCTAGTAGACGCAGGTAGTGCCCCTGCCGCCCAATTAATGGCCACCGTCCATAGGGCCCTGTCAATGACCTTTCTGGAAATTGTATGTGGTCGGAGAAGCGTGAATAAACAGTTCCCAGGGCCGCCGCTGGTGGCCAGGGGAAGGGGACCGCGTCCTCCTTAAGGTCATTAATCACGTCTCCAACAATATCACCATTCACTGATAAGCATTAAGCAATAGTACTACTCCATGGCTAGATAGCTAGCTAGCTAGCTTACTTCTGGGCAAAAAAAAAAAGTTGATCGATATGCTGCGGGGGAGACGGTTGTGCAGACGGACCCGCTTACTTTACTCAATGTCCGATACAGACCGGCCAGTCCTACGTTTACAACTTCACCATCGTAGGGCAAAGGGGGACGCTGCTGTGGCACGCTCACATCTCGTGGCTGAGATCGACCCTCCACGAACCCATCATCATCCTCCCAAGGAAGAACGAATCCTACCCGTTCCAGAAGCCTTACAAGGAAGTTCCCATCTTATTTGGTGGGTATATATATGTATATATGTATATAAACGTTCAATATGCTTGAATCTTATATGTTATATGGGGCATGCAGGTGATCATTAGGCAGGGCTCTTCAAACCGGCGGTGGCCCAAACGTATCAGATGCTTATACCATCAATGGCCTTCCAGGACCTTTGTACAATTGCTCATCACTGGCCAGGGCACATTCGATAACTCCACCACTGCCGGAATCCTCGAGTACGAGAACCCACTGGACCACTCGGATCTACCCAAATATTGATCTTTGACTTCGACGAACATGAAATTGGATAATTATCCGCAATACCACAGCCAATCTTTTTCGAGTGTCCTCTTGCTGTTTTCTTCAATCTCTAATTGTTTCCAGCTCTGGTAAGTTGTCAGTGCGCTGTCTTCTTTTCTTCGTTGCTTGATAGAGAGAGGAAGACTTCAGAGAAAGCAGAGCAGAAAGCCCAGGAACGGCTTCATGTATAATCATGTGATCCAGCGTTGTTCTAATCTTCAACTGCCCACTTCGCTTCAAATCAAAGGCATTTGGTTGCACTGCATAGATATATCTGATTCCCTCGTACAAAAGGCACCCACAAGCAAGCTTCAAATGATGAAAACCCGTAGAAGCACAGCAAGCTAAGTGAAAAGATACTGATGATGAACCAGAAAAAGGCAGCTTCTCATTACTCGATCCACATTACAGGAAGTTATTCAATACATACCATCCTTGGGTGTCATGGAAGGGACCGTCTGAAATGAACCATGATACAATCTTCGAGTAATTAATTATAGCTCTGCTTACAGCATGAGCATGGAGAAATATTGCTCGAATTCCTTGTCAATGGTGGGTTTCCTTGCAGTAGCTTGTCCATCTGCATACAAATACCGTGTAAAAAAGGATGTGAATTAGCCAAAAAGTCCTCCGTAGTTCCACCATAATATATATTACTCAAGCTCTACCTAAGGAGTAACTTTTGTAGGGATTATAGCAATAGTACCTCTCTCGATGTTCCATCTTCCAGAGGAAAGCACATAGCTGTTTGCATTCGTTTCATGATTGGAGTACAATACATTTTCAGTCTCATTATCTGCGGAATGCTCCATTAAATCATTCCCGTTGTAGTCAGGTTGGGTCTCGAACTCAAGGATCTGCTCTTCCAGAATCTGCCGAAGATTGATAGGGCCATCACTGTATAAAGAGCTGATGTACTCCTTGTCCCTAATCTCCATGTCCTTCACCTCGTTCACATCAGAGGAATATGTTATATTCTCCGAACTGTTGCTCCCCCAGATGACGTCCGAGGCAGTAGGTGTCGTCTGCAACTCAGAAGATGCAGATATGATCGAGGTAGATTCTTCCATGAAGCTGTTGCTTCCTTCAGCAGACTCAGATTGAGAGCTGGCAGCCCCATCTTTTTCCTTGGCAATTACATTTGGCTGGAGATATCCTATTTTGGAGCAGCCTTGTTGAGTGGATGATGGAGTAGAGCCTCGACTTAAGCACATTTGCTTCTGGACAGGCAGGCCTAAGAGCTCGCGCTGCAGTTTCCTCTTCTTGGTCAGGTCGAGTGTGCTGCCATGGTGCATCTGGAGGGCACCCAAGCTGTAAAAGATGGATCAAATACAGCACATGGAAAGGGAATACAATAGCTGTTTGAATGGAATTGCTTCTACAGACAATTTTGTTAGTTTTTTTTACTCAACAAATTACTATTTAATTAATTTATCAAATCAGATACAATATCCGTATAATAATAAAATGAAAATGAAATAATTCTCTTATTATCAGTACAATTTTGTTAGTTAAGATGTAAGTTCAATTGTCACTTGTTTGATCTTCACGTCCTCCTCCTCCTCCTCCTTTTACAACCATTGCCTGTACAAGTCTTTTCGAAGATTGTGTACTTAAGCACTAAGACATAGAAGCAGCTCAGAACACAACTAAAATTCACACACATTTGATGATCTAATCTTCTCTTGTAACCAAACAAGACATCATATGACTCATCTTCATCCATCATAGTTAGACAACAAAATCCCCTATTACTTGCATAAATGAAAGGCGTCTGCAATGTCACTAATATTTTATCGATAGTAGAATGACATTGCAGACACCTGTCATTTATGCCATTCTACTAAGACATTAAATTCAGAGTCCCATATAAGGCTAAGCAGCCAAGCAGAACAGAACACAGCTCAGAAAGTTCAATTCACTCAAATCCACCAAAAAACCATGGAATATTAACAGTAAAATGCAAGGAAAAAGATGATCTGCATCGGTAGACACCTAAAACCTGCGTTCACGGATCAATCCTTACGATTACACAAGTATTGAACCATTTCAGCTAATATTTCAGCAAAAACTAGGGAATTCCTTCAACCAAATGATCTCTCAGTCTGTTTATGCAAGCATCAAGCTAAAACGAATGAAAAGCAAAACGGGTGTGATCTGATCAAACGGGCGCGACGATGAGAAACTGAGAAAAAAAAAGGCATCCTTCAAGCAAAACGAACCTTTTGCAGTTAGATAGGTTGTCGTCGTTGTCTTCCATGTGAAGCAGAGAACTCGACCAAGATGAACAAAGCAGAAGCTTATCCGTACCCAGGATGCATCTCTCTCTGCAATTAACGAAAGCACTTTTTTCTGAAAGATTCTAAACGCGCAAGTGTAGCGCGTACCCCACACCGGCGGATCCATTCCATGTATCTCTCCGACTGTTTGTAACTGGACCACAAGAATGGCACGTGAGATATTGACCATAGTAGTAGAGGCCCTTACCTGCCCACGTGACGCCAGGTACGTTTACCCCGGGCCTCCAGTTATTGAGTAAATACTCCACAAAATTGTGTAACCCTTTTCTCACAAATGACACGTGTATTTCACGGATAAAGGTTCCCTCTCTCTCTCTCACACCCTTCCGGTTGGAAGAAATCGCGGCGGTTGGAAGAAATCGCGGCACGGACACAGTCAAAGGCAGCGATCGGGAAGAGGAGGAATAGGGAGCTGTGGGTGGTGGCGATGGGGAGTAGGGGGAGAGGCGGTGGTCATGGTAAATTCAGTGGCCCTGTATAAATCTGCAGCAGACGTCATGAGCCGATGGAGGCCCATATTATAACTTGCATCGGCCCAGGAATCAAGCGAGGAGAAAAGTCTGGTACAAATAAAAGGAGAAGTCCGATATCATATCAGGGTCGAGTTTGCAAATGGTGTCAATGTTCAACCCAAAGGCATTAACACAGCTTGAGCATGTTGAAATTAGAAGAGACAAAACTTTAAACACAATGTACCATCACAATACTGAGGTTTGATGGATGGGACCTTCATAATGAAGCCACGAAGCGTGCCCATTTATTGCAGTTCGTATGATGAGAAGCTGAATCCGGGTCTTCCCTCGTTAGTGGATTTCAGCTCAAGCTTCTGAAACGGGCTGCAGTAGGTTGTGGTCAATAGTTTGTTAATTGTAAGCAGAAAAAGTCTCCGGCAAGAGAGAGATAAGTACCTGCTGTTGGGGTCGTAGTAGAACCCGTTGATGGACCCGTCACTACATGAGAAGCATACGTAGTAAAATCCTGCAATGGTTAACCCACAGTCCGTGCCAACATTCACAAAGTATAGTTCCTTCCATCTCTGCCCAGCCAGAAAAGCCTGACGTTATGGCCTTAGCCACTAAATATGCATATTCACAAGCCCAGCCAAAGTTCAACTCTAGTTATACCATAAATATGTAAGGGTAGTTGCTGAGGTTCAAAGATTTGCCCCCATCAGCCTCCACTTGGCTCTGAGAAATACAGTTCCACATAAGAAAACCTTGCAACGTTTTACAGGCAGCAAAAGAACAAGAATTTCATGAAACATATCTCTGACCTGAAGGGGTGAAAACGATGGGAACTTGCTCCACTGTTTTATATCATCCTCTGGCCTATGAAAGAACTTGTCAGTTATAGTCTAGTTCTACAATATATTTGCTAAAGTATAGCAAAGATAGTTCAGGAGTGAGCAGAAAAAAAAACATACGTTGCCTCCCATTTACCAGTGAAAAATGTGTAGTTCTTGGTGTCTACTATCTCCCCTTCCCAGAAGGTTATTACCTCATATATATATCAAAGGCATAATATGAGCTCATATTGTAAAACAAAGATGATAAATAAGTAAAGATTCCATGATCTCTCAAGGTCTATGGTCCTGATGCTCAAACAAAGAGTAGTACCTTTAGCACATTTGCTTGAGGAACCTTCAAAAATTATGGAAAGAACTTGAATGAACGTTCAACCACATACAATAATATATATTTCAACATAACAACCAAATTGCAGAATATAAATGGTCACCAGTCATTATTTTATGCTATCTAGATAAGAATTTTCTTAATAAAATCAATATACAATCATAAAACTGCATCAATGTCAGAGAGAGACACACAATAAGAAAAAGTAGACATGCTGCACATCGGTGATTTTGATTGAATATAAAATAGCTTACTGGAGTATCTGCCATTGGAACATTAAGAGCCTCCATGGTTCCACACAGATAACCATGATCGAGGTCACATCCTTGAATCCGGACATTGACTCTCCATGCCTCATCTATATGCTTATTGGACACATTTTGGGTGCCAGAGAATGCCTGCAATAATTCTCCAAAATAATGGTTAATTAGCCTTCAGCTTTACTCCCGTTCGCCACACCAAGATAATTCAAGTAGATTTGAAACTGACATAAGATATAGAACAGAATGAAAACCACACAGAGTTTCAATGTCTAGGCAGATAATCTACATGGTTTCTATTTTCAATAGTTATTAGAAAGAAATCCATTTTTTCCAATAAAGCTTCCTCGAACAACGTAGCATAACTAGGCATCTTAAAGATTGATCAACAGTATATCATATAAACATTGGAAAAGAGTTCCTTAGAATAATCAATTATATTATTGGTTCCATGGTTACAGAGGAAGGGAAAGTGATACCTTGAGAATTTAAACATGGGAGGATATGAATATAAGTAAGAATTAACCTGTCCAACGCTCAGAAGTGCGCAGGGCTGGGGACATGTACTTCCGGAATCGCCACCTGAAAATATGAGCGTAGTCCATCGATATAAGAGCTGAGGATAAAACCATAAACAAGTAGCTGGAAAAGCAGCAGATTTTCAGACAAGGTGCTTTGAATTTATTCCAGACACCAGACAGATAGCTGAATAGGAGACATCCAGCGAGGGTTCTTCAAGCAAGAATTGATTAGGATCGAAGCAATGACATGGAAGAATCTAAAGCACAGGAAAACGATCGCTAGTCTTCTACCTTCAAGCGGGGTGTGTAGCGGCTTTATTTTGAATGGCGTACATGGTTTCTACTCCTCACAGGGACTCTACTCGGTACCGATTGCTAATTTCGAGCAAAAGTCAACACACACACACACACACAGGCATCGCTACGATGTGAAGAAGACTCGAACAATTAAGAATGGAAGGAGCGAAAGAATACCGGAAACTTGGGAAGGGGCAGAAGTCTCCACAACCCTCACTGGCATCCTCACTTCGGTAGATTGATCAAATTACAGAAAATGCGCAATTCTCCGCTTCCTGCTCCTCCATGGAAATTCCGATTGCTCCCATTCCCCCATCGGAAAACAGAAAACGGTCTCGACGAGGGCAGATCAGATCTCCTCCGGCCCGTCCGGCATCCCGTCTACTATTTGATAAGGCCCATGAGTAAAAAGGGCCAGGCCTGTTGACTATGCAGCAACCCCAACTCAATTGAAAAAAACAAAAAACCAAAATTTATGAATAAACTCCTTACCTATTTTTATAGAATATTTTGTCCAGTTCCATGGAAAGCTGTGCCATCGGAAGAATCGAATGTGTCGGGGTCACTGGTTCTGTTTATATAGTAGTGACTGTAACTGATCAGGACAAGGTATGAGGATTCCGGTCAGGGAAGCAAGGCCCTTGATGAGGCCAAAACTTTCTGTACATTACAAATATCAATCTGAAGAAGAAGAAGAAGAAGAGGAGGAGGGCAGAAAGCCTCGAACTAAGAAAACGCAGACTAGCCACTATATCATCTGGTATGGTCAGCATAGCCATAGGGAACTTCCGGAGTAGAATCGGAAGAGAGTGGCAAAACGAAACTGGGATTCGATGAGCACTTCTTCTCGAAGGACGAAGAGGCAAACGACTCGATGAAGTCCTCAAACTTTATGCGGTCCCTCTCGGACTCGAGCGCCTCCTGTGCCCTAGCGCTCTCCGGCACGTCCGCCTCCCCGTTTAAGTACCTCATCACCAGCCTCATACTAGGCCTCTGATCAGGCTTACTATTCGAGCAAAGCAGACCCAGCTTCAGCACCATCAGCACCTCGTTCTCATCGAACGCCCCTCCCATCTTCGAGTCCACCACGTCGAGGACCTTCCCCTCCCTGTAACGTTCCCACACCCAGTCCATCAACACCAGCTCCTCCGCAGTGGCCTTGGGCTCGATCGGCCGCCTCCCACACACAACCTCCAGCAGAAACGCCCCGAATGCGTAAACGTCCGATAGGGCATCGGCCTTGCCAGTCCGGGAGAGCTCGGGGGCTAAGTACCCCAACGTGCCCACGACCCTGGTGGTGCTCGGGTTCGACCCGTGGTCGTACAGCCTGGCCATGCCAAAGTCCCCGAGCCGGCCGTTCATCTCCCCATCCAGCAACACGTTGCTGGCCTTCACATCGCGGTGGATCACCACCTGCTCGTACCCTTCGTGCAGGTACAGCAGCCCCGAGGCGACCCCCTTTATGATGTGTAACCTCTGCGGCCAGCTGAGGGTTAGCGTTTTCTTTTTCTGGTCGCTGTCAAACAGGAACCTGTCCAGGCTTCCGTTGGGCATGAACTCGTACACGAGAAGGAGGTCGTCTCTTCTCCGACACCATCCCAGTAGCTGGACTATGTTCCGGTGGCGTAGGCGGCCGATGGTGGAGATTTCCGACACGAACTCACGAATCCCTTGTTTTGACTCATGGGAGATTCGCTTAACGGCGACCTCAGCGCGGGTGTCTACAAGAGTCCCCCTGTAGACTTGGCCGAAGCCGCCGGTACCGAGCAGCTCCTTGCCTTTGAAACCATTAGTGGCTCGCTTGAGCTCTTGATACGAAAATCTGTGAGGGACCATATGGAGCTCCCAGTCCTCGATCGGGTCCGCATTTCTCATCTTCCTGACAATGTAAAACACTGTTCCTATGGCGAGAATCAGAACTAATACTGCAGAGACAGAGAGTCCGATAGCCAGAGCGTGTCGGTGGTCTTTCTGAGGGCCTGATAGTGATGGCAGAGATGAGAGCTCTATAGCTTTACTGCCTCCTCCTCCGATGGAAAAGCTCCAGCCTAACACGTAATGCGAGCTCGCTAGCAGGCCCGTGGAAGCTGAGAATCCGACGTACATGTACTCTTTCAGTATCGGCGACAGATCTACCCTGTATGAAAGGATGGGCTTCGGAGGTTTCGTGGAATCAGGCGATATAGTGACGTTGACAACCGTGCTGCCGGAGTCGTAATCGATCCAAGCAAAGATGGGCTTCCCGGACTTCAGATTCAGATCTACCTTGCCAGACCCGTCATCGGCGTAGTAGGCACCGGCGGCAGATGCGTTAGAGGCCAAGCTGTTGATGTCGATTCCTATGTGGTTATCGTTGATGTCGCCGAACTCGAAGTCCTGGACGGTGTCGAACTCGACGGCGAAGAGATGGTTGGAGAAGTTGCCTATGTCGGAGGAGTTGAGGAGGCCGAGGTACTGACTAGGGAGCGCAGCGGGGTTCGGGGATGGGGAGAGAGCGAAGGCGAGGCCGTGGCCACCGAGCTTGGCGTACTCGGGGACTATGGAGAAGACGAAGCAGGTGGAGAAGGAGAGGGCAGAGCCTTCGGGGGATAACTTGAGGCGGAGGGGCGAGGAGTAGAAGGCCTGGCCGAGGAGGCGGCTAGTGCGGTTGGTGAGCTCGAGGAGGCCGTTTGTGGGCTCAATCTTGGCGATTCCGGCAAGGGATAAATTGGCCGCGGCGTTCTTAAACCCCGGAAAGTAGAGGCCGCCGCCGACGGCGTCGGCTCCCTCCTGGGATTCGGCAAGCCAGAGAAGGAAAAGGAGGACATAGAATGGAGCCCCGTGTACAGTGAGACCGGCCATATAATGGTTTCCCGATGAAGAGAAAAACAAGGAGAAGCAGAAATGCCTCTGTGGGTCGGAGCTATGTCTGAATCTGGCACTGCGGAAAAATCTGTGGAGTGGAAGGAGAAAGGGAATGACAGCAATTTATTCTTTATAAAGGTCACCTTTTTATCAACCAATTTATTATTAATGAATTATTTTAATTAGCCAAATAGAATGTATATATATATATTGTATAATCATAGGCATTTAAAATGTTTTAAATCAAATTATATATGTGTTATGGCATTACTTGTATTGGTGACGGCTACGAGACAAAGTACATCAATCAACCCATCACCCACATTGGGTTTCAATGTGATACTTGTAATTAAGCAAAATAGGGAGGTTAAAAATACAGAATTGTACAAGAAAAATGAAAATGGTGCATGTGGAGAGTGGTGAGCACTGTGAAATCAGTCGCATTACGTCAAAAGGAAGAACTTTGTTGGTGATGGTGGGTGAGTGGAGAGAGTGGCGCATACAAGAAAGGAAGATGGAGCAGAGACAAAGCAGACTTGAATGGAATGATTCATGGTTGGCGCCGGCCCCTCTTGCATTTTGGGGTTATCCTCAGTATTATTGCTATTGCTAGACGCCCACCTAACATGCCTTCCTAATGCCCTTCTTTCTTCTTTGACATGTAAAAAAAATATGGAACACAATTCCACTGACTGATAGAATTGGACGAGGATGGGCCCCTTATCGGCATGATGATTAGCGTTAAAAGCTTGACTAACGATCATTCTCGTGAACCCCCCTTGAGTAGTTGCTGTTTCTCTTTGATCGAAGGTGTAAGTAGAGTGAAAATGATGTATTATATTTTCTGGAAGAATAGAGTAGGGGCTTTCTTTATTTTTGCGTTCCAAGCTGGCGACTAGCAACTTATGGGACAAGGAAGCATCATGGAAGTATCCCTTTCAATTTTGGCCGATGCTCCCCGTCCGTCCAATCGCCGGCTGCTGCTGTTTTTAACACGTTTTCACGCACTAGTATCCTAGGGATGGCAACCGGCGGGACGGGCTTGGTTCTCAAAAATACCAAATTAAAACATTTTGATTCGATTTGAGACGTGTTAGTTCAAAATTTTTGAGACTGGGTAAGGTCTATCTTCAAGAATATACCATTGAAAATCTGGAATTCAAACCATATACTAGTATAATTGGGGTTGGTCCAGGCATCTTTACTCCCTCTCGTCCACTAAAATTTGCCCACATAAAGTTTGAAGATAATTATAAAAAAGCACTACTAACTTGCTCCTCCAAACAAGAAGGGAAGAATTCCTACAACTTTTTCAACTACCCTTTAATTTCTAGCTAAAAACTATTTTTAGAATAGAAAGAGTTAACTCACTTTGTTAACCATCAAATAAAGTGATATTAACCTATGAAATTTTCTTAAATTTTATATTTGTATTGTTACTTGTAAGTTGTCAAAAAAAAATGTAGTACATTTATCATTTTTTTAACTAAATTCCAAATAGAAAAACTGTTATTTTTATTAAAATAAATTCCAAATAAAAAAACTGTTGATGGTAGTTGCTTTTAAATTCGACCACCTATGGTAGCCTACCCTCCCTTGTACTTACCACTAGCCGGGATCAAATTTCAGTAAAAGGAAAATTGACTCTTATAAGTCTATTTCCGTCACATGGTCTTTCCAGCTATGCCTACCCGCACATTGGGCCCAAATTCTCTTTTAACTCAAATCCTACTTGATCGACCCTATTATAGAATAATTGTCTAGACATTAGTTTTAAAACACCTTAACTCAGTCCACCTTTTTTATGAGAATTTTTAATAACTCATACAATATCTCTATTTTAACAAGTTTTAGAAAGTGGCTAAATTTTACCACATTTGGTTGGATAAATATCACTTAGTCCTCTCACTAGCCATTACTATAATGATAGTATTTTGAAGTGTTTTGTAAAAATAGAAGTTGATTTAGTTAATTTTAAAAGTATATAAACTAAATGCAAAATTTTTTAAAGTTTGGAATCTAATTTAAAAAATAAACAAAATTTTGAAAATAGTCTATAAGGGTAGATGAAGTAGTTAGTTGGTAATTTTGAAATAAATATAAATTTATAAAGGTATTTTTAAAATTTAGTGATAAAATTATAAATTTTGATAAAAGATACAAAATTATATTTTTACCAATTTTAGTTAACAAAATACAATTTTTGAATTTTAAGGAGTCAAACGGCAGTGTAAAGTCAATAAATTAAGTGAATTGCTTTTATTCCAACATTTTTTACCTCTTTTACATGAATTTCACGAACTAGGTATCCCAAGAATTGGTAATCTAGTTTTGGAATCATGCACAAATAGTTAGGTTGCAGTTACATCCCTATACAGTCATATAATATAATCAATATATTTTTTTAATAATGCCATTTTCAGTACTTTCCTATCTATTTCATCTCAATTTGGGAATCCCATAAAAGTGAAACTTGAGGGATGCGCTTAGGCATGGGAGAAAACATGAGGGGCCGGGTTGTAATTATCTCAAAAAATCCGACAGTCATGCTCCCCCTTCCCATCGACTCCACTATTGGATATGTAAATCTAGGACAATGCTGGACACGTCAGAAAGGCAATCAGTGAGCACGCTTTTGGGCGAGTGTGATGCATGTACCGGTTTAAGCCAACCACTCCTCCAAGCGTGACACGACACGTGTGATGACGTCTTAAATTTAACGGAGAAGAACGGTAGTGGGGTTCTAGCGAGTTGACTTGACGGCGAAAGTTTCACCCAACTCCTTCCAGAAATAGCAAGGGCATTCCAAATCTCTGAGTTAATGGTGCAAGCCCAGATCCTCCCACCATCGACTCAAAGGCCGAATTGAATACACTTCATTTCCTCGTTTCCTTTCTCCGACCAGGCCCTGATGAAGCCCACGCATCTTCGGGTATGGCCGTATATACGTCCATTTTTAATTGCCGACTATAGAACTTTTCCAAGCCCGATCTCTCGGCGGGTCCGGCCGTCTCTGAATGGACTCTTATGCGTCTAGCCTGCTGAGTCAGCTTATGAGGCCGCATACATTTACAGCTTATGAGATGCTCCACAGATCCGGCGTGCATGATCCGAACACGAGGCAAATCCGTCTGAACAAAATGCATACGGTTCTCGCCATCATGCCGACGCACCTATCCGTGGTCTGGCTCCAAAGCGATGCCTCCTTGTAGCGGCTCACTAGTTTACGCTGGAAGGCGATCTTGCTCATGAAGAGATCATAGTTAGTGTTTTGAATGGACGATGATGACTCCAATTCCCCAAGCGTCTCTAGGGCTGAGTACAGTCCGGCTGTAGATGCGGTGAGCTTTTCCATCTTCTCGATGACCCCATCAGCCTTACGTGAGGCGAAACTTTTGAGTTGTCCGGCGTCTATCACCCCTAGCCTTAGATCAGCGTAGACACGGTCGAACATATTTAACCCTAGATCAGAGCACTTGCCGCCGAGGATAGAGATGGTGTTGGCGGCACTTTCAAGGGCTTCGAGCCTCGAGCGGCATGCAAGGCTGAGGAGACGGGCTTCATCTCGGGAGTTCCAAGTAGGCTACGCCTTCTTACCCGATCCTATCACGAGATGGTTAGAGGGTGTGTGTGTGTGGTGGTCTCCGGTTCACACTCCATACAACTTGCTAGCTGTGCGCTCAAATAGCTCATAAAATCCATGGGAAGAGGCAATTTTCATGTAAGATTATCCGATCAAATAATCCGACCAACTGCAAGCCAGTTTCACGTTTGATGATTGGCATTGCCCAGAATCAACTTCTGCTGGGGTTTGGCTAGTATTAGCTACTTCCAATATTCCTGGTTAGTCCATTGATATGGGAGAATATACTTGTTTTAATATATGACTCTCCTAATGTTGTCCATGACATTTGTGACTACATAATTGCTGATTTTAGATGACTTTTGTATTTACAATTGGCGTAGTTGTACGTAGGACATATAGCTCTACATGGCTCATTGTCTACAATCGGCCTAAGCGAATCCTACAAATAAGTCACAGTCATTAAATGAATGATTGAATGTGGGGGATGAGCCACAATTAAACGATTTATGCCTCCAAGTCGTGATGAGATTATATCGTGTATGGATATATATATATATATATATAATTCAATACTTAATTCCGGCTGATTCCAAGGGTTGTTGACAACTTTTGAAAGAACTAAGAGAAATGATACATGCATGTTGGATCCTTGTGAACAGAAACTAAAGAAATATCTCCCTCAAGTGCGTTTGGTCATGGGTTTAAGTGTGTGTACACATACATGAGAACGGGAAAGGGGAAAGGGGAAAGGGAATCAATTTTGGGATGCTGGTTAAGTCTATTTTGGCTTTGGAAAAGATCCCGATTTTCTGATTGTGGGCTGTTTGTTTGTACTCTAGCCTGCTTGGTGTCTGTGTTGTTCCAGTGTTGTGTCTCGGCGCCAAGGGAAAATTTGTCAGCCAGTGACAGGGAAACAGTGGCATATCTCCTGTTTTGAACAAATTGTCGTGCGTGTTTTTCTCCAACTAAACGGATTAACTGTAAAATGTGAAAAAAAAGTACTGATAGGTGCATGATGAGATATATCATCTGAATTTTAACCGCACATTTTTCTTCATCAAACGTACTGATCTCATCTAGTGTAGCTGATAACCCAGTGCAGAAGGCTGAGTAAGCTGTCCTAGTGAGTGTAAGCACAGGACAGGAGAGCCACGAGGGAGGCAGCTACCTACCACATCCAACTGAATATGGAAAGAAAAAGAAAGCTCCATTAGGGTCTAATGTTGTAATTGAGTTTGGAGTTTTGAACTGTAAGTGCACTATACATAGTATAAAAAGGGAATGGAGATGTAAAGAGATATTCATTCAATGAGAAAGATGGGTACTTCAATGAAGCATTTATTCCTCCTGCATATTTCTTCACAAATTGGTACGAGAGTCTCACCAAGGAGAAGTCAAGAATTCAAAAAATCAGGAATTTCTTGAATCTCAAGCAAGAAGAGAATCTTAAATTTTATTATGATCATTGATTCAATGTTACATAGGCTATAAACTAGGAAATTACCAATATAAATGTAAGGTGGAAATGTAAATTATGCAAAAGTAACCATACAAACATATGAGAGGGGAAGTTATGTTGATGACCTAGGAAGAAAAAAATAATGAATTAATGAGGTATGATACCTAATTTTTAGATTTTGGTGTAGTAATCATATATAAAGTAAGACAAGAAAATGGAATGGGTCATAAGAAAACTAAAGTGTATTTTGTCCATGAGCTAAAAACTAACATATTGAGAATGTGTCAACTACAAGAAAATGGCCTAATTGTTCAGTTCCAAAGTCACAAGAAAATGACCTCATTGTTCAGTTCCAAAGTGATTTTCTGTGAAACATATCATCATATAAGGAGAGAATTGATAATGGTGTGTAAAATAACTGCAAATAGAATGTTTGTAGTCATATTAATTACAACAAGGGCAAGTTTCTCTTCATGCTCCTCATCATCTACATGTCTCCATATAGCTTCAAAAGAGAGCACACAATTTTGGCATGACATTTATGATCACCTTAACTTTTAAGGGTCATAAATTTTATTCTCTAAATATATGGTGAGGAGAGTACCTAAACTTGATACTCTAACAAACATATGCCAACGAATCGTAAAACATGTTACAAAGTTTTTCGACACCTAGAAATAGATAATAAATTATATTAAAATCACAATAAATAGATATAAGTTTCAACATATATTATTAATATATCACAAAAAACGAGTACGCACAAATAAAAAAAAATAAGTTTGAATATCAATAGATAATAAGATATAAATACGTACAAATTAAGATAAATAAGGCTTATTACCAATAAAAATTAGCCTATTTAGATATTACTAAATTTCGACCAAATTCTAGAAAGTATCAAATAAGTTTCAATTGATTGACATTAAATTTGATTCAAATGGTGGGAAAAAAATGCATAACCTTTATTAGTGATTATACTAGGAAAACATCAATTTATCTTACTGCCCCTAAGTGTGAAGGTAAAACACTTGTTGAAAAATAAGATTGAGATTACATTTATTGTTTAAGCACTTGATCTAGGTGGAGAATTCACCTCATCTGTCAAAATAAAAGCTTATTTCTTAAAATAACGCTTTTAAAAGTGTGATAATGAACACATTAGATGTGTAAAAATGGACGATGAAAGATGGGTTTTAATATGTACATGATTTGATATTCACAAAATGAAATAAGGAATTGTTGCAAGAGTTCAATACATGTGTGAACCATCAAAGAGGAGTTTAACATTAATGCCTTGTACAATATGAAGTTTTTTTTTGTGAGTTGAGGTAGTGGAGAAAAATGAAAGTATTTGCACCTAAATAGGTGAATGGGATTCAACTGTAGTTGACTAGATGGGAATCTAGCAAGTTTGAGTCTGAATATTGACATACTTGTAATCCACATCTATGCATACTTAAGGCAAAATGTATTGATAGTTGATTTTTCTAGTAAGGTGTGTGAAAATTAAACTTTATTGTGTGATTGCCATTGTCATTGTACCCCATAAATCCACACCATTTCATACTGACAAATCAAACACCATGTCAACCCTTCAAGGAGGAAAAATGAAGAATTAAACAAGAAGGATAGAGCTCATCAGTGAGCCAGATTCATTAGGAGAAACCATTCAAGACTACGACTTCAACCCTGCAGCGTTACCATGTGCTATTTACCAAGCCGTAGCTCGAGATCTATGTCCTCTCCGGGGTCCGAGGTTAATGCACATGTCTCAATCTGGCGGCATCCTTTATCAACTGGGACATTTTTCAGGGTTTCATGTAATGGTGATGATTCATATGTCCTTCTCTTGCAACTTTGAGACTCCTCTTCCAGGTAATCGGAAGGACCTGGTCGAGTTTGGGCAACCACATTCAGGCCTATAGATAAATCAGTCTTGCTTTGATCTTCCTCGGTATCACCGTCCTGGTGTTTATGGCTTCCCAAATTCCTCTCTTCAGTTAGAGGATTCATGGCATGCCTATATTGACTGCAAGCTTTACCAGGCCATGATTGTGATGAACGAGTCCAGGACTTGGTGCTGTTTTCATTCAATATGGAGCAAGAAAAAGAAGGGGCTGTTAAAGTTCTCTGGTTGCGGTTAGCTTCACTTGGTGAGGCCGAAACCCTAGAAGGTGGGCAGGGTGAGATAACAGGAATGATATTGGAAATAAGGTTAGGTTTCCTAGAGACGCAAGTGGAGTAAGCTTGAGAAGGATATGTAAAACCTAAAGGAGCGGAGGGAGCTTGGATTTCACTTGGTTGGTCCTGATACTGGTGAGAATTAGGGTTCTCACCACCTAACTGCTTCAACCTGGCTCGATCTGTCCGGTGGACATTCATGTGACCGCCCAGAGCCTGGGCAGATCGGAACTCTCTTCCGCAGAAGCTGCAAAAGTAAGATCTCGGAGGCCATGTGCAGCCTCCGAGGAGGCCAGAAGCGTCCTCAGCAAAAGCCCGTTCTTCCCACGAGTCATCATCATATGAAGAAGAAGAAGAAAAAGAAGAAGAAGAAGGGAGCTTTCCCAGCTTCAGGTGGGGGCTGAGGCTGACCCTCCTCTTGCTCCTCATCAGGAGTTGTGCTTGATCCATGAATGGTACTCAAGAATTGATCTTTCTAACTTTTAGAAGAAGATATTTGACTAGATGGACCTTAAAAACGAATTTGGTGCATCAAACTCGGACTAAAGAGCTTGCAAGTGTTATAGCTCAATATAATGGAATGAGAGAGTCTCCGAGAGGACCCTGAGGGACGTTATGTGAGTAGGTTTAGTGATCATACGAATGCAGACAAAGTTATCATCTGTGAAATGTAATCTGACTGAAGTTTTTGCTCCTTAAAAGTATCTTTGTTGAAAGGAAACGTTCAATCATAAGTAGATGAGACAAACCCCAGTTGAGTTCACATGGACTTGTGCGAGATCAGGCTTGTACGAGCTGTCTTGTTTGTATATACACATATACAGTTACTCCGCTTGTTTGTTTGCTTGCTTATATATCCAAGAGGTTAAAATCTCTAAAATAAAGTGTCATGAAGTAGCTCACGGGTGAAGAAGAAACCAGACACGCCTGCTCCAGTTGGGAGCAGCAGAGTAAGAGCCGTTACGAGTCTTTGGATTACAAACTACAACCTCTAGCAACATACTGGTCTCTTTATGTACCTTACAAACTACAACCTAACCCAATAACATAATGCAGAAGTTCTTCTCTCTACATTGCTGAGAACCTAAACATAGGTGATGATGGGGTTCATTAATACTAGCTGCAACTGAATTGATTTGATGCTTGGACTGGCATTGAACAGTGGAGCATCTTTTCTGTGGGGGGAGAATAGTTTAAGGATTGGAGACAGGACAAGGTTGCTCACGGATTACTGTGAGTAGTCTGCAAACAAATGCTGAACTTAGGCTCCTCTGGCCAGGAACTGGACTTGAGAATCTTCAAATTTTGCATCCTTCTGTCTTCTTCTTCTTCTATATATGGCATGTGGTGTGGTCTTTTGGTGAAAGCCATGTCCTATGAAGGATAAATCTCCGTTGCAATTTTAGCCTTATGCAAGATAATCAATCCAGTGAAAGAAAGTGCATATCATAGAACAATTAGATGGTACTGTTTGATCTATTCAAATCATACACTACAATCATTGAGATAGACTTCCATCCATCCCTGCCTGTGAGGTCTGGGAGCGGCCAAGAATTATCTCCCGCTTCCACATTCACCACAGTGCTAGGGATAGAGTCCTTCATGGGTCCCTCATTGGAAGGGATAGAGTGATCACCTCCATTGGTGGGGATCTCCTGCTTCAGTTTGGTTCTGATTTAGTCCAGCTTTGCTGGGGCCTTTACTGCGGCTGGTTTAAGATTGAATGACATTTAACAGAGGATAATGGAGCATCTTGTGGTATGATCCAAGTAAAAGTAAAAATAAAAATAAAAATAAAAGCAGCTATAGTTGGATTTGAATATAGCTTTTTTTCCTTGGGGAGGGGAAGGAGAAAGATAAAACCTGAAGAGGCTTAGTAAACAACGAACACACAATGCATGGTCCAAGTATAGCGACTTCCCCATCAGCATAAAACCAGATATAATGAACGTACGTTCATGGATCATGTTATGTCAAGAATGATAACAGACTCCAACATAGGATGAAGTTGACAGCTAAGAATACCCTCTAAGCTAATCTGAGATGGCTGGTGCTCCACAATCTTACATTGCCGGAATATTGCAGATGGAACTGGAAAGCATCAAAGAGAATTGATGGCTTACACGGTGCCTGATATGGTCTTCCCACTCTGCTGCAGAACCTGCATAAGCGGCCAGAATATCTCCATACGATGATAGCCCTTTGATTTCTACAAGGAAACACGGGTCCAAACAGTCAAACTCCATTCCCATTTCAGGAACATATCAAAGGCTTTTTTTCTGAGAATTTAGTAGGTACCTCAACAACAAAGCGAGCCCATGTAGTATCTGAACGGGTCTCGGTTAAGCCCTCTAGGATTGTTAGTTCTAAGCGCCTAAGCACCTGTGCGATCTCCAGAAATAGACATGGATCATGGCACATCATCTGCAATAAGAGTTTCCTTATATTAGACTTTTGAGTACCAGATTCATGAAGGTCTAACCTTGTCTTCATTTTTCGAGGAAAAGTGATTATATGGGGATAGTTGGAGACCTCAATCAGCATGTGTCCCGAGTGTTCAAGATCTTCCACAACTATGGGGAAAACTTGGAAGTCGCATCCAAAATCAAAAGCCTTCCCACTTTTGTCGCAATCTTCTCCATTAATCCCAAGGGATTCCCAAAGTTTTGGCTTACTTCCCTGCATAGAGCACCACTAGTTTAATCATAATATCATAACTCTGGCCTACTTTCATGCACAATCTTTACTGCAAGTGTTATCAGGGATGGGCCTCCCTCATTAATTATATTATTCACTAGTTATGTAAAAGAACCAGACCTTTAGTGGCACACATTTTCTCAATTTCTCAGCCTGGTTGGTCACACTTCTCAGAAAATGCATGTGCTTCACGGTCCGATCAAGAAGACCATCAATGCTACACTGAAATTAATAACACTAATGGATTTAGTTCACCCACGTAATGCAGCAATTCTTTAACAGAAGGCAAGAAAGACCAACCTTGGAACCGCTTGGGACAAGTTCTCGGAGTTCCTTGACCCTGTCCTGAATCAGCTGCCTATCCCTCGGTCTTGGTCTCTGGCTATCACCGGGTCTACCCTTTCTCTTGTTACCACTCAGCTGATGCTCCTGAACATCCCTTGGCTGTTTCTTGTCAGTTAAATAGCTAACTGTGCTATTTGAAGAAGATGGATTTGAATACATGCTATAGGAGTTTCTATTCCCCATGGCAAAAGTTGCTTCCCTGTAGTTCTGTAGGACTGAATCATCAACTCCTCCAATTGAATATTCCTCAGTTTTATTCAGTGGTTTAGAGGAAGCACTAGGATCACATTGGACTAGTGGAGATTCAGATTGTTGGAGTGTCTCTGGACTACTTGGAGAACTCCCATTGAGACCATCATGGATGTTTGCAATTACAGCTTCTAAGAGATCTTCGC
Organism: Trapa incisa; assembly: GCA_030064435.1. Lineage (NCBI taxonomy): Eukaryota > Viridiplantae > Streptophyta > Magnoliopsida > Myrtales > Lythraceae > Trapa > Trapa incisa. The sequence continues at coordinate 17,135,081 of CM057773.1, read as the reverse complement.
TTTTAACCATGGTATTGCATTCCCCCTGACCAGATGGCTCCATACAATCTTGAAATGCTTGAGATTCATACCTTGGTGACTCAGTTGACTGGCTTTGGAAAAGATCAAGAGCCTCAGATAGGTCACTATCTATTGGAATGCTGCAAATACTAAGGTTTCCACACCTTGTATACTCGGCACCCTCTTCCATATCACCATAGGTTTCTGTGGTAATATTACTGTTGATATATGAATCCTCTACTCTTTCAGAAATCTCTGGTAAGTCTGTTTCATGGCACCGGATGTAAAATTGCTCTATACTATGCATGATTTCTGACTGGCTCCATTCCAAAGGTTCCTTTAAGGGAGCCAATATCCCGGAAAGACCTGTTTCTGAATTAATCTGATACTTGTTCTCCTCCAAATCTTCAATAATCTCCTCAAGAGAACTGAATATTAAGGTATTGCTTTCATTTGTTTCAAAATTGAGCTCTGGTGAAAAGCTGCCTAGCAGTTCAGAAACTTTGGCATTAATGAAAGCTGATGGCTCATCCATGTTATCCAAGAATGGAGATGAGCGAAGAGGACCATCTTCCTCTGATATGGTAGGTCTGTCAAATCCGGAAAGAACTTGATGCAAAAGGAATCTCTTTTTGATGTGATCGACAACTGCTGCATCTTCAGCAACCTGAAAGTTAGGCCCATTAGGACATTAGAAGTCATGAAGACTGGGATATGAATTTGCACCTTTTCAGGGCACATGAATTTGCACCTTTTCAGATGAACCGAGTTGCAAAACACCATCAGGATGCAAAGACACCAGTAGCATGGTCTGCAAGGATTTATTGACATCGTGAGAACGTTCAGTAAAGCTCAGCAAAGTTGGTTCTCCACAAGAATTTTTTATAAACTTTACTGACCATGAGTTGCCACTCATCAGAGCTTCATGTTTGCTGGCAACTCTGGTGTCTTACATACAAATTATACAGAATCATTTTATGAATTACCCTGCTATAACCATGTTTTTAAGTATACTGAGGAAGATGTTACGAGGAAAACATCTACCTTGATACCAGCCAGTAATTGAGGCAGCCATTCTTCTGGAAACTGCAATGCATTTAGAGATATAAAGTTATGATCAGCTTCTTTTTTAGTACATATGAATTCCCATTGTATCAAAAGAATTCTTATAAGGTCCTACTTACAAAAGCTACATCCTCAAACTCAAACAATGAGAAGGATATGTCTACAAGGGTTAAAATTCTGGCACCTCTCTCTCCGCACAATATAAATGAATTGTGTGCTATCCTACAGCTAGTGGATTTTATCCTTTCTTCTTACTAAACAAGCTTATAATCTGTTTCATAGAAGAGTGAGATGTAGTTATGTTTTTAAGAAACTTACTTCCATGCGTCTGTCATGTTCAACCAAACTAGCTGAAATTTCTTCAGAAGAAATCCAATAGTAGTTGGGTGTGCCTGCAACTCTGCCGACCAGCCTAATAGATCATAGATGTAACCAAATTAGAGACATATTTCCAGCTTATATGCAAACAAATTTGATGCATACTTAGCAGTAGCTTTTTTTCAAAAGTAACATGGGTTAAGGTGCAGATTGTTTCAATTGAGGATTATGAAGGAATTCATTCTGGTAATCTAGGGAGAAAATTTTGTAAAAACTGATGAAACTGCCAAAATAGATTTTTTGCATGGTGCTAATCTGACAGTTAATCACAGTCAGGAAGGGAAAAATAAACTCATGGAGATGGACAAGTTAGTTGCATACCCTTCTCCCAGAGTGTGCTGTAGGGAGGACATATCAGCCATCAGAAGTTCAATTGGATATTGGCTCGCTGATCCGCAAATTAGGCCAGTTTCATCGTTGAATAAGGATATATCATTTGATTCATCAAAATATAGCATATCAGGTGAATTCTCTATAGGTGTTCTCGGCTTTGGTTGGCTACAGTAGCCATCTCCCCATGACAAAATCCTGACATCACATTCAGCCCAAGTAAGAAAAAGATGTACCAGATAAGTTATTTAAAGCTGATGGTCTGTGCATTCATTTAAGAATGGTAATAGAGATGGAATTCTACAGAAAGCCTGATTTGTGAGATCGTGCACTCTATCAGTAATCCAATAGTCGGAATCCTATAGTTGGCTTTGGATACTAAGAAGCTAGACAAGAAACTTTACAGCATCTGTGAAAAATTTCAAGATAGCTGACACCAAGATTTAAATAATAAAGGACTTTCTGGTAATATAAAGAAATTTCTGAACAGACTGCAGATTGTTTCTGTATTGGAAATACCAAACCATGCCCTGATGTTTCCACAGTTATGGTTTTCTTGAATTCGATGAGGACTTCTTGTGGAACTAGCCAGATCATAATAGCATCAGGTAAAGTACTTTGAGCAATTAACTACCGGTGATTTGAATCTTATACTAAGCATGCCCTACTCCTTCCTTTACTTTCAACGTTATCTACTTACACCAAGCATGTACTACTGAAATTTCGACAATCGTGATACAGATTAATTGCCAGAGACTGACTGAGTTAGATAAATTCAGAGAACAAATTATTGCAAGAATTGAAAAATCAGGAAATGGAACAAAGCAGATCTAGAAACTTACGCAGGGTTTTGATGCCTCGGCTTCCAAAATACGGCATAGTCCCAGCAAAAACTGTCGCAGAGATCCTTCAGAAACTCTTTCATGATATTAGTAGTTTCCATAAAGCTATGACGAACTTCGATTTGAACAAGAATAAAAATCCAAACAAAAACAGGCAGATCTCCTCTCTGGCGGATAAAATCACAGGGGAAAAGTAAGAATTGTTTAACTCGCAACATAGGAACTCCGACCAGCTTGCTTCTTGCGGAGTCCTGCTCTTTTCTTCACCATAGGCGGCCCCAGCAACCCGAGCCGTAGAAGGCGCATGCTGACGAGTTTGTGGGTGAGACCTCCAGTGAGCAGTTGAAAAATTTCCAGCGAAAACTCACTGAAGGAGGTGGTAGCAAGAAACACAAAACATCATGGGAGTTTCTATCGAAGATTCGACTGCTAAGTGAAAGCACCACTCTTTCAGAAACTGGTGATTCTCAAACACGGGGACTCCATAGATTTCAGTAGCAAGGCATTGATAGAAATGGACAGGAGAAAAACAACGGAGGCTGTAGAACGATCGAGGAGTTGGATTTACTTATAGGCACCCGCCACCACTTACAGGCAGTTTCAGTTGAGAAAATGTGGAGAAATTATTATTATTATTATATATATATATATCTACTTTTTTATCATGAAAAATTAGAAATTTCTCTCGGGATAAATTTCCAAGTGCGAGTTTTATTGAATTTATATTTATTTTTTTATTAATATAAAAATATTACCACCATGCACTAGATTATATTAATTTTGAGGATTAACGTTTTTTTGCACAATCAGGATTCACGTTTAACTAGGGACATTAGAAAACTTTGACCGGCCACACGTAAAAATTCAATTAAAAAAATAAAAAATAAATTAAATAAGTTATAAAAAAATAAAATAATAATAATTAATATTATAAGTAGAGAAAAAATAGTAAAAATAAAAATACTTAACGTTTATATAAATACTTTATAAACCCTAACTCAAATTAAGAGTATTAAGAAAAAAACAAATAATTTAAAACTAAATAACAGAAAACATGTCACACAAATTGTCGGTTCAGCTGAAGGATATTAAAATTATTATTATTATTAGAAGGTGACAAGGTGGTGGACGGCAAAGTAGCACGATAAGACAAAAGTCATTAGTCATGGCTTTGATAAGCAGTAACAGATAACGACCTTTTTTGTAATATAATATCTAGGCTGAGGTCAGTGGCTGGCAGCCAATCAAATTGCTACACATGCCTTCACCAAAACCGACTGAACTATTCAATTATTTGGGTGCTGATGTTTGGTTGTCCAAATGCAATGAAACTGCCCATATATTTAAATACATGTAGTTATATTTTTTGGCCGAAAAGCATAGATCAGTTAAATAAATGCCATTGGGAGGCACTGCATTTCCAGCTTTACGCGGCAAGCCGGAGGCGCATAGATGATGCCCTCGTGTTAGGGTTAGGGTTTCAGGGACTTGAGAGTAAACGAGAAGTGATGCACTCTTGAACATTTGATGACGATCCAACTCGGAGTTAATTGATTCAAAACAATGAGGGTAATGATGGGTATAAGATATTGTTCATCAACTTACATTTTTTTAACATGGGTTTTGATTGAGATTTGCATTAATCAACCCTGCAAGCCAGTGCTATAAAATTATTAAAGAAGAAGTGCATTCATGATCGGATCGCAACATCTCAATATAAAATAAGTATGGTGATGATGATATTGAGAACGTATAGCACGAAACTCTCTCCGGTCAATAGTTGGGGTTAGTTTCCTGCAACAAGAAACTTGATCGTTGGTCGCCCAAAATCAAAATGTAATCATACTTTATGGCAACATTTTCACAGAGATTAACTCACTGCGTGCGTACTTAGCGGCCAATCAAGCACCCGTAATTAATTAAATATATGTCTGACTCTAAGAAAGTATAAAATAAGGGGTTTTATTTTTTATTAAAAAAAAGAAAATGAATTATGATAGATTCAAATAATTACCTCATTTATTCTGATCATGTATGTAGTGGATCATGATCCAGGTTGGCTGGCTACCTATATGATTGTTGAAAGTACCATTATTAATGTCACCATGATTCCCCATGTAGAGATTGAATCTAGTGCCATAATTCTTCATTTGACATAGATACATCTTTGATCATCAGCAAATACCCTTAAATTATGAGACAAGAATAAGACTAAAATATACTAGGAATATAGATCACATAATAGCATCCCATGTGAGAGCTCACAATTTTTTACGTAATTATTATATAATTGTAGTATGCATTTATTCTCACTTTACCCAGCTATACATATATATATATATATATGACAACAACATAACTCACATATTATATACTATAATAACGTATTATAACTGATAAATATCGTAACATTTTAATTATTATAAACTTAAAACAACATTTGTAACGTGAACAATTATTTACTATTCACTTATTATTTTTTGGATTTCAGACAATTGGGAATAATTGATTCGAATTGTATATATATATATTTTATATTAAAAAAAAAAGTATCCGTTTATTACAAATATAAATTAACGATAATTGGTAAATTATTTATATTTAAAAATTTATAAAAAAATTATTTTATTAAATTTAAGTTTATATTCTCAATAAATCTAATAAAAATAAAATTTTGGTCGAGATGAATAATAGATAAGTTTAGTAATATCCATACCAAGTGTCTAGTACTAATTTTAAACCTTAATATAGCAATAAAATCTAAATTTGAGTATATAATATCAAAATCCATCTAAAATTAGGATCCCTCAATATAGTAATAGGTCAAGGGCACTTCTCTATAGCCCAACTTTTTGCCATCCTTAATTCCTACGCACACCTTATCTTTTTTTGTCATGATCTACCCACAATAATTTATACATTAAAGAGATGTGTAAGAATAGCCATATAGAGAAAATGAAACGGTTAGGTTGACTTCCATCATTCCATGCCCGCACCCAACAATGCATACGTAAGGTAGACGGTCCAAGCTGAGCCCAATAAACCCGTGTTTGTGTCACGGGTCCACTGGGCAATAATTCTGCATGCCCAATATATGCAGTTGAGCCTCTTAACCAGTTGGACTTCTATTACCCACATTGTAATGATGATGAGTAAGTGTAGTGTACCTTACTCAAAATCATCCTTAGATCCAACCTTAATAAAATATATTTGATGACAACATCACCTGGGCGTGTAAATATTAATAATATAATACATAATTTATATATTATTTAAACTTATTTGGTTGAATCTAGATTAATTAAGACATAATATAATTTTAAATATTATATGATTTATATGGAAAAAGGTAAACTGATCTTTATGTACTCTTTTTCTATGGATAAAGATTCCTCCAGCAGTTGCCACATTGCTTTCAACCTTGCTTTCCAAGTTCTCCTCTGTGCGCGCTTGCCTTGTAGTAACGAGTGTCATATCTAGATGATGTCATATCCAACCACCACCGCCTGCCACCACCATCACGACTCCCCTTCTATAATACACCAATATCCCCGTTGAGAACCAGACTGAGGCGAAGTAATGGAGGGTTTAATTCCTCTAGTTTACAGGGCAATCGTGCAATACAAAAACGGAGGCAATTCTCATGGGTTTACGGGAGGTGCGTGGTTCCCGGAATCGCCGTCGCCGTCCTACATGAGGCTCCCCGGGGACTCCGACCGGTTCCAGCTGGTGTCGACCGATCTTCAGTTCTTCCACCCGACCACATCGCCGTCAACCTCGAGAGGAGGGATCACCCACGGCACAGCCGCGCAGGTGATCATATCGTCCAGAGTCCAGCCATCGTCTAACTCGCGGCTGATATCTCGACGAGCAGCTGTATGATGCAAAGGGCACCGTAAAAAGTGACTGGGTCGTGTGTGTGATGATATATGTTGTGTGTTCTTCATCAGACAATTTGTTGATATAGCGATCGTCCCCTTTGAAGAATAAGTGCGCGTGAAGAAGGAATTGCGTGCGTCTTATGCCATGTATCGATCCGGAAGATGTGAAAGACATCCAAAATCCGGGGTCGAGTAAACACTGTATTGCCATCTTGTTGGATCAAATTATGTTCCACCTTTCAAAAAAAATGAAAGTGATCAAATTATGTTCCTGGGTTGAAGTTCTTTCGTGAGAAATCAAAGCTTAGAACAATAAAGCCTCTGTTAGGTGCCTCAAGAATTCACCTACAACTCTGATCTCTGGATCGAAAAGGAAAAAAAGCTCTGATTTGTCTTTGGATCAGACAGCAGACGGTTTCAAGGGTCAACTACATGTACAGTCCGCCATTGAACCCATCTGCTGCAACCTGCAGAGGATGTATAATCAAACGATGTGTTGCTCGACAAGAAACTCGGTGCTGAAGCCTCCTATTTTGGCCTCTCCAAGCTGGCTTTAACTTATCAGACTCAAATGAAACAGCAGGATCCGTTAAATAAAGGGTTGAAGAATAAAGGGTTGATCAGTACACTAGTGAATTCATAATCGGTGCAATGAATTAATCCAAATTCAAGACTCTCCTGCATTTACAACAAAGCCTGCCAAAACTTTGAATTGAACTGTGCATATTGGCATGATGACTTGATTGAGCCACATGCTATGCACATGGATGGACAGGAATTTACATGTTAAACAGGAGGGGAGTATTTCTCCATATGGCCCAGAGGTGGGAGATTGCCTGAAGTTGACTATGTCGATGCAAGGATCCAGAACATAACGTGGGATGAGGCAGTGACAAGGGACCATGTAATGAAGGCCAACCCTACAGAAACCTCGAAACTTCTGCATATAGAAATCATTGCTCCCTTACAGAGATCCATGTCCCGGGCATACAGCATGACAATTCCGGCTGATGCACATGATGCAGCAAGTGATAATATAGCAGTTACCTGCAAGTGATCAAGTCTTAGGTCAATCCTTTCACATCCTAACAGAGTTCAAGGGAGGCACTGGCAGATGCTTTTGATTCTAGAGATTTGTTTTGCATCATCAAAGACCAGTGCTAGGAATTAACTATATTTGTGAGGCGGCCCAACAATCACCATCATTGATTGAATAGAGATCATGACCTCTCAATGTCAAGCTCAGTAGATCCAAATATGGGAGTTCTATCAATATCAATATGGGAGTCCATCTTTTGAAGTGGGTGGGTTATCTGGCAAGTAAAGGTAGGCCATTCTATTCATCTTGGTAACAAGTGCATCCATTTATTGGCAAACTAAATTATATATAGGTTAACAATCAAAATTGATAAGAATCTATGGACCAGAAGTAAAGTTGAAGATATGAGGATTCAGGGGCATACCCAGTCACCAACAACAAAGAGGCTCACTAGGAGAGGGTTTTGAAGATCTCTCTTTTTTCTCAAGGCATAGATGTCGAGGCATGCTAGTCCAAAGCTCCACAACACTTGAAGACCCATAGATGCTATTAAGTAGCTGTTAGAGAAAACCAAGGAGAAGCCAAGTTCAGCAACAATTACAAAGGTAATATACAAAGTTGCAGCAGAAAGAACAAAGTCCTTCCATAGGCCCTAAGAGGAGTAAAAAATTCTAGCAGAAGCTGCAACTTCAAGCCCCTAATGCAGAAGAAATACTTTCTGAAAGTGAATGCAGAAGGCAACAGTGGACTATCACCCTTGTTTTGGATAGGAGAAGTGAATTCGGCCTGCAGAAACAATGCCAAGGCATGGAAATAATACTATTAATAGTATGAAGAACTTGTTTTTCTTCTAAAATGGTTTCAAATGATGTGGTGCTTGCTCAACTTGAAGTACCATGGTGTCATACTATCATGAAGATGAACATTTCTGGAATCAACCGTATTTGTTCTTGGGAGCCACACAAATTCACTCCCCTAATAAGCTCGGATACAGCTAGAAAAACCATGGTACCATAAGATGACACAAAAAGCAAACGGAGGTATTCCATCACCTGCCCACTTCTGTTTCTGTTTTGGGACAAGGCAACAAAAGTTCCATTGATCTGTGAAATCTACCTAAATCGGAGCACGGCCTTCACCTCCCCTGTCACCATTTATGACTTTTCTTTTTTGTCCGTAGTCCCCATTCAAGTCTTGAAAAAGACAGAACTTGAACCAAATGGGCAATCAGCCCCCAAACTGCCCCAGCATAGAGCAACAGTTGGCCTCAAATGGAATACCAAACTCCATCCACTCGCCAGAAACCCAAAAATAATCGACAAAGATAAGCATAAACTCAGAATACCAAAGAGCGGATCACTACCAGAAAGCAGTGAATAAAGAAAACCCTTGTGCAGTGACCATGACGCCGATAGAACCAGCAGCACAGGCTGATTGCCCAATTCTCAGCAGCAGCCCGCTCAGGGTCCCCGGGCTCCCGAACACGTCCATCATCTTCTCTCCCTCCTACGGATCCCCTCTATACTCCTAGAGAAAAAATTAGAACCCAAAATCAATCGGGCGAAAATAAAGTCAGCGCTACCAATGTCAGATAACCGCCTCCAGTAGCCCTAATCTCTTTGCTCGCAATCGTCAAGTGGGAACGGGAAGATACGCGGTGGAGGAGTGGTGTTATAATTTCTTTATCTGAGATGACTTTCCTGAAGAACTTACAAGGGATCCTCACCAAATCAAACAAATCTCATGAAATGAAATCGATAACAGAAGGAAAGAAAACAATGCATAAAGGGAAAAGTCCACCACCATATCACCATCACATATTCACCAAAATGTCAGCAAGCTTACCAATTTAATTTCTTAAACAGTTATAAAAAAATCATTTTTGGGTAATCAGTTAAAAAAATAAATACAAGCATTCAATTTTTGACCCACCTTCATTTAGCAATCCAATTGTTCTGGCCATCATATAAATCTAACATTTTCCAAATACTCTTCAAAATGGTCCTCTCATTGGTTGTCAGACATGATGACCTTGACGAAAATCTAACATAATAGCATAACATTTTTTATGACTTCTCATGGTCAAACTACAACTTCTACCATCTTGGGTTGCTTCCAAGATCCATTTTTTTCTCTTGAAAATTACTCAGTTGTTGGAGTTACAGTGTCGAGACCCAGATCCTGTGATGACTGGGGAGGAGGTGTTGTCGGGCTTTGCCCTGTGTAGCATGTGATGGACGACGGTAAGCTCCTCCTCTTGTCTATCTTCGAATTATTTATGTGACCGATTGCATTTTTCCAGCCATACGACATATAAACAATGTAGATTTCAGAGTTCACATGGCTAACTGGCCATAATTTGACATTTTTATCCCCACCTGGGTGAAGGTCGAGAGAGATAGATTTCTTTTGGATAGCACTGTCCCAAAAAAAGGTACAATTTTGAAGATTCTTCGCAGTTTCACCCATTGATGGATTCTCTATTGGTAGTCCCCACCATCTCAATTTAACCCCTACCCTTTTTGGTCTCTTTATATGCTTTTCTTAGTATGGATTACTTGGGAGGTGATGGTTCCACTCCCACTCCCACTCCCACTCCTTGAATTCCATAAGATAAAATTGCAATTGATTTTTATTTTATTTTATTGATTTATTATCATTCATTCAAACTTAGTTTTGTGTCCATTCATCATGTTTTTTTGGATCCATTAAGACCCTTTTGTGAAAAAAGTGTGGGGTTAACTAACTGGACACCATAAGACAAGAATAGACCAATTGTGTGACAACCCACTAACAATTCTATCCAAATAAACATACAACCAGCATCATGTCTAATCCTACACTACTAACTTACTCTCAAATCTCAACTTTTTATATTCCCCAAGAATAGCACATCAATACAAGAATAATCCATCAATTGGTATAGATATATCCCATCCTAGTGCATCAATTCTTATAGATATACTTGGAAAAGTCTCATCTTCCTATCCAATGGCACTAAAACATTTTATAACTTCATATAATATTCACACGTAAAAATTAATTATAGCTTATCAAATTTGTTTCCAAAATAAGTGGATATGTTGAGTGTACCTACAAAAATAAATCAAATATTTAACAACTACCAATTTAAAATTTTGTATTTTTCTTACAATTACTTGATAAATGCATAATCACTCACTCTCACACAAATCACATAATATATGGTATATAAATACTTAATTTTTTAATAAAAAAGGTAACAAGTGATTCAGTTTCCTTAGTGACCCAATCTCAGACCCATTCACCCTATTCTAACTTCCTAGTTTCACATATATGCTTTTAATTTAATCATCGTTTCAAAGTTTTTTTCCCTACGGGTCCTATACTTCTCACTATTCACGAAATGATCCCCAAAATCTCGGATTTTCAGCCAAATATCCCTGCTTTATGATTTTCCGTAAAAATATTCCCAATTCCTGGCTTCCGTAAAAATACTCCTAATTTTCATAAAATTTCTCAAAAATAAAAAACTCCTCAAATTCCATGATATGCAAAACCGTCTCAATTTTCAAGGAGTTTACAAAAATATCCTCATTTCTCACGTTTTTCAAAACAACCCTCAACCTTCCAAAATTCGGCAAATAGCCCTCATACTTTCAAACATTCCCACTTTAGTCTCTACTCTTGAGCACGCCTAGAAAGAACGTCTATTAGGTCGGTAATTCCTCCGACAGGTCCCATATCATCTCCCTAACAGGGACTGATCGACTCCTCGGTTTAACCGGAATATCCCGGGCTAAAAATCAATATTAAATTCGGCCAAAAACAGGGCTCGCCGGAAAAACCGGCCGGAGACTTACAGGGGGCGGGACGGCGGCGAGGATGCAGAAAACAGGGGTATGGCCGGGGCTGGTGGATAAACTTGCCTTTGAGGGCATCTCGACCGGAATGAGGTTCGGAGGAGGTAGGGGGAAGACATCTAGGAAGTGGGGGAAACATTTCCCCACCAGGACGGGCGTTTTCGGGGCTGCTTGGAGTTCGGTTGTTCTTCGGGAAAACAGGGCAGAGCACCCGTTTGAAACAGGGCAGTCCCTCGGAGTGAGTTTCGTGGCCGTTTGGGATCGTCTCAGGAACGGCCAAGCGCTGGGGAAAGTAGAAAGTGCCAAAAAAGAAAGCTTAGCCTCACTCTCGAGTCAAGTGGTGCTCAATTTGGTCGCCAATGTCCTTTGAAACTCAGAAATGATTATTATGTGATGTGCCACTTTGACATTGATAAATTAAAGCTCGATTAGTGACTTATTTTAATAATTTTCTTGGTCAATGGGGTTGTTGTGACACAAATTCACTGTTGCAACGGAACTTATGCATGCAATAGAATATCATTGATGACGATGCAAACCATCAGATTTAGCATTTATTTGATACAAGCAAGTACTGAAATGGATGCTGAGACCAATTCCTTTTTTTTCCAGATAGTGCATTTCTCTGAGAGGAGAAAAGGCAGAAATCTTCTCAAGCTAATCCTCGGAAGACTTGAAGAGGTCAGAAAGAAAACTGTCCAAAGATCACACCGGACGCTATATGAAATATAGTTGAGATCACTATGGACATCATGCTGGGCGACCAGACACTACGGTTTGCTCCGCCAGGAGGCGCGGTATAAGCGGTCGGAGGGGGGATTCCGTACCTGTTGAGCAGGCAAGGGAAGTGGATGTCGACATGACACAAACTGCACCTGTATCGCCACCCGGAGCAGGCTCCATGACAGACAAAGCACTGACCAGAGGATAGCTTCTGGAGGGTCAGCGGGTGATTCTGATCAATGGTGTGGTTAACCTGCTGAGGCAGCCGGTTGCAGCCAGGGTGGACGTCGAACTCGCACGACTCGCACTGGTAGAAGAATCCATCTATCCTTATGTTGCAGATGTTGCAGATGCGATTGGCATCCTGTCCTGGCAAAGGGGGCTGGCGGAGCACAAGTTTGAGCTGGTGCCCCGGCCCTTCGTGCAGGAAGGAGGATAAGGTCGTCGGGCAGGTGGCACAGTACTCGTGCAGGTCGAAGTTGCACATCTCTCACCTGAACCGCTTACCCTTCCCGTACATCTTGCAGCCATCGCATAGGAAGAAATTTGGGTCCGCGGGGCTCCCGAACTCCACGAGCGGGTGCTGCGGGTGCGTAAGGTGGCCACGGATGATTCCTCCGATGTAAATATCCGATCTCACTCTAGCTAGGAGATACTAAGAACGAAAAGTAGGGTAAAGGGGATGAATATTTGTGTATAGAACACCCTTTGATACATCTTGCCCGAACATGTAAAAGTTTATATACTATCATAGAGTTTCCTTCTATCATGTGTAGCATTGACTTGGTAATTGGAGAAGACATTGACCTTAGCTGTAACCAGTAATCACTGACCAGCTCTAAATCCACAGCTTCGGGTCAAGTCAAGTCTCCGGCATGGGTCAATGATAATCTATTTCAACTTGCCCTCCCACTTGATATGTAGTAATGGCGATGGGGCTGCGAGGGACCATGTTTACCCACTTGACCCTCTCCCATCTACCCGACAAGCTCAACCTCACAATCATGCCATTATATATATTAGTATAATTTAATAAGATATTTATTACACTCTATTAATTCCTCATTAAATTTTAACCTTATAATTTCATATAAAGTCTCATTTTTGCTTCACATTATTGTATGTAAAAGAAAATCATCCTTCTAACAAATACTTACATGTTAAGAACTTGTAATTTTATTGAAAAAAATAATATAAGTTAGGTTATCTTTTATAAATGAAATTTGTATTGGAAAATCTATTTTTTAAATGCGTATTCAATATCCCAAATTTAGATCACTTGACCCTGTCATCCAAATGTGAAGGGCACTTGCCCATATTCAGCACTTGTCAATAGTGGAGAATGGGGATTGAACACTTTAACTTTTGAAGAATTGGTCACGCCACCCACCTTGTCATGTGAAGCACTACAACCACAATATATCAATTTGAACAAGTAAACTCACCCCATCTGACAAATCTTCTTTGAAGGCATAAAGTTGACTCCAACTAGTAACCTTCAGCCGTATCAGTACTAGTAACCTTCAGAGATTATTAATCCGAGTTGTAATAAAGTGCTAGTAATCTTTGATAACTATAGATCATTTAGAGCTTTCACAATTATTATTTCAAGAAAAAAAAATCACTTCTGTATATAATTGTTTTCTTATTTTATTCAATTTTTTCAATAATGATATATATATTATAACCACTTAACAAAAAAATAACCATTTATTGAATTATACTTGTACATACTATTTAAATTTATATTAACATACCTTACCATAAATTCAATTTTTTAACTAGTTTATATTTTGTTTAGCTATCTTAGTAGCTTAGCTCCTAAGATATCAAACTTTTCACATTTGATAAATTTAGTAAAAATATTAAATATTTGATCTTTATTTGTGTAAAATCTGATTGTAATTCAGTAAAATATTTCAAATGTCCACCCATATAATTAATACTTTCCTAATTCAAATACCACAAATGATTCTCATTGTATTGATTATATGAACATTCATATTGAACTTGTCCTAACTTGGAACACTTATAACATTTAATCGCAGCTCTATTAACAGAACTATCTGATTTTTTACTCTTACTCACATATAGTAGTCATCTATTATTATTTCTCCAAATTTGGAATAGATTGATTCTGCACTCCTTGAAGTTTTAGGTATGGTAACTTTCAATACTTATTCTTATTCGGGATATTTCAAACATTTCCTTTCATAAACTAACAAATTATTATATAATTCTTCAATATAAAATATAGTCAAATTTTCTAATAAAATAGTCATATTTTTCAGTATTTTAAGATTTTATCAACAATAGTACTAGAATTTATATGCTCATCAAATATCTTTATTTTATTTGCAATCGATCGAGTTCAAGCAAAAAAAACTTCTTTATCCTCCTTAATATGAAGCAACTCAAAATCACACCACTAAGCTTGTAATTGAGCAATTATAGTATTATCAATAGATTTTAAGAGATAATATTTTACTCTCAAATCCTTTAGCTACATATTTTCAATACTACTTTCATTATCTTTACATTTCTCCAATTCAATTGTTACTACTGTTTTTATTAGATTTCAAAGTTTTATTAACTTAAAAATATTTTCATAAGTATAGACGAATGTGCTCTAACTTAGTAATATATAGTTAAGATATATTCCACATTCTATATTCATAATTTGAAAAATTATAGAATGAAAGATTCAAATTCGAAGGATCTGACACCAATTGTTAATTTTATAGGCATAGTTACCGGAACTAGTGATCTTGAGTTCAAGAAGTGATACCTAATCTTGATGTAAAGATGATTTCACTGCAATTTTATCAATTACTTTTCTATAATAAATTGTGCACAATTTATCTTAGTTCTTCACTATTTCTACGTTGCTATTCTGAACGATTTGTATTCGCTCTTCACAATTACTTCTCTAAATGTGTAAGTGTTAAGGAATTGAGCGACCACGAAGAATGCAAGATATCCAAGTTGCAATCAACCTCGGGTAACCTTCGAAAATAATGGAAATAATGAATTGAATTGCAATTGGCTGTTGGTAATCTTCGACAATCAATTAGGCACATGTATCATAATTAACTTTTCAAAAAACAAGAACACAAATTCTCTCTATAAATGATTACTCATTTCATTCAATGCATTTTCAACTCATATCATGTTTATATTATTTGTATGATGTGATTATTACAATAGAATACTAAGAGAATTAATGATTGCATATTATGTATTATAACTATTTAACATAAAAACTATATTTTATTGAACTGCCCTTATACATATTATTTGGATTTATACTAACATAACTTACTACATAGTACATATGATATGATCACTGAATAGGAAAATTCCGAATACCTGCATGTTGGGATAATGAGTTTGATTAAATTGTGCACCGCCAGTGGAATATGAATATCATTAACGCACCTTTGGACATACAATACAATTGATGTCATCAAAACATTTTTAATATCCATTTAATACAAAGGGAGACGATTACTAGCATGACCCTCCCAAGAAAACACCCGCTAAGGGAATCCCTATTTGCATTAGGGTTAGTACTATCATATAAATTTTCCTTGACAGATCAATACGATTTGATCCGCCGATATCCGCAGTATACTGCGGATTGTTACCGGCGCTCATGCCATGCCAGGTATACGGCTGATTATGATTGAGATCAGGATAATTCATCTTATGGTAAGCATAGGAAGGGGCTGCCCCTTGATGATAGGAATAGGATGGCGTACCGTAATAGTGATTATTAGGATTATTATGCATCGGAGTGTGGGAGGCGTAGGGGGCGGCCGTTCCTTGGTAAGATGGTGGATTCAGTGATGAACGGGACGATTCCGTAGGACTCGGGCATTCGACGAGCATGCAATGCAAGTGGACGTTGACTGGGCACAAACTGCACCTGTATCCCCACCCCCGGCATGGACCATGACAGACCGCGCACGGATCCGATGAGCTGGAGGGTAGCGTCTCAAGGGTGAGCGGATGATATGGGTGAATTGGGTGGTTAACATTCTGCGGCAGCCTGGTGCAGAGAGGGTGTACGTCGAACACGCACGATTCGCAGTCGCACCGGTAGAAGAGTCCCTCTACCCTTCCGTGGCAGACGTCGCAGTTACGGTCGGAATGCCGCCGTGATAGTCCTGCAGGCTGGCAAATGGCAAGACTGAGACGGTGTCCCTTGTGCAGGAATGATGATAATGTCTTCGGGCAGTTGGCACAGTCCTCGTGAAGGACAAAGTCGCACATAATGCACCGAAATCGCTTGCCGGTGCCAATCATTTTGCAGCCGTCGCACAGGAACTCCACTGTGTCCGAGGGGCTCCCAAACTCCACGAGAGGGTGGTACGGGTGCGAGAGGTGGCCGTGGATCATTCTTCCGGTGGCCATATTGATCTCTTCCTCTCTAGTGCGTACTCAAAGGATGGGAATGGAAGAAGGATCGCTCTTGGGATGGTACGAGGCGTGATGTTCGAAGAATGGAACGATTATATATACACTAAGAATTTCCTGAAAAAAATAAAAAAAGACTTTGAACTTTGGTACGTAGTAAATTAGGGTATACCCCATATTATAAAAACTTATAAATATAAATTAATATAATATATCTAAATTTAGAATTCGACATAGGGAAAAACAGTATTGATACTATTTTTTAATAATTAATTGCTTAGGTAGTATCATAAATAATGGCAACTTGTAAACCAAAACAATAATGACAATGGGGTTGTGTGAGGTGACCTCTACGCGCTTCGTCCTCCCTGAAAAAAAATTCGGGCATGTAAAAAAATTAAACCTTTTTTAATTACAATAAAAGACGAAATGGGATAATAAGAACATTAGTAATGACACGTGAAATTTAAAGACAAATTAAAATCATAACTAATTAATTAATGGCAGAGTATCGTACTGTTATAGTATATACCTATATGCTGGAAGTTATTTTATATCTCTACAAACTTAGAGCTTTGGAAGTCTAGTAACGACAACGGTGTCCACTGTCTTCATCCTGTTTAGGTGAGCTGAACAAGTCAAGTCAAGCGCACTTATGGTTTAGGAATGGCAGATTACTAATGGGGCATTTACCATCTCTTGCAGCTTGCCCTCCCACTTGATATGTAGTAATGGCGATGGGGCTGTGAGGGGCCAAGTTTACCCACTTGACCCTCTCCCATCTACCCGACAAGCTCAACCTCACAAGCATGCCATTATATATATTAGTATAATTTAATAAGATATTTATTACACTATATTAATTCCTCATTAAATTATAACCTTATAATTTCATATAAAGTCTCATTTTTGCCTCACATTATTGTATGTAAAAGAAAAACATCCTTCTAACAAATACTCACGTGTTAAGAACTTGTCATTTGTTGAGTTGAAAAAAAGAACTTGTCATTTTATTGAAAAGAATAATATAAGTTAAGTTTATTTTTTATAAATGAAATTTGTATTGGAAAATCTATTTTTTAAATGTGTATTCAATATCTCAAATTTGGATCACTCGGCCACTATAAAAAAAACTGTAATCAAAATGTGAAGAGCATTCGCCCATATTTTGGAGGATTGAGCACGCTAACTTTTGAAGACTTGGTCACCCCGTCTAATATAATATATCAATATGAAAAAGTCGACCCACCCCATCTAACAAATCTTCTTTGAAGGCATAAAGTTGACTCCAACTAGTAACCTTCGTCTCAAGAATCCATACCTCCCCTTGATGTAAAGTTGATGTGATTGTAGTTTTATTAATTATTTTCCTATAATAAATTGTACACAGTTGGCTATTTCTTATATGCATGTCTAGTTTTAGGTAATGTGGAATTTAGTAACAATGAATAAGGGCGAGTTATCCGAATTACAATAGGCTACTAGTATCGTTCGTAGACTATGAATTCGAGTGGTAATAGACTACTAGTAACTTTGATAATGTAGAGGTATCACAATTATTTTATCAATAAATAAGATTAAAAATTCTCTATATAGCTATTTTTACATTTTATTCAATCTTTTCAATACATTCAACTCATATTATACTTTTATTATTTATATATTGTGATTATACCTACAATAGAATTCTAACCTAATTAATTTAGTGCATATGTATTACAACTATTTAACAGAAAAAACGACCATTTATTAAATTACCTTTGTAGATACTATTTTGATTTATACTAACATAATTTCCATTAAATTTAATTTTTCATTATATCTTATTTAGCCATTTTAGTTCTTAAGATCCCAAACGTTTCAAGTTTGATAATTTTAGTAAAAATATCACCTACTTGATATTTAGTTGAACATTCAATCAGCTAGGGACTGCAGCTTTGGGACCTGACGCTGGACATCAGAGTTTTATATTGACTGTGATATGCTGTCCAATGGAAGACTTGAGATTCTTGTGTTTGATTAATGGCTGGCTCAGGCCCCTAGTGCCATCTTATTATGCCTTACCATAGCCGGTCAGGCCCAAGCTCACCTCTGACACGTGTAAACACCCCACATGGCCGGCCATCTCCTCTGCCCTCTGACACCGCAGCACAACGGCTATATTTGTTTCTTCCCGCCATCACTCTAACCCATTGATAACCCTCTTCCAAAACCAAACCTCCACTAAACAAATCCTTGTGCATATTTTATTTTCCCCTCTAACGATCCATCCGCCGGAGCCGAAGTACCAGTCCCCTCCTGCCACCTTGCCCCTATCATCTGCAGCTTCTTCAAAATCTTGAATCCATCACCACCCGGCGATGCCCAAGATAAACGCCTTCCGCTGCTTTATTCTTCCCTGCTACTCCAATTCCTCCGACACGGCGGCCTCCTCCTCATTCACCTGTGGATCCTCGTTCTCAACCGCCCCCGTCGCCACTACCTCCAGCAACCGCATAAGCAACTCCCTGAGGGACTCCCAACCACAGCCAAAGACTCACCCAGAAGCCAGCCCAAGAAGAGACCAAGACTCCGAGGCGGACGCCAGCAGCATCTCATCCCCACGTGCTCAATCTCTGGCACCTCCACGGCCGTCCAAGACCGTGGTGATCGGTACGATTTTCGGGCCCCGGCGCGGCCACGTGTGGTTCTGTATCCATCACGACCGCTTCTCCACCAAGCTCTGCCTCCTCCTCGAGCTCTCCATCCCGACCAACCAGCTCGTCAAGGAGATGCAGTCGAGCGAACTCGTCAGGATTGCCCTCGAATGCTCCTCCTCCGCCTATGCCACCTGCCCTCTCCGTTCGGTCCCCATGTGGACCCTCTTCTGTAACGGAAAGAAGCTTGGGTTTGCAGTCAGGAGGAAGTCGAACGATCAGAGCCGCGCCATCCTCAAGGCTATCAAGTCCATGACAGTCGGAACGGGGGTCATACCGGCCAGTTTAGCAGTGGGGCAGGGGCAATTGTCGGAGGAGATCATGTACATGAGGGCCAACTACGAGCACATAGTCGGAAGCGCCAACGCTGAGTCATTTCACCTCATTAGCCCAGACCACTGCCCCGGCCAGGAGCTCAGCGTGTTCTTACTACGATCCTAGCCTTCACCTCTCCGATTCTTGACTTATCTTGGGGTGGCTTCTTGGGAAGATTGATGGCCTTGTAATCTTATATAATCTTCTTGGATCCAGCTTTGGTATACAGAGTGATAGTAGGCTAGATTAGGCCATTTCTTTGCTTTAACATAGTGCCATAGTAGTGTGTGAGAAACCTTATGATAGCTTTTCTTTTTCCTCCATAGTAGTTCAGTCTTCAGTGGACACAGCATTCTCATCTCTGAATAAGATCTATACCTGCCATGGCTGTTTTTACTTGAGAATCTATCTTTCAAAGATTCCCTCACCCTTCAATTGGAGACATTAGCTTATTAGTATGTGTGGTTGAGAAAATTTCCAGGATCTTTTTTTGCTTTGTGGGACAGTTCAAACTTCTGGTCATGGGCGTGTATCTTTTCAATTCCTCTGAAAAGTTCTGCCCAGAAAACAATCTCTGCTAAGGTTACAAAGTGATGGGTTAAGAAGAAATGGAGGTAGCCAATAAAAAAAAAACATAAAACTGATTTGTGTTTTCCTAAAGATATATTTCTTTCTATGCCCACAGCAACTAAAAGAATGCCTCAAGTACATATCCTTCCTCCATTTTACTTCTATCTACATCCTA
Source organism: Trapa incisa (assembly GCA_030064435.1). Taxonomy (NCBI): domain Eukaryota; kingdom Viridiplantae; phylum Streptophyta; class Magnoliopsida; order Myrtales; family Lythraceae; genus Trapa; species Trapa incisa. The sequence continues at coordinate 17,114,806 of CM057773.1, read as the reverse complement.
TCTTGAACATTTTATACTTTATCCTCCCCTCCCCATTCAGCCTTACAACCTATGGCAGCTAAGATTCAGCAGAAACATGTGATAGACACCTCTTCAGTGTCTCGTTAGTCATGAATAAGATCCCTACGCCAGGAACCACCTTGCAGTACTCAGGAAGTATCCCTCTGTACAAACCTGGTAAGCCTTCTGCTTGGATAATATGCCTGAATGTCCCAATTAGGCCGGTTTTGTAAACAGGTGCTTGGCCACCTGCCCCCTCCAACTGCATTCTACGCCTCACAAGATCGATAGGAAAAATGGCTACACCATTGGAGGCCGGAAAATAAAATTTCCAAGAGACAGTCAATATGGGGATAAAAAGAAGTGAAGAGGAAGAAAAGAAGCAGGAAAATCAACTTCAGTTAGAAAAAACACTAAAAGAACTTACCAGTTGAAGATGTGATGCCTGAGAGACTGCCGCAGGCAAGACTTACCATGACAGATGAATCATTTGGCCTAGCAATAATGCCAATAGGTCAAGACATGGAAGGAACAAAGCCTTCCTGTTCATCAAATAAGAAATGGGATGAAGGTTTCTACCTCCTGGACAGCCAAAAAGACCTCAAGCCCTCATAGACAGAGAAACTGATTGCTATGGTCGGTGCCACACCCTGAATGGAAAGATCAGCATAGTGCAAGTTAACACCCAGATCAGGCTATAGTGTAAACTTTTGCAATTGATAACTTACCAACAATGTTGGTCCAAGTCCTTTATACAAGCCGAAAACGCCTTCCTCTTTATATATGGTATGAAAAGCATGGAAAAGTCCTCCGTAGTACACTTCCTTTCTCTGTAAAACCCAGGAAGAAATCAGTAATGTATAGGATTCATTCACTCTTGCCTAAATAACTTTCTAGATTACCATTTGTTTGTTTCATTCATAATCACAATGCCTTCCATTTGAATTGATATATTTCAATTTTCAGTTACTTTGCATATAAATGTGCAGAATCACCTGTGCAGCAAGGCGCGTCCTCACAAGGTCTAGAGGATAAGTGGCTGAGGCAGCTGTTAATCCAGCCAAACCCCCACCTGCAAAATGCACTAAGTAGCTTGACCTTGCAATTCCTTGATGATTGTCTCCCATCATTGCATACAAAAACTGAAAATATCACTTGAATCATTCATTATTAAGATATGGAGTCATGTTGGTAAGATAGTACTGGGAAGAGTATGCAAAAGAAAACTAACCCTTTTGTAAGATTCGTAAGTGTAAAAACTGATAGCCGAGTAAGGAAGTCGATGGGAAATCATGACTAAATTGCCTTTCCAAAAGGCTCTAAACCCCTCCTCCTTAACAATGCGTGAAGCCTCATGCCATATGCTGGCCTTTTTAAGAGCTGATACATCAGTGTGCATTCCTTGGATCTGAAGACATTCCATGACAGACAAAGGGCAAAGTTTGAACACGAAAAAAAATTAGAGCAAGAAAGCAGATTTCCGTGGTATGGATATATGGAACTATCCAAGGCAACCCATGGAACACCTATGTCCCTTATCAAGTTCGTGAAGAACTCCGAGGAAGAACCCCTCAACTCACTCATATCTTTCAGAGCTCTGTCAATATTGCATTTAATCAAATGAAAACCATCTCATAACCTTGAAAAGAATAATACCCTTTAAGGGGAAATTTCACAAAACTCAATGCAAGAAAGAACCAGGATGTCCCCCAAAATCATAACTTTCCACAAGACATGACAGCGGAAAACAATGAAATAAGACTCGGAATCCAAACTGAACCTGAAACAGGATAGTTAGGCGGGAAAGAGGAGCGGTGCAGGTCTTGCTGAAAGCGCCGGCAATACCGCCCGCCAGAAGATGCTGCATCGTCCCAAGCTGCAATTGCTGCTGAGATGTAGCAGGCGGACGCTGCTTTCTGTAATGCTGCAAGAACTTTCGATGGCCAATATCCACAACCTCACCATGGGTAGCGGAGTTCGCGACTTCCACGACAGCCTCCGCACTCATGGAGAAAGCCTACCAATCCTTCCTCTTCTGATAGCCAATTGTTATATTTTATTTTTAAAATAATAAAATGTTAATTATTATTATTTAACACTATATTAAAAAAATATTATGATGCAAAAATTAATATTATATTTAAATTCAGATATTTTAACCAGAAAAAATAACAATAGGTGAGGAAATTTTCGACTAAATTGCGGCCCAAAGATCAATTACAACGACAACTTGTCTACTGCTGGAATCACACTGTCTTGTTCCGCCGCAACTGGTTGAAAAGTGATAGTGTATATATGTATATATATATATATGTATAGACACGTGCATAATAGAAGGATCCGAATTGCTTACACTTTGCCCACATGCCGAATCACGGGTAGGCCCAAATATGGCGCTGTTTGGGCTTATTATGGGCCTAATCAGTACATTTACCAAAACACCCCTCCTCAATAAGAGCAAAACTGAGAAGGAATGTTACTGATGTATCAGGCTAGGGTTTGTAGAGTTACTTGTGAGCATTTGTGGTTGGTAAAGCTAATACAAGTCAATGAATGGAGATTCCTCAGATTCCAAGAGAACAACCTGAAATAAATATATAAGGGGGGCGGTGCTGTCTCTTGTGGAGGGATCCAGCGGGCACATGCAGCCACCACCGTAGAGTTGACCGCCACGCCTCGTCACCACCTCTACCTCCTTAGCTGGAACGGCATCTCCAGCCGATCACCTGCCATTAAACTAAATAGAACTCAACAGCCTGGTTGCTCTGGCGTATCCATTCAGCTACATTTGCTCCCCACATCAGAGGCATCGCCTCTCTCCCCTGGCCATTCTTCTAAGGTTCTCTCCTGCAGATGAAGGATTCTATATAAGCTTTATATAGATTTACTGCAAACTATTAAGTCATGTCCTCGGCCTATAAAGGATTTGCGGCACCTAATCTAATTATTCGACCAATCCAATCACTGACTTGGCCTCGGTGGATCTTGCTCCCTCGCCGGTCAATGAGCTCTGTGTTTCCAGATATATACTTAATGCTCCCAGGCGTACCTTCCTCAGTTTATTCAATAGAACAGACAGTCCCCAATTAATAAAAACCATAATTGTGTTCTACGTTCAGTTAGTCGTAGTTTATTGATTATGGACAGATATCATCGGAAGGAAATTTCCATCCGACTCCCACACGCTGACATGAGTGATGTTTATCAGAGAGCCCTCCATATATTTATATGTCCAATAGGTCACCATCAAGCTCAGCACTAGCAGTCCCAGTCCAGTCGATCATCCATTTGGTATTCTTCCAAGAAGCCCTCGATCGCTAGATTGAGAAGGCCTTCTGCTTTCGATCGTAATGGCCAGATCCACTCTCTTTTATCTCCTTTTCACTGATGTCTTTCTGGTTCTAGCAATGGCAAGTGAAATGTCACCCTCACCGAGTCTCTCTACAGCTGACAAATCTTCCATTCTGAACCGGAAGCTCGGGCTCCGCCAGCAGGTGGAGAACCAGCCCTACCATGCGCAGGATCCAAGCCCTTCACCAGCCCCTCAACCAGGAAGTGATGGTCACATGGCGGAACATGCTTCAGGCGAGCCAACTCCGCATGGAGACGTCCTGAATATACAGACTAAGGAGATGAACCTGGAGAAGCATCAGAGATCGGTGGTGGATAAGTCGCTGGCGGACGGGGCAGTTATCCTTGCATGCCTTGCCGTGGTCTTCCTGGGGGGCATTTTCTTTTACATCAGGGCTACTGGCAGTCAAAAGCAAAAGCACGATCCAACGTCAACAGCAGCTTGAAGATGGTCAACTACTTTTCATCAGAAGTTAGTGATTGCTCATGTGTGTATATGAGGATATGCAGATATAAACAGTGACCCAACTTTGTAATGCTGTAAAAAAATCTTCTCAAGTAGAAGCGCTGCGGCTTCACATAAAGAAGCTACCCAAGTAATTTGTTGGCTAAATTCTCAATGATTGGGGTTGTTATTGGCAAATGCTATCCATGTAACGAAAAAAATACAGTTTTGATCAAGAAAGTACAATAAAGTTTTAGTTTTGGTAAATAGAGAGCCATCTGCTAGGAAGCTTCCTGGTAGACTTGGATGACTTATTTCCCAAGTTGAGTCAGTTCCCACTGCGCAATTGGGTGTAGATTTCCCCGATCCCGATCACGATCGGCCGCCAATATAAGGTCTTCGTCGCCGTCAGGGGTGGCGGCTAATCGGCGTCTGATGCTACATTTCCTCGTTCCTGTATCAGGGGTTGTATTGGAACTGTCAGCATACGGATCACAAAACCCTACAGTTGTCACAGAAGACTTTTCAGGCACCGGGAAAAGCGACTAATCAACCATCGCATCGATCATCTTTCCATCGTCATTGGCCCCTTAATTTTCTTCAATCAACTCCCAACCAGTCAAAGGCAAAGTAGAAAAATGGATGCTCTCTTGTCGTTTTGTGAAGACGGGAAGTTGTGTCATGGGTTCCCATGAATGAAACTCACTCGGGCTTAAAATGGTTGGCCTGAGACACTAACAGTGAACCCAGCCATTTTTATGGCAGGTTGACTGTGTCACCCAAGTAAACCCAAGATACAGACAGATGACGAAGAAGCTTCCCTCAAAGTTCCCTGTTTTCCTTTTTAAAATAAGACTTACATTAATATAAATTAAAGATATTTTAAGAACTTTGATTTTTCTTGAAAGAAAGAAAGAATATTATAAGCAGAAACAGTTCATAATTCACAAAAGTCGGACCCAACTATGAGGAAGAGAGAGCGAAAGCGTGTGACATGACACCAATTCCACTGGCTCTGTGTTCTCTTTGTGTGCTATTGTTTTTCTTTCATCTAGAAGCCCTACTCGCACGACACATAATAATGGCATAATAATATATGTGGGCCTCACTTTGATATATAATAATTCAGTAGCTCTGTTCTTCTGGTTGTGATGGCCCAAGTCGAATTAATATATACAGGAGGACGCATATGTTGCAGTTGCAGGGAAGAAGAAGAAGAAGGAGAGGAAGAGGAAAATCAAACCGGAAGATGGGTTCCTGCAGAACTCCTCCCATCCTACCATGGCTTCTTCTACTTCTGATCGCCACCGCATCGGAAAATGGAGCGGTCGCCGAGGCAGCGAGACCAATTTCCAGCCTCCCATGGTCGTCCTCTCAGCAGAGTAAGCAAGCACCCATCAGCAAAAACTCCAATTCGAACGTTCTAGTTATATGTCCTTTTCGTGCCTGTGAATTTATTCAAAAGGGTCGTGCTTTATGACAAACGACGTCTTCTACAGGATACTCGAAGATTCTCGCGACTCTGGGAATCGTCTGCAGGTGCTGCGACGGGGGCCAATGCACGAGTAAGTGGGAGCGGCCCTGCTCTCAGCTCCAGTGCCTGCCATGGAAGCTCGGCTGATGAGGTCAACTCAACAACACCCCGTATAGTATAAATACAACTAATAGTGTAGAGGCTCTCAGTTGACTTCAGTTCCATCTTCTCCCTCTTTCCCTTGAAGCACTGATGTACATATTCTTGTGAGGCATAAGTGAACTCTGTTGTAAATAACTCTATTCTAATTTAAGGGCAGAGTCTCCACACAGTCTGTGTAATACGCTTCCATTTCTGCCGATCGAACTCGACTCTGCACTTTCAATCTATCATCTTTGGGCCGCTACTGGGTTTATATATATATATATTCAGCAAAGTGGAGATCATATTTTATGGAGTTGCAGAGACCAGCTTAAATGAAGCTGCAGGGCAAGAAGGATATCACTGCTAGGTTAAAGGGGCTCAGAATACATATTCCAAAGGGGTCGACCCCGCCATTATAGTTCACCTCACTTCCATCTAATATTGGTCGTCATCTCCATGGACTTCCATAATCACCATTGGAGGTGAATGGTGGACCATCCATCCTATCCCATCACCATTATAGATGCCACCACCCTTCACTAAAAGAACTCGATCAGATCATGTTTTATTTTGTTATTTTCTCAAATCGTGTTGGAGATTAGAATCGTATCACTCTATTGACTCCATCAAATCACTACTAACTCCTGTATTCATGAGGCTACCTTTTAATCTTATCCGATACTAGAGATAAGATTAGGGTATGCATTATATCCAAGCAAATATGCGCTCGCTGGGCAGATTCTCGTTGATTGATGATGATATGAGACTTTGCTCATAACTCCTGTCAATTTCTCCTCTTATTTCAGGGTAAATTTAGGAGATGACGATATTATCCAGCAACTTTGAGCTTACAGAAAAAACATGGGCCAGAAAGCCTATGGCATACGCACATTATTTATGAGAACTGAAAGGATGTTTGGAATAAAGGAAGGGTTTTTTGAAGAAGGGTTGTGATTGTGAATGATGTTTGGAATCTTTGACCATGATGTTTCAGATTCAAGTAAGATTTTCTCTTTCCGATTACTGGGAACAATAACATTCACTTGGGTAATCCGACTCCACGCCGTACTTTTTCATCGACTCAGGCTCCCGGTTCTCCGACAAGGGGATCAGCGCTGGCAGAAGGCAAAATTCGAGGGCAGGTATATATGAAAGGATTAGAGCAAGATCAGCAGCCATCATTAGCTTTATGGATCAATGTAATCGAACTGGTAAATGGAAAGATAAGTTCTTACGTGATCCTGATGATTCAGACCAGAGAAGATCGCTGGACTCGTGGAGGGAGCCACGGGTCTTGACATGGATGATGTAGAGGGACTCACCCACGTCGACCAGGTTGTCTATGGTCCATTGTAGGGCGTATTTGCTGCTCATGGAGAAGTTCATCGCTACACCGATCTTCCTATCACCTGCAGCCATTTGCTCAATCTTCTTCCACTTCCCTTAGGATGACTTATGAGATGTTCAGAAAAAAATTCCTGAGAATCATATTCTTCTTTCCTTTGGTTATGAAATGAAGCTAGACATGCAAAGAGGACCCACGAGCAGAACAGACCTTTCTCCATCAACCACATCTCAACATGGGCCTGCACCGCATTTGCAAAACTATTGGCCACAAGAAAGAAGGCTACTTTCTTTTGCAGTGAAAGTGGAAAATTCCCTGTACCTTTTTTTCTCGGTATACCAATAACGTAATTTAAAATTTCCAATAAATTTATTGCCAGTTCTTTGGTGGGGTTTGGCTTCGACTTTGGCATGTTAGTGGGATTCAACTGGAAGTGACAGGTTGGAATCTGGGGGAGTGTGATTCATTTCTACGACTACAGTAGGAGAGAGAGAGATTTAAAGGAAGACGACAGCTCATCAGCTCCACCGTTCCTGCTTTGGTCCTGGCGCCAACAATGCACAGTGGTCAATAAAGTGCGTTGACTGACTGCCAGCTGTACTTCACCACACCTCCCCTTAATTGGTAAATAAAGAATCCGATGGTTTCGGATTGGAATATCTACTTCCACACATATATATATATATATCATTTTTTTTAAAAATCATTTATTTTATTTTAAGTTTGTAAAGTGTTTATGTTTGATTTATTTAGGGATGGATAGATAGGATAAGCAAAAGCAAGCCCATAGCATAAGGGGGGAGGTAGATGTTCGGCAGTGGAGGTGGACAACACTGGACAGCCAAGCAGAGGACCCGATGATGTCGTGTCGTACAAAGTTGTTGCCCCGCAAATTATGCTGACAATCTATAATATATAATATAATAATATAATATAGCTTAGTTTTCCTACCCTACAATACACCAAAATTGGATATTTTGGATAAATAATTATATAATTCTCCTTCTGACACATTTAATTAACAATCCATTCGTATGTAGATAAAAACGTAAGATAGATATAACATAATTTGAGTACGGCCTTCATTTATAGTAAGTTACTATTTATTGTAATTTAATATTTCCATACTATGTACTAAGACATATTCAAAATTGGATGTTTTCAATAACTAATTATTCTAACTAAATAAAGTATGCATCTACATATAATATATATGGTATATTTTGAATTTTTATAATTTATTATAGTTTTAGAATTTATTAATTATATTTTAATTTATTTCATACGGTTTAAATTTTATTAATTGATTTTTTTTGGATTTATTAATCATTTTAGAATTCATTTATGATTTTTAGATTTTAATATTTTTTGTTTGTTCATTCTTATTAACCCCTTTCGGATTTATTAATATTTTTAGGTTAAAATCATTTTAATTTTTAGTATTTTTTGTTTTATTCAATATTATTGAGGTTTAATAATATTTTATAAAATAGGTGCATTGAGTATTGTGTATTCATTTTTATGTCAATTTCAATATAAATTATTATGTGCAGAATCAATCAACCTTTAAATGATAAATACAAAATAAAAAAAACATATTTGCTAAAAAAAAGTATTTTTAATATGCAAAAAATGTCATCTTTATTTTATTATATTATATTTTAGTATTAAAAATTATGAGATATAATTAATTGTAATAAAACGTAAATAATCAATATTTTATCATTTTTTATTACTTAATAGAGTTCAACCAATGCTAATTAATATTTTCAATATACTTATATTCTTTAATTTTATGGCTCACATGAGTTTCTCATTTTAAATTAATGTCAAGCAGTCACATCAATACCTTCTACCAATATAAGGTGAATGATATATTGATTGATAAAATACTGAGTATTATAATATTTGAATTATATCAATATAATTTTTAAAATATTAAATAGATATGATGAAAATAAATTGGTATTGATAATGGAGAAGGTGGGGAAAGGAGAAGATAATGCCGGAAATTAGTGCAGCTAATATGCAATCCTCCTCCTCCACCTTACAAATTCACAAGCAAAATTGTGATGGGCGGCTTGCATGAATACCATGTGTTAAATTGATGGGTGAGCAAGATATTCTCACTATCCTCTACTTCCACTCAAAGGAAGAGGAAGAAGGTACATGGCATGTGAACCCACAGTGCAATGGGCAATGGGCAATGGGGCTGTGTAAATGGGACATGCAGATGGGATCAAGGTAGATGCAATGTAATGGATGTCACTTTTCCAGGCCCTCATATGATCCATCTCACCATGAGTCAAAAGAACTACAGTTCTTTACGGGATTACAACAGAGGCATGTGCACAAAATTTTCAGATGGAAAAAGAGAAAATTGCAAGGTCGTGGACTCGTCATTGTCGTCGTTAACCGGATCAACCACTTCAGCCGCCCTATCTTGTGGCAGAATGGACGGCGGATGATGATCATCCAACGGAATCTATGGGCAAAAGGCACATGTAAAAAGTCGGCGGATATGAGAATGTAGTGTGAAATGTAGACTTCCGTCGATCTTATCTTGTCTCCTCTCTTTCACTACTTTCTGTCGGAATGAAATGAAGATTGCCTTTCAGCTTAAGGAACACCCAACTCATTATTTCTCAAAATTTCCAATCTAATTCAATCATTCACACCTAACCAGCAAAAAAATTTCCATAATAAATATAAAATAAAATAATTATTTTCTCTATAACTAGACATGGGTGACACTTATTATATTAAAATTTTTTAAATAAATATAAAATTTATTTTTTATAATCTCAAAATATCTTTTCATATTATATAAAAATAACATACTATATATCACATAATCACGTTTCAAAATAATTACACACGATTATTATATAATTATTAGGTAAATAAAATTTTCATATAATTTTAAATTTTATAAATGGAGATAAATTATATTATAATTTTTTTATCATCTTAAATGGAAGATTAGTATTTCAAATATAAATTAGTGGGATGAAATAATTATCTAAATGATACTCCACTTGAAAAAAAGTAATTATAGATCGTAATGTTATATTAAAATAATAAAATTACCAACCACTTTTAATAAGTTTTAACTTGTCACCCTACAATTAATATATTAAAGAAATTTATCATAATTAAATATATTATTAATTTAAGATTATATATTCCATTATTATTTCACCCCATTTAACTTATTTAGTATTATTTTAATTCTCATCTTTAATAATTTCCCATAACTTTTTTTTTCCTAAACCAAAAATTTTTCTGCCTCCCTGGACGAGTGTCACGAGCCAGATAGCTTCGAACCGAAGTTACTATGATGTCTGTCCCCGCTCTTCCCTCCACTCCACGCCACCGCACCTATGGCTATATCCATGTTAATCGGTGTCTAATCATACATTATAGGAAATAATACAATAAAATAGGATGGACCGACTCACAATAACTAATGAAAAAGTGAAAGTCCAGTGATTTTGGAATGAAAATAAATGCTACACGATGCTGATTTCCTTTCACGTGAACCGTATAAGGAAGCCATCACTGTGTGCACCAAAGGGCAGGTCGAATTAAATATCATGTGACTATTGATGCATGCATGTGTGGTATAAAATGCAGAGACAACCGAATTAAATTTATTACCTTTTACCCAAATTTTAAAAAAAATTGTTTAATCGAATAAAGGTGAAAGAGGAAATTAAAGGGAAAAAGAAAAAGGAGAAGGGTTTGACCAGGTCACGGCTGCTACAGATCTCTAGCTTTATAGGTTGAAAGGGTGAGAGGCAGATGCGCCACATGGAGCCTACGAGGCGGGACAAAAGTCGGTCGGTTGATGATGCCCCAACCGCTTGACAATAGTGGGGGACGAGTGTGGGTGGTCCCCACCACCTCCCACGATCTGTCGTGTGGGAGTGGGAGAGCGGGCTGGCCTCATTTCTGAGCTTCTGGCCCTCATCTCTCCGTATACTCCGCCGAACAGCTGGCCCCAGGAAAGAGGCGCGTGCTTCAGTGTACTCGCTGGCGCGTTACGTTAATTAGCTCCCCTCCGCCTACAAATACCGTCACCACCACCCCCTGTCTCAGATTCAAACGCCGCCGAATTAAATCTCTCTCTCTCTAATCTCTCTCTCTCTCCACCGTGTAGAGGTGTTCGTCGCTTGTACTCTACTCCCAACTCGACTCTGTCTGGGACTCATTTATGGCGCATGAGAGCATAGAGGATGGGGGCTTCTGGCTCCCTCCCCAGTTTCTCAAAGACGACATCGGCTGCGAGGACTCCGACTCCTCTGACCTGTGTTCTCAGGTGGAATCCATGACGGGCTCCGGCGAGGATTGGAGCGACGAGGAGGACTGCCTCGCTGGCTTGAGCTCGAAGGTGGCTCTCTCTGCCATCGGAGATGATCTCAAGAAGCTCGATCACCACAAGTACAAGGTAGGTGCGGTGGCCGTTCCATTCTATTATTTATATGGAAGAAAAAAAAACTACTACTGCGATTCTAATGGGGATGTTTTGTGTTTCTTAGGGCTTGTTCGATTCTCGTTCCCCGAAATCAACCCTCCGTGGAGTTGACGACAGCTTTACCCCCACGCAGAGGCTGCCTCCGGCAGCAGTCCATTTGCTCTATGAGGACGGCGGCAGAGTCACTCCCATGAGGATGAGCGAGAAAGTGCAACCCGGTGAACCGATTCGGATGACGACAAAATCCGATGCATATTTCTTCCCCAACCAGTGTCTGCATCAGCGGCAGCTGCAGGGTGTCCAGGTAATCTCTTTGTCTAGAAACATCCTGTGAAGTTGTTTTATACGCTTATGACGAAGTAACGGTTACTAGTTTATTATGCATAGCCGCTAGCCTCTGATTTGTCTTTTCATTTGACATATTCAGAGGATGAGGCAGCAGCAGATGCTTTTTGGGCAATACGGTTTGATTCACCGTGGCCCTGTTGGCCACCAGTGGGCTCCGCCGCCACAGGGACACCAAAAGGCTCGCCATCCCTCTCATCAAATTGGAACGGCGGGAACGATGAGAGCGGCACTCTCTCGACCTCCGGGGACTCGTCCGTGCGCCGGCACAGGAGTTTTCTTGCCCCGGCAACTCGGCTCTCAACCAGAGTCCAGAAAGAAACAAGGTTCTGCACCAGCGCCACCTTCCCCCGTCTTAATTTCTGCCGAAGTGGTGCGAGCTCTAAACATGAGCTACGGGACCGTGGGTTCCAGACCACAGCAGCAGCTCAAGTATCGTCAAAACGGACGTTTCACTCCTGAAAATGGTAATGCCTCTTTTCCAGCTACAGTTACACTTTGCAAGACGGTGTAATTACTGAGGGCAATGAAGATCTGAATCTTACGTTTGATTTGTTGATGATGTTCGGCAGATGGGTTGCTGAGATCTTTGGGGAAAGGTTTCGCGGAGGCGCGGCCTGATTGGAACAATGAATTCAAGCTGCCTCAGGAGTGGACTTACTGAGAGGGTTGTCTGATAGAAGATTGATCATGGCGTTGGGGAACTAGGAAGAATATTGCTAGCTTTTTAAGTTCTTGACAGGATAAAAAGATTGGAGTGACTAGGTTAGAAGTAAGAAGTGTTCTTTTGTTAGTGGGTAGGGTTAGCTAGGAAATTGATAAATTTGATATCTAGGGTTTACTGCGCTGGAAGTTTCTGTTATCTTTTGGGTAATAAAAGAAAGATGAATCTGCAGACTGGGATTTTCTCTTCCATGGTGGAAAAGAGGACAGGGGCAAGTGGGGCTGTTCCAATATTTGAAAGCTTCTTCAGCCTTCTTCTTTCAAAATAATTCAACAAGCAGTGTTTTTTTTTTAATATTATGCATCTAATATAAGTAATCTGTCTTAATCTGTCTCCCCTCAATTGATCTAAATTCTAAGTGGAAAGAACAAGAAAATGGGGCCAACTGTATCCTATCAACACTGTTGTTTTGAATTAATGGCACCAAACCATCTTCACTGTCTCAAATTCAATATAGTGGCTAATCTTAAAGGACACTGGTAGGGGGAGCTTGTGATGAGCAGGCTAGCTTTCTTGCTAGCAGTTTCTCCTTACTGTGGACTCCATGTCGGTGAAGGTCATCGGTAATGATCATCAAGGACATCTATTCCTGCTGATCGGCCCAGTTGCAGTCAGCTCTAAACCTGATGGGTTTGTCATTGGACCAATCTCCTTGTGGCTCTTGCATTATTAAGTGAGATGGCTGGCAATCATTTATAAATCACCATGAGGTCATAGTTGTGGCTGCCAAACCCAATATCTGTACTAAGCCCAACAGTTGTTGGAACCAGCTTAGAAGTTGCTTTTGCAGTCTCCATACACGCTGAAATTTGCAGAACTTCAAAGCCCATGTGGACATTTCCTCAGCTCAAAATCACAGCAACAGATAAACATCGTTTGTGGGAAGAGTGTTGTATATGCGCACATCGCTGCTGTCGAATATTTGCCATGGAAAGATGCAAAATGAAAACTCTATGCAAAGATTAATGGACTGTTGTGATTGGGATGGACTGGGATGCATACAACCAGCCAAGTGTCGGTCTTACTTTCTTGCTGAAAGGAGGGTGGACTTTTGTCCCAAGGTCATTGAAGATCAAGTAGCCCACTTAACCAATTTTTCTGGTTGATTGCTGATCAGTTTTCTGTGAACAAAATTAATCGATCTTTCTTTACCCTAAATGACGCTTAGCTCCCGGAAAAGACAAAATCCCTCTGTGGCAAGCAATAGTTGCAGTGTTCAGAGGGTGGGTGTGAATTGGCGCTATGTGAACAGATTGGCGGCAGTTGTTTCAGTTAAATAACAGAATTAACTTTCATTAATAGTGACACCACCACTACCCAACATGAAATCACCACCATAGCTATACAGATTACATGATCTTGAGGGCGAGAAGAAACACTACGGCCTGAGCTAAAATTGTGTGGATAGCTAATAAATCAACTCCCCGCCCGCGTAAAATTCTCTCAGTGCCATACATTTTCATAAAAGGTCTCCACCCTAGGCACCGGGTTGACCTTCATTTCTCTCCCGCAAAACAACTTATGTCGACGGGACGTTGAAGTGAAAGAGCCATGATATTACGAATGCCAATATCATACACGCCAGCAAGAAGTTGAGGAAACGGTGTCCCTGCCAAAAGTGTCGGGTTTCTGACTGGGCTACCACTGGTGCTGAGATGGCCGACACGACTGGGGCCGTCTCTACTCCGTTGAGCTGCTCCACTGTTTCCTCTTCATTCGTCACAACAGCCACGTTCTGGGCAATGGAGTGACAAATTTCACAGGTCCTACAGGAAGGATGATGCAGATCACAGTTAAACAAGCTGAAATCTGTCACAGAACCGATATAAAGGCAGAAGGATTCAAGCTTGCTACATATTTCCATGATACCTGCAGATGTTAATTATCAAAAAAAGGAGAGAGCCTTTGGAGACTAATTCATTGGAGTCTGGAATCACATTGTACAACTCAACTGCGGAGAAGTAGCATGTAAATTAAATGGCCAATACAAGGTTAATATTGAAGAAAAATCCTCCGAAATTCTTAAGGCAAGAAGAACTAGATCAGAACCATAATAGACATAGAGCTGCAACTAGTTAATAGCAAACCATGAATTTTGATTAAATACTCAAGTAGATATACTATAGTAAAAAGAACTTCAGGACTTAAAATGGCGGTAATATTGCCATGGCAGATGAGTTAAGAAGTACAGATCACTCACAGTTAACTAGAAGCCTGTTATAGGCTTATAAATGCTAAGACGCAGGATAGTATGCATACTGTGTAGTGGTTCACAAATTTGGAGATTACATTAAAAATTTTCAAGAAACAATCCGCCATCATCTGCATATCAAAAGAAATCTCAAGTGGGTGCACTATCCGGTGCCCTTATTGAAGAAGATGCCACCAGAGGAGGCAAGAAGATATCATGAAATATGTAAGGCTCAACTCACTAAGAAAAAAGCCAGACATGGTCTGATTCAAGCCTACTTTCCCAGAAAAAAAAAAGAAGAGAAACCCAGTGGAGCAAATGTAAGATTGCAGAGATTCTTCAACAACGAAAATGAAAAGGGACACACCAACAAAGCAGTTAGTGGTGTGTGCTTATAGTGGATGAACAAGTTAGGAGGGGGGGGGGGGGGGGGGGATCCTTAATGCTTTCAATGTTCTCTTTATCTTTTACTTTGCCCACATCAAACTTTATTTAGCCATGTTCTTTCTTATCCCAAACCAAACTCCAGAAGTTGACGCAGAATTAACAAAGAAATAACCCTATTTTCCAATGAACAAAACATACTTAGAAAATCAAGACATGAAATCAAGCAGTCAGAACTATCAAGCCATAATCATGCAACTCATGAATGTGGAGGGACTGTCAGCCCGAAGAGCAATTATCGGATAATTTGCCACTAAAGAATGCATAAATAAACGAAAAATAGAGAAACAAAAAAGGTAAAGCATTCAGATGGGACTCTATAGGACTCACTTGTTGCCTTTGATCTTGAACCAGGTCTCAGCACAGTTCTTGTGGGCAGCACCCAAATCGTCCTTGCAGGAGCAACCAAGCTCGATGGGAACCCCCGACTCGTGACTGTTGCTCACCAATCCTAAGTGGCAGATTCTGCAGTCCATCTCTCTCACCAGCTTCGACACCAGCACTTTCACTTCTTGCACCTCCTCCACCTCGATCTCCACTGAGCACTCCGACCCCGCCGAGGAGGCCCTGCTGGAGCCCGAGTTGCTCGATATCTCCATGTCCAGAACGCACGAGAAGCTGCGCTCGTGGTAGGACCCACCTTCCGTGTTGTAGAATTGGGAATAGCAGGAAGCTCCCTCCTCGGCGTCGTCGGAGAAGTAGAGGCTCCCATCTCCCTCATCGCCAGAGCTAGCATCACTCCCAGCGAGCGAGGTCCGACGTCTCCCCCGCTCCAAATTGGCGCGTGGCATTGTGGGTCGCTGGAACCACCGGAGGAGCAGGTGGATTTCAGTAGCGGATCAGGGGACAGAAAGGTGGAAGCTTTAAGGTGATTTCGGTGAAACAGGGATTTTAAAGGATATAATGTGTTAGGTGCTGCTTCAGCTTCAACTCCATTGCAGATGAATTGTAGAGATTCTCACTAGACACCAAATAAAAGATCGAGTCTTTCAGGTACAAAGTGAACAAATTTCATCAGAATGCAGTTTAGCCGACAATGGACTGCAAAGCGTAATCAAGATTTTCGCTTTTTTTTATTTAATTTAAAACAATAAAAAATACTGTATGAAAATCTGAACTAAGGGAAGGCCCATCACTAATGTAATCCACAAATACCAAGCTTGGTCTCCTCCGCCATAGCCTTCAAGGAAAAGCTTGAAAGGCCCATAATCGAGACAATAAAAAAGAAAAATATGAAAATAAAAAGGTAAAAGAACAATGAAATTAAAAATATGAAAATCAATGATGGAGGCGATCCGAAGGTTCTTCATTCTATTTGTTGACTATGTCATATTTCACGTGTTTCTATTTTTTTTCATTGTTTATTTTTATATAACTAAAAAATATTAATTTATACTTCAAATTAAAATTAATATATAAATTAATATCATGCAAGTTTGAATCAAAATTAAGATTATCCCAAAATTTGTAATTTTTTACCATTTCTTCTTTATATTTTTATGCCCATGTTTCGAGTGTTCGGTGGTGCCACGATGTTCCCATACTTTGTTGTTTGAGACCGACAATGCATTGGGGCTTCCCATAAACCACATGACTGGTTTGTGGTACGTACACACATAAATGCCAAGTCATTGACTCATAATTTTGAGGAATATAAGACATATTCTGTTGCATTATATTATTAATGATTACTCTGGAAAAGACCCTCGTTCCACCATAAATATAAATCCCTCAACAAAAAGATATTTTTGTTTACATGGGCGCGGCAGCAGGTGCAGCAGCAGGAGAAGCAGCCTCGAAGGTTTCTGAAGTGGATGACACAGGTCCCGAAGCAGCACCCGAGCTGAGCAGCTCCAACATGGCACGGTGTGGGTTCTTGCGCTGCATTTCACACAGGTCCGGCAAAAACACTCCTGCCCATAATTAATCACATACGCGTATGATTAATGGTACATATATATTAAAAGGGAAAGAAAAATCAAATAAAATGTAATTGATTTTATGTTATTGTTGGTTATACAAACCTTCGCCGGCGGCAAGATTGAAGTAAAGGTCGACGATGTTGGGGCAGCCATTGTAGCACTTTTTGGAGCAGAGCTTGGCGGTGAACTGCGGCTCGAGGAGGGCATCCGACGAGATTCCGACGGAGTTACGGTCGACTCCGCAGGCCATGACGCACTCGTCGGTCTCGATGTGGTCGGCCAACCTCTCCACCACCACTTCTGACGTCCTGCACTGGTAATCCACTGCACTTCCTTCGCCGTACTGGTACGTCTCGACCAGGCACCGCTTCCCCGACGATGATACGGCGAATGCGCAGAGATCCATTGGAAGGTTCTCGCACACGAGCTCACGAGCTGCAAATACAAACGCACGCAAATTCAGAAATATATATACGACATTAAAATTGATATCGAGCAAAGAGAAAGAGAGAGAGAGATGCAGTATGTAATAGGGTTCCATTTACATACCGATGGCTGCATGGAGGAGGAGGGAGGAGAGGAAAAGGGCTGCTAACGGGAGCTTGCTCGAGAAAGTCGCCATGGCAGCCTCTCCTCTCGACGTGGGGATCCCTTTTAGGGTTAGTAAAGATGTTGTTTTGGAGGGGGAGAGGTGGAGAGAACTTGGTGGAGGAATTTGTTTTGGATATGATAGCCTCAACGGACGAACTATATATAGCACTCCTGCGAGCAAAGAGAGAAAGAGTGAATTATGGATGTGGGCCCTCTCTCTTTCTCTCTCTCTCGGCTATCCACTTTAGGGTTTTTGTTTTTCCGGTTTACCCACCTAACCTGCAGGACGCGTCTTTGATTCTTTCTCTTATACCTTCAATTCCAAATTATAGATCTTGAGTTCAATCTAAAGCGGCCTAATGGACTTGGAATCGATGGGTCAACTCTGACAACACTTGCCACTTTTTATTTGCTTGTAATCAATCAGTGGCTTCAATTTGTGAATCAAAGTCTATGCCCCCTTGAAAAACAGTATATAAAAAGGTACAAAATTGTTTTTGTTACTATTGGCTTGTTGCCATACAAACATATATAATGCTACAATGCATAGATGTGCAGATACACTAAGTTGGTCTAGAGTGATACGGTTGGGAAGTAAGTAAAGATTGGTTGACATATATGGGTTTGCTTGTTTGGCAATTCATTGACGGATCATATTTGCTTGATAAGTCTGGTATGATACGACGGTTTGGTTATGTGTTATTACCGCTTAATTGCAAAAGTAAAACGGCATGTTACACTCGTGATGCAGGAGAGGCCATGCTTAATTACGTAGTGGTCCACATGTATTTATATTCGGTAATTTTCTTAATAGATGAAATTTGGAGGCGGATCAATAGGTGGTTAGACAGATTGACACGACTATGAGTGCATATATGGCGTATTGCATGGAAATCGTCAATTATCTCTGGCCCACATGAGTTATTGATTCTAATTTGATTATTTGTGCAAGTCTAAGGCGGCATCTTCTGTTATGTACATGCCAATCAAGAATGGAGGCTCAACCAGACGAGGGAAGGCCAGTCCGTTTAACCCATCTAGACGGCGACCTACGTCAGACGTGGTGAGTGATCCCATCATTTTCCTCATTTTGTGTGTTTATTTATTGTTAAGATAATACCTCACATTGATTAAAAAGAACAAATGATACAACAGCTACTGTTACAGTTGAGCAGTAACTTGAAGAAGACCTTATTACCTACCCTGGTATATTTCCCTAATGCCATGTTTCCATCAGACATGAGCGGGCTATCTTCCCATTTGGGGATGGCCCCTTGAGGAGATTCAGAATGTTTACTTATAGTAGAAGGGAGGAGGAAGAAGATGACTATAATAGCTGTTATACAAGAACTGCAATAGCTATTGAAGGTGGCAGCTTTTGTTTGGTTGGTTGAAATAGATTTAATTGACTGTGTATGTGTGGATGCAACTTAGGCCGCATCTTTTGCCTTTATATGACTCATGATGATGATGAGCTGGTGAGACGCAGATTTGGAGATGTTTTAAGGACAAAAAATCATAAGATGATGATGTCCCTGTCATTTTATTGCCTTTGTGGTTAATTGCCTTTATATTGTAAGAATCAAAATTTAAATTACATTATAAGATTTATTCTTTAACTCGAATGAAATTCGAATTAATTAAAATATTGTAAATATTAGGCTTAATATTTAAAAACCTTAGTAATTTTAGTAACTTTGATTTGAAGTTAAGGCAAGAACACAATGAGAGAACACTCTCTTATTTTTCTATTAAAATAATAATATATTAAATAAAAATATAGAAATGATTACATATGGTAAACCCATAAAAAATTGTTTAAAGGACAATTATGTCCTTATGTAATAAATAAAATAGGGTTGGAGGGACAGCTGTATTTTTCTAAAAATGGATTTAATTAATTATATTTTTTGGGATACTTACTAAAAAATATAAACCTTTAAGTTAATACCAAATTTATCTGTTTTAGTCCAAAAATACTTCAAAGTTATTTTATACCAACTTTGACTTGAATTATAAATTATTTGAAAAAAAACATGTAAAAGAAGAAAGAAAATAAAACGATGAAAGTCATTGGTGGAGGCTGTGGGAACCCAGAAGGTTCTTCGTTCTATTTGTTGACGAGGGGGAAGCTCTCCCATTTCACATATTTCTTTTTTCATTTAATATTTTTAGTGAATGCTCAGGTATGGTGTATGATTTGGGGTCAAAGCCACATTGGTGGTCTTGGGTCGTGCCGTGATGTTCCCATACTTTGTTGGTTGAGACGGTCAACACCTCCTCGAGATTTCCGATAACCACCGCATGACTGAGTTCTGATGTTAATGACCGGTGGCGTATCCATTGTATTTTGCATGTTTAAGGGTGGTAATGGAGAACATGGCCAAACCTTGCCTGATCGGAGGAGGCAGGCCAGGCCAGGGAGAGTAAGGTTGGTTTCCAGCTAGTGTCTAGAAATCATAAACAAACCATTGTATTATTGATTGCACTGGATAATGCATGCACTCCACACGATAAATCCCCATCTCATGCCATGCATCCAGTGCGTACATATTCCCTACCGATTCAAGCCAACGTACAGCCGCAATAAATCGACAGGGAAGACCAGAGATACATATTGCAGAAGTAGACCAATTTTCCGTTACATATTTTTGTTTACATGGGTGCGGCAGCAGGAGAAGCAGCAGGAGAAGCAGCCTCCAAGGATTCTGAAGTGGATGACACCGGTCCCGGAGCAGCACCCGAGCTGAGCAGCTCCAACATGGCTCGGTGTGGGTTCTTGCGTTGCATTTCACACAGGTCCGGCAAAAACACTCCTGCGGATAATTAATGGTGCATATATATATATATATATATTAGTAAGGAAAGAAAAATCATATAAAAGTGGATTGATTTGATGTTTTTTGTTGGTTGTATATACCTTCACCGGCGGCAAGGTTGAAGTATAGGTCGACGATGTTGGGGCAGCCATTGTAGCAGTTGCTGGAGCAGAGCTTGGCGGTGAACCGCGGCTCGAGGAGGGCGTCCGACGAGATTCCGACGGAGTTACGGTCGACTCCGCAGGCCATGACGCACTCGTCGGTCTCGACGTGGCCGGCTAACTTCTCCACCATCACCTCTGACGTCCTGCACTGGTAGTCCACCGCACTTCCTTCACCGTACTGGTACGTCTCCAGCAGGCACCGCTTCCCGGACGATGATATGGCGAATGCGCAGAGATCCATAGGAAGGTTCTCGCACACGAGCTCATGAGCTGCAGAGACAAACGTCACACAAATTCAGAAATATATATGACATTAAAATTGATATCGATAATATGCAATATGTAATAGGGTTCCATTTACGTACCGATGGCTGCATGGAAGAAGAGGGAGGAGAAGAAGAGGGCGGCTAACGGGAGCTTGCTCGAGAAAGTCGCCATGGCAGCCTCTCCTCTTGATGTGGGGATCCCTTTTAGGGTTAATAAAGATGTTTTGGAGGGGGAGAGAGGTGGAGAGAACTTGGTGGAGGAATTGGTTTTGGATATGATAAGAAGCATAAACGGACGAACTATTTATAGCAATTTCAAGATAGAAAAAGAGAAAGAGAGAGAATTTTGGATGTGGGCCCTCTCTCTTTCTCTCTCTCGGTTGTTCACTTTAGGGTTCTTGTTTTTTCAGTTTACCCACCGACGCGACGCGTCTTTGATTCTTTCTCTAATACCTTCAATTCCAAATTATAGATCTCGAGTTCAATCTAAAGCGGCTTAATGGACTTGGAATCGATGGGTCAACTCTGACATCACTTGACACTTTTTATTTGCTTGTCTGCAATTTGTGAATCAAAGCCATTGCCGCTTACATTAACCCTGTGAAATGTACCATGGGGCGGAAATGGAAATTTACTAGGCCATAAGTGGTCCATATCCATTTTTTTCGGTAATTCACTTAATAAATGAAATTTGGACGCGGATTACTAGGTCGTTAGGCAGCCTGGTACGACTATGAGCCCATATAGGAGGAAGTCACCGACTTTATCACTGGGACCACTCGAGTTAATGGTTCTAGATGATAAAATTGCCCATCCCGCACGTCTAAGGCGGCAGCTCCCACTCGAGTTAATCAACCGCGAAGGTTCCCATTTGAGATAACTAATCAACAAAGCCCAATGATTATAATATGCTCTCTTGTTCTCTGAAAGTCTGCCATGGAGATTTTTCCTGGCAAGCAAGCCAGAGAGGGAAGACCAAGTCGATTTAACTGGTCTAGACAGCGACCCACGTCGATCCAGTCCTTTACACCGATCTAGAGACCCAAGTCAGTCGATCGGGTGATATGTTGATGGGTCTTTTTTTATTTACTTACACGGTGACTTCCATGCACAAATGATCAGATGGGGGTGGGAATTCCCATCAAATGGTATGGTGTAGATTCTTTCACCCTTAGTTTGTTTGGCAGTGTACCTAACATGATTTAGCTGGTTAGGTCACGAGTTAATGCGGCGTAACTTGGTTTTCAATTTGAATTTTTTTTTATAATCATATTATATGTGATAATTTAGGGTGTGTACTAGATCTATATGATCACAGTAGCCGGAGTGGGAACATGGGGGACTAGTTGGTAGTTTTCCAAAATATGAGAGGCAAATGTCAGTTTACTGGAAATATGAAGTCGTGATTCCAGTCGGAGGAGGAAGAGGTTAGTCATGCTGAGGAACAAACTTCTTTAGCAAGATTGGGAGAACTAACAATCATACGATGAGTCCTGAATTCAATATGGCATATTTGATTAAAGTTTCTGCAACTGAGTCAGTGTCAATAGCATTTCTGCAGTGCAGTCCAAAGAATGTCTTTTTACAAGTAACCCACCAACCCAAAAGAATTATAAGAAATAAATGAACAATCTCCTAGCTCCTGTAAAAGCAAATCTTACTGTACCAGCGTTTGTGTCTGCTATTATCTCGCTCCTCTATACAAGCTAAAACCTTATCTATCTCCCCCTATCCCTCATCTGTAATTCTGGGTTTTGGGCAGTACCCCAAATATGCCAAATTCACTTATTAGCCACACCTTGAACCTTGGAACCTCCCAATCTTCATTCCATCTCCCAATCTAAAAGAACAAACCTGATAATTTCTTTTGCCCTGGTAAGTTAACAGAGGACTTCTTTAATCTGAACATAATAGAAGAATGCTTCTCTGTTCATATGGAGAAAGCAGGCAGGATGATGCCATATACTCTACTTTACTCCGCAGCTTGAATCCTATCTTTGCGACTTCACTGTTTCCTGTCTATCATCAGAGTTTTCCATGACATTTTGCTTGGGCTCCTCCTTGCACACACAACCTGGGAAAGGATTTGCATAGAAGTTCTCCTCCATCCTCGGAGTCTCCCCTCTTTGTCTAACATATGGAGCTCCGAGCCTGATGGTGTGTAGCCTCTTCACCTCCAAAGTGAAATCATTCCATGCCAAATCACCTTTGTCCAACTGATCAATGAGTTTCACAAAATTTTGCCTGGCAAGTGCAAGAACGAACACCGCATGATCAGATTGTGGTTGAAGTGAATGAACTCATCATGTAGTTTGCAAGTGGAATTGCATATTCGATCTTTCACTAAGATAGACAAAGCTCACTCTAGATGACCATCACCATAGACAATCTTATACTCAAAATTTCATACCTGTCCGGATTGATAGTCTTCCGAAATCCTTCAAACCTCCGATGCCCCTGAACAACCTTCGCCATATTCCCATCATATGTGTAGACAAAGACATCACTCTCAAGCGCCACAATATAGTCCAATGCAGCCAGGCGGTTCTGGTAAGAGTTGAAAGGCTCCAACTCTTCCTCAGTTGCAAGGGTAGAATGAGTGAACACATTAGGATATTCTGATCGAAATGAGTCCATGCTTGTGGACCCATATATTTCACCAGCAACAATGTAGATTGTAGTAGTCGAAGGGTATCCCATAGCTTTCAGAAACATGGCTGCCTCTCTAGGAGACATCGGGCAGCCACCCTGGATTCGCCTCATCTTGCTATCGATTTCCTTTTCCTTCCAGTGTTTTACATTATAACGCATTATCTCAAGCTCCTCGGCCTCTTCTCTAGTTAGGTTGTGACTACAACCAGTGAAAGCTAGCATGTCTTTCTCGTACCTATAAAGTTAAAATAACTGCTAAGAAGCCATCTTCAAGAAACGAGAACTCCTAGGAAGATTCATCAATGTACTATGAAACCTAAAACTACAAGGAGCCATAAGATGGTACCTTAAGTGCAGGGCAATATAATGCTCAGTTTTATTTCTCAGCCTATCTACTAGAGTCTTGCCCAGCTCCTCAATCTCTTCAGTGTACTTGAGAGCTTGATAGTTGGCACGGCAACGGAGCTTTTGGATGGAGGGGGCGAGGTCATTGTTTACAAGCCTTGAATCACTGTGAGTGAACTCTATCACTTTATGCCGCTTCAGCAGTGAAAGCATTTGCCCTCTATAATAACTAGCCTGCAGAGAACAGCCCAGTAATCAAGTGTAAACATTAGACTGAAAAAACAATGGTTTTGACAAACATGGGCGTGTAGATTTTATCAAGGCACAAACCTTAGACCAAGAGATAGGGGCTATCATGTGGGGTTTCTTCTTCACATATTTCAGTGGTAGAGATTCAACTATCTCGATATCCTCCTTTAGATGTTCTATGAAGTGCCTCCAATCAAATATATCCTTAAAATCGCTGAAAGATATTACACAGCTTTTAAATGCGTAATAAAATAAACCCCCAAGTTCATATCAGTCAAATGAACCAGAGATTAGTACCTTGGGTCCATCCAAAATGATTCATGATCAAGGGAAGGAAGAACCAGCGAAGCATTCATAATCTTTGCAATGGCAACCATATCACAAATCTGAGAACATATGATTAGAAAATGTTGTTAGACAATAAGACTATTAAAGGGAAAAGCCGCCATAGATGGTAAAACAGATCATAAAGAAGAGCTTACTCCTGTTCTCATTTGATTCAACCCTCCATTAGCATGGACTAAAATATAACCATTCGTTCCTGATCCAGTTCCTAGAAAATGATTCCATGTAAACACTTGAGTTCAGCTACAAATCTATTGGCATTGCAAGAAAATTTTGGAGCTATTGACATACTTATACGATTCCTGGGGCGGGTAATGCACTGGTGATAGTTCTCGCTGCTTGACTTCATCCATATCTCCGGGGTCTGCAGGAAAATTAATAAAACAACATAAGTTCAGACTAGACTGCAAAATGAAATGAACCATTTTGGAAGAAATGGCAATCAACAAAGCTCCATAGAAAAAATTAAACAACTGCAAAACTAAGGAATAAAATTATCTGAATCTGTGATAAGAAGATAGAATGAATTCATCTTTAACTGAAATCAATGTCTAACAAAAGAACGGGAAAAAGGGACATGACATGATGCCTCAAATATGGAAAACAAATCAAAATTCGATTTTACATTTTTGCAGGAAGGACACTGCAGACAAGGCACCCATACGCGTGTTCAAGTCAAAGATGATCCCAAAAAGTAATACTTTATCAATTCTAATTCTGAGATCCGAATAATTGCAAAAAAAATGAAGAACGATGACACTGAGGGTAAAAAGACTGAATACAATCAAACATAACACAGGTGTAGTTTCTAGAAAGTAGCTTCCTTTTGATTTAAGGATCTTCATTTTCCCCAAAAACAAAATTCACAAGCCCGTAAAGCGATGGGCAGGATTCCAACTTACAGGCAACTTTTCAACTACAAGTTTGGGCAAGAAGGCCTCTTCGGTCACGGCCCTCTGCGCCTGCGCCCAATCATCCTTGAAGGCGTGCAGCCGCAGAAAGCCGCTCCCCACGCTCCGGCGATTGGAGTGGACGTAGCTCAGGAAGGAAACTTTTACGAACAGCGAGATGACCACCAGGACGATCAGAAAACCGAGGATTTTGCGGCCCAAGTTCCGGCGGGACCTCATGCGCTCCGCAGCCCCGCAGGACCAGAACAGCAAGTTCTCGATCTTGTGGAGGACGGACTCCGGCACCCCCATGAAGAGCTTCCGACGGAGGACAGGGTACCTGACGGGCTGGTAGTGATGGTGGTGGTGGTGAAGGTGGTTAACGGCAATCGTGACGTTTTCCTCATCGTCCGACAATCGGTCGGCAGGGTCATAGGGGTCGGCCACGCGCCGCCGTGTGGCTATGGTACCCACAGCGTGCCGAGGGCTACCGTTGCATGATGAGGTCGCGGGTACAGAAGAAGTCGCCATAGCCGGGTGGTAGCGCAGAGAGAAGAATCAAACTATCTCTTATTCCTCTTCTTCCCCCTTCCTATTCTTAGCCAGCCTACACAAGAGGATTAGCCGAGCAACTAATTGTATGAAGAATGAGAAGCCCTCAATGTCAGGGAAGACGATGAGATTATGAGTGATCTCTCCCCTCCTCTCCTCTCCTTCTCTCTCCCTCCTTCCCTCCTCTCTCTTTCGTTTCCGAAGTCGGAGCTGCATAATTATATAGCGCACATATATATATATATATTTATTAATAGAAAAAAAAACACTTAACGAGCGCCTAACAAGACCGGTGACAAGTCTACCCGTCGTGATTCGATAAACTGATTGTTGTATAAATAAATCCATCTGACCGGTAAATACCGGTTGACATTCTTTATTTTTTTATAGAGGACTAATTGACATTCAACAAATTTTAGTTCCATCCGTTAACTCACTATTTATTCGACTTTTAAATAAAAATAAATTTGGGATAAATTTTTTTGCGTGTTAGAGTGTATGAATATTGAAAATATCAAGAAAATGTGGTTTTATTAAAAATTAAATTAGTTATAAATGAATATCTCATTTATTCATGATTGGTAATTATGTACAGTTTCAATGCAAAAATTGACCACTCAGTTTTATTACCATTAATTGCCTAATGTGCTCTGTGGTGTATGATTTTTTTCCTTATATTATTGTAAATTAAAATATCATGTGTTTTAGACAATAAAAGACCCGAATTTTGGTCTTATAAAGAAAAATCATGTACCTACAAATAATTTTAAAATTTTATAGGATGTTTATGGGTAAATTAACATTAATAAATTAGTAAATTGAATATATATTATTATCTAAATAAATTAATATAATTAATATTTTAATTAAACTGTTTTTAATATATAGTTATCTAAATCAATGGCTTAATAATTATAAATTAATTTCATTAATAATCAATTGGTATGGTACAATTATTAAAATTCCTTTTTTTAAATATTAATGGCTAAACATTTTCAGAAATTTATATATTTCGAGTTAAAATAATAATCAATTGTTATTTTAAATAGGTAAAAATATTCTTACATTTATTTTTTATGGTTTGATTAATTAAAAATAATGAACTAGTTATATTTGTATAACATTAATTCTTTATTAGTAATGGTATTTTGACTTATTTAATTGACTAATATGATATTAGGGGAATATTGTGTTATTTTTATTATCTACTTAAGATAATTTAGGCTATAATCAGTAGTAATATATTAATATATCACATATAAAGTTTAAATTATAAAAAAATTGTGACACTTTTTATTTTTATAAAAAATGAAATTTATTCCAAATGGGACAAAAAAACTAAAAATTTATTGATGATTGGGTTAACAAAAAAAAGTTGTTACAAAAATAAGAAAATGGGAATAATGTACGTATTTATTAATATTTGACCATAATATTTTAGTTATCACTTGTATTTGAGCAAGCTAACTACATAAAAAATTTATCCATTTTCTTTATTTTTAATATAAATTTTTGCGTTGAACTAATAAACATAAAAAAATAATTTTGTATAATTTTTTGTACGAAAATTTATTGCTTATTAGATTCTAATGGCAGTCCTAATTTTATATATTTAATTTATTAATATGGCACGGTAAATTAATTATTATTATTTTATTTAATCGGAATAATTTAGAATATAATTTTTAAAAATTTTGATGGAATTCAAAATTCTTGCTTTGGGCACAAACCCTAATTAGTTAACATGGTAGTTTACTAATTTTAAATAATCTAATATCCACAATTTATAATTAGCAACTCCTTTAATTTTTTTTATGAAATAATAAATTCAATACATAAAACTAAAAGTAATTACTCTGATTACACAAATTATTTTTTTTAGCAATTTAATCTTCCTATTTTATTTCAACTTAAGACTTTTAATCCCCTTGTCTAACTGTCATGTATGTCAACTTAACACTTTTGTAACCAACTGCTATGATTAGATTTATCGAGGCCATGCTTTCTGGTAAGATTCCAAGTTTTATGTCTCCAGAAATTAATCGAATTCCCTCCCATCAATGTAGACCAACGGGGCAAATCATTCCCTTTTCTTCTCATGGCCTAAATTTGGTTGGTGAGTTTAGGCTGATTGATGGGCAATTGTGTCTAACTTACCATTTTAATGCCATATGTTGCAACTGATAATGCATACTCTGTGCACTCTTAGACTTCCTTATTCCATCCCACTACTGGTGAGGTCATGTGCCGTGTTTGTGCTGCAAAATTGACCCAACATTGCCAATAATTTATTGAGTAAATACGCAGACATGGAGCACACGGAAATTTCTACTCATTTTCAGTGGACTTCTTCTCTGGTTGCGCCATTTGCCAGATCAGACTTGCCCTTGGAAACTTTGCTTGGACTGTGTATCCTTGGAGCATTAGGCAGTTGTTTTTTTTGGCCAAAAAGCAATGGTTCAAAAGCTTGGAAATTTTAGGATCATACTTTTCAAAGTTTTTTTTCCATACTGATTTCACTACAAATATTTACATGAAAAATAAATATACAATTTAACAAATTTACTAAGTTGAAAAATAAGGTTATTGGGAGTGATTTTTAAAATCAAAAGTGAGTATTTGGATCCCATTGAGCATTTCTGACTTTTGAGTCATGTTCATCTTCTTTCACCCTTTCCTTCTTCACCCACAACTTTCCTAAATGGATAGGCAAGCTCATTTTCCAACATGGCAAGACCATAATGGGTTTTTTTAGCGAGTAATTCATTTGGTCTTAAGTAGCATTAATTAATACTCGGGAAGCAAATAAATTCATAATTATGGACCTGAAATGAAATAAATCCCTTCATCAATAAATGTCCCATAAATGGAAATCCGTGCCCTCTGAATACGTAACGTCCTTTTGTTTTTATTGTTTGAATGAACAAAATGTTGCAGCACCAACAAAAATTCATGATAAATTTAAATAAATATATTAAAATCATTAATTGAGGAGGACAAACGGCTAATGAATAATATTTAATGGGGGTAGTAGAAGAAGAAGAGGATGATGTTCCATGTTTCCGTTGTATGCAGGGGACAAGCATGTAAGGGTACCCACCCAAGGACAAGTCACCATGCCTTCTTTTTATAAGGGCAGCCGCCACGTGCCACCTGTGACATTCCCTTTCCTTTTTTTTTAAAAAAATTAAGTGATATTAGCGATGTGACAGGCATGGACAGCGGACACCCAGCTGGGCTGATGATTGCTTTCGGCCGCCTGCCTGCGGTTTGAGCCGTTTGAATCCCCCAGATTAGATTTCCTGTTCCGCACATAACTGAGGAGGTGGGAGATCTAACTGTACGGCCGAGTGGGGAAGTGAGTTGGAGCTGAGTGGTACCGGCCCAGGCCCCAGCTTATTTCGCTGGCCGGCGCCCCTCGCCCGGTCCGTGGCCTCCCTCCGGTTTCCTTCTCTGCTCTGCATTTTTTTTCTCCGTGATGGATGTTGGTTTTTTTTAATTAGCAATGTTGGTTCCTTTTCTTGTTCAAGTTTCCAATCGAAAAAAAAGGTTTAATACCAAGCAAATAAAAAATAATATAAAAAATCTTAATTTATTAAACAACTTGTTATATTTCTATAATATTATTATAATTATTAAAAAATATTATGTATATATATATTAATTTAAAATTTATATTTTTTTAAATAAGGTGATGTAATGATAATTTGAGAATCGTAAATGGATGGCTTTGCCTGAATTTAAATTAGTTATAATCTAATAATTTATGGATAATAAGATTGTTAGGACCGGTGATTATAACTAATTTAAATTCAGGCAAAGCCACCCATTTACGATTCTCAAATTATCATTACATTAAAAAAATGAATATACCTGTGATTTGAGTAATAAGATTGTTAGGACCGGATGGTAAATTAATGGGAAAAAAATAACGGTAGTATTTTAGTCGAGAATCCTCTTCTATCTATAGGAGAAGACGATGTTTCAACTGTCTCCGTCTCATTACGTGGACCCGAGGGGTTGACCTTTTTATTAGCCTTCGAGTTTCAACACCTCTCTTTTTTTTTTATACTGGCAACACAATACCTCAAACCTTGTAATCCAAGTCTTGGTCAAAGAAACAAGGTAAGAAGTTGTTGTTGCTATGTAGGGACCCACGCGCATCTCTCCAGTCGGTTTCTACCAAAAAAAATATTTTTTTTGGGTGATCGACTGATCGAACAACTAATGAAAACGTGTGCGAAATACGGAAAAACTGCACCGATGGCTGTCGAGTGGAGACGGGACCCCTGCTCTGGCGACGGCTCGACGCGGTAAGGGTCAACGCTCGATGTACAGTTCAAGTTAGACCTTGGACCTGGTGCTGATGGGTCTCTTGTCATTCACAAGAGCGCACAAATGGATTCCACTAACATATATACATATTCAAAGATTGGTTAATACTCCGTAGTTTGATCGCGTCAACTATCGAGGTTAAACTTCAAACTGTCATAGTCAGTTTGATCAAAAGAGTGATAGTTTCAAGTTCGGAGTTGAGAGCCCAATGACTGCAGTCCATTTAATCTGTGGGCTTATTTTGGTGGATGCAGAAAATAGGTGCAAGTAACCTTAATTTTCTTGAAACTTTCGATTTATGAATGAAATTATTAGAAACAAAATTATTTTGATATTTTACTAACAAGGTAGAATCCAGAGCAAAGTGAAGGCTAAAAAGCTTATTTACTCCTGAAATCCGAGCACCCCATGAACCCTTTTACATGTATAGAGAATACAGATAACTCCCCCTCCTCACCAGCCACAAGCGAATACGTAATAGCCTTATTTTCAGGAGATACACAAAACCAACAATCATGAGCAGGGTCATGGAGGATGAAATGATGCCTGGTCTGAGTTCATAGCTTCAGCCACTCCAAGCAAGGACAGAGCCCCCAGCAGAACCGAGAAGGATAGTAGTCCTTGAGATAAACCTCCCTGCTGTACCCTATGATGTAGAAGCTGAAGGATTGATTGCGGTGGCTCATGGTTATACGAGTCACAGGAACCACTGAAATAGCGTGCCTCTCGCAGATCACCCGAGCCGTGGTCGGGACATGGGCCCGATCCGAGATGACTTCAGAAGAAAACTTGTTGAGGAAGTAGGAATCCGCAAAGAAGGCAGGGGTGCACTGGTATGCCTGAGTGTTGCATAGCTGGACACCTTTTGCCCGGTGGAAGACCTCGTCGGGAACGGACGCAGCACCGCTGGTTGCACTTACTTTTCGAGTCGAGAGCGTCTTCCTGAAAATTTCACATGCCACTCTCAGTTTACACAGAAAAAACAATCATATTGTCTTATCCAATTACCTAAAAGGGAAAATCTGGACATGGTCATGGTTAGTAAGTAGTGTTGCCCTTATATCATATCAAATTAACCAACAAATTTATGGGCATCTCTCCTAAGATTACGGAGGGATAATCAGCATATGTACCATTTAACAACAGCAATGCTTCGTGAGAGAAGAGATCCACTTCCATGGCATATTTCACACTTTATCAATCCACGGGAGCCACAAGTTTCACAGGGTATCTTCCCTTTCCCATTGCACTTCACACATCTGTAGAAGTATACAACATTATCCAGATGAAATGAGATGGGCCTCGTGGCAACAGAAAAAAGATATCAGAACATACATCGTGTCTGATCCATCTTTATGAGCAATGAGACCCCTCCCGAGACAAGGAGGACACTGTTTCATCTGATTCTCCTTATAAAATCCTGGTTCTTGCTCTACATTACAAGCAGGACAGACGCGATCTCCCCGGCCAACACATCCTGCAAAGTTTCATCAACATTGATTTTCTATATTTCAGGTATGAAGCTTCTTGTGAAGTATGAACAATAAACTCCGAAGGATAACCTGAACATTTTTCGATGATCTCAGAGTGTGGAATATTTTTCCTAGCCTCCTTGTTAGGTACAAACAAGACAGGAAACTCAGATCTCAGATCCAACTCCCATATTCCAAGCTCTGGACCCTTTCCCTTTCCATCAATAACACCACCAGAATAGGCATTGGTCTCTCTTATTATCTCCCTTTCCTCTATGAACGTATCTAATGTACCAACATAGACATTGCAGTCTTCGACTGCACGAATCTTCCATGTACGAGCTGGACGGCTCCCCCAGCAACACCGATGACCAACGTGATCAATGAGAAGCTCTCGAATCTCCACCTCATCCAACACTTGACTTAAAAAATCCAACAGACAAGACATCAATGTTCTCGTTCAATATTTTTTCGAAAATTTTGCATTTTGTAAAGCAAAATGTTAGCCTGTAAAATGCACAAAAAGTCAATGACAAGATACCCACCTCTGAAATTCGCCCGAATGTCCACTGTGCTCTCCTCCATATCCGCCATGGTAGACTAGAGCTTGCTCTGAAATGCAGAATAATAACGAATGCTCAGAGTTCAACAAAGAGAGTGTGAATACAAGAGTAAAACCCTATATCTGTTTAATCAAACAGCTACCCGCTCCTGGGTTTGACTATCCTAGTTACCATGAAAATCCCTTCCCATAAGATGGGTAGCAATTAGCATTTGTGGCTAATCCGATGGAAGACTCAGCAAGACACAAAATTGGATCTGATTCATCAAAATGATATACCAGCACAGAAGTCAAAGCATCAACATCTCTTGGGGATCGTCGGACGAATTACCGTTAGGGTCGGGCTCGGGCGAACTGAGGAGGGGAGCATGGAGCGAAGGTGGGTAACGATCAGAGAAGGCCGCGGCAGAACGAATCTCCTCGACGCTCACCTCACTTCCGGCCAAAGAAGCAGTGGGGATGATAGAGTTGGTCCTCCCAATGTACTGGTACGAGCTTAGCCTGTCGCTATCCTTGTCCCCGAGCTCGCTCCTTTTCCCTATGGGCAGTGATCATCACAGCTCAATGTAAGAAAACACATTCAAGAGAAAGTGTGCAGTGAATGAAACAACAAAGGGCAGATGCAGATAGAGGGTATGGTCTGTACCAGATGAGAGCAGGGGTTCCTCCATGGTTCGAGGTTGAGGTTGCTGGAGAAGGTGAGGGAGGATAGAGATGGGGATAGCGAAGAGCTCGTTAGAAATTATGGAGGTTTATAGATAAATGATTGGAGATATGCCCAATTTTCTTAGCTGGTAAGGAAGAAAATAAATGAATTGAAATGAAAATGGCGAAGCTGTCCGACTTCATCAGATGGACCCACACGTCGGTCGACGTCGACGACGACTTTCTGTTTTCTCGTCGGATCCGCCGATCAAATCAAAAGATCAAACACAGCCAAGCGCAAAGCAAAAGAAGAATGGGAAGAAGGGAAAG
This sequence comes from Trapa incisa, assembly GCA_030064435.1. Lineage (NCBI taxonomy): Eukaryota > Viridiplantae > Streptophyta > Magnoliopsida > Myrtales > Lythraceae > Trapa > Trapa incisa. The sequence goes on along the minus strand of CM057773.1, from coordinate 17,081,727 downwards.
ATGGCCTGGGCCAAATTGTTGGGCCACAACGCACGCAACAGCCTATCTTGTGTTGCCTATGCCTGCCAACTAGTCTACTCTTAGCGGGAAGATTTATGGTGGTGAACTTTTCGCCTTGCTTAGCATAAGAGAACAGCTCATTGGGTTTTCTGCGTGATTTGCTTAAGCAGAAGATGCTTCAGATTAGGTTGAAGAGAGAGCCCTCCTCGGAAGTCAGTGGCGGCAGAAAGCCTCCATCGGCAGGTGCGGCGACCGTTGCATGCCCCGATCACTTCATCCTCGCTGATCTCCCCGTGGACAAGGCCCGGCGATCTCCGCCTCAATTGTCAAGGCCGTAGGCCATAAGTGTCACAGGCAGCGAGGGGAACGCCCTATCGCCATCTATGGAAGTCTGGTTAGTAGCTCTCAAACGCTTAATTGATTAGTCGTTGTTTCACAGTGAATGTAGCATGGGATATGATCGCAGATTTGGAGAAATCTGGTTGAGTAGAGCGAAACAAGAATCATTCGATTGCATAGTGGAATCGGAATATAATAAGATGTGTTGACTGCTGCCTCATATTTGTAGCTCCAAGTGCACCTGGGAAGATGTGATATAGTTTTCCACTTGCTAGTAGATTCATAGTTTTTAGCTGGATAAACGAATGCCGAAGACTGAATTTCTGGAGTGCCATAGTTTTCTAAATGCTCTTTTACGTCTGGCATCTCTAGTGATTGGATTCTGATCCCTGGAAGGTGAAGAAATCTCAGTGTCTGGATCACTGGATGTTCCATATCCTTGAGTGAGCTCTGTTATTTTTCACCGGATCCCCTTGTGTTCTAGCATTTGCCCGTATATCTTATTGATAGTGAATCTTTTAGAATTAAGTTGATACTTGTGGACTCTGGGCTATTATTATCTTCTCGCTCTTACATATGGCAACTGTGTCACTTCACTGGACTGCAGATGTGATGAACGCATGCAGAAGATCCAGGCAATCAAAATGATAGTGGGTATCTTCATCTGTTCTGTTCGCCACTGTCTCAAGTCTTACATGAAAAAGAGCGAATTTGAAGCCCATATCTATGAGAGCCATTATCATATTCTCTATCCAAATGCTGAAGAGGGTATTGAATCTGAGGAACAAAGCCAAAAGGGGCATTCTGCTACAGACTCTACTGCCGGTGCTCCTCCAAGGCAGGTCTTCTCTCCTGGTCATTATAGCCTGCAGCAAGAACCAGGCCATTTTCATGGTAAACAGCATGGAATAACACCTAATATTCCTTTTCATGAGTATTCACTTTGACAGCCCAATTTCATGATGCATCCATCATCAGATACCATGCCGAATCCGCCAGCACCATTTGGTTTTCCCCCTCACAAATCTGAGGGAAGAGCTCAGGTCTTCTCAAGTGGTTTGTACAATGTGGTTGGACAAATTTCAGTCCCTGGGCCCTGAAGCAGTAGCTGAACTGGGACCATCTTTTGGTTTCCCACCAAGTGGAATGAACCTTGCCAGGGGTTATCCAACTCCATGGAATGCAAAAAAAAAAAGGGTGGGTTGCATTTTAAGATTCTGGGATCTGCTGAAGGATTGGGAGATAGTTATCAAAGCCAGGAGATCTCACATGAGACTATCCTGGGGATCTCCTTAAAATCATTCCATGTTTGGGTACACTGCAAATAATCCTGATTTCCCTGTAGAATGTTGATCATCTTATTTGATGGTGAGTGTTCTTGCAATACTTCAAATTTGGTAACTCCAATCTGTTGGTTTATCATCTCCTTTTTATGGTAGAAACTGGTTTGTTCATCATCAAAATTATTGAGCTGAATCCCAATTGCTATAATCATCAATCGTTAGTTCTTGTGGTTCCCTTTCTGAAATTTGGTGTCAATATGCAGCATGTTATTGTCTTTGCAACTGAACTTTCTCATATCCAGAATTCCACTTTGAACTCTGCTGAAGTGCCTGTCATCTAATTTGGCATGCAACTGCTGCAGGTTGGAGGAACCCGCCAAAACATACCTGTCCACATGTTCTTCATACCTTTCCTACAATGCTGGTATAGTGAGGACAAGAAAGAGAGCTGACACTTCAAGAAATTGAGATGTTATCATTACGATATAGACAAGGAGTTAAACTTTCACCTGAAAATAAGGCAAGACTTACTTATGTATCCCAGTGTGAGGAAATCAGTTAGAGCCATCAATAATAGATATCAACAAAAGTCACCCTGCTACTCTGACAAACAGCATCGAGTCCCTGCCAAGGGCTATATTTTGGAAACCCAAGAGAAGAGCGTTTGGATGAGTTCGAGCAAGAGATGCCAAATAATCTGCTGGAAACCCAAGAGAAGAGCGCTTGGATGAATTCGAGCAAGAGATGCCAAATAATCTGCTGGAAACCCAAGAGAAGAGCGCTTGGATGAATTCGAGCAAGAGATACCAAATAATCTGCCGCATCTTCTGAGAGATAAGTGAAAGTAAGCAACCAGATTGAAGAAAAATAAGCACAGTTAATTTGATTTGAAAATGGAGTTTGAGTTTTAGTTGAACATCATGCAGGGGAAACTGAAGCAAAGCAAAAAGAGATTTGCAATTGGATTATAACATTTTGGAAGAAGTGCATTAGGATATCACTCCCAAGACGCCAGACAAACAAGATTGAAAGCTATTTTTCCGAGGGTGTTACAGAAATCTATGAAGTGAAAAGTCTGATAAACCTTTTAGCATTGATCCGTGAAGTTCCTTTCTGTGGGATTCACAATCATCATCTTCTAGATGGTAAAATGGCATGCCAGGAGTAAGGAAGGAATTGGGTATAATACCTATTGAGAAGAGCTGCAGATTTGGTCCAGTGAAAGATGATTGTGCCAAGTAGCAGCAGGACACTGGAAGCAAGAGGCAGCAGTGTTTAACCGGATCCTTTAAACACCGCCCAAGCAGCAAAGGTCACCAGCAGTATCCCCAGTTTCACATTCTTCCTTCCCCACAGAATGACATCAGTAGGTGTTCTAAGCATAAAATAGACATAAATTCCTCTAGCTTCAAGCCAATTGGTAATGATGGAGAATAACTGTTGAATTTTTACAATTAATACCATTCAAGGGCTAAATTGTAGAAAAAAGGATCTGATCTTTCTCAAAACCCAGAAAGGACCTGGTTCATCAGTTGCAATCGCAGCACAACGGATTGTCTAGCAACGAGGGAGATCAACAGCATTTAATGGAAATCATGGCAGAAAATCAACAAATCCAAAGATCAAACTCACCCAGGCAGCATCCAAGAATCTGATGAACAGTTCTGTGCCTGTTAGCCAGATGATTGGACGAACCTATGGCAATAGAAACCTCAGAGGGTTTCTTGATCAACATAAAAGGAAAGGAACAGCTGGTTGTGAAACTGGTTTAAAGGAGAGAAACGAAGTCAAATACAATGTACTAGACTCATGTCAGAATTTTATTCCCTCTTTTATTCTGAAAGAATTCCATTAGAAAAATCAGAGGATGACTGTTGGAAGTTTCAGCAAGTGGGTGTTCGCATTCCACCTTAAAAGTGTCCCTCCCACCACCACTCATAGCCATCACCTTTCTTCCCCTCACCATCTCTATCACAATTATACAAGAAAGAAAGAGAGGTATCAGTATCAAACTTAGCAATTCATACATGCAGTGAGCCATGGCATTGCCATAGACTAGAAGATGTTGCTCCATTTATCTTCATTTTTTGAGTTCATTTTCCTATACTTACCCGATTTCATCTGTGTAACATAAGGTAAGAACCATAAAAGGCATCGACCCACTGTGTTCTGTGCTCGGAAGCAGAAAAGGTCAAGGCTACCCTTCAAGCACAGCAGCACTGATATAAATTTTCAGAGTTTTCGCACGTGTGTGATCATCTTGATACAACTTACCTCGAGAATCATCTGGTTCTTTTTCTTGATTATCATAAAATTGCTAGAAAAAAGGAAGAAGGCATCAGAACCAAATGACTATACGGTGGGTCAACTACCAAAACAAAGGAGACATCTGCTGTATTTATGCTGAGCATGAACTCTATCCCATGAGATGTGATCCAGCTCCTCAAAAGTAGACTCCATGTGTAGCATTCATAGTTTCCTGCCCAAAAACCAAAAAAACATTCTTTCCTAAATCATTTTGTCTCTTCCTTATGTGGGCTTCCATCTTGACAGCTTACACCAGGGGCAGCAGGCATGCTGGGGCCAGCATCCATCAAGCTGGCAGCTATTGCAGCCTTCAGATCAGCATCTTCAATTTCAGAAACCATTTTGTCTGTATGATCAATCCTCGGAGACCGGTCCCATGTTTCATTGCATGACTTGGATATTCTCTCTGCATCCTCGGGAGAAAACCACTGCCCATAACTGCTGGGAGCTTCAGCAGATGATATTGGACACTCTTTCGGGAAGTTTCCCCGCACTATGAAGATGCTCCATCCGAAGCCTTTCAGAGAGTCGAGGTAGGCTGAGAGATAGAACCTGGAGAGTTGCTGTGGAGCTGCATAGAGGCTATCGAAGTTATACCACTCTCCATTGACTTTGCGAATACAGAACCAGTGGTCCTGCAAGTGGCATATGAATGCATTCTCAGACTCCGGGTCAAACTGAGCTGGCTTGGCTGCTTGGGAGTTTAGGGGGATGACCTGCAGATCCCAAACCTGTAGCGCCTTCTCCAAGACCTGTAAGAGAATATTTTAATGCATTTTCCGGTTAGACAATATGAAGGTATCCCTTCAATTAACAATAGCTTCCTTGAAAATAAACAGACATCTCAGTTTCAGCATGCAAAAAGATTTCATCTAAGCAGCATTTTGAGAAGTTTGATTCACACCATGACCGGCCTGTTTAAAAGATTTATGAATGTTAAACACCATTCACCAATCACTGAATATACATGAATAGAAAGTAACATAAAACCTAATATTAGAAACCATAGTACTACCGATATTTGCCCACAGATTTATAACTACTAACATTGCAGGCTAGAACTAGTACCAGCGTAGTTCTTTTCCTGGTGATGTGATGCATTCAAAAAGTTTAGATAGCTGTATATATACTGACAATATTTATTAATAGTTAGTTCCCATCAAGAACAGGATTTGTCCATAATCAATGTTCATCAGAGACAGCGTGCATTATTAACAGCAACAGTTATAGCTTTAACATCATTGTTCTTGAGGTCACATCTAATATTTTCTCCACTTCCATGGTAAATGATAGAAGAGAGCTAGCAAACGACACTGATAAGCTGGAAAGTAATACAAACTGCATCATTGCACAAGCATAATGGGGAATCTAAACGTGATGAATTTCCACTGTGATCAAGATGTGATGACAACATGACAGGGAGGGAGTCTCTTTGCTTCAAACTTGTTCCACGGATCTCTGGCTATATTAAATTAATAAGAAATATAAGTGGCTCCATCAAAAGATCTCGGCTATCAATCAAATAGTGAGCTAATAACAGTTGAAGATTTCCTCCATCACTCAAGCCTTACTCTTTTGCAGGGATAGACCATCAATTTATATTTTCTTTTGCATAGAAAACACAAAATTGCAAAGACTAGCTTAGAGAAACTCGTGATGAATGAATCTCGTAATTCTCGGCTGGAATTAATTTGCAATTAAGAGAAGAGCCTCACACAAAAATGGAAATTAGAAATTGAATCACAATCAGGCGTATATGAGAAGGGGGGATTAGGTTTGGACCTACTCCAGAGTAGCATCCTCTAAGCATGGAGACAGATAGATTAGTAACCGCAAGGATTGATGCACGGAGGCTTCACGCATCAAATAAAACGGGAATGAGCTATGGATATCGACCTGGATACTGAAATCACCGTCGAGGGAGACATTGTGGGATTCCTGGGAGAAGAAATCCCCATCGGCAGCAGCGGAGACTCCACCCCCGCCCCTTCCGCCACCATCAGTACCTTCCAACATCATCTGACGCTCGCGGTGGTCGAGATCAGAAGCGAGGGCGGCCAAATCGAACTCGGAGAAGAAAGGCCCCTGCAGGACGGTGTTGACGCAGTGGACGGCGCAGAGCTTCGACTCCTGAACCTCGTGGTACAGCATACCTCCATTGCTCGCTACCTCCATCTCCGATTGTTACCCCAATCGCCTCGTCGAACCGGAATCCGAGGCAGCTGAATAAAGAGGTACAAACCCTAGAAGAACCTTTCTGCTCCGATGACTACCCTCGTACTCTGCCGGGAAGACAGTACTGGAGTGGTTTCTTCGTATTGGGATGGAATGTGTGTTCTAAATTCTAATCCTCTCCGACGCTGAACAAAAACAGGAATAATTGTTTTAGAGGACTCGACAAACAGTTTTTTAACAATCAGTCCTCAAAGATAAAAATGTTTTTTTTAAAAAGGATTAAATTTCAACTTTCTTAAAATATGAGGGCCTCATTTCTAAAATAAACAATGTTATAGCCTTGTAGGGTGCTGGTAGGAATTTGGTAGGATGAAGAAGGCTTCAGATGGATTAAGCTTCAAAAGGTCATCACTTGGGCATATGGCCACTATTCATTCTACGCAACATCTACACAATTTTAAGAAGTAAGACAGCATCAGAGTGCTAAATACAATACCAGGTTGGGTATAAGTTGAAAGAAACATAACCATCATCAGCTGAGACAAGTTCTCTTTTATGTAGCCAAGGCTGGATAATCATACTCCTAAGGTAGTGCAGCAGAAACACAGTTCAAGTGTACAACAGCAGAATCCACTTGGGCAGTTGAGAGTATTGCCAGGCAGATTGGAAACAGCAGGCTGTTAAACAAGCATACATACTTACCTTGCTAGTTGTACAAGGCATCTGAATTCATATCTTCTACCATTTAGTCCTAGACTGCTCATTGGAACAATCATCTGTTTATTCAGAATGTTTTATGCATCTCTAGATCTTTACTCATTGCCTTGGTGTCATATATAGACCTATCCAATATCAGTTTTACAACTTTGAAGGGCTCAACAACACCAAATACTCGAATCTTTATCCCAATAAGCATGTTCAGATATACAATGTATATTTAAAGCCAATAGGACCAAGCAAGCGAACCCTCTTACATGGGGTGGTTAATTATCCCTAGGAGGCCTGCAACACGGGCCTCTTCCCGAGCCTCTTGATCTCCCTATCCATGTTGCCGGTGAGCATCAAGGCGAACATCTTGTAATCGCAGAGGAGCGACCAGATCGGGTGCCCGAACGTCAAGGGGGCGTTGCCCTCCACGAAGAAGTGGCTGTACCAGGCCAAGCCGTAACCGGAGACTGGCACAAAGATCAAGAACCACCAGTTGAAGAACATGGAATATGCGAAGAAGAGGGTGCTCAGCAGCGTGCCGGCGAAATGCCACCTCCTCGTGGCCGGCTTCGAGTGCTGCGACATGTAGAAGGACCAGAACTCGTCGAGGCTCCTGAAATTCATCCTCCAATCGGGACAGACGGAATCAATTTGCAGCCCGATGTCGAAATTGGCAGGTGGGCGTTGTTTGGAGATTCCACTTTCGAGTTTTGACTGCTGAGAGAAAAAACAACGATGTTAGCGGTCACCTCTGTAGCTGGTGGATGCGGGCTTGCTGATTGCCATGAAAGGGTTTAGTGGGAAAGGAGGCCTGCGATTGCAACTGACTGTGAATGAAAACAGAGGATGGAATAATCAAAATAAAAACGATAGCTTTGGATGGATTGAGACGATAATGGGCGGAGAGGGAGATGAATATCCTTCCGATCCGGCGTCGGCCAATCAAAATTTTGGCTTTATGCAATAGATTTATTTATTGGACAAGTTCCACAAATTAACAAGAGGCTGACATGAATTTCATACTTCAATATCAAGAACCTGTGTGAGGCAATATCCGAGGCCCAACTTACCAATCATAGGACTACTCATTCAAGCCTAAATAACAGTAACACCCTACTGATTCAACATCCACCATTGGGCTCTCCTCCATATAGCTTCACCTTTGCAGTTAGTTCTCAACCTTGAGTATACATAATGAATCCTCGCCTGTAATCTGAAGGCTGAAACTTCGTCCATGATTTGAATTAGTTTGGAAGAAACTCAAATCAACTTGTCTGGTCCATGCATTTGGGTCACAAATCATATCAAAGGCCCGCTGGAAAAATGCCCCAATTGGGTCATATGTTCCATCCTATTTAAAGAGGTCAATTTCCTCACTTGACAGCAGTCAATTAGATTTTATACGGTGGAGGAATTGGTTTTTGATTGGGATCAGCTGCATCACTTGCAGAACTTCAGGCCTTATTCTATTTATTGTATCATAGCAAGTTAAAATTGAACAGCTAATCGGATAAGGGTCCTAGTCCTGCCACTGGCACAACCCATGGACCAGTAGTCCGAGCTTTAAATGCTCTCGAGGAACCGTGCATGAACAGACCAGCAACTTGAACAGTTTGGCTGTGGCTGTGGCTTTCTTGCATTTAAGGAATGGTGATTAACTTTAACAGCTTCAGTCACCTCCTCCAACACCTATACAACTGCGGACATGGATGACCTCTTCTCCAAGTCACCTTGCAGACACCAGGGGGCGACCATCAACATGTCAACTGCCTTGCCTCAGGTCCGTGCAACTGCATGTCCTCACTGTTCTTATCGACTATCTCAAGAAGTTGATCTTCCCTTGCCTTTCTCTTGAAAAGATTAAGCAAATGCATGTCCTCCTCCAGTCTGCTTTCTCAGTGATGGAGGCACCTAACCACTCCGGGGCTAAATAGCCAGGGGTTATCCTCATGGTTGTGACTATTTGGTTCTAATATCTCTCTATCAACTTAGAGAGTCCCGAAACCTTGGCATTGAAGTTCTCGGGTCCATCCGGATCGAATAGTGACTCGAGTCTCTGATCTCATTGACATGCCTAATCCTATTTGAGGCCCATAAGTTAAGAGCAAGGAATGATCTTTACCATTGACAAGAAGAAGGAAAGGCGTCTCATGTGCATTTTCCACTCATTTAATTCATTATTATCAGACATTCCAAGAAATTCTATATGTCTGGGGCCTAAAGAATGGATGAAGAGGCAATGCCTTTGCCCTTTTCAAACTCCAACTCAACTTAAGCTTTGAAATCCCAACAACTTCTGAACAAGAATGATGATTTTCCTGCAGTCAAATTCCCCAAGAATCCCTCTATTTCCCGGGGGCTAATCTCAAGACATGTCAGTCTAATCATGTGCAATTGCAAATGTGTCACAGCACATGCAAATTTTACTGTATAAATTAGAAGAATGAGTGGGGGAGGCAAGTGCAAGGAAAGAATGGACAAAGATCTTTCAAGGGATTTCCTTTCTCAAATCCCTAAGAAAGTAAGCCATGAAAATGCCTTGTAAGTTGTAAGGTTCCTTGTCTTTCTACAGTAACACTCCAAACCCTATTCATTCTTCTTGGGATTTCCCCTCCACTCTACATGCTCGAGTTTTTCACTCAAACTCAAGCATGAACAAGCATGAATTTGATCAGGTTCAGACGGGATGAAAGAAGCATTTCAAAGACTCTTCCAACATGACACTTGGGTATCTATCTTGTGTATTTTGTGTGTATTCTACACATACTTCCTAGTAATATATGCTCTCAAGGCTTCATGGGGATGGGTTCCACAAGTCTGACATTTGTACATGGTGGGAATGACAATGTTCTTCCCCCTATAACCTCATACGTATCTTTACAGACTTTCTCTGCTTTGTGGTGGGGGTAAAGGGCTCGATTAGATTGTCCTCTTGCATTTGATTCTCCTCTGGCAATGATGGGTTTTGCCTCTTTATTTTCACTTTTCTTGAAAACTGGCACATGCATTTTGCTTTTATGTCCATTCTCCCCTTCCCCCTACACAGACCCAAAAACCCTAGCTCTCTGCTACACTATGAACATTGGCTATAACTAATATATTTTGAATGAATGTAGGTATGGAGTGTCAAAATGAGTGTAAGTTTAGAGATGATGAAAATGGATTAGTGCCGAATATTAATAATGATACGTTGGTAAATTACAAGACAACAATGATTTCAAATAATCATAGTTTAGGCTGAATCTATGGAATTTTTGGTTGCCCATGTGTTTGATGGTCTTTCTCCCTTTCCTACAATCCTATCTAATTTGCATTATCATAGCATGTCACCTAGCTATTATTTCCATTTCCTGGTGCTCCACTTCATTATATCTACATTTTTCTAACAAAGAAGGGAGGTACATGTGAACTTGCACTGCAATTAATTATTTTTTTGCTGCAAATTAACTATTTGTCACTATCTTCTTCATAATGGCAAATCTGATTCAGAGTCTCTTCCTTTCTAATTAACAGCTTTAGTTCATAATCTTTTTGACCATTCATAAAAAGAAGCAAATATGGATAATACTTAGAAAGAGGCTATACAACTTAATGCTATTGTCATATACATAGGATCAACATATTCTAATGGAATGAATAATTTGAGCATTATATTTTCTGACAGGAACTGGAAAAAGGAAAAGGGGAATTTCAGCTCCTGCAGGCTGCTGCTGCTGCTTCTATGATTATGTGGTGGAGAAAGGAGGAGGCCTGGGAAGAGGGACTATGAAGAAGAAGAAGAAAACCTCATTTTCCCTTGTTCATGGAAAACAACAAACAAACACTACTTGCATTTTTCAAATTTCGGGTAAAAACATTGATTTTATTTAAATAAAACATAGCCCAGAAACCCAGAAATGGTCGGCCTGTCAGTGATTCCCCCAAATGCATGGAGATGGAATTGCAGATATGACAATACTGCAAGCAACCATTTAAGAAGCCATGAATGACATAAAATATTAGACTGCTCTAAAATTCTCCATACCCACTTTTAATTAATTTGACAGTTCAATTTTGAGTTAGGTTGAAGATGATGGGCATCACTAGAAGACATGCAGAGGAAAATTAATGTTTTTGTGGGTGCCAACATGCAAAGACAAGAAACTGAATCCACTTTGCTCGTGCTCAATAATTGGTCCCTCGTGTCACATAAAGAGATTGCGGTGCCCCTAAATAATCAACCAGAGGAATTCAATTCAATGGAGAAATAGTAATACTAATAGTAAATGCATATGCGTGATGCATGCTCACTCCATTTTTCTCCAACTATAATGGATATACACTGAAAGTAGATGACATTCTCATGCATGGAAGAATGAAGGAAGGAAGGAGGAAGGTTTCACATTAATGGAGATAAGGCTCGTGCCATTATTGGATCTCAGATGATTCCGACAGGGTAAATGGGGAGGGAGGAGGGAGTGAAAGAGAAGACAAAAAGAAAGGAGGTAAAACAGGAAAAAAAGAATAAGTTGCTTTGTAAAGAAACAAAAAGGGGAAGGACGAAAGCGAAATGTGAGTGAGTGAACAGAGGAGAAAGACGAGATGGTTGGTGTTGGTTGGCGTGATTTGCTTTTGCTTTTTCTTTTTTTTTTTCCACTTTTTTTTTACTTCTCTCTTTCTTTTTTGCCCCTTCCCCCATCGACAGGAATCTTTGAAAATCCAAAGAAGCTATCCCACATCAAAAGACATATCATTTTTAATATTAAAATAAAAAATAAAAAAACAGTATTATTTTTAATATCCACAAAAAATTATTTGGTAAAAAAATTAGGGCCGAAAAATAAAAATATTTATTATTATTATTATTATTATTATTATGCACACTGTCCGTTGGAGCCAAAACAGAGCTATTGTGTTTCCCTTTTTCTGCGTACTTCGTCACTCTTGCCGAGACGAGACGAGCAGGCTGAGCTGAACAGAGAGAGCTCTTTCATGAGTTCCTTTTTCTCCCTTACTGGGTTCTAAGCTCGCATGGCATTTTCTCTCTAATATGAGCAGAATCGTAGGGGTTTTTTAGCAGAGTTTCCGGGTATGAATCCCACCACTGAGCCTCCAATTCCTCAGCTCCAGCCACCGCAGCCGCCCCAGCCCCACCGTCTCTCCACCTCCTGTGACCGCCATCCCGATGAGCACTTCACTGGGTTTTGCCCTTCTTGCCTCTGCGAGCGACTAGTTGTCTTAGAATCTTCATCCAACGAAGCCGCCGCCGCCTCCTCTTCCTCCCGCAAGGCTCCCGCTGCCGCCGCTGTCGCCGCCATCAAGGCTATTTTTAAGCCATCCGCTGCTGCAGCTGCCCTGCCATCTTCCTCCTCTTCGTTCCTCTCCGAGCTCCGCCGCACCAAGTCATTTTCAGCGTCGAAGAACGAGGGTTTGTTTTCGGGCATTTTCGAACCTCAGAGGAAATCCTGCGACGTCAGGGCCCGAAGCACTCTCTGGAACCTCATTACGCTCGACGACGGCGAGACCAAATCTGCAGAGGTTGAGTCGCGAAATATTGCCTCCTCAACCATCCAGTCCCGCCCTGGGTTCAAGTCTAACGAAGTGGTTACAAAAATCGAGGCGGTGAAGCCGGACATTAGAGACGAATCTGAAGAAGAGAAGGACGAAATCCGGGCTTTTGAAGAAGCAAGAAGGTCCAACGTAGTCTCAGAGATCGTTGAAGAAGAAGGAGGAGAGGAGCCCCCGGAGCTCGTTGCAGAAGATCTGAGGACAATGAAGGACTACATAGATCTTGACTCGAACCATAAGAAACCACCGTCCGGCAGGGATTTCAAGGACATTGCTGGTAGCTTCTGGTCTGCCGCCTCCGTGTTCAGCAAGAAGCTGCAGAAATGGCGGAAGAAGCAGAAGCTTAAGAAACAGCGGGCGACCGGCAGTGGTGGGGGCTACTCCGCGACTCTTCCTGTCGAAAAGCCCATCGGCCGCCAGTTCCGGGAGACCCAATCTGAGATAGCTGACTATGGGTTTGGCCGGAGATCTTGTGATACTGATCCAAGGTTCTCCCTTGATGCCGGTCGGATCTCATTTGACGATCCCAGGTATTCATTTGACGAGCCAAGAGCATCATGGGACGGATACCTGGTCGGCCGTACATTCCCACAGGTCAGAATGGGCCCCACAATGGTCTCAGTGGTGGAGGACTCTCCTCCCACCGTCCACCATGTCCCAAGGACTGATACTCAGATTCCAGTTGAAGAGCCTTCCATGATTAGCTCGCTTGATATGGGGGATGATGGGGTCCCAGGTGGGTCTGCCCAGACCAGAGACTACTACCTTGATTCATCCACAAGGCGTAGAAAGAGCCTTGACCGCTCGAGCTCTATCAGGAAGACGGCAGCAGCAGTTGTCGCAGAGATCGACGAGCTGAAATCTGTCAAAAATGCCAAGGTTTCCCCTGTCACAATGGAGTATTTCCAGGGAAGCAAGTCAATAGTCGGAGAGAGGGAATTAAGGGACTCGAATCCGAATTCTTTGGGGGATGACTGCTCCGATATGTTCGAGATTGGATTCACAGATGGTGCCTCAGTGATTGTGAATGACGATCGCAAGGGCCCCAAGAAGTCGAGCAGATGGAAGGCTTGGAGCATTTGGGGGTTTATTCATCGGAAGGGAGGGAACAAGGATGAGAACTATGATAGGTATAGCAGCAGAGCAAATGGGGTCGAGAGGTCATTCTCGGAGTCCTGGCAAGACCGCAACGGGGACCCGAGATTGGCTTTCAATCGGAAGGTCTTGCGGAGCAACAGCAGTGTAAGCTCAAGGAATTCCTACAGCCTTGGGGGGTCCTTTGGGCGGAAGAACGTGATTGAGATGAACCGGCATGGAAAGAAGAGGAAGAATGAGGTTTTCCTGGAGAGGAACGGGAGCGCAAGGTATTCACCCAAGAATGTCGACAACAACGGGCTATTGAGGTTCTACCTCACCCCCATGAGGGGAAGCCGGAGAGGTGGGGGTGGCGGCGGCGGCATAGGGATAGGGCCTGGGAAGGAACGGGCAGGTCCTACTCAGTACATGGCTCATAGCATGTTGAGGCTATAGTGAAGAATCAAAGGAAGAAAGTTGTGGTCAGTGGTCAGTGGTCACCCTCGGTTCAGCTTGATGCTGGTATAATTTGGCTTGAATCTGTTGTGTAAAACCTACCTACATTGTATGTTATTGCCGGGATCCCTTTAATGGCTTGTTGGCTGGTTAGTTTTTGGATAAGAAGCGGAGACCATATCCTTTGATTTGCACTGCTAGTTCATCAATTGCCATCTTGTAGTTTAATAACAGTTTTTCATTTGGGCTCTTGCTCAATATTATTGATTGATTGTTCATGAACAATGGATCCAAGTGGGATATTTGGCCTTCATCTAGTTACCAGAAAAGGGCTTAGCATGGAGAAAGATGTCCGTGGCACAGAATGTTGCCTTCCTTTTGTCCCATAAAAGACAGAATTTTTGTTTGTCATCTTATGTTGTTTTTGATTTATTGATCCAGTGCTTGAACTCATTAGTGAGAATTCTGTCTCTCTGGGGCCAGGGTGGGGAAGAAAGTGACAATGCACATTCTGTCTTTTGTTTTTATTCCTATTGGAAGCAAACAGAGAGAACAAACACAACTGTTGGCAGCCAAGCATGACCTGTTTGCCTTCAGATCCATACACCAACATCATCATTTGAATTGCATGCTGCTCTTATCAAGCCCTCGGGCAGTGATCCTGTACGAATACAGTCCAATAACTTGTTTCTTTCAAAGGAAAACCTACTAACCAAGATGATCATGGAACAAGTACTGATAAAAGAGTCAAGATAAATCTGTCAAGGCCTTGATTGATACAATCTCTAATAAATATTCATGTTCAGCTGGGTAAAAGCTTAAACAACCAATGAGGGATTTTAGAGTGCGAGATATATGAAGTAAATGATATATCATTCGGTTTAGATACCTTATTGCGCTTGGTCTCCATGAATCATCAGTAAGTCTTTTTGTCTCCTGAAAGGTCCATTGCGGGAAACTATCACCGGTCGGATCCACCCGGACGCCGACCTTCTTCTGGTTCATCTTCTAGGATACAGCTGAAACCCTATCAAAGTGAAAGTCTCTCTTCTAATGCACAAAATGCTTGAGAAAGCAGTGGCTCAGATTTACGACAGACATGTTGACGACACGTCTTAACTTTTGTCACCCTCCAAGACTAAAGTTGTCGGTATGAGTGGAATTCGAAACAGCAAAATAGTGGCTGAACGTGTATTATTCATCATGAGAAAAAGACAAAAGAAGAGAAGACATCAGCTTCTGATTCGGATGCCATCACAAGTAGAATCCTTCTTGCAAAACTTAGGTCTAATTCAAAGGAGAATGAAGATACGAGTTCTTCTTCATAGAAGAAAGTGAAGTCTGCCACACGAGGAAGACCTAGAAAGAAGGCGGTCCAAATTGAGGAAGCCGCGACTTAATGCATCATTAAGTTCCTCATGGACAACGGAAGGGGGCTCTGCACAGTTAGGCATGCCGAGCGGGAGCCGTGGCTGGGGTCGGGCGATGCTCGGGCGGAGGGGGCTCCACAGGATCCGCAGGTAGTCGGGCTGGTGCGCTGGGGTACAGCTGGTGCTCGGGCATGTGGACGGGCTGGCTCGTGTAGTGCAGCTAGTGCTCATACTGCTCGAGACTCGAGCCTCGGGTCCATCCAGCGGTATTTGAGACTCTGATCTCGAATCCATTGTTGGACCCGAACACCCATCCTCTACAGGGTCCGGATACAACGTACGAATCCGAACCCGAGAATGAACCCGACTGCATCCAACCATTCTCTCTCAAATCCGCTTGGGTCGAATGCGGGCGCCGGATCGGTTAAGAAGCCTATAATGGACATTTCTCTCTTAAACAATAATAAATTTATTTAACAATTGTTATTTAATTTATGTGATAATTTAATATTTTCATTATTAAAGTATATTTTATTTTATTAAATTAATGTATATATTAATTTATATATAAATATTTTATTTAACGTAAAATATATTTTTTAGAAAAAAAACATAAATTATATATAATTTATAAAATGATCATATTATATATATATTTAAAATATATAAATTATATATAATTTTTACTTAATAAAATTATAATTAAAAAACATATCATATATAATTTTATTTTTATCATAATTCATAAATAAATATTTTATTTAACTTAAATTACGTATATATTTTTAAAATATAAATTATGTATATTAAATTTAATAATAGTTATTTGATCAAATATTTAATACTAAAATTTAACGTAGTATTATTTATCTCAAAATTATAGCTTAAAGAAAGGTTCATACTATTTATGATATGGTGCAAGGAAAAGAGCTCTCCCTCCTCCTGGTGCCCGTGCCCCCACCCTCTAGATCTCCTTACTAGCTTTATTAATTATACATAATTTAATTATTAGGCCATGGTGATGCAACTATGACTGGGCTTTCTCTCTACATATGTCCTCTATCTCCCCATGCGGCGGAGTTTCATGGATGATCCACGTGCATGCCACCCATGGCGCGGCGATGGAAGATGCATACTATTCTAATGGGGCTTCAAGTTTCTTCTTCTAGTGAAGATTACCTCTAATTAACCTAAAAAGGCCGGGGCTTTCTATGGGGTAGGGCGGTGGTGGGATATCTTGAATCTCCGACCCAGAGTTCTGCCAATTCTCACGTGTGGGGGCCAACCACTGGCGTCCACTTAGACGAGAGTCCCATATGCTCCATCAGTCTCCTTTTGCAACTTTCCACTTTCCGTTCTCCAGTCCTCCTCCTCGTTCTGCAACTGCAATTGCATGTGAGTGCTACTCCACCACAATACATCCAAATCTTCTTTCATGAATCTCTTCCTCTCTTTCGGGCTATTCTATTCGGGCCGTATCAGAATAGCTGAAATCTACGGATTACCTCAATGGCCATTGCTGTTGGGCCGATCCAATCACAGTTATACTGCCACAATCCACCTCGATCTACTTTAAAGATTTGAGTCATAATTTCAATTTAGGGAGTCAGAGTATTGTTCCCAACTTTCTACTGTGCCTGTGCTACTGTGTGTGTTCACTTCACTGTATCTTGTGTACCCTCTTCGCTTTCATTTTCTCCCTTTTTTGGGCAAGTTATCTCTACCAGCTTCTCCACCCTTCAAGTCCATTCGTACAATACTAGTTCAAGAGAATCCGAGACTCCCTCCGTACTGCTCCCTGCATTCGAACTAATAGGCATGGTCCCATCTCCGAGCTGAGCAAGGTTGTTTTTTGGGAGGGGGATGGGGGTGTGAGAGCAGCAGCAGCAGCAACGGAAACTGGAGGGCCGGCATTCTCCTCGGTAAATGGGGAATTGTTGCAGATCTCCTGCTGCAGTTGCCCGAGAGGACGTCAAATCGAGCTTCGCCGGCCACGACCACGGAAAGCGTGACTCTAACGCCGGTAAGAAAGCTCCGGTCACCGTCCTCAGCGGCGTCCCAAAGGAGAACATCGAGGATCGTTACCTGATAGACCGGGAGCTTGGGCGAGGCGAGTTCGGAGTAACCTACCTCTGCATTGAACGTGACACGAGGGCTCTGCTCGCCTGCAAGAGTATCTCGAAGCGGAAGCTCAGGACTGCGGTCGACATAGAGGATGTGAGGCGTGAGGTGGCGATTATGAAGCACCTGCCTCTCGATTCGAGCATTGTTAGCTTGAAGGAGGCGTGCGAGGACGATAATGCAGTTCATTTGGTGATGGAGCTGTGCGAAGGAGGAGAGCTGTTCGATCGGATCGTTGCCAGAGGACATTACACGGAGAGAGCTGCTGCTTCCGTAACCCGTACAATTGTGGAGGTGGTGCAGCTCTGTCATAAGCATGGTGTCATTCATAGAGATTTGAAGCCCGAGAATTTCCTGTTCGCGAATAAGAAGGAGAATTCCCCCCTTAAAGCCATTGATTTTGGATTGTCCATATTCTTCAAACCAGGTGAGACTCTTTAATTCCCAGTCAATTTGCACGCTATAAGAAGTGCGGTGGTCAATTTACAGTGCTAAAGTGGAATTGACTGCACAACCTTTCACACTTTTAGAAATAATACCTGTCAATTCAGTGAGATACCATGGTTGATATGCCCATGGCATACTGTCTAATCTGCTGTAATTTATAGGTTTCGTGTTTGCCTAAGTTCAGCCATGTCTCCTTATTGTTTGGTCTTTCTTATGCATAAAATGTGCTCACTTTGTTTAGAACAGGGAAAATTCTTCATAAGCTAGGCCAGAATTTTTTAGATGAACATTCACGGCACTACTCCATTGTAGGTCCCATGAGCATTGTGGTGTTGCCTATGGTAATATCATGGCTATGATTAAAAGTGTATTGGGCAATATGTACTTTCAACACAAAACATAATGAAAGAACTATGGGGTAACCATTTTTTTTCTAACACTTTGTGTTCTCCGCCAATCTTGAAGTATTTGATCTCTCTGTATTTCATAAATGCACACTTTTTAATGCTTTTCTTACTGTATTTGAACTGAAAGACTGGATTGTGCTTCTGAGCGGGGATAATAACCAGTTTAGGGTTAGGGAATATTGAACTCTTACTAGGAGCTGCACCAATTAGATCGTATTGGGCTTAGAAGAATGCTATATACCAATTATTACTTACTTTATTTGAATTAAATCATTGGTTTTAGTTTTTTTATGGCTCTGAATATCAACAGAGTAAACTGTCCTATTATAACAATATTCAGGATGGCAAGACTGCAACATAAGTTATTTTCTACCTTGCCGTGAATACTAAATTGTATCTGAAGTGTGTACTGTTGGTATCTGGTGGAAACTTTGATTCATGTTGTCATTAAATTTGGTACGGGTAACAGATGCCGGGGTTATTTAAATGAAAATAACTTGATGGTAATATTTTTGATAGTGATCTATACTTGAGTGTATTTTCTATTCATCAGATATGTTATGATTTCGAGAACATAAGCCACATAGACTACTACTAGGTTGGATAGTGTGCAATGAGTCTGTGTATGATCTTTTAATTCCATGAAATATTCAAGGTTCATTGAACCAGTGAAATTTCTCAAATATTCCATATCCAGGGGAGAAATTCTCAGAAATTGTTGGAAGCCCTTATTACATGGCCCCAGAGGTGCTCAAGCGGAACTACGGGCCAGAGATTGATATATGGAGTGCTGGTGTTATACTCTATATCTTATTATGTGGAGTACCCCCATTTTGGGCTGGTAATGTTCTTTTTTGTATATTCTCTCTTAAGTAATATTCTTAGGCCATCCAAATTTACAGCTCCTGATAGTGCATCCAAAGATCGAGTCTTCCAGGCCTCAACTTTTACAGTTTATTAATGTTGTGCATTCTGAGCAGAATCTGAGCAAGGGGTCGCACAAGCAATCATTAGTGGAATCATAGATTTCAAGCGCGATCCTTGGCCACATGTATCAGAGGGTGCCAAAAGTTTGGTTAGGCAGATGTTGGAGCCAGATCCAAAGCTTCGACTAACTGCAAAGCAAGTGCTTGGTATATTACTACTACGTTCTAAATGTTGTTGGTATATTAATATGTTCCAAATAATAGGACTTTCTCTCCCTGGAATAATAGCTGCCTCTTAAGAGTAATCTCAGAAGAAAGCGTGTGTGATAATATGCCAATTGAGAACTTAGGACTTGGAAAATCAACATTTTTCGATGATACTTATCTGTTTAGTTTTGAAACTCCCATACTGCAAGTTCCTAACAGTATGCTGACATCACTTAGAAAAGTGGCCCTATCATGTAGTTCTACGTATAAACTAGCAAAGGAATGGAATTTTCAGAGATATGATTATCTATGCACTAATGTTTCTCTAAAATTTATAAATAATTGAAGCTTGTTGTGATATCAATCTAGATTACTATCATTTTGTTGTGCTCTATAATGTTTGATTACCTTGGGTATGAATTCTTATTTTTCAACTCTCCCCCTTTAGAGCATCCTTGGCTCCAAAATGCAAAGAAGGCTCCAAATGTTCCTCTTGGAGATGTTGTAAAATCACGACTTAAGCAGTTTTCGATGATGAACAGGTTCAAGAGAAAGGCTCTGAGGGTAGGTTGAATTATCGTTAACTCAACCATTAGCATTTCCTCTGGTTTCTTTTATGATAAGCACGGTGCCGCACAACAGGTAATTGCTGATTTCTTGTCCATGGAAGAAGTTGAAGGTATGAAAGAATTGTTCAAGAAGATGGATTCAGATAGCGATGGCATCGTGTCCATTGAAGAACTGAAAGCTGGCCTGAAGAATTTTGGATCTCATCTTGCTGAGACTGAGGTTCAGATGCTTATTGAAGCGGTAGGTATACCCATTCTACTTTATCAGTCATGATAAATGCTTCTATCACTGGGAAAATGTTATCCTGGTGGTCATTTATTTGGTATGTTCCTTTGAAACTGACAGGAGGAAAAGGGAAATCTCTATCCAATGTTTTCACATAATGGCAATTTCGAGCTCTGTTCTCGCCAGAATCCTATTAAAAGGGAGAGTGTTGGAGAACAATGATACTTCTGATCTTTTTTACTTGAACCTTCTCCAGTTTTTTGTTTCATTCCAAAAAAGTGTGTTTATTTTTTTTCCTTCACTGTTTGTGCAGAATTTACTGATTGAAAAAAATGAAGTGCATGAATATTTTTTTTTCAAAAAATTGCATCTCATTCTGCTTATGGTCCTAGCATAGAACCTAGTAATGCAGTTTCAGTGAATTGGGCTAATTGCCTGCGTTATGCAAACAGGTAGAAACAAATGGTAAAGGATCATTGGACTATGGAGAATTCCTTGCAATTTCCCTCCACCTTCAGAAGATGGCGAATGATGAGCATCTTCGTAAGGCATTCTCCTTCTTTGACAAGGATGGTAATGGTTATATTGAGCCTGATGAGCTGAGAGAATCTTTGATGGAAGATGGAACAGAAGATTGTACTGATGTAGCCAATGACATCTTCCAGGAAGTGGATACTGATAAGGTTAGCGCCATCATCCTGAAATCAAAACTGTATCTTCATTCTAAATTTCTGATATTGTTGCATGGAACTTCCAGGATGGGAGAATTAGCTATGATGAATTTGTAGCCATGATGAAGACTGGAACTGACTGGAGAAAGGCTTCCCGTCATTATTCAAGGGGGAGATTTAACAGCCTGAGCATTAAGCTGATGAAGGATGGCTCTCTTAATTTGGGAAGTGTATAGCACGATTGAGAACTTGGTTTCAAATGTAAACAATATGAGAACCGGCATCAAACTCGGACATCTGATTGCTTGGACACCAAGGCCTTGCCTGGTCTGTTTAACAGCTGTCAAGGGTCGGCTTACCAAAGTTGTCTAGGAGGGACCATTCCATTGCAGCATGAAACTTTGACCGTGCCAGAAGCAAGTCTAGTTTTTGTCAAGAGGACCATCAACTAAGCTAGTAGCCCAGAGTTTCACCCTCCCAAGTATGCCCCCCGTCTCCAGAGCTATCGTCAAGCTGTAAGGCATGGGTATGTTGTTTGTTTCTCCACCTTGGAAGGTTTGAAAACTCATAACGGTATTGATATACAGTGCATGCTTCATTTGCGTCTGAAACACTGCCTTATTTATCATTCCTTTTTCCTTTTTTTTTTGTTACCACATGCCTTCACAGTTTAACTTGCCATGTTAATCTGTCATCTGTGCTTAGCCAATCAAAAGAATTGCCTCACTTGCCAACACTAAGCATACATTGCAAAACTTATTCAATGTTATATGCAAAATTTATGGAATGTTGCAGAAGTTTATCTTGTTTAGAATGTACAAAAAACAAACTTTAAAAAAATAGCAAAGTTTGTGCTGAGATTATTTAGAAATTAGAAATTGTGGATATTCAAGACAGAAATATTCATGATAGATTTAGAAAATTGATGCAAATTGGCACTTAATGTATGTTATTAACCCTAATATTTTCTGACTACCCAATCAACCAAGCCTTAATTTAGCATTAATCAGATCTCTATGAATTTGCATTGTACCTGAATTATATTTTACTATTTTAGTAAGACCTTAGGGCAACAAAGATCTCTCCAAGAGCCTATAATGAAAATGAACAGGAGTGAAAAAGACTGCTCTCAAAAGCTTCAAGCCTTCAACTGAATGACAGTGCAACAACAATCATTCGTAGAAGCATCAAAATGAACATTCCAAGCCCACCATTGCAATACACTCCCGCAAATTCCTTTCACTGAATTATAGCAAGAGACAATGAGAAATGCAAAAAAGCTAAAGAAAAAGTTTTTACACTAGTACTGATACGAGGAGGAAGTGAGGGTGATGGGTAACTGAAGCATGGGGGTCCTCTTATGAAGATGTAAACAATCTCTTGATCACAGTCTTCTGCTCTGAAGTAAGCCTTGTGGGAAACTTGATGTTGAACTTGATCCTCAAGTTCCCTTTGGTGGAGGGATCTTTGGGGATGGGCATTCCCTCGCCCTTGACAACTTCCTCGTAGGTGGGGGAGACGATGGAGTTGATCGGAACAGTCAGATCTCGCCCATCAATTGTCGTCAGCTGCACGGTGCACCCCGTCAGGGCTTCCACAAGAGAGATCTTCTGAGTGGTGACGAGATCGTTGCCATCCCTCTTGAAGGTGCCATGAGGCTTCTCATCAATGATGAACACAAGATCTGAAGGAATGATGCCCCGGTGCTCATTTCCCTTCTCAGGGAATGTGATCTTGGTTCCTTTCTTCCAGCCTGGTCTGATCTCGATTGTCAGAAGTTCCTCAACTGAGCTGGGCCTCCTAAGCATTCCAATGGAATATAGAAAATCGGATCAGAAATACACAAACATAATTCCGGCCTCAGAAATATTCATGCATCTTTTCAGAAAAAAAAAAAAAACTTCTAGCAGAAATTCATCAAGATATTTCAGGAACCAAACAACACGATTCACTTTGAAGCACCGAGACTTTAAGAAGAACAGTCAGTCCCCGGATGATATTTACCAGAATCAATCATATGACAAACAATTATAGGCCAATTCAGCTGATCAAAAGTAAAACTCCTGCATGTCTCAGTCAATACTATTGACTTCTCTCGGTTAACAGTAGCTTCTAAGTGCATTATCTTTCAATTTGACACAGGTTTTAAGTGCTGAACATTCATACAGAGTCTCAATTGATTACTAGTAAGTGAATACATCCATTTGGATACAATTAAGATTCAGACTGAGTTATTATGAAAACCCCATAACCATCATATCATAGGTTATTTTAACAAGTAGAGAGTTACTGAATGACAGTTATTATGATCAATTGAGTTATAAGATTGCAACAATGAATGTATGATGCAAGGAAAGACAGATCTTCAACCAAACGCTAAAATGATGAAAGATGCACCTAGATCTGCAAAGAAAATAATGAGAGTCATGGTAGAACTGAACAAGAAAATCTAAGTAGAACATGCTAAACTCAGTTGCCATACAGGTCTTGATATTTATCCAAAGATCCAGATAATAAGGGTGTTAAACACAAAGCCAAAATTTGTATGAAGCTAATAAGAGGATAACATTAGATTTTGGTGACATAACCCATTTCAGATTCTTGCTGGGGAGGCATACTATTTCACACCATCAAATATCCCCAGTGCATGGAAATCCTTTCAACATAAGACACTAATGGACATTGAAAATTTTACCAAGGTGGACCAAATGCAGAGAAGGGCTCAGCTTACCCATAAGAATCAATAACATCCCTTGAAATCCTCATTTTTTTGGTAGTCCCTTTGTACAAAACCTCCAAACTGCAGGGCAGAGTTCGCTCGATGGGTGGGGCCTTTCGAGGAACTGATGCAGACCCATCTCCTGCGCTTCCGCTTCCACCACGTAATGACGCAAAGATATCCTCACCGAACATACCTCTCGGGAATCCTGAAGGACCCGCCCTGGACCCGTCCCCAAACGGACTCGAGAAACCGAAGAACTCCGAGAAGATGTCATCGGCGTTCCTTGGATGGAACCGGAACTCAGACCCTCCCCCGGCGAAATCATCTGGTCCCGGCGGGGGCGCCTGACACTTCAGGCCCACCTCTCCGTATTGGTCGTAAATCGCCCTCTTCTGGGGATCGCTTAGAACCTGAAAAAAAATATCAATATTGAACGGAAAAATCCTCAAACATTTCTTATCGAAAAGTACTAATTTCATTCAGTTGACCAGGGTTTACATCGTAGGCTTCAGAGATTTCCTTGAATTTAGCCTCCGCGTCCTTCTTGTTGTTGGGGTTCTTGTCGGGGTGCCACTTCATGGCGAGCTTACGGTAGGCCTTCTTCAAGTCGTCCTCCTTGGCGCTGCGATCCACCTGAAGGATCTTGTAGTAGTCTACTTCCATGGCTCAAAGTCTCCCCTCTCCTCTCGCTAATCCCCCCTCACTCAAACTCCAAGTACAGTAATGAAAGAGGCTACCGGAATCTACAGCAATATCGATGAATGAGATCGAGAGTAGCTGTCGTCTTCTTCGATCTCAACCTCCAGAAATTTTATACAAGGCCCATCTTTACAATAGGAAGCTGCAATCCAAATCATAAATGGGTTGAGCCCAAAATCGAGGATTTAGCTTTCAGTCTGATTTACCAACTTAAATTGATCATGAAAATGCTAACAAGCATTCTTCTGAAAATTCTAGGAATTGTAATCCGAAAAAAGAAATATTTATTTATATCCGCTTCAATTTATCAAAAATATTGATATCTGCTTTGGTAGTTCATCTAATAATTTAGTTATTTAATATCAAAAGTAAACATATTAATAAAAAAATAAAGGTAACAAATACTCTGTCCCGTCATCTTCAATTTCTTCATTATCATATGCTTCTTCTTCTTCCTCCGTTTTCCTGTCCTGTCTTTTGGTAGGAACCTAATATTCTATCCTTCTTTAAACTTCTGTCTCGACAAGAAACAAGAGACCCTTGCAAGATACGAACAAAGTCCCTTTCTTGGTGGTGGAGAAGGGCTCGAAACCAATTAAATTCCATTTTTAATCCTCGTCCAAACAACGGAGACCCTGACCCTCCGCCCCCCTTCTATCTTTGCTAGTTCCTCCTCAAGCTTGCTTGCCATTCCCTCTCCTCCAAACTCTGCTACTATTTGGGTTTTGCTGCCCCCGCCTACCCATGGCGCCACAGCATCTCGAGCGCGCGGATGTGTACGTGCCCCGGCCTCTGCAGGCCTGGAGAGCTCTCATGAACTGGCTCGCCTTGTTCTTCCAGATTTTCCGTCAGATCCTACGGGGTACGCCGTCCCTGGCACAGGTCCTGTCTTACATCGGCCTCAGGCATTCGATTCACTCTTCTGCGTCTCCCTCACCTTCTCCTCCACCTATAGCCCCGGGTGTTTCCTTCAGGCCCCTGCCCGTCGCCGACACCCCCCTTCAAGGCGCCTTCCCTCCCCAGCACACCAGCTTCTCGGACAGTGACGTCAGCGTCCATGACGAACTCTGCCCCGACAAACTCACGGTAATGAACCCATGACTTTTCGGCCAGTTTTTTGGCTGGCCTTCTCTCTAATATTGAAAATTTGGGCTAGCTTTCCTGGGGAACCTTTGGATCTTCTTGAGTTCATGAGCAATTTTAGAATTGCTTTACCTTCTTCTACTAGCAGTTCTAAAATCTAAAACCCTTCTCATGGAATAGATAAGTTGAATCATCTTGGTGGTAAAGAATTAGATTTGATGCCGTGCACAAAATGGGCAGGTTGTTCTCGACTTGGACGAGACTCTAGTTTGTGCATATGATTCAGCTAGCTTGCCTGAGATTGTGCGAAGGCAAGCAATAGAAGCTGGTCTCAAGTGGTTTGAGCTGGAATGTGTATCTTCTGATAAGGTCTCTCTTTATTCCCATCTGTCTTGTTTGTATTGCAGCATTTGATTTATGTGATGTTGCTATCTTGGAAGAAGGTACCTAAGATCAGTTCACAAACTTGATTGAACTTTGTCCCTTCTCTCTTTTAGTTTATATGATGTTCTATGATCTGAAGGAATGCGATGGAAAATCTAAGATCAACTACGTGACTGTTTTCGAGCGTCCTGGTCTGCAAGACTTTCTTAAAGGGGCTCATAAGTTTGCAAATCTCATCCTATTTACTGCTGGTCTTGAAGGTTCAATTTTCAACCACATTTTCGAATGTTAGCTATCATTTTCCATTATCTTCTCTCGCTTTATCCAATCCTGGTTTATCTCAGATTATGCAAGGCCGCTTGTTGACAGGATAGACCAGGAAAAGCTTATAACCCAGCGGCTTTATCGCCCTTCTACGGTTAGCACGTGAGTATTAACATTTTTCTTGATGAATTTTCTTTATCACTTGATTAGGTATGGCCAATACAGCATTATACCCAATTGTTAATTGTACTGCAAATGGATGTGAAAAGTCTCAAGGGAGTAATCTGCTGAGAGGCTTTGTACATTTCCATAAATTTCCTAGGGAGTGAAACTGAGTGATTGATTTGTGTTATTTTTAGGAGCCAGAGTTGGACTATTGAAGAGGGAAAATTATCTTTGAAAATCTTCTATTTCTTATGGTTGAAAGTTTTACGATTTTACTAATATATTTCCAGGAGGCATTTCGGCTGGTTTTCTAAGCTTTATCCTTTGATCCGACAATGTTCTCGCAGAAATTTCTATGAGTGGATCATTTTGTAGATGTTGCATATGAAGTTTGTGGGTACAATGTTCAGCAAATCAGTTGCTTACAGCTTCTGCCTTGCAATCAAATTACAGGGAATACAGAGAGCACGTGAAGGACCTGTCGGGTCTATCAAAAGATCTTTCCCGTATCGTTCTTGTGGACAACAACCCATTTAGTTTCTTGTTGCAGCCATTGAATGGTATACCGTGCATCCCTTTTTCTGCAGCACAGCCCCAAGATGATCAGGTCAGCAAGTCCATTCCAAAATGGTGTTACCATAATTTCTTTTGATGCTGTATCCCATTTCTCCTTCTAACATGCCTGTGTACTTGCACATATTTTGCATATGATAAAGCTTTTGGAGGTGCTTCTTCCTCTCCTGAAGCACCTTTCTCAGCAAAAAGATGTGAGGCCGATATTGTACGATAAGTTCCACATGCCTGAATGGTTTCAGATGCATGGAATTCCTAGTTCTGGTAGCAATGTGTGAGGAAAAATGATGATAGGTGATACACACATAGACTGATACCTTCTCAGGATATGGCCAGCCCTTCTAATGAGTGTCTGTACGAATGTCAAGATGCATTTGGGTAAAATCTTGGCATTCATTTGAATTGGTAGAAGGTGAAAAAAACTGCTTTAATGACTGAAACCTTCATCAGGAACCATCAAAGGTGATCGCAATTCTTTGCGACTTATGTTGGCACTGAGATTGATTTGTCTGGGAACTTCATCAGGTTGTAGCATGTTTGTTTCAGGCATCAGATTCATTCTTGAAGAAGATTAGCTAGGTTTTATAACATGTAATTATTAATCTCAGTATGATGCCGGTGCTGGAATCTTCTGTAACTTTATACTCAATGAGATAAGAATGCTCAGTCACTTGGATATTGAACGATGTGGCACTTGTTGCAGCTGTTAATCTTCAGCTTCCCCTGTAACATGCCAGCAGCTCTTACCATGTTGAGGGCTTCTTCTGGAAATGGACAACATAACCTTCCTTGGCTGATAATGGGCTTCTTGCCCATGAAAGAAAAATGGATGACTGCATCTCGAGTGGATGGATGATAAAGGATAAAGCATGTTCTACACCTGCAGAACAGAAAAAATGCTTCTATGGATTTTCTGTTAATGGTTGACTATACCTGTAAGATCCTAACCATATATATTAATGGAGAAAGAAAGTAGACCCTTCCTGACATGTGAAGAGGCTAGCAACAGTAATCTATAAGTGGGAAAAAATGGAAATTCCAATATCTAAAATCTTATCTTCATCAGGGCCTCAAGATGCCATCTCTCTCTCTACCCAAAGTCTTTTGGCTGCCAGATTTTAGAATGCACAGTTGAATGGTCTAAAAATGATAGAATATGGCATAGTTGGAGTTTGAATTTCTTACGAGCTTAAATGCGCCATTACCATCTAATGTCAGTTCTGCTGCGTCTGTGGCCAGCAGTCAAGATTCCATTCCAAAGGTTTGTACTTTATCCAATTGCAGAAAAAACGAGGTGGTGGTGGTCTTGTAATTATGTAGACATAGAGGGCCATTTAAATACGGGAGTCAGGTCGCCCCGTTCAAAAATCAAATAGAGAGAGAGAGAGAGAGTTCGTCTCTTTCGAATACAAGGCAAGCCCACCACCAGGGGAGGAGCTTAGCTCCTCTGAAGAGCAAGCTTCCAAACGGAGACTTCGTTTTCGGAAGAACAATCTGTCAGATCAACAGAGGAACGAATTATTAAAGCAATATACGACAAAGCTCCACCATAGATAACTCCAGTCAGGCCTCTTTCCTCACCTTGGATTCGTCGATCTCGCTGGTCCTCCCCAGTCCAGCATTGTCCACCTTCTTATTGGCTTTTCGGTAATGCTGCTGCTCTTATATCGTTATTGCTTCATTTCTCGCTTCCTCTTAGATCCGTGAAGTCGAATGACGACATTTAGGTGGGTTTTGGAGCTAAAAACCAAGTGCTGGAAGATCTAAATATGAAGCTGTTGACCTGGTGTTCTTTCATTTTTGGAGGATTTGGATTTTTAGTTCTTTTTTTTTTTTTACTTCTGTGTATGTTTGTGCTGTGAGTAGTCGCCGAGGGTGACGGAAGGGCGAGACTGAAAATGGTGATGGAGGATGTAGATGAACAGTTGGCTGCGTTCGTCGAGTTGCAGAGAGAGCAGGAGATTGAGAGTGATAGACTTCACCTTCTACAAGGTTCCAATAATTTTTTTGTTTTCTTTTCTATGGAAAATTTGAATCAATCTAAATTGAACTTTGTTGCTTGATATTGTTTATGCGGAGGAGATCAATGCTGTTTGCAATCTGGTCTTCTGTTCGGTGCAGGATTTATTCCTCTGAGCTCGCCAATGTCAAAGACGTTATCTATGGACTACAGGATGGGAGCAGACGAATTCTTGAGCTTGGAAAATGAAACGAGTGATCTCCTCTGGTAATGTCTATGTCTCTTAGGCTAAGCAGAGGATTTGATTATCAGTTCATGGTTCTCAGGGAAAAGGTTTTCATGTAGCTCCTTAAGTTCTCTCTGGTCAGAAATC
The DNA here is from genome assembly GCA_030064435.1 of Trapa incisa. Lineage (NCBI taxonomy): Eukaryota > Viridiplantae > Streptophyta > Magnoliopsida > Myrtales > Lythraceae > Trapa > Trapa incisa. The sequence continues at coordinate 17,052,671 of CM057773.1, read as the reverse complement.
CCAGTTGTTGCAGAATTCTCCGTCAAAAAGATTTTGGCTTAGAAATAATATTGAACTGTGCGTAATTTGGTCGTTATTCATGCGGTTTTCTTTCTTGTGCTCAGGCTTCTTTCACCGCCTGGAACTCCCATTATTGCCTCCTTGAAGAAGGAAGTGCACGAGCACGATCGGTCGACTGCCCAGGTCTTGAACTCAGTTCAGCACACTGTTCTAACATCCTCAGTATGAAGCTACTTGTCTCTTTCTTTTTACCCCTTCATTCAGTTTCACATGGGATTTTTCAGATTAAAACATGGCAGCTTGACTAAGGCAACGTGGCTACTTGTCTCTTTCTTTTATGCCCTCATAATGCAGGCTGAAAACGTTCAACTCAACCCTGTATTCAAGAAACCAACTGAACTTGAGGATTCAAGGTTACCTTGTGAGCCAAAGTCATCTGCTGACAGTAATAAAAAGTCTTCTTCGTTAGGCTCACGTTCTTCCACTAACCGTAGAGCTGCAACCCCAACTAGAAGGTCCACCGTCCCTGCAACAAACAAGCCCTCAAAGTCATCCACGCCTTCAAGAGTTCCAACATGGCCCTCATCTACTAAGATTGTGGGACCCTCTTCTGCTAGATCTTCCATCCCTACTCGGCCCACTCCTCGCTCCTCAACATCAAAAACCTCAGTTCCAAATATTCAGCAATCGGCCAAAACAAATATGAGCAGTGAAGGGTTAACAAGAGGTCAAGCTCGATCTTCTTCTGCTACCAAGTGTCGTGTTATTATGTCAAGGACTGCTGTGCCTACAAATGTCACACCTCCGACTTTGAATCCACCGAGGAAGCTTTCTGCAGAGTCCAGCCCCTCCAGTGACAGTAAGAATCATTTACCTAGAAGGCCCATTTCTGCCTCGAGGGTGAGACCAAGTTCCTCCGCTGTGAAGTCATTTCCTCCTATTAAGAGTCGGAGATCTTCGAATGAAAATGATGAAGTGAACCCTGTATTGATGGGAACCCAGATGGTAGAGAGGATTGTAAACATGAGGAAACTCGCACCACCAAAGCACGATGCCCAAATTGGGGCCCAGGAAAACAATTCTTCAAGACATTCCTCGTCCTTGGAGAGTTCAGGATTCGGAAGGTCTCTGTCAAAGAAATCTTTAGATATGGCCATGAGACATATGGTGAGCAAGGAGCCTTATTAACCTTCCTTTAGAAAATAACTACAAGAAAGTGTTCCCCCAATCTTGATTCTTCATTTGATGTTTTGCTTCTGTACCAGGACATTACAGGAAGCATTCCCAGTGCCCTAAGAAAGGTGAGATCTGGACGCACCAAGAATAAGAATGCAACTGCTTCATACTCCACTCTCATCATAAGTAACAGTGGAAGCTCTGACGTAGTAAGTGTGAACAGCATCTCCACAAGCATGGATGGAAGTGAAAATGAGGACAATGCTATTGGGATGTTAAAAGTCTCTCCTGCAACCGTTCAAGGTAGGCAATCTTCAGGTTGCAAACTCATATTCAACTTTCACCTGCTTGATGGACCTGTTCTAGGTGTGAAAGAAGTGTGATGGGCACCGTAAATCATGTTACGGTACCAGAGCTCATTTTACATACATTGTTGCATAATCAGTAACAGTGAGTTTTAAGTGAAAATGAAGATTTGATGCTGTAAATTCAGAACTATGGGGCGTCGGTGGTTTCACAAAAATCACCGTGTCCTTAATATGAGCCAGTCTTATTGGAATTGAAATGGCCAAATTCACCCCCTTCTAGATTAATTTCCCATGTGTGCACCTAATTGATGATATGTGGATAGATGAAGACCTGAGAAACTAACTGAAACTGTTCTCGACACTGAACACACTTTTCCGGGACTCACAGATCTTCAAGTTGCTTGTCAATTTGAATCATCAGGGGGATCCAACATGTGCGAAAGAAAGGCCAAATAAGTGATTAAGGCAAGAAATGGAACTTGACAGGTATATAACATCCAAAGCTTATGCAATTAGAAAACACGCTTGGTGGACAACATTTGTACACTTTATAACACCTAAAAATTAATTATTGACAGGAAAAGAAAGGGAGGGCCCCAATGGCGATAGACCTACAGAGGGATGGATCCATGGATGGGCGAATTTTGAGAGAATTTTAACCTCTCCAGGGCATTCTCATCATAAGTTGGATAGTGGATGACTGACTGATCAACTGAATCCAAAGCTGACTAAAAAGAGAAATCTGGGTGTGGACGGCAGAAGCTTCTGGTGATTACCTTTTTACACCCACAAGCACAAGATATCATGAAAAGCCAAAAAGCTCCCACTTTCAGAGTTGTGGACCAAGCGCAATGAAATTGACGTGCGGAAATGGACGACTCCGCCACCACTCCAATGCCGATTCGAAGGAAATTGACTGAGTTTGAGGAGTTGGCAAAGATGATGAAAATGGGCACCATTGGTGGGAGTGGACATAGTACTGATTGTGGCCTCCAATCACTCTGCCAGAATTAGGTTTACAGGCAATAACCTCCACGCAGTCTCGACCTGTCAATGGGTCGACTTCATCAGCCGCCCAACATTTTTGCCACAGTGACGAACTCCCTGATGGGACCCATCTATTGCCACGAAAGAGAAAAAAAATAGCCCTTGTGTAATTAGTTTAGCAGATTGCTGATGAAGAGTTTTCCTTGGCCTCAGTTCCCCCACACCCCTTTTCCTAGTTAGGAGATTTCCCATCTTGCCATCTTCCACCAACCAATGGAAATAATACTAATTTAATATACGGGCCTTCTTTTCCATTCTTTAGCTGAGCCTCCCTCCCTTACAACCATTATAATCTCTGCAAATCACTGACTGTTGTCAAGCCAAGTCTTTCTCCGAGGGCCCTATTCCTCTTATTCAGTTTGTTGGAGGGTAAGCTTTTTGCATTAAGCCACGAAATTCCTTCCGGGTATCTCATTTTTGCACGCTAATTTGATCAATGGTTTGTGAATTATGTTTAGGGTGGAAAGTATATGAGGAGGTTGAAGGTGGAGCTATGAGTCTTGGGTGTTGTGGAGGGTTCCTGGGTTGCAGGGGGAGAGAAGATGCTTCTCAATCTCAGAGCAATGGTAATCATGATCTAGTTAATGTGATAGTACAGTTTCCAGATTATGCATTATGGAGTCCGCAAGCTTTTATTTTTATATTCAAATTTCTGGATGATAGAATTAGTAAGTTCTTTTGACCTTCATGGGCTTCTATGCCAATGTTTCATAGCGATTCCTGCTGTGGGGTCTGATGGAATTAATTCCATGTAGAGCATTATTTTCACTACTCAGGCTCCAAAGTCGCCCACAATTGGCTTTTAGGGAAGACGTCAAAATTTATAATGCGTTGAATTCCTAATTTTTGTTTGAAAGCTAAGGAAGAAATGAGCCTTACAGTTTAGCCATATAGTTGTTGCTGCTAAATTAGTGCATAATATATGTTAGGGAATCTCCGAAGGCTCGTTCACCTGATTCATTGTTGAATTCTCATAGAATTTTATCATACTTTGCATATCAGTGATTACACCCCACAATGTAAGAATCTTTAGCTACAACTCCTTGCGGTCAGCAACAGGGAACTTCCATCCATCCAGCAAAATAGGTGGAGGTGGTTTTGGAGTTGTTTACAAGGTAAAAGAGAATTGAAAATTTTCTTCCTAGACTAGCCATGTGAGGATTCTATATGAGAAAACTAAGCTTCTTCCATGTCTCTGTCATTATAGGGTGTGCTTAGAGATGGGACTGCAGTCGCTATAAAGTGCCTGGCCTTGAATTCCAAGCAAGGAACCAATGAGTTCTTGACTGAGATCAATGTGATCTCAAGTATAAATCACCCTAACCTTGTTCAACTCCTTGGTTGCTGTGTGGAGGGGAATAACCGAATCTTGGTGTACGAGTTTCTTGAGAACAACAGCATTGCAAGCGTTTTACTCGGTATATAAACTCGATTATCTTTGTCTGAAAGCTGGGGGTAGGAATAACAACTAGGGGAGTCTGACTATTTATCTGCACATATCTTGATCTTGTTTTCACAGATTCAAAGAGCAAGCAAGTCCCCCTGGATTGGTCAAAAAGGGCTGCCATTTGTGTTGGGACAGCTATAGGCCTTGCATTCCTTCATGAAGAAACTGGACCACGAATTGTTCACAGGGATATCAAGGCCAGCAACATACTGCTTGATAAGAACTTCAACCCTAAAATTGGTGATTTTGGGCTTGCCAAACTATTCCCTGACAACGTGACTCACCTTAGCACTCGAGTAGCTGGAACTGTGTAAGCATGCACATTAACTAACTAGGCTTATTTCATACGTCTCTCTCTTGCACTGTTATCAGCTATGTATTGAATGCAGTTTAGAATTAGCTGCCCTTTTAGCACATTCAATGACTCTTTCAATATTCCATTTTAGATCTTAAAGACTTCATTTGTCTGACTCTTTCAATATCAGCATCCTCAACCACCTCACATTTCTGTGTTCTTGGTCAGATTTGATATTGCAAGCAAGATCTGTGGTGGAAGTTGTTTCTGGGTTTTCTGTCTTGTGGACTTTATAGGATGAACAAGAGAATATGATGCTACTGTGTACATTTTCAATGCTAAAGAATGATTTTCTTGCAGAGGATATCTTGCACCAGAATATGCACTCCTAGGCCAGCTCACAATGAAGGCAGACGTATACAGCTTTGGAACCCTTGTTCTTGAACTAGTTAGTGGAAAAAGCAGCAGCAAAGCCACGTTTGGAGAGGAAATGATGGTTCTGATTGAATGGGTACGTATGCATTTATCCTTCTGAGTTCACTTTCATTAGTTGGTCTTTCTGTCATAGTCATGGACCAATTATATGATGAATGTTATGATTTGCCCTGCAGACATGGAAGTTGAAAGAGGAAGAGAGACTTTTGGAGATTGTGGACTCGGAGCTTTCTGACTACCCAGAAAACGAAGTCCTGCGTTTTATAATGGTCGGCCTTTTCTGCACACAAGCAGCCTCCAGTCAGAGGCCATCGATGGCGCAAGTAGTGGAGATGCTAACGAAGAAGGTTCACCTCAACCAGAAGGCACTTGCTAAGCCCGGAGTGTACCGCACTCACCCACCTAGGAGGCTCGGGTCTGGTGCATTTTCCAAGGCATCATCCTCTCGAACCTTAAAAGGGAACAACTCCATCAACCCAAATGGGACTGCTACTCATTGCAGCTTTGACAGTAGTGGTTTATCAGAAATACTTCCCAGGTGATGGACTCTTGACCAAACTTGTGTGGTAATCTGATCCGCTTTGAACCCGACTCGTTCGGTCGGCTCCCATTGACAAGCCTTGTGATAATAAGGAAATATACTCGTACGAACGTTTACTTATCAGTGGTAAATATGAATTTTGTACGGTTGAAATGGAGAAAGATTGTTGAGGTATTTAATGGCCCATGTTGTGCCGTAGTCCATACCTTATGAGCCCATTATAAAATAACAGGTTGACCAGCCCGTGATTCGAAGGATCATACATCGCCAATTGTCCATCGGCCACCCAGAGCAGTCGTTTGGTCGGGTCTGAAATGGACATCCGCCCCGCAATCCTAAGAAATACTGCATGACTTCGGAGCATCAAGGAAGCTAAAACTGATAATATAATCATATAGCTTAATGCAGGTTCGAACCAGTCCGAAGCACAATTCCCACCCTGTAACAAGGCCCAAGCAAAACGGCGACCAAGTAGTTGCTTTTCTATACAAACCATGCGGGCCAGAGGGACTATAGAGGAGGCATCTATCCCGTGACTGTAGATGCAGCCAATGGACCCGCTGGGGCTGCAGATGTAGCAGCTGTTGCCGATGCCAGGGTTGGGGCGGCACTGGTAGAAGCAACATCGCCAGAAGCTTTCACATCCTTCTTAACCTCCTTTGCCTCCGGGGGCTTGGGCTTCATGTGGAGAGGAGTGTTGTGCTTAAGCTTGACGAGGATCTGACGCATCCTGGAGAGATCAGTAGGCTTCCCCGGTTTGGGCCCCTGTATCACAACTATGGAAGGCTTCTCCTTCTCCTTCTTTCCCCGTTTCTCTATGGTTGGAACCTCATTGGGTATAAGCTCAGCAATTGCTTTCCAGTAGTTCTTCTCAGCATCAGCATGGAATTTCTCTCGGCTGGTAGTATAGAGCTGGATCCATCAAATACATTTATTAGATGCTGCTGACTCTGGATGTAATCCGTTTTGCAGCTGATCAGCTTCATATTTTGCACCATTATTAGATAAGGACTTTGCACGGCAGCTGATAAGCTTCATATTATCCAGTAAAAGTCCTCATACTTTGCACCATTATTTGGACAGGCAAAGTCACAATGGCTTGAAAACTATAAGTTCCTAGAAAAGCTAACAATTTTAATGGATGAATTTACACAACCATTTATCAAACTAATGGAACAATTCAAACAATATCATTGTTCAGTGTTGAAATGTACCGACAACTTTATTGTAGATGCGTACCAAGGACTAACAGGATCATTGTTCAGTGAATTCAATTGACAATATACCTTCTCCTTCTCTCTGTTAGAAGCCTTGTTGTTTTCGACGGCCAAGCTGCGCTTCCTGTAAAACTCGATTTTATAATCCTCTGCTTCTTGGAGTATCTGAAGCAGCATCTCTTTCTCCATCTTCTCTTTCTCCTCCAGCCTGATCACATTAAGCCTGCGCAGATACACGACTTCAACCGATCATACATCAGAAATAACACGCAATCGGACTTAGGGAATTCTAAGTTCTTTCCATCTCATCCGAAAAAAAGACCATCGATCGACCAACCCGTCAGCAACAAGAATCAGCAGAGCAATTCAACCTTTTATCCAGTAGCAAATACAAAAATTCGGCTCACCTCCTCCACTCTCTAAGAGCAAACCCTTCATCCGGCTGCATATTCGTCGGAGGTGGCAGGATTGGACCATGGCCTACACCGAAATCTCCAACGAACTCGCTGCCGTTCTGCTCCGGGGAATATCCACCGGCTCCGACGAATATCGTATCAGGAGCCAGATCATTATGAGCTGTACGGGATCCGAAAACGTCTCCCGATGATCCGTTGGCCGGTGACGAGTCAGCGCCGAAGGAATATGAGTCAAACCGCTGGGAGGAGAGACGCAGGTCATACCCGACGTAGCCGTCGTCGTGGAACGGCTTGATCGGCTCTCCGGGGATCAGGTCGTCGCCGACGAACGCCGCCATGAATCAGGCTCTCCGCTCCCTCTCCCTCCCCTCTCCCACTCTCCCTATAAAGCGAAGGTTCCGGAAGCTGTCTGACGCCTCTCGCGTCCTCGCCAACCCGACGAATCAACTGTGATCAAATCATCTTTCCTCTCCGGGGCTGCGCGTGTGAAAACGTGACACGTGGATTCCGCAATGCCATATCAGACATCGTATTCTTGTTGACTGCACGTGAATGCACTCCGCCACTTCCAAACGTTGGAACGGGATGCAGCTGATTAGAAGTTAGTCCATCCAGGCACTCATTTACTTTTCTGCCCCTGGTTGAGGGAAAGGTGCTTCAGAACTAGCAGCTGAGTGAGTGAGTGCACTTAGAGGGTGCATCTATGGAACAAGCAGAGCAGGGGAATGGAGATTAAGAGTTCGATTTCAGCTCACTGTCTACTCTGCAGAGACGTTCAATAGCCCCTCAGTATCCTATAAATGTTCAGTATTGTTGCACAATTGCATTTTGGTTTGAGATTTCATTTCGTTATCATGATTAAACAAAGCTCTGAGTGATTGTTCATGAAACTCTTTCCCAATCTCATGCAGCGTAGCCTTAGTTGGTTAAGCTGCTAAAAACAAGATCATCCAGAGATCAACCACCGAAGCCATAGAGGGTCCTACCCTGCCGCTTGAGGGCATAAACGATGTCCATCGCGGTCACTGTCTTCCGGTGAGCGTGCTCGGTGTAGGTAACCGCGTCACGGATCACGTTCTCGAGGAATATCTTCAATACACCACGGGTCTCCTCATAGATGAGGCCGCTGATACGCTTAACGCCCCCACGACGTGCCAGCCGGCGAATTGCAGGCTTCGTGATCCCCTGGATGTTGTCGCGAAGGACCTTCCGGTGCCGCTTCGCCCCGCCCTTGCACAGCCCCTTGCCGCCCTTACCGCGCCCAGACATCTTTTGATCTAACTTAGGCTTACCTAGAGGTTCTTGTACTGTTTCCGATGGATTGCTCCGTGCGAATGGTTGGAGCTGGAGGAGGTTCTTATATGTAGTAGACAGCAATGAAGTTATGAAGCCGGCCATTGGATCTTGTATCAGGAGAGAATGTTGATGACGTACAGACACATTGGACATTCAGAGGTTGATGCTCCTTTTATTACCGACTCCATTCACTGACACGTCATTCCCTACTTTTAAGGGATGTTTGGATTATGGGTTAAAATGTCTAAAAAACCCATTTTAATTTTTATATTGATATCTTTTTTTTTTAATAACCATATTGGTGTGTGGTGGTACACCATTATTTTCTTATAATTTGGTGAAAATAATTATATTATATTTCTTATTAAATGTTGATTATGCACTCTAATCTTTTACCTTCCTTAATATATATTGATTCCAATGAAAATAACCAAATTAATAATTGGTTATATAGTTAAATTACACTAATTGTGTCAAAATTTTGGACCTATTAAATTCCTATTTTTTTCAACCATGTAAGCATTAATTAACATAGAATGTAATATCAATGAAAAGACAAGGTAACATAGTGTGTCCAAAATGTCAACCAAATATCAACATTTTGTAAGTTGGTTAAAATTGTATAAAATGTCTATTTTATCAAATATTTAGTATTAAAATGATATTTTTAAATAGTTGACACCAAAATATCATTTGATTCAAATGTTTCAAGAATAATTAATGGAAATAAATATTCTAATTTTAGGATTTTCAACCATTAATTCTATGAAATAAATTTCTGAGTGTGTTATTCTGTCTAAAATAATTATATATACAAATATTTATTCCCATTTAATGGTATTAGAAAATATTTAAGACTGTATCAATTTAAAATTCATAAATTTTAAGTAAAATTATTTAATTTTTTTGACGGAAAAAATCCTTTGAATTTTATATAATTAAAATAATTCTATTTTTTTATTTAATTTGGGATTGAGTTATCAATAACGTAATTAAGTGTAATCTTAAATTCGTAAATAATTATATATTAACCGGATATAATTATTTAAAATTCATTAAATTAGAAAAGAATGAACAATGACTAGATAATTTTCTTATATACCAGTAAATAAAAAAATTAAGTTTTTATATTTATCTTAGAAGTATAATATGATATTATAGAGTATATTCATGTTGGCTTGATCTAAAGAGCACACAATTTGTGAATAGATAGATAATCACTAATAGTTGGTTCTACAACCAAGTAATACAAGTGTTGACAATTACTTTGAGCCACATGGAAATGCTATATTGATTATAATTTTAACAAATGTTTGGCATTTACATATAATCTTGAATACTAAACCAACATCTTTTGTTATTAATCCTAATCCCCCCATATGTTTCCCACATGAAATATAATTTGTATTAAACATTAGGGGGCTTGCTTCAATTACAAATCTGCATAATTAGGAAAGTTTTCACCCGAAAAAGAAAATTAGAGGATAAGGAGTTACTACTTCCATTTTTGTGGCATGATTGATAGTAACATGGTACACATAAAAAATATTAATGTTAAGTATGCTAGTTAAAAATTTGGAAATCCATTGTTTTGTTATATGTGGGACTGGGTTCAGCATGCTCTAATAGTAGTTTATGTTGTCGATACAACTATGAGACTGCTGGCTTAGGGTGATCGCCAATCAAATCCATGTTGCAGGATTCACAAAGGGAGGGTTGCTGCTGAAGGATAAGGAAGGGCCAACCTTGTAAAGTTAATGCCTTACCACTAACTTGACCCATGAGTGAGTGGATCATCTCATCTCTTTCCCTTTCGTCCAGCTTCTTCTCTTTTTCCATGACGATTTGGATTGGCGTCCTGTTGAACTATTGAATTTTCATACTAGCCAATAGCCATGGCATTTTCAATCGGTATCTTACTAGCCATGAATCTCTACTCATCGGTATGTTGGAGGAAGCACTTTGTGCATATTAATGCCTTTCTTTATCCATACCATCCACCTCTGGTCAGGCAATAAATGTGATATATGACATATGACAACTGGTTATACCCTATATACCACACAATATAAGGGGTCCCATAAGATGGAGTGAGATAAATAAAGAAGTTTGATGGGAGTGAAACCATTTCTTCTTCATGCAGATGAACAACCCACCCTGATTTACCATGATACCAGATACCAGCCATGAGAAACCCTTTGTTCTTTTTTTTGGTATAGTATAATATCCAGATACCAGCCATGCGATGGATGCTAGACTTGGCCACACAGACAAGACAACGAACTATGTTGGCATTAATATCGGGAATGGGACCTTCCTACCTAAAACGGGTAGCACCAAAAATGCATCTCCATTAACACTATGACCTGCCCCGAAAGATACCCCATTGAGAATACGATGATCGAAGAACAGGAACCCGTTTAGAGAACACATTGAGAAGATTAGCCACTAGCAGCTATTTGGTGTCTCGAGTGCCAAGTATGAACTATACTCTCCGCATGATCAAATTCTGCCACTCACTCAGACAACAACCCTACATCCTCACATCTACCCTAAAAAAGTTACACTTGAACCAGAAACCCCATGAGATGAGATGGATTTCATATTAATTAAAATTTAGAAATATTGTGACATTATAATAAAATAAAATCCCACCATAAATTTTAAAACACAAAGTAAAATCTTACTATAGAACTGAATGGCCTCTCTTTGGAAGTAATGACATGCACACACTCTCTCAAGCTGTAATAATGGGGTCACGAGTTGTATTGTATAGCCCCTCCCATGATCAGCGGCCTAGATCAAAGCCTTCCAACTTTGGATATCACACACTCATCAATTAATTATATATATATATATAATATTTTTTTTAATATTATAACCCTACTAATCATGACATATTTAGTCTTGTGCAATTGCATAAGAGGGGATGCTGCATGCACTATGATACTGTTAGTGAAATACATCAAATTTTAATTTTTTTTATTGGCCATGTAGGCAAAATATTGCCTTTATATATATCCTCTCCCATATGCATCTCTAACACATACAACACAATACAGAGAGGACGATCGGTACATGTCAAGAATAAAATTTTCACCAACTCCTCCTCTCCCTCTCTACTCCATACTCCCAGCTTCTCTCCATTGAAGGGATTCACAGATTTATCGAACATCCACACATATATAAGCCCTAGCTAGCTAGCTAGCCGTATCCCAGGAAGGGGGTGGCCATTATGGGGGCTGAGAACCGCCATTTCAAGCCCGTCTCCGAGTGCACCATCGATACCCGTTCGGACCAGACTGTGGCCTCGAACCTCGACGGCACACTACTTGTCTCGCGCTGCTCCTTCCCCTACTTCATGCTCGTAGCCCTCGAGGCCGGCAGCCTGATAAGGGCCCTGATATTGCTGGCCGCCGTCCCCTTCGTGTACCTGACGTACTGGCTCGTGTCCGAGGCCGTGGCGGTCCGGACCCTCGTGTTCATCTCAATGGCGGGGCTGAGGATGAGGGACATCGAGATGGTCTCGAGGTCGGTCCTGCCCAAGTTCTACGCGGAGGACGTCCGCCCCGAGGCGTGGCGAGTGTTCAGCTCCTTTGGGCGGAGGTATGTCATCACCGCTGCCCCGAGGGTCATGGTGGAGCCGTTCGCAAAGGCCCTCTTGGGTGCCGACAAGGTGCTGGGGACTCAGCTTGAGGTCTCGAGATCAGGGAGGGCCACCGGTTTCGTCAAGAGGCCCGGCGTCCTGTCCGGAGATCTCAAGGCGGATGCAGTTGCAGGTATGAAGAATATGCCTGATGTGGGTCTTGGAGACGGCGACAGCGATCGCGAATTCATGTCTATTTGCAAGGTAAACCATCCATCGACCAGACTCTAAACTTTTGACCATACTCATATGCATTTGGTGAGCCTATGTTCCTATACTCATGCCCATAAGCATAAGCATAGCCTGTACGTGATTTGTTTTCTCGGTAACAACAACTACATGATTCGTTCTCTTTTGTCGGCCACAGTGAATTTTTTCGATCGTGGCGGTTAAAGGACCCTTTTTTCCTTCACACTGATACAGTCACCAAAGCTTTCATCCACTTCGTGGCCCATATAATAACTCCGGCAACTACTTTTTTCTCCTCCCCCAGGGGTGTTTTTATGACAATCTTTCCCCACATAGCATTGCATCGCACGGCATTTAACAGCCTAAATTGGACCACCTGAAATTTTCCATTTATTCATGTAGGTAGATTCTCTGTCACTATTTTTTTTATGTCCTCCAACCAGACAATAAAAGAGTACATTGAAATAACGACCATAAAAAAAGGGTGGACATTTTTTGTCGTCTTTTAGATTTACCCAATAAGCTGGCATCCCATTTTATCACACAATTTGGGACTGACCATTTGGTACAATGATCATAGCATCTATGTGTGCCTATTCAATTTTTACCCAAGTAATTTGAGTATTTGAAATTTGAAGGAAGCGTACAAGGTGGCAACGACAAGGTGCGAGGCGCTGTCGAGGAACAAGCTCCTGAGCCCAGTCATCTTCCACGAAGGCCGCCTTGTCCAGAGGCCGACACCCCTAGTGGCCCTCCTCACCTTCCTCTGGCTCCCCATTGGAATCCTTCTCTCCATCCTCCGCGTCTACCTCAACATCCCCCTGCCCGAGCGCCTGGCCTTCTACAACTACAAGCTCCTTGGAATCAAGGTCGTCGTCAGGGGAACCCCGCCGCCTCCCCCCAGGCAGGGCCAGCCCGGTGTCCTCTTCGTCTGTAACCACCGCACCGTCCTCGACCCCGTTGTCACGGCCGTCGCCCTCGGCCGGAAGATCAGCTGCGTCACCTACAGCATCAGCAAGTTCACCGAGATCATATCCCCGATCAAGGCCGTCGCCCTCTCGAGGGAGCGGCAGAAGGACGCTGAGGACATCAAGCGCCTCCTCGAGGAAGGCGACCTCGTCATCTGCCCCGAGGGGACCACCTGCCGCGAGCCGTTCCTGCTCAGGTTCAGCGCCCTCTTCGCCGAGCTCACCGACCGGATCGTTCCTGTGGCCATCAACACGAGGCAGACGGTCTTCAATGGCACCACCGTGAGGGGGTACAAGATGCTCGACCCCTACTTCGTGTTCATGAACCCGAGGCCGACCTACGAGATCACGTTCCTGAGCCAGCTGCCGCCGGAGCTGACGTGCGGCGGCGGAGGGAGGTCGGCGATAGAGGTGGCGAATTACATACAGAAGGTGCTGGGAGGGACTCTAGGGTTCGAGTGCACCAGCCTCACTAGGAAGGACAAGTACGCGATGCTGGCGGGGACCGACGGTAAGGTTCCGTCAAAGAAGGAGAAGGCTTGATTTGATTATTATGGACTTAATAAGTGCATGCATCCATGGAAGTGGAAGTAGAAGTGGAAGGGAATGAATGATAATGAATTAATTTGCATGTGATAATTTGGAATTTGCTTGCACTGTACACTGCCCATTCTATGCGTCTCTTGGCTAGGAGAGGACCACATACAGAACAGCTCCGCCATAGACGCCGGCGAGCATTAAACTCTGTCCTCCCCATTAAATGCTGGGCTGATTTTTCTGGTAATGCCATCTGGGTCTGGCCATCTTCATCATGTGTGATTGCTTGTCCTTGCCATCTTCATTACTTGTATAAAAAACACCATTAGATGCGCCTTCCCAGACCCTACGCTTATAAGGGATTGCTGAAATGCTAAAATATAATGGGCAGGGCATATTTTGACGCAAAATTGTTCGTCTTCTATGTTTGAACGTGAGAAGACTGCAAGCCTAGTACCACTGTTCAGCTAGGCGAGTCCATATGCACAAATATTCAGTGCTTACAAACCAATTGGCCCAGTGTGCTGGACTCTCTTGAGATTTTTGTTCCCCCATTTCTCCTCCCATCAAGAAAAAAACATTAAATTTCAATTAAAAAACCTTCAACAGTTCTCTCAGTTTCACCTTCTCAAACCCACACTTCCAATTATACATCGTCATGGTGTCCCACCCTCTCTCTGTTAATCCTCTCTCTGCTTCCTCGTCATGCTCATGTTCTTGCTCCAGCGTCTCTGCCTTCGCCATAGTTGCAAGGGTCTCCTCCGTCTCCATTCCGAGAAGAAGGCCCTTCACCTCTTTGAAGCTAAACGGGCGGAGGAGTGAGAGTTGGGGGAGGGGGTTCGTTGTGAAAGCCAAAGACATGTCCATTGCGGAGATCAGAATGGGAGAGGAGGAGGGGGGAGACGAGGAAGGAGAGGTTCCTCCTCTAATGGTCCAATCCGGGAGCCTTTCGCAGCCCCGTCGAATTGCCCTCTTCGTGGAGCCTTCCCCTTTTGCGTCAGTCCCTACTGTTACTTTTCACCGATTATTTATGGGTGCTCGGTTGTCATTTTGCTTTCTGCGTCCAATGTTTACTTTTGGTTCCTGCCTGGACCTGAATTTTCTCTGCTTTGGTGTGACCTGCTTTTTTGATGGATGGTTTATATCAAATCAAATATAGGAAATTGTGTTAAGGTCAAATTTAGGGTGTCATGGGGCTCTGAAATTTCTGCTATTTTTGGTGTTTTGTTGTGTCTACCAGTAGGCAATGTGAACATGGCCATACACCTCTATTTGGCTTTAAATTTGGATCAGCATGTCTTAATATATTTTTGGTAGTGCTCTTTGCTATTTGTATTAATCAACTTATCATAATGCAGTATTTGGATCAATGTGTTCGCTCTTCTTCTTCTTGGACCATTTTCAGAGTGATATGTTTTAGACTATTCTCTTTATTTGTCTTTGATATTAACAGATATGTTTCTGGATATAAGAATCGATTCCAGAACTTCATCAACTACTTGCGAGAAATGGGGGATGAGGTAAGCTTTTCCGGGCAGTTCTTAGCCCATGGATGTGTGCATTCGTCCAAGATTCAAACAGTGACTGAAAATGTTTGTGTGATAACTTGAGGGATGGTTATTGCAGGTGTTGGTTGTGACAACCCATGAAGGGGTGCCTGATGAGTTCTATGGAGCTAAGTTGATAGGATCACGAAGGTTGTTATGATTCTAATTCCTTCTATTTTTAATGTGAATTTCTCCATGTACACTCTTAGTTATCAACTTGTATTCTCATTATGCACAATACTGCTAAACAATTTAAACCATAAAATTCTTCAACTCCTTCAGAATTTTGCTGTATCTTTCTGTTACAGCTTCCCTTTTCCTTAGCACTGAGTCCCAGAATAATTTCAGAGGTTGCAAATTTCAAGCCTGACATCATCCATGCATCCTCCCCTGGAATAATGGTAAGTTCTTGAGTTTTTTCCACATGTGAGATTTGCTCTTGACTTATCAATTTTGGCTCCATTATTGTTACTCTCTTCTAACATGCTCAATGGACTAATGACTTCCCTTTTCTCTGATCTGATATAGGTTTTTGGTGCCCTTGCTATTGCAAAATTGCTATGTGTCCCAATAGTAATGTCCTATCATACTCATGTGCCAGTGTTAGTTGAACCTTAGAGCTTGCTGAAATTAGCACAATGACTAACTTCTTGTTCTGGTCCAATTTTAAAATTTTAATTCTATCATTGCAGATATATTCCGAGGTACACATTTAGTTGGCTGGTAAAACCTATGTGGTTGGTAATAAGTACGTGAGAGCACTTCTATTTGCTTTGATCATGAGGAACCAGAGTCGTGATTTCTTTACATATATCATTTTCTTGGCAGAGTTTCTTCATAGAGCGGCTGATCTGACCCTGGTACCCTCAACTGCCATAGCTCGGGATCTTCAGGCTTACAGAGTGACAGCAGGTAATAAATCTTGCCAAGTTCTTTTTATGTATTTTTTGGATTTCTCTTTGGTCTAAGAATTCTTTGCCCAAACATTGGAATTTTTTGGTTTCTTATATTTACTTGCACAAGTACAACATCCAGCTAGGAGGCTATATTTTGTTATTTAGGTAATTGTTTCAGTTGTGCCAACTGAGTCTCATTACTGCAAAACGATATTTAGACTGCTCTGCTGTATCTTATTTACAGCTGATAAGATTCGGCTTTGGAATAAGGGTGTTGATTCTGAGAGCTTCCACCCTCGTTTCAAATCTCATGAAATGCGCTTGAGACTCAGGTGGAAATTTATTATAATGATATTTTCTTCATTTTGCCTTCTCTCTTGCTGATAGCAACTAAAACACAAGCTAATATTCCTAAGATACTTTGTCTTTAATCAGCAATGGAGAGCCTGATAGACCCTTGATAGTTCATGTTGGACGACTTGGAGTTGAGAAGAGTTTGGAGTTCCTAAAAATGTCTGTCAACTCCAAACTACAGACCCTATTAAACAAACTCTTGAGGCTGTCATCTGTTGTAATTATCTTCTGATATTTTGTTTTCCCCTAAAATATGACAGGGTTATGGACAGAATACCTGAAGCACGGATAGCCTTCATTGGGGATGGGCCATATAGGTATCTTTGTTCATTTCTGCTTACTGACAGTTTGAAAATTTGAAGTTTGAACAACTTTCTTCAATGGAGAGAAATACTTGTATCTTTATTTGTTAAAACACAGTTTTGTGTCGTGGTATTCATATGTAATGATATAATTAGATGATTACCATATAATGCCTTGTATTTTATGTGAACACATCTTCTGAAACAAATTAGATGATCATTATCTCTTTCTACTTGTGGAGAAAGCAAAAGCAAGGAACTTGCTCTGAGCAATCAGGTGTTTTTGGATAAAGGGTCCTCTTGGTGTGTAGGCAGACTGTACTTGAGGGATGTATATCTTTCCACCAACATCAAATAAAGTAAGGCAGGTTTCTTCTTTCTTGGCAGGGAGGAGCTTGAGAAGATGTTTTCTGGTATGCCTGCCGTCTTCACAGGGATGCTTCAGGGCGAGGAGCTCTATCAAGCATACGCAAGTGGAGACATCTTTGTGATGCCTTCGGAATCTGAAACCCTGGGCCTTGTGGTCCTAGAGGCAATGTCCTCTGGTCTCCCTGTGGTGGCAGCCCGAGCAGGGGGAATTCCAGAGGTCATTTCCCCTGATCAGGAGGGTAAAACAGGGTATTTGTTCAACCCAGGTGACATTGAGGACTGTCTCAGCAAGTTGGAACCGCTGCTTGGGGACAGAGAGTTGAGAGAGATGATCGGGAAGGCTGCTCGGGAGGAGATGGAGAAGTACGATTGGAGGGCTGCCACTGGGAAAATCAGGAACGAGCAGTACAATGCTGCTATTTGGTTCTGGCGAAAGAAGCGGGCACATCTGCTTAGCCCCATCCAGTGGCTTGCCAAATGGCTCTTCCCATCTCCGCAAGTGAACTGCAGGTGATTCATTACCGATCCTGCCCACTTGTTAGGGGTGGTCCATGGTAGATATAAGCTGTTGTTACTGTGATGTGGTCCTGTGGGGCTGTGGCTACTGTGATGGATGTGTTGTTCATCTCATGTACATCTGGGATCTCAACCAAAGTCAATGGTCGCGAGCAATCTATGGTCTGTTTGCCTATAATAGGATTAGAGTGAACTGCTAAGTAATGTAATTGCAGTTGTATTCTTATCTCTGTTGATTTGGCCAGGGTTATATTGGCATAAGTGAAGCAGCCATTGATGGCCCTGTTAGCTTTCTTCTTCACCGTCTGAGTCAATCACCTCCATGCAGATCAATATATGCTTGTAATACATGCATGCTAATCCCATGAGGTACTCAGTAAGCATTTCAATAATTGCACCAAGATAATTAGAAGAACATGGAGAAGGCCAGTAGTAGGAGGCATGCAGGCAGGGAATGCTTCTTTTTACTTTTGTGGTCTTGGATCGGCAGTGATTTTAATATTGAACCATTGCTAAAAAAACTCTTGAATGTTGTGTATTAAGGGTAGAATGCCTGATCTGCCCCAACACTTCTTCATTTTCACCACGTTTTTCTTAATAATTTCTCCTCTCTGTGCTGTCTTCTTCACTTCTTTAATTTCCTCCGCAACTTGCTGACTTAACTAACAGACCAAGTTGCTCATTTCCCTTTATGCACCAAAAAATATGAGTAATTGACGGTGGTGGCTGAGCCTGACACGACACGATGGTCTGATGAAACCGGACACTAAACTTGCCCACGGTTTCTTCAGATGCCAGCACAGATAAAAGAGCATAATGCCTCTTCTACATCATATTGGCCGATGAACCCTCCACTGCCTTTTTTTTTCCATCATTAAATAAATGGATAAATTATATTAGAGTTGATTGATATTTAGGTACTGTAATTCTTTTAATATATTTTTATATGTAAAAAATCAATATTTAATATATTTAAAAAACTAATATCACAATAATCATGCCAAATTATAATTTATCCATCATGTCATATTAAAAATTAGTTTTCATTTTAAATAATTAACTTAAAAGTATTATATTAATTAAATATTTGACATATATAGAGTATAATTAAACAACAACACACATTTTTTTGCAATATTATTGGTTCAAAATTTGTAACGAGAATGAATACTATTTATAATAATATTACAAATTATATAAAATATACAAGTTTTATTATTTTATAGTTTATAATATTTAAAATGTTAGAAATAGTTTATACTCATTAATTTTAAATATATATTTTTGCCATCCTTATCGGTATACTATACATTTTAACAAATTTATTCACTAAAAAAAATTAAACATCATAATAAAAAAATCAATTATTCGATTAATAGACCAAGACTAACATTAATATATATATATATATATATATATTATTACTAACTTATGGGGTTATTTCCTTCAAGGAAAGGTTGATGCTTCCTCCAGGTTTTGATAATGCATTCGTTTGATGCATATATTTTCACAATGCATGCATAAAGCCGATCACTCAACTGCAGAAAAGAGACTTTTGATACACAACTTTCAATTAGAAATCATGTAAAGGCTTCATGCAGTGTGTGTATATATATATATATATGTATGTAATATGGTTAGATGAACTAATTTAAGACTATCTTTCAAAGCTTCTTGGATTTAACAAATATATAATGTCTTTTCTCCATCTTTTGAGCCAATTTGAGAGGTACAAGCAAATTATTGTTCCCATAAACTACAAACGTGACAAGTCGGGCAATGCATCAGTCCAAATGATGAAAAATATTACCAAGTTGATGGAGCAACCATTAATATATATATATGTGTGTGTGTGTGGCCAAGGGATCTATTATTAAAGAGTTTGATAGAAGGTAGAGTGTCCTTCTCTTCTTTTACACTAATACAAACATGCACATACATGTATATATATATATATATATGCATATATAGAGTAGGTCAATAATTGCACTTCCTAAGCAAGTTGGGAGAAGAAAAGCTGCTCCATTAATTTCACCAAAAGAAATAAAAACAAGGATTCTTAGTGGGGTTCAAGAAGAAGAAGAAGAGTTTAGTGTTGGTTCCCCTCTCTCTCATATTGGTTCATGCTGGCCTCCCTCTTGGAGTTTAATATAAGGATGGGACCATATGTAAGGCAGGAAGATGGTGAAACATATTAAATTCTAGCTGCAGCAACGTCCAAGGTGGTGGGCACTGCCCTATATTGCTCCTCCACTGTAGGCCTACCACGACAAATAGTTAATTAGCAGGCTAGGCTCCAACTTGAACTCGGACATATGGGTTTGCTTTTCTTTGATAGATATTGTCTACTTTGATTTCAATATACATATGACGACGAGGATGATGATGGCGATCTGGGTTTGGTCCGTACAAACGCTTAATCTATCCATGCGCTCTTGTAATTAAAGAAGTAGGTTTTGTGGGTATATGATTGAAGGAGAGTTGTTGATATGATGATGATGATGAAGACGGTGGTGGTGGTTTTAAAGCTGGCAATATTCGGTCGGCTCGTGCTGGTCCAAGACTCGATGCAGTTGCCGTACGGATCAGGGGACCACCTGATAAAAATTATAAGGTCACACATCAGTGGAAGACTCGCACCCAGAACATGAAGTCCATGAACTGGATCTAGGCTTTAGAGGGAATCATAGTTAAGCTAGCTACTAACCCCCTATTAACATACTAATTAGGATAAGGTAAGCTTCATTGCATGAAGTTCATATGTTTGAATCCTATATTATATAATGTATTCCAACTCACATTATGTTGGAGTTAAACCATTTTTTTTGTCTTTAGTGTGAATAATTTGAATATTAAACCCTAATTATTGTGGAATTTTGAACCATAATCTATCCTACTACTTGTAAAAGGTGTAGGGCCAATAAATTATGCACTATATAATTAAGGAAGCTTGGTGGGTTGTGGAAGCTCTCTAGGGGTGAATGATGAGAACCTTTTTCTAAAGCCCTAAAGTCGATGATTGCTCGAGAATACAATGCATCACAGAGGATCTTCGAAGGATGCTACTACTACATTTCAGAAGCCAGTCACTTGCTCTGTTGTGGGAAAAAAAAAGATTCTTCTGTCCCCTCATTTCCCTGTCATCTTATATTTGCAGTGGATTATCTAGAAGAAATTGTCCACATCTCTATCCAAACTGTAGTTCATCAGGCAACAAACGGAAGGCAAGAACCAAGAGTAATGAGGAGGAAGATGGAGTTTTTTTTCCAGTAAATAAAGTTGCTTTCATTCAATAGATTAAATCCAATGGTTCAGAATCTCAAAAAGGAATCCACCTGCTGCAGTGGGCCGTTAGAAGCACTCATGCAGCATCATATTCAAATGATGTGATCCTGATGATGCATAAATAATGGACGAACCAAGCCCATTCAGTTGGGATGATGCAGCTGGAAAAATGAATTACACCCACCAAACTGTGAATTGATGAGGACACCCTCTAGGAAATTCTGCTCCTGAAACTTGTAGCCAAAAGAAGATGGCGCCCCATGGAATAATGACGGTTCGCTGACAACAGTGCCATTGGTCACTTGGCTCGGCTGTTGCCACCCGAAAATCCCTGTCCCCGTCTTCTGACGATTTTCGTGTTGATTGTTGGGCGGCTCTAGTTTGGTGATGGTGATGGTGGTGCTGGCAGGGGGATTTTCTAGTGAGGAGGTTGTTGGAGAAGGAGGGTTGCCGTCTGGGACATGGTTGGTGGTGATGTCATGGATGCTGGATCGCCTCTTGTCTTTCCCTCCGCTGAGCTGCCTAATGAAGTACTTCTGAGCGTGGCTTGCCACCTGGGTCGGATTCCTCGTGGTCACGAAGTAGCGCGAGATGTTCCTCCAGTCGCCTTTCCCATACTTCTTCAAACCCATCAAGAACTGCCTGTTTGATATGAATTCCAAAATTAACAGCTTCATTTCACTGGAGCAAAAAGCTGCGAAGGTGATGAAGAAAATAAACTATACCTGTGCTCTTCTTCAGTCCAAGGGACCCCTTTCCTTCTCTCCTGTTCAGAAGGCCGAGTAGATGTTCCCCTCTTGCCGCAGGTGGCATACAAGTTCTTCAGCCCATCCAACCTCCCATCATCACCATCACCACCACCACCACCACGGCCGCCGCTGCTGACCCATTCCAATGTGAAGGAGCTGCTCTCGTAGCCCGGAATCGGGAATAGCCCCGCCTCGATGTCGCTCACATCCTCCTCCAATTCCTTGTAGTGTTTGATCACATCGCCAACGGTCTTGCCCGGGACCATCGAGGCCACCTTGAGCCACTTATCGGGGGTGTCTTTGTCGAAGAGGGCTAGCGCCTTCTCGAACTGTTTGTTCTCCTCTGGGGTCCACCTAGTCCCCTTGCTCTCTTGGAAGAGCCAGTTCGAGTATTGGAGGTAAGAGGCTGGTGACAGCACTTCAATTCCCCTGTTCATCCCTTCTGATCTTTTTTGGTGGGTTTGAACTGTTAAGGGGCATAAATGGAGGAGGTGTTAAAAATCAAAGCAAGCCCTATTGGGTGGAATTTAAAGGACAAAGAAGCTTCCTTTCCTTTTTTTTCCCTGGAGCATTGGGAAGTTATGGGGGAATCTGGGAAAGAACCAACCAGCTTTTTTCCAAAACCCAAGGAAAATTCCAGAGCAAAAGGGTGAAAAAAGTGAGAGCAGATTGGGACCTTATATTCGAACCTTGTTTGAGAAATGGGTTTAAGCCCTAGACTTCCCAATCGGATCCAAAGACACTGCTGTGACGAATAAATCATACAAAGCAAAAGGGAGTCATGAGAAAAGCCCAAGGATTTGGGGAGTTTTAGAAAAGCTGAAAATCCATGGAAAGGCAATAGGAGAAAAGGACCCAGCAGGGGGGAGGCAAAGCAGTGGAATGAAAGATCTGGGGTTGATTATGGAGGGGATGAAAGCAAAAGTTTTGCTTGTGGGTTGCTTTTCTTGTTTTTCCAGAATGGGACTTCAAATCAAAAGCTCAGGAAAGAGCTTCAACACAAGTTTCAGAGAGGCAGAGAAAGAGACGGAGGGATCTTCATCATTCAAATTAGGAAGGACAGAGATGATGAGATGAACTGGTCAGGAGACTCAGACTCGGGGAAAGGCCGGGGGAATGGCTTTATCTCATGCTGGGTAGGTACCCCTTATAATAACACCTTGAAGAATTGCTCAAATATTTACTCACAATGGTTAACAAATCTGACAGGTGACTATATATTTAATTGGAGTGAAAGGGAGAGGTCAAAGTTGAAGAGTTGTGATTGGTGAGGGATGGATGCTGCTGTGGGCGAAAAGCAGTGAAAGAGAAAGGGACACGACACATAATTATTTTATTTTTCTTCCCAATAGCTCTTTGGTAATGGAGGAGATGAGAGGGTGAGTTGGGGGGCGGGGGGGGGGGGGGTCTAGTAGTAGCAGAGGTAGGGATGCCCAACTCACTCTGACAATTGGAAAGGGGACAAATTGGGATGAGCCTCTCTCCCTTTCTTCAGTCAAGTTTTCTCCTCTCCCCCTACACTACAGTCCTACTTGAAGGGTCTCTCTCCATAGCCAGATTTTGATCAAATATTGGTTAGATCTGAAAAGGGCTCCTACTAGAACTAGACCCCTAATTTCCCATTAAGACCCATATCATCAGCTAAGCCTGATAATGACCTGCAAATATTATATTGTATGTTATTGGTCTACTCATGTAGAGGGGAATGAAGGAATGAGAAGGAGAGGGAGGTCTTGCTTTTTATTTGTTTATTTTTTTGTATAGGAAGAAGCTCCATTCCTATGGCTTTAATGGAGGGCCACTTGCAGTGTTATGGCCTTTGGGGGGGAAATTTTTTATTAGTTTGTAGCAAGCATTCTTATGCAGTGTGCATTTATTGGTGGACCACTATTGGGTGCTTGAAAATGTCACCTATTAAGGGCTTCTAATATTCTAATACTGACCAGCATCATGGACTAATATTAGTCTATGAATAAAAAAGTGCACATACCTGTATGTGTATTAGTTTCTGAACTAATTATTCATATAATTAGAATGAATATTTGCTCTATAGAAATACTAATTGTATCCTGAAATGGTCATTAACATCTTAAGAACCAAGGTGGCAAATTCTTGGGTAGGTGCCAAAATAGATTATTAATTTTTTGCGTTGATTAAATGATCATAAATTGTTTATATTATTATAATCAATTGAATTAATTTATTTATTTATTTTAGTCTTACCAAAAGTGTAGTATGGGGAATATTGGTTTTGGTGATGTTTGATTAATGAGAGAATTATCTTGCAAAAAAAAGTAATTATACTTGATGTGAGTGGTGGGCTTTGGTCAACCCCTCAAAAATAACAATTACGATATGCCATTTACATATAAAAAATGCAAAAGCCTCATTAGATGTCAACCCACCAAGAAAAAGAATAATAATAATTATGATTATAAAGTAGGTATTAGAGGCTAATTATTGGATTATAAAAATAAATAAAATACATCATTTTCCCATCAAATTTAAAATAATTCATTTCTGTTGACCTCAATAGATTTTAATCACCATCCCACTAGTGTATTGTCTTAATCTCACGTCTGATCTGACCAGTTTCGCACTTCCGAACCGGTTCGGATTTAACATAAAAAACCGAATTTCAACCCACTCTTCTTCTATTGGTTTAAGCCCTCTTTCTTCTCTCTCCCGGCTCTCGCTCTATCGACGACATCAATTTCCACTTATCAACGGCTAAACTCGCGGGTACTTGGGGCTAAGATAGCGGGATTCGCGGCTGGTGTGGGCTGAGCTTAGTGAAGGTGGCAGCACATCCAGCTACGGTTTCTGCAAACGTATTCTGGGAAAGTTGAACATCTGCGGCTAGGGTTGGTTTGCACACTGGCCTTAAGAGACTACAGCATTGGGTTCTTTTTGTTTAGTTAGGGGCCAGTTTATGGCCTTATTTCCTTTCGGGTCTTTTTGATTTAATTTGAACTTAGAAGGGTCGAACTTCGACCATCCGATTTGACTGATTCGGTCAAATATTGAACAATTCAACATTTGACCGAGTTGGGTCGACTTGATTGGTCCTTTCTGGCTCATACGAGGGAAGGAGATGCAATGTGCTCACGAAGAGGTTTGTTCAGGTGAAATCGGATGCTGGTTATTGGTGATCAGAGTATATGCTTTGAACAACAATGGCTTCCTTTTATTGTGTACACACAGAAATTTGACGAGTGTTCGTGAATCTGGGTCTTAATTGCGGGCGTTTGAAGACGGTCATTAAATTTGCTTATTATAGGAGAACAAAATCCCTTGGCTCTTAAGCATATATCAGGAACTGATTGAATCCCTGGTTTATGCTTTACCTTGTGTGGAGTAGCCCAAGTGCATCCTCTGACAATGTTGCAGAGCTCGATTGATCTGCGAACTCTCCAGAGCTTAACCTCTGAAATGAGTAAAGAATTCCCACCCAGAACATGCTATCTCTAGATGGATAGCTAGTATGCTAGAAGACCAGTGTTGGAGAGGAGAGGTTGGTGACCCTTTTTTCACTTGATGTCAAGCTCATCGGCGATATCGGCCTTACCCAGATAAACCAGCTGCATCTCCTCCCTCCATATCTACAACCACAATAATTGATAATAGAATTAAGTGTTAAGACGATCATACGAGACAAACCAATGCATATATATAACAGAGAAACAAATGATGATGACCGTGTCTCTGAATTCCAGCCTGATATGAGGCACGTTTGTCCTGTGGATATCGTTACCAACAGCTCCTCTCTTGTAGTACTCCTTCCCGATCCAATGAGACTGAAAAGAAACAAAGAAAGATGTTTTTAAGACAAGTGGAGCTGATCAGCATAAACAGTTTCACTAAATTACTCTAGTAGAATTCTACCTTGAAGGCATGTGAAAAACCAGACTGGAGAACAGAGTTTCGTGCAATTTCACAGAGATCGCATGCACTCAATTTCCACACCTTCAAATGAACAGAAATTTATTATCAATGTGAGCTTGTCTATCCACCCAACGGCCAGTAGCTGAGGTTATGGGAATGGAAACTTACAGAAGCTGCAATACTATACTCCTCTACCAATGGTTCTTTGGTCAGATGGATCTGCAGTGGATCGTCAGTAGATAGAGAAACATTCAACCCTCGTAGGAAGAATGTCGGAAAAGGATTCCTGTGGTAGTCTAAGAACAAGGAGTTGTTGCTGAGAGGAGACATAGCAAGGCCAACCTGTCAAACAACGATAGAAAACCAAATTAGGATCAAGCAGATCAACTTAACCTGAACAACCATGTCATGGAGTAACATTCACTCACTTGTGCTAAATAATACAAATATTGAAGTACAGGAGATCTCCTGAGATTGATGCCATGAGCAATGTTATGACAAGTGAGAAATGTAGCAGCAAGGTGGTCAACATCGCCCGCCTGAAAATAATAGCACATAGTTAAGAGTCTAATACTAGGAGTTTACCTTTGCGGAGATCAGGTAGAGTACCTCAGATTACCTCTCCAGAATGTGGACGGAATCTGATGGTTGTCATACCTTTTGACTCACGAAGCTGAAAAAGAAAATGTTATAGCCCATAATTGGAAGCGTACAAATATATAGAATAAGCAAAATTTCAGGGCTAATGGGAATCATCCAGTTAGATAAATTTATGTCTGCACTATGCTATCACCACCAGCATTAAGTAATCAAATTCTCCTACGAAATTTAGAGACACTTTAAAATAAACTGCCTTAGGCCGGGAAAATTATCAGTCTTATTGATCATTTGGATATCCCAAAAAATGATCTCAAGGGTTATAATTTAATTTTTGTTTTGAAGTTGTGCAGGCCTTCTATACAGTGGATTTAGCAACTTGAACACTACACATCTGGCAATACAGCAACAGCAGACCATGGCATGTATGTGTGGTGACTGGTAGCTGATG
This sequence comes from Trapa incisa, assembly GCA_030064435.1. Taxonomy (NCBI): domain Eukaryota; kingdom Viridiplantae; phylum Streptophyta; class Magnoliopsida; order Myrtales; family Lythraceae; genus Trapa; species Trapa incisa. The sequence goes on along the minus strand of CM057773.1, from coordinate 17,026,202 downwards.
GCCAAACTTGTTAGTGGTGACTGGTAGCATTAGCAGCCACTGTGGTGGCAGTGATTGATTAAGTGGAAGTCAAAGAGTCTACTTTTAAGAGAAGTTGATCAATATTTAGAAAAAAATTGTAGAACTCCTTCAATTCTGTCAAAAACACCTCCAAAACCCTCGGGCACAACAACCTACAGGTGGACCAACTCCATTCATGTAAGAACTTTGAGTAGCAGAATAATACTGACCTTATTCAGCGTGTAGAGATTAGCATAACAGTAGTACACATAATAGGAAAATGCAGGATTGAAGGCGTTGGTCCATTGAGCTGGTGTAGGCATATGTTTGGTTGGACGTCTCTCTGGCTTGCTTTCATCATCAACCAGATCTAAGCCTACCACCTGACTTTCAAAATTGAAAAAACTAAGCAAAGAATTTTGAGTTTAATAGTTCAAGTAGAATGGATATTAATTAAAAAACATATTGTGAAATAATTGCAAAGATGAAATTGAGATTTGTTCACCTAGCATTAAGGAGTAAGGGGAATGAAACAAACCTGCTTAAGGAAAACATGCAACTGAGGATGTGAATCTGGATTCACAGTCACCTCAAAGAGGGGAATAAAAATGTTATCAAGGATGTTCTGGAAAGATGTAACTATTCCCATTTCCTTGTATACATTGTAGAGCCGAGGGAGCTGGATATAGTAAACAATTGTTATGAAAAAAAAACATGAAAGCAACAAGTATTTCCAATAAATAAATATTCAATAGGTATGAAAATTGCAAGGACTAAGAGGCATGATCTAGTGACTCGACACAAACAATAAAATGCAAACATTCAAAGTATCTAGGTTGAAGGGTCTAACTGTACCTGAATTAACCAAACAACATTCTCACTGTATAATTCGTTGTTTACTATCCAACTAGCTAGTTGGTCCCATTCACTCATCTTCCTTCCATAGATTGATATTCTATATTCAGCCATCTGGAGTAATGCCCACAAAAGAAATAATAATCATTACATAGCCATCTAGAGAATTTCAGGAAGGTTGCTAACCAAACTCACCTGATATTTACTCGCACCAAGATCAGAAAATACCTCCTTAGTTAGCTCAGCAAGGAAACGGCCTGTTCATCATGAAACAACCATAAAATAATACAACAAGCATTACAAGAAAAAGTCCTAGAACACATGATAGAGACACCATCTGCAGAACACATACATCACACTCTCCTTTCAAGGACATCCTGGGTTAGTTCACAGCAAAAAAAACAACAACATGAATCAATAGGCATCTTCTTAAGATTATCCATATATTTAATTTAATCTATTTGGAGAGAGCTTTTTGCAGAGGCATAATTGGATTTATTTAGTTTTTCAGAAGCTACAAGAGAGTTACCTTGGATTAGGTTATCCTGCTTCAGGAAGATCTCCCTTAGTCTACTTTGACCGCAGGGATTATACTTGAGATTGAATTTATCAAATCGATGGAAGGTGCTCTTGTCAGCATGAACATCCAAAAGATCAACATTTAGATCGTACCTAGAAAAATATAAAGAATGTAGGTGTCTCAATTCAGACACAGAATTACCAACTAGGATAAGTTATACTATAACATTAAATGGGAAACAGACATTGGCATTACCCAGTTAAATCCAAACTCTCAAAAACTTCTTTCAAGGTCAAGTAGGTTCCATCACGGAATATCACAACCTGTTATCAGCAGAGCCTTCAGTTAGATGAAAATTGAAGGTCAGATAAATCCCAATGAAAAAGACACAAGAAACAGAATATAGGTTTCTAGTGACACCTCCTTTATAGTTAAAAAACAATACTCAAATGGCTTCCAACTTTCATGGTCTACTATCCATAAAAGGCAAAAATACATGCCAATAAAAAATAAAAGGAAATAGTAGAAACACCAGCACATCATATTGTACATGATATTCTGTATAAATGTACATTCTTCTTTCATGATATACTAGTCCCACTTCACCATCAGTGTTATGAGATCATAAGTATATGCAAATAAAGAATCCCCCTCTTTCCGATGCCCAAAATGATTTATCAATATTTTACTTTCCACATGTTTCTCGGTCCATATTGGGCTATAACCAGCAGCTAGAGATTTTGTGATTCAACTTAACTGAAGAGTATAAATACCAGATAAGGATGAATTTTGTGCAGTGGCAACAGAGGGTTACCAGAATAAGAAACAAATCTTACAAAGCACATTTACCTCATCAGGCTCCTTCCTCAACTTTGATTTTATGAACCGCAAAAGATGTTTCTGGTTCATACAAGCAGAGTGATGAACATGAGTGTCGACCTTCCTGACATTATAGAAGTCACGGTGTGGTGCACTTTTCTGGCCTAAAAACTCTCTATCCGCATTCAGCATCAAATGGAGATTAAATTTCTGCATGATTTGTCAAAGCAACTGGATTACTTAAAAAAGAAATGAAAATAAATGAACAAACATAAAACCACAAGTTAGAGAAAGTACCTGCTCCAGAAGAACCAGGCGACGATGACACAAAGTTCTGACATTCCCTAATGCTATAACCCGGAGTACACAATGCAAGTCAGTGAAAAAAGTGATTGCATCAGCAACAGGAAAAAGCTCCTCCCTTGCTGAAAATTAGAAATAAAGATAAATTAAAAGCAAGTATCAAATTAAGACAAAATTAAAAGTTAGTATCATCATAAAATCATAGAAAGTAGCAACAGTGAGAAGTTGACCCTCACATTCTTTATTAGAATAGACATGAATGACTCCGTCTTTCATTTCAAAGTAATGCTGCAAGAGAAGTTGGAAAGTTCAATGGTAAAAAAACATGACAGCTGTACATTAACTCCATAACTATATTATTAGACTTACATCGGATTTTCCCTCTGAGGTGTAGTAAAAAGGATCACAATTGGGCTTAGGGGTACTAGGGTAAGAGATAACTTCTTTTTTCCAAGGTGCAACTGTTTCCCTGAATATATATCTTTTCCGCAATTCAAGACAGTCTTGAATAAGCAGATAGGACTCAACTTCATCAGATGATGGCACCTCTTCAGGAGAAAAAAACAGTCAGATGTATAGCTTATATGTAAAATCACTATCTATGCAAAGTCACAGAAGATTGCAATTGTTCTTGAAGACAGCCCATGCCACAAAAAAGAATGACACCCTTTTGCACGTAGAACATAGAAGACCTTGATATTCCCAAATACAAATTGAATCCATATAGAGCACCAAAACAAATGAACACAATGACCTGCTTTCTGGCATAATATAAGGTGAAGCCACAAGTGAACATTAGGCAGGCAATTTACACCAAACATGAAAGAATTTGCTTTCCTGAAGATAGCATAAAGATGTCATGATACAAGCATCATACCATTTGGATTAATTCTAAGGCGGACAAAGGTTTCCTGTTCTGGCTCTTTCCTTAAAATATCAGCTGCAACAGGATCTGGCTGAACACCATGCAGATCACCAGATGCACTATGAGACCGAATCATGCTAGATGCTGACAAGGCCACTTGGTCCCCATTAGCATTATGTTTATCAGGCAGCTCCTGATAGAGAGATTTTATCTCTGGCCCCTGCAGAAGTATCCAAACAAATGAAACAATTGAGAAACACACACTACATAAAAACCAAAGAACTAATCAGGAAGTTTAAGTGGCATACTGCATTAAGAAAACGTATTAGAAGAAATAAACATAGCAAATGCAAAGTATATGCTGGACAGAATGCACCCAAAAAAATCTGAAGCTGAATCTTTGAATGAGATGTTTATAGGGAACTGACAGAAATCCCATTTGTGTGCCGATAACTCGTCTCTAATTTAGTACAGTCGGTCAGATTGTCTTCATCATCTGATCCTTCCACACTCTCAAAGGCACTAGCGCTAGCAACAGGTGACTTTGGAGAAGTTGGTCTAATGAGATTCCCAGCTTTCTTTGCATTGGTAGATAGTGAAGCAGATTTCCCTGAAACATAAGGTCATGAATGCAATTATTATCTGAACAAGATAAGGAAACTTTTAGAAGGACGAGCAAGGAAAATGAGTTTAGAATCAATATTTAAATTTAAGTGCATCAAAGTTGCAAGTACATTCTTCAGATGCTCCATAGCCTGGCTGACATCTTCTTACCAGAAACCTCCTCTAATTTCAACCCGATAACAAATAAATAAGAAAGAGCAAGAGGTGCAGATTATGATTTGTTTGTTGGCCTAAAAAACACCACTGTCTAGCATATTTTAGTGGAACAACATCCAAGAATAAGCCAAGATAAACAAAGCTTCCGATGCTTAAGGAAATGTAAATAATGGATACTTGATAAAGTGAGATTATCCCATTATATATCCTTGCTCATGGAGGTCTCATATATCCTCTCTGCCACCACCACTCTTTGAGTCCGCATAGAGGTATGAATATCCATACGGATTATCCTTTTCTGATACGAGAAGGAAGAATACTTATAGCATCCTCTCTTGAAGGCCTATTTATATGGAGAATAATAATATTTCACTCTTGAATGCTAAATTCAAGTGGTTCATTTTACTTTACCAGGTCAAAAAGTCAAAAAATTCATAAGGACATTCTTCAGCTCTAAGAAAGCAATACAAAAGAGGGCCTTGAATCAATAATATGATTTTTCTACATTAGAAGTAATCATGTGGCTTCAACAACCCACTGGTGGTAGCGTACAGCCAAGCCACACGAACTGATTGATTGGTTAATCTGCCTCACTACGGTTCTTGTCATGGTCATACCTTCAGGGAGCATGTGAAGCCTGGGAAGGCTAACCGGAATCCCGTCCACCTCAATAGGGCCGTTGTGCCTCTCCTCTCCGTCGATTCCGCCACTGGAAAAGGACATGACGGCAACATCGGGATGACAGGCGGAGGTTCGGCGGTATCCATTGCCGCGGCGACGAGAGTGAGGATGCCGCCGCTTCGTGTGCTGAGGGGAGCCGAGGTCGGAATCGTCGTCCCTCTCGCGATCCCTATCGACAGTCTTGGCGAACTCCAGGAGCTGATCTAGGGTTTTACGGTGCATGTAGTAGGCTGAGACGGCCACGAAGGAGGCCCCGACCAGCGCCGCCATGGCCAAATGGAGCGTGTAAGTTTCCATTGAGATAAGAAAGACAAGAAGGGGTTACCAGATCAGTCACTGTAGTTGGCACGCGAGGATATATATTAGAAGAACGCTGTGACTGGGAAGCTCAGAGCTCTGGCTGAATCGTAAGAATGGAGGCCACCGGCGGATATTTATAGAGGGCGGGAGGGCTGGCTGAAGCACACAGAGAGTGGAAGTGAACAAATTCTCTCTCCCTCTCCTCTCCTCTCCTCTCCTCTCTCGCTCTCGCACCGTCAATATTCCTTTTAAATTTTACCAAATATTAAATAATATATGTGCCATTTTTTTTAAATATTAGCCTACAAATAAAATAAATAAATAGCCTTTTTATCATGAGAAGGTCAAACCACAAGCACTGGTGAATCACACATGTACAGAACAAATAGATGAGTCCTAAAAAGACAAATCTCAATCTCCCATTCTGCCAATTGACTTGGCAAGATGATATATGCTGGCGCAACATCAGAAACATTCAAGTCTAATTAATCAGTTAGCTTTAGCACTATGGTCGATCCAAAAGTAATTCATTAGCTCAGCCCTTTAATTAGTAACAGCAATTTGCCTTTTGCTACTGCCAAAACCTTGAATCGGGACAGGATACTTGAAAGTTTCAGAGATCCTCTCAACTTGGATACTACAGAGAATCAGAAGCAGTAGCAGCTAAATTGTGCGTATCGGGTATTTTCGTATGAACAGCCATTACCGCAAACTAGCAGCTAACTCTTATTAATTATTTTACTGTACTGTACTCGATCCATTTCAATAGATCTTATTATCTATAAACACTAAATGTTATATCCATTTATCTTTAGATTGGTGTACTCTACCTGGCGTGTAAAATAATTTTACCATACACAAAACAAGTTAAATAAATTATGTGAGGTTTAGTTTTTACCAGTAATTATAGTTTTTTCTTCTAATTTTTGTAAAATTATAATTTTATCACTATGATAAGGTTTACTCCATTTAAGCTTTGATTAACTCAATTTAATTAAATCTCCTTCGACTTTCATTCCGCTACCTATGAAATTAATATTAATATTTAATTTTATTGACCAAAATACCTAAAATCTCTGATATTTAAAATTTTATACTCAATTTTTTTAAATTAAATTTTAATTAGCTATTATAATAAAATTATCATTTTATCTTTAATTATTTAATATCTCTTACTTAAAATCATACCATTTCCAAAATCTCTAACTTATGTACTTAATTTTTCATTGCAATTAATCAGGTCTCTAAGTTTACAAATATTACTTATTTATCTTTAATATTCATTATTTCAGTTATTTTGGTCAATAATTTTACTAAAAATGGCAAAATAACTAATTATGGCAAAAAATGGTTAAAATAATTTATTTTTAACCATTTAGTGTAAAAGTAAAATTTTTTAAAATTAAATAAGATAAAAATGAGATTTTTAAAAAAGGTAAAATAATAATTTTGCTAAAAATGATAAGATTATTCGGATAAATTCGTCCAAAATCAAATTAAATCTATTTTTAACTTATTTAATTAATTTGTACTTTTTAATTAATTTAATCTAAAATCTCAAACTTATTCAAATAAAAATCGACTTTTTCTAATAATCTCAATTTAATTAATTGAAAATAAAAACTATACTCGTATCAACAACAAATATTCCCAATATCAGATATTATTTTTTACTTGTAATATCAATTTTTATTTCCCAACTACTTTAATTACATTATTTATAATTTTATACTTCATAACCAATCTTCTATCAATTATTTTTCGCAATTAAATTTTATTTCAAGCAATTTATTTAAATTCACACCGATTATTAGTTGTATTACACTTTTCTATTTCAAACAAAGTTATCACCCTCCTCAATGGTTAAATAGCTGTCCGTATCAATTAGTCATAATGACATCTACTTCAATAGATATTATTACGAAAGAATCACTCGAATCTTAATGTTACCTTATTACTTTACACCTATTTTAAAAACTCCATTAGAGTATCCCAAGTGAGCTTTTTATCTGCTTGAACAACCTTGTTAAAAGACTGCTAGGAGAGTAATGGCATCACATTTGGCCCATGCACTACGGAGAGCCGACCAATTTATAGGAAGTGATACCAGCAGTGCCAATGAAGAAAGGTGGGGAACTCAGGATTGAACGAGTGCCATTGTTCCCCTAAGAAATTAGAGCAAACATGGGAGTGAAGTCTTTCGACCCTTGTGAGGAATGTCGGTGGAGGGAGATGAGGGGCCCAGTCTCCCATAGGAGACTCCAAGAACAGCAGAGCCGTTCCTTGGTACAAGTTCGACAATTGTTTTTCGAAAGGCAATTAAGGATTTGGAGCAATGCGTTGCTTGACTTTTCAGCTACACCTTTATGAGAGCAAAAAACATAAGGAACGAAAAAAAAAAGGAAAACTAACAGAGCGTCAAAATCTTGAGAGTGACGCGCATTCTAATTGAGTTTTGGGGCCTAGTTCTAGGGTTGCACATAGGGTTACAGGATTCACAGCAGGTGCAATTCTCCAAGGATCTTCTTGATGCTACGTATGGGCATATGCCATTCATTGTTCCATCGAGGGAATGGAATCTTCGTTGAAAATAGTTTTCATATATTCAATTTTTTTTAAAATTATAGTTGTTGATATAATATTCTGCTAATAATTAAAACGGAGGAAATTATTTGAGACTTTAGCTAATTATTTTGATTTGATGAGTAATTTATTTATATTATTTATTATTTTAAATTATCACTCTTATATACTATGAATATAATTATTTATTAGTAAGTGCATATATGACGTGGCAGCTTCAAAAAAATTATCGGTCAAAGTCCTAAGTTGCCACATTTTAAGGTTTTGTCTCAATCCGCTTTGTTGTTGACAGTGAGCCTAGTCAGGAGGACAATGCCTTCTTAATTGGTGACTCATCCTTCATCATATAATAATGATCATCTGATTATTTTTTTATCATATGCTCCTATTTTTTCCTTATCCAGAAAAAAATACATATATTTATTTATTTATTTAAATTTATATTATGATATTAAAGTAAGTTAACTCATATAAAATGTGACTGTTGTATCAAATAATTAATATATATGCTTTATTTTAATAATGGCATCACTACTTACTTTGAAAGTGGGAATCAATTAATGGCAAGATGTGCATCGGCGCACTCACTTGACCTAACAGCTGTCACCGTGTGAGGGTATTTTGGTCATTTCAGTTGTTCATCTCCTTTATATGCTTTTTGAATTATGTGAGTTGGTCCGATATTTTTTGAAAATTAATGGGCCGGCTCAATTTATCAGGTCTTTCATGTTAGTGGGGATTGATCCATGGAAGTGGGCTGTCTTTAGATGATCTCAAATCGAAAGCCCATACAGGATAAAGCAGGCCCATAAGAAACATGTAAACCTATTTCTTAAAGGCCCATTACGACCCTACCCGTGAAACGAACGGGGGACATTTTGTCGCTGGTTCTGGATTTGTTCTGGTTCGATGGGCCTCCGACGAAAAAGCCAATAGGATTTCTACACGTCAGCAAATTTTAGTTTTCTTTTATTGTACCGGGCCATATCCGTAAATTAGCTCCACGGCTGCATGGTATGACGACAGGTAAGCTAAGAGGTCAGTTGTCCATGTTCAGATCTCTCAGTTTCCGCCATTGTTTGCTCTCCCTCTTTCTCGTCTTCTTCTTCGAGCTCCGGAAGCCTCGAAGGTAAGTCCCCTTCCCGATAGAGAAGAGGATAAGAAGAAATAGGAAACGAAGATAAGCTACTGAGCTTCAATGGCTTCCGTGCTTAATACAGTTCATTGCATAAGACTGTCTCGCACCAACATCGTTAGGTCAGTCAATCGGCTCCGACACCACTTTCTCTTTCTTTCTCGCGTAAATTCGAGGTCTAGATTGAATATTTGTGCGTTTCACTTCTAAGGAGTAACACATTGGTCAGGGTTTGGTTGAATGCTCCACCGGGTAAATGATAATTAATAATTGTTCCTGCTTCATTCTTGAAGTTAGTAATTTTGGTGTATTTTTCTCTCAGAATCTGATGTTTTGTGATGTTTTAATTTTTTTGTTTCTATCTGCATGCTCAGGACGAAGGCTTACAGTTAGAGCAGTGGAGACAGACACCAACGAAGGTATTTCACATCTATCTGTGCTTTGAGTTCACTGAGATCGGGCTGTCGATGTAACTTAGTTTTCTGGTTTAAATGTTTCAAAAATCATATGCCTAAGTTGAGTCCATAAACAGTACAGTCTCAGGTACCCGATAAGGCCCCAGCCAAGGACGGTTCCAGAAATTAATTTGGATTTACTCCCAAGAGACAGTAAGTTTTCTTGTGGGAATGTGTTATGTACGAGTGAAGAAATTAATTTGGATTTACTATGATTGATCTTGCATTCGCTAGTGTTGAAATGTTTATATATTATTAGATCTCCGAGCTGATGATCCTTTATGATCCCAATGTTTGACAGTGATTATCATTTGTGAGTTATATGATTCTCTTTGCTAAAGTTGATGGTGTTATTACTGTGACCCTACAGAATAAGTGGAAGATTCGCCTTCAACTGACGAAACCTGTGACTTGGCCTCCACTGGTCTGGGGAGTAGTCTGTGGCGCTGCAGCTTCAAGTACATTTGTCCTATTTGAATAAATTGCAGGGAAAGGACACAATTTCTGATGAAGTTGTGGGTTTGTCCTGATTTCTATAAAGGAAACTTTCACTGGACTCTAGAGGATGTGGCAAAATCAATTGTTTGCATGCTCATGTCTGGCCCTTGTCTCACAGGGTATACGCAGGTATTTTCTTGATTTATGAAGTCTTCTCTAAATTTAAATGTGAACATCAATGATGCTACAATTCTTGTTTTTGTTCTTAGACCATAAATGATTGGTATGAACGAGAGATTGATGCAATAAATGAACCCTATTGACCAATTCCTTCTGGGGCTATATCTGAGAATGAGGTACATAATATAATTGAATGTCATGATTGTGGTAAAGATCACAAAAATATCCTGTTATTTATGATTTTTTCTGTATCCCAGGTCATTGCTCAAATATGGGCATTACTTCTAGCAGGCCTGGGATTGGCTGGCCTTTTAGATGTGTGGGTAGGTGTTCCTGGAAATTGCTAGGATGCTATTTTTTTCTGGAATTAAGAACTGTTTTCCAGTTTCTGAACTCTGCTTCTTTAGGCAGGGCACAACTTCCCTATAGTTTTTTACCTCGCTCTGGGTGTATCTTTGCTCTCCTACATATACTCAGCTCCACCATTAAAGGTTATTCCCTGTTTCAATAACAATTCAGATGTTGTCTCGCCTTAGCTTTTTGGTCAAAAACTATTCATTTCTGTTTGCCTCATAGACTAGCTTTATTCTTCTATCCAGCTCAAGCAAAATGGGTGGATAGGAAACTTTGCTCTAGGAGCAAGCTATATTAGTTTATCATGGTGGGCATTATTCCAATTCTTTAATTTGTCAATGCCAGCTTCTCAGAGATTCCTTATTTTTATCCAATGTCTTTGTCCTGCTAGCGTTTAATTTCCCATTTAGCTTACTTTTCCTATTCTCTGTTTTATTTATCATGTAATAGGTTGGGTGGCAAGCTTTATTTGGGACTCTTACTCCTGACATAATTGTTCTAACTCTTCTCTACAGCATAGCTGGGGTATTGTTTCCAATTGAAGTATTTTGGAGTTTAACCATATATTATAGCTGATGTTCCTTCCACAGTAATAATACAATGTTTATGGTAATTCAATTGGGTATTGCCATTGTAAATGATTTTAAAAGCATCGAAGGAGATAGAGCAATGGGGCTTCAGGTATATTTTTCTTATAATGTCCATTAAACTTGGCCTTAGAATTTAGTTGGACCTTAACTTGAAAGGATTATATGTTTTGGCAGTCCCTTCCTGTGGCTTTTGGAGCTGAAAATGCCAAGTGGATCTGTGTTTGTGCCATTGACATAACTCAAATTTCTGTTGCTGGTATATCTTTTTTCTAGTGCTTTCTTTTACTTCTCCAAGTCAATCAGAATAGTAGCTTCTTTATCTATAATGGCACCTTAGATATTGAACTTGATGGCTTCTCATGTTAGAAATGAACTATGGCAGGCTATCTGCTTGGCACTGATAAACCATATTATGCTTTGGCACTTCTCGGACTCATAATTCCTCAAGTTGTTTTCCAGGTAAAAAGAGATGCAAATCATCATGAAATTGTGAAATTTGATGCTAACAATCTTTGGAGCTGAGCTCAATCTAGTGATTTTGTGCTTTCAGTATAACTCATGAAAATTTATGAATTGTATCATTTGTGCAAGAAGATATTTATGTTGATGTTATTCTTGCAGTTTCAATACTTTATGAAGGACCCTGTCAAGTATGATGTCAAATATCAGGTGCGCAACAAGCTCATCTTAAATTAATGAAGAGTTAATTGGATGGACAATATAGATGTTGTCATTGACTGGAATACGAGGCATTGGATGACAACCATGTCTTGCAGATCCGCCATTTTATAGTAGGGTGAGAAAAGGTCAGTGAAAGGCGAACCTTTGTAGTTTTATATTGTGGTTGTATCCGCATTGTCTTAGTACCTTTCCGTCTATATTATTACAGGGGATGTAAACTGCCATAGAATAAACGTTGCAGCGGCAGTTCTTTTACTTCTATGAGCCAGTTAGCTAGTAAGTTCGGGTATGTATGTATGTATTTTGTTGGAAGAAACAGAGCATTTGCTTTCAACGGAAATCCGTCGATGGTTTCCTAACAAAATGCAAGCATATGTATGGGGAAGAGAACGGACCTCTCATTGGGTTATAAGTAACACAAGACCACACCATGGAACTAATAGAGATTCTAGCCCACACCATGCACACAAAAAAGAATACACCAGATGAAAATTTTGCGCATTAAAAAGTATCCCATTCACATCATTCACCCTTTGAACATCCTTCTTAGCACAATCAATCATAAAAGCAAAATCCTGTATCCACTCACCCCCCTCATGAAATTGTTCATCGCACTCCTGCAGCTACCGTTGTTCGGCTCAAGGATGTGTATAGTAAACAGAGACCCGTTTCAAATCATTCATTAAAACAGAAAGAAAGAATACAGAATCCGCCAAACAGAATCAGGGAACCTACAATAGTACCTGAACCAAAGGAGGATCAATCAGTAAAATACAATGGAATCGGACACGAGAGATTCAGAAAAGAAAATAAATAAATAAAAGAGCGGTGATCACATAACATCCAGATCAATGCATGTATCCAAGTTAAATCATAGGCCATATTCAGCTTAGGGGTAAGGGGTGCAGAACTCATATTAGTAACCGTGGTAATGAACTAAAAGAAACTAGTAAATTGTGTAGCAAAGAAGTAGCACCTAAATGGAAAATGACTTACATCCTCATTCTGGCAGGTGGATGAATGAAATACTCCGGAAGAATCCAAAAATATCGGAAATTTTAACCAGCACACATGTAGGCATACATCTTATGGCATCTTCAAAGCTTGCTTCAGTTGAGCAAATGCAGAAGGGTGCATTCTACTGATTGTTGTGTTGAAAGATTCTCCATGGATGGTGGCACAAGTTTGGAGATTATCTCTTACCGAATTCTCCAGTGATAACTGGTTGACTGGATCTGAGAACTTCATCTGAGTGAAGAAAAGAATCCAAAGATGTAAGGAAAATAGCGGGAACAAAAAGGATGTAATGATAGTTCACTATGCATAAGTACCTGTCTTCTTCGTAACTCTTTGCTTGGAATGGCATCACCATGTGCCCTGCTCGAGTCCAGACTATCACTACTGCATCAAAATATAATTGAACAATGGAAGTGTCACTATAGCTTAAAGGCCACTCAGTGACAGCCAAATAATGGAAACATTGTATCCAGACCTGGATTCTTCCTCATTTAGATCATCCGTACCAGCCATTATAACACTTGTACAAAGACTGGGGGAAGGTCAATATTCATCGTGTCAAAGAAAGGTAACATTCTAGAATATATATATACAAACGAGAAACAAACACCCGACAGAAGGGTTCATACCTCAAGATTTGATCGAGCTTGTCAAGAACTTGAGGCAGTCTGAGGGTGAGGATTATTGAAAGTGCTAATCCATATGTCTTCCTTTGGGTAGAGCTAGCATTGTCCACCTGAGAGTCCCAAATGAAAAACATTACCAAAATAAATAGACCAGCACCTCTGTAACACATATTTTCTTCCAGAGAAAGTATTGCAGACTCTAGAAGACAGTAATGCAGAATATACCAGACCTTATCAAGCCAAACATCCACCAGGCAAAGAAGCACGTTCTCTTCCACATGGACCCCAGCATTCTGCAACATAAGGAGGAGTGATGGATCTGAAGTTAGCTGAGCTAGATAATTGGTATTCATCACCAAAATCCTTGCTAGGATTGCTGCAGAAGATGCTCTGACAGCAGTCTTTGAAGGCTCTTGATCATCCCCTCCACTCAAGCATATGAGAATTAGTTTCTAGCAAAAATAAGAACATCGAACACATGAAAATAGATCAGTTTTCACAAGTACACGAATAAATACATGTAGAACTCAAGTTGTTTAAACTTTTTTCTTGATACATGGGAAAATAAACCAATACCTGAAGAGTGCTGGTGATCATCGGTGGCACTTCAGCCGGGAAACACTACATATAGAAGAGAAACATAAGCATGCAATGAGAACCACTCTTTTGCAAAACAAACTCATGAAAATAGCCCTGACATGCTAACTTTACTGCAAGAAATCCTAGAGCACCTAACAAGTAACTACTTTTAATGTAATGAGACTTTCTGTATATACTAACATCACCATAGGAACTTCAAAGTGCAGAACAACCATAAGTTCCAATATTCTCAAGAGAACTTAGATCCATTTATGCATCAAAAAAATTGTGCATGTGAAGAAGCTGCACAAACTGCAGAATGTAAGATATACTTGCAAGTAATATAATGAGAAAACTTAATTATTCTATAAATACGTTAAAATGTAATATTTCTACCTGAATCAGAATGTCAATGACAGGGAGAACTGAAAGAAGCCCTCTGTCATTCACATTGCCAACAACCAGGTCAAGAAGCTTTGCAATGTTGGAAGCATGCATTCTTAAAAATTCTGATCCTCCCAAAACTATATAACCCTCAATAATGTTGACTGCAATCTACAAGAAAAATCAGACTAATTAATGTAGATGCAGAGAACTTAAAAATAGAAATCATGTCTCCCAAAGGTTGGTATTTTAATATTCAACATAAATGAATGATGAAGACAATAAGAAATTTACACAATCTTAACCTGCAAGTGATCGAAACTTCTTTCCATTATCTTCAGCAAGTATGGGAAGTATGTCAACAGCTGGGGTACCATAGATGGTGCATGAGAAATTGTGGCTTCCCAAAGCTGCACGATCATTTCAGATACAATAAAGACAAGATCTGAAGTGATAATTTTTCTGGCTATAAATGAGTAAGTATGAACCTGCATGCTGTCTTCCAGAAGGTTAAGTTCATCTGGGCTATTTATATCAATCCCCTTTTCAAGAATGGGTAGCAGAATGTTGTAGGAAATAGGTGACTGATCACCAACGGCAATCACAAAGTTCCGTAGAGCAATTAGAAGTTGAATTTGAAGGAGACTTTCACCAGTGGATTCCTCCCACACCTAGTAATAAATTTTACAATTCAGAAAGGTTAAAGAATTTAATAAAATCAAATAGAAGTATATATATCATTATCTAGGAGCACTTACTAATCTGATAAAATACATTATAGTAAAGGTTATAAGGTTCATTTCATGATTCAACGGCCGTACTTTCCACCTGGTAAGCAACAATCCTCTTATTATAACCAGATTACAAGTATCACAATTCCAGCATATCATTATATCAGGCTTCAAATCTGAAGAACTCTATTAAAGGTAGTATTTGATAGAAGATCCTTTGCTCGTTATATTTGGAGTAACTTCAAATAGATATATTTATTTTTCTTTCACTTCTGAATCTTTAACCAATAGATTCAATAGAAAAGCATTTCGAGAAAGTGAACCGCAAACAGAAAACAGCTTCACTCTTACAGGAGCAAGTTTTTCAATTCTTTTTTTATTTTGTATTTAATGTAATGCATTTTGAGCCACAGACATTAAAAGACATGACAGAAACATATAGATGAAACAATATCAAGAAACAAGTTTGCTGTTTGTCACTACCATCTTCTCAGTTGGAGTCACAAATAATCGAGTTGACATAATTAGTACATCTAGATGCACTGCTCTTTTTACTTCCAATATCTAAGCATTCAATAAAAAATTAAAATAAGGTGAAAACAACTATACCTTTTGGAAGAATTGAACCAATTGCTTAGCAAATGGAATTACTTCATTCTCATGCCCAACAAGGACAGATATCAAATTTAAAACCTGAACCTGCAATGAATAAAAAAGTTCTGAATTCATGTAATTTATAGAATGATATTATCTTCATAACCAAGATTTAAAGTAATTAAATCAAAAGGAGAAAGTAGAATTGCATATCACTTTAACATATGGGAGTATGAAATTAGATCATTTTTTCAAGCAATGCTTTGAAGTTTATGAGGGTACATTTGAAAAAAATGTATAGAATGCTTCTTAAACATTTAAAAAGGCAACCACTTGTGAAACTCAGTATATACAATGATCAAAATCTAATAATTTAAAATCTGGGATAAAAAACAATTCTTCTTCACACAAGAAGAATTTCAACCAAAAACCCCAAAAGAATTAGTAGATAAAGAGAACAATTTATGATGCCAAAAACATGGAAACTGAAACTGCCGTGCAGCAATCACACCATGTAAATGAACCAAAGAATATTAGAAAATTTGAGAGGGAAATAACCATGACCACGAAGAAGGATGGGTAATTCTAGCATTATATTCACCATTGGCATAGTACCTTCGAGTCAAATTCCTGAACTTCTTCAACCAACTTAAAGCAAAAGTTGAAACAGATGGGAAGAAGATCGGCAAATTCACGTTGTAAGAAGTTTGCATCTTCAACATGCAAACACAATGACCTACATGCTGCCAACTAAGATTGCAGATGAATAACTTCAGTTTGAGAAATAAAAAAAATTAAACAGGAACTAAAAATTATGATGCAGCCATATATGAGGCACAGTAAATTACCGTACCCTGACAGATAGGTCTTTATCTTGGAGTAACTTTATTAACGCACAATATACTGGCCTTTTGATATCATCTTTAATCTGCCATATAAGGAAGTTGTCAATTTATTACTGCATATCAATCTAGAAAATAAGCTCCTCAGAAATACTAAAGCAAACATCAAAATTAAGAATCAATGATGAAGGAAACAACTCAATATAGGAATGGTATTTCTCATGAATCTGATTAAAGGAAATCAAACAGTTAATGTTTTTATCATCCCCCTATCTTCTCTGTTTGGCAAAAAGAGAACATGGACTTGCATGAGACTGAGTATCTAAGGTGAAGCTTTTATCTCATGTTATTGTTCAGGATGATGCTAAGGTAAAGAAAAACATCATCTATCATCACATTTTCACCACAACCACAAAAATAAAATATATATTTGCTACTATACAGTACTTTCAAGACTTTATGTTGCATTCAAACAGAACTATAACATCTATGAGAATGTCAAGATGAAGATCTGCAGGAATTATAGTAAATTCTCAGTAACCTTCCCTGCGTAAAAAAAAACTATTAGACAAATATATCTGTTACTATACAGTACCTTCAAGCCTCTATGAGGCATTCAAACAGACAACATTTAGTGAGAATGTAAAGACAATAAAACTGCAGAAGTTATAATATATTCTCAGTAGCATTCCCTACATAAGGAACTATGTGACAAACATACGATAAATGAGATGTAGCATATAGTCTGTAGCAATTCAAGATCTGTTATCATGTTTTACTGAAGAAAATGGTGCACAAGTAAACAACTGGGATTATAACCATAAGAGAAAAATTACAGACATGTACTATCTTAACCGCTATAACTTGTCAAATTTTTATGATGCAAGTGAATTACCTCGGATACCCATTGTCCTAATATAAGGGCAACTTTGCGATGAATGATTCGCATATTTGGATGATCATTAGAGAGCTCAAGAGATAATGCACCATTAAACCTGTAATGAATTCAGGAAGAAGGAAGTTCTTGGCATCTATTAAATTTTATGCCATAAGAAGGGTCTAATTGGTAAACAATTCACAGGAAAAATATACATTGAAAACTAAAAGATAGACCATCAAATCAAACAATAAAACTGCTTACCAATCTTTGAAGCTCAGGTAATTTGATAATTCATAATAGATGTATGCAGCAGCACCATAGGCAGCATCTTTTAGAAGCAAACCAGGGGTGATTTCTGTTACTGATGCAGGGCAACCATTCATTGCCTCTTGAAGGATGGAAACTACAACAGGACCTAGCAACTAATAATAATAAGCAAAGTCATGATACACACTCAATCCCAGGGATGGCTGTTCATACAATATTGAACAAATATATAGCACAGTTAGTTATTACCTACCTGGCTATAATTTTCAAACAAAACTATATAGAGAGCTTCAGCACACGGACAGAGCTTTTCTGTCCACTGAACCATATCCTGTTCATGATGAAAAGTCTCTGGATTCCGGTACCACTCTTCCAAATCACTTGCTGTTAGGACAAAGTACCTGTCAATACCACTAGAATAACATTAGCTAAATGTTTGATGCATCCAAAATAGAGCTTGTCAGATGTACAAGATGCCATCAAGGACAAAAACTTGAAAGCTTCCACAGTTTTAGGAAATCATGTTAACCTTTCTATTCTCCAATTATATGATTAGATCTAGACATTATCGTTACAATTCCACCTTCATTAAAAACTAGCAAGGGAAGATCCGGGAAAATAGGAATGAAATGATGAAGAGAAAAACGTTTACTAATTATTTGTAGGTCCTGTAATTGATAACATGGATTCAATGACGTCTAAAAAAGCAACTCAAACAATAATCCAACAAATATGCTTTAACTTGGAAATTGAGTGCGATCCTGTCTACTCATTAAGTCTTCTTTCAGAAAATATATCAATTTAACAGTCTTTTACTTTGAAAATTAACTGTGATAATGAGAGTATTGACTGCATTAACAGCTTGAGATATATTAAGAGATTGAGCAAAAAAGGAGACATGTTACCTTCTAATCAAAACATTGCACAATTGCACTATGTGTTCAATAGGCATGAGAGAAGCAATGAGATTGCAAACAGCATTTGAAATGTTTTTTTTCATCTGCTCTAGAGAAACTCTAGATTCGTCCATAGCTCTGCCTGTGAGACTTGGTTTGTATTCTTTACATTCTAGTATAACTTTCACCAATATCATGCACTGAATCAGGAAATTCTCGAATGACACCACTTCAGGTCTGGGATCTGTTATATTACTTAAGCAAAACTCCAAGACAGGACGAAGAACACAAACATCACCAAATGAATAAGGATGCCTTCCTTGAATTGAGACTATGACTTTCAGAAGTTTAGTGCATGCCCTCTTCACAAAGCCCCAGAATTTTGGATATCTATTGAGAAAAGAAGCATCTGCAAAAGAATGTCATGAATAGGTTCATTATTCTACATGTACAAAGAGAAATGAGTGCATCAAAATGTCAAGATCCTCGTGCAGATAAGAACATAAAGACAACATTGTTGAGAAGTAACATCTTACAATATGGGAGAAATGACTGAGCAGCAGTCAAGAGGATTGGACAAACTTCTTTAACTGGTTGAACCTCCTGAAATAAAGAGATGTCAAGGCTGTAAAAAACTAGAAGCTTACTACCAATATATAGATGACACTACAAAACAGAGTACATCTGAAGCTAATAGCACACAGAAATCTCACTTAAAGACGTGGATAACAAAGTACCTGCATGCTCTTTGAATCACTTGGGTAACCGGAGATCACTAGTTGGCGAATAATTTTAAGACAAAGCAACCATCTCTCACAAATTAAGTATAGTTCAGCATGTTGTTGCTGGGGATTTGAATCATAATTCTGGAGAAGTGATGCAAAACCATGTAAAATGGTCTGCACATCAGTCTGCCAAAGGTGCCAGCTGTAGTTGAAGAAATGGGAAGATATCTGCACAATCATGTTTTTAAATGAGTCATGACAAATCTATCCCACTACAAGAATTGCAAAAGGAATGTGAGCAATGAAGCGAATCAGTCAGCTAGCAAGATCTTCCAGTCTAGAGTCTGAAAGTTAGAAATCATAATCTCCATTTTTTTGCAGCATAAATGAACATCAGTTATCGTTTATCTCCAGTCACAATTTTAAGGTGCATAATCTAACCAATCAAAAGGACCAGTGGTTTGATTTTCAGATAGATAACTAACATGAAACCTACAAGTCCATATACTTGTGATTTATGTATATGTTAGAGCATGTATTTTTAATCACCTTTGCTTCAGATATGTATGTAAAAGAAGCCCCAAGACATTACTCATAAAAGAAGAAACAAATAGATAAGAAATAAAAAGTTTTCTATGGATCTAAAAGAGGATTAAAAAGCTGGATTAGTTTTAGCAATTTCAGCAAATACCTCTGCATAATTTCTCTGATCTGATGCAAGGCGTTTGGTCGACAATTCCTTTAAGGTTCGGAAAAGGATCATAAATATCCTGTGTGAAGTAAGGATATCTGCAGACTGAAGCCGTTCAGCCAAATTTGAAAACAGATCTGGCCTGCATCAAAACATGTAAAATGATTAACCAAAATAATCACAAATCATGAAATGGTGTATGTACATTTAATACAATGTACTATATACACTACTACAACGATATCCAGCTCATTAGGATTTGGGATACATAGAGTCCAATAATCAGAAGTCTCATTTGGCTGTCGCAGAACGAGAGGCATGAAAAGCTTACAACAATCCATGTAATATAATAGATGACGATAATATAATAGAATTCTGATTGCAAAAGTAGAAATGGATGATGAAGTGTACCAGTCTTTAGGATAATCAAATCGAGCAATTTTGGATATAAGTACAGCCAACATTTGAGCTATCTGCACTAATATAAATATGTAATAGATAGATAAGTAAGCCCAGTAATTAATTATGCATATCAAACACAATGAAGCCATCAATGAACTCTCACTGATACATTGGAGTAGAAAAAGGTAATCTATGGAAAATTTTCAAATATATTTTCTAAGCGCTAAATGAGTAGGATAAAAAGAAATGTGGATCTAAAGTAGAGTAAAAAAAATTATTCACCTGGTCGTGCTCTTCTCCCAAGTGGGATACTAACTTCTGCCTCAGATGTACTTTTTCCTCTGTGCTAATACCCCTGAAAGAAGAAATAAAAGATGCTGAAAATGTGGAATTCTTCAGCAGGAATAGATCAATTAATACAATAACATGGCAATAAAATGGCAGGAGACCAATATTCATCCCCTTCAAGTGTGAAATCGATGAAAATTCCGACGTAGCTAACTCCTACATGAATCTGTTAGGTACGTGATGCACCACTGATGATCTTTTGACCATTTCTGCAGTGTACTTAACAGGAGCGACAAGTACAAAACTGAACATATTCAGCAACCCACAAGCCAGGGAAGCTCTAGCCAGTAAATGTAGCGTCATGCTCACAGAAAGGCAAACTGGAATAATTTCAAGTAACTTACAGAGAATCACGGCGAGTCCTCCAATACCGGCTGATGCTATTCTTAAAATAAACCGAAGCCATAAGACGAACATCCTGCGATGCTAAATCCTTGGATATAATAACTTCCTGCATACATTATTGTATATAATCAGCATCATGAACAACATCTAGAAAGGAAAACAGCCATGTCCCAGAAGAACAAAGCAGCAGTTGCCAAAACATAAGAAAGCAAAACTGCGGCAGCGACGAGAGTACCATGAGACAGGAGCAGAAACCCGGTCTGCTCTCAGACTGGCTCAAGGCAGTCTCTGCAGGCTTTCGCACTCGCTCATCGCCATTCATTGAATTGGTAAGCAAGCCGTAAATTGCCGGGAGGTCCGAGGCGGAAAGCGCCATCTCTAAGCTCCTTCTTCCTCCTCTTCTCCCTGTTCACTGACGGCGCTATTCAACGAAAGCTCGAAGATCCAAATCCAAATCGGACGATGACATTCAAGGCTGCCTGCTTCGATTGAACAGCAGTTTTCTGAAATCGCAGATGGAAGAGAGAGCCTCGCTCGGAAGAGCTGGGGACTTCTTATGAAAAGACGAACTCACCGTTCTTAGGCAGTCCAGCTCAGTTTATATTATATATGGAGAAAGTAATTAAAAAAATAAACTATTTAATTGGAAAAGGGTTTTGATTTGAGGATGGTAAAAGGAGCAATATTTTGTTCATACTGTAATTGCAAATAACAAAAATAAATATTACGAATTTGTTCACAATTAATTGATTTTCGAGTTATTTAATATAGTTTTTGTGATAAAAAATATACTAATAAATATTTTTTATCTTGAAAAAACATCCTCATTGGATGTATATTTTTGGGTTATAACTTTTATTTAAATTATTATATTTTTTAGAATCATTATAAATTAATTTATAAAAATTTCTTCTAATTTGTTGAGTATAAAATTAATATTTATATATATATTTATTTATAATTAATAAATAACCATAAATTTTACAAAAGTAACTAAATTTTAAATAGAATATAAAAAATTGACATATTTTCAATGGAAATTTTCCATTCGCCATTTTATTGATATTTACTTAGTAAATTGTATTTTTTATTTTTAAAATATATTTTAATAATTAATACATTCTATTTATATCTTAATTATTAAATTAGGTTCAACATTATGTAGAATTTTCTGTCATCTGAATAAAACGTGTAATGAGATTTGCCATCGTCATATGATGATGAAGTTGGTACTTATCGAGCCAGACCGGGTTGAAGTTATTGGCCCATGGAGCTCACGTTCCAGATACATAAAACTTGTATATACCCGGCTCATGAAGGCCCAGAATGCTGAACGTACCCACCCCACTGTGGCCTATGCACCTGGAGCAGTGGATCGTAAAACTCATTGGTCAGGTGTGGGACGCCCTCAGAGTGCCACGTTGCATTGATGAAAGAGTCGAGAAGCATCTGGACTCTCTATGTTATAAAACAACCTGAACATTATTATTCTGTCGAATTCGTTTCTGAGGAATGCGATCAGGCATTCGGAGAAGATGAAGATCTATCTGACTGACCGTGTCCTCTGTTTTATGTTTGTCTATTGTTCATGGAAGCCAAAAAAATCGATCTCTACACGGTACGCTTGATTGATTCTTCGAAGCGTGTAATTTAGGTTTAGATTTCAGTGTAGGCAACGCCAGTATTTGATTATTAAATGTACAAGTGGAGGCAATGTTTAAGAACTGAGGCTATGGCAACTTTGCTAATTCCAACTTTTGTTTGCAATTATACTATGCACATTGGATAGGCCCATTTCCCTTGAAGCATGGTTATTGTGTTTACAGTGTTGAGCTCATCCCCACTTCATTGGAACTTATTGGGGAGCTGTAAGCACTGCATTCTGTGCTGAGATGGTGGAGTTGGCTGATGCATACCCGTTTGCCGGCACTATCTTCAATGACTACAGCTCAGCCGGATACTCCCTCCTCAAGAAGGAGAAGTCCATCATTGTGCAGCCAGATCGGGTCGTCATTGGGAATGGACTGGTCTTTGGATGCATCCTGATGAAGGGATTTTTTGAGGCATTGTCAAGGGGGCTTAAGCTGAACACGACTGCTTATGAAAATTACCACAGGATTTATGTTCCCTAGGGCTATCCTATGCAGAGTGCACCTAAGGAGGCCCTGCAGGTGAACATTCTCTTCCAGCAGATACAGAAAATGCTTTCATGTGAGACTGGAGTCATCGCCAAGACAGGGGACTCTTGGTTCAACTGTAGTCCTCGTCTCTCTTAATTTCTGTATAGTTGTTATGCCTAAACTTTCATGGTAATTGTTTGAATGAATTGAACAGGTATGAGTTCCAGATGCAATATGAATCCATTGGTTGGTCCGTAGGTGCGACTCTTGGGTATGCACAGACTGACAGAACAGGGAGGTGAGTTATTGCTTGCATTGGAGATGGGAGTTTCCAGGTATGTTTCATTTTACATACATCAAAACTTGTTGTGAATATGCTGGTTAGTTCTTGCTTGTTTTCTGATGGCAGATTGATATAGGGATGTTGCAAGTTGTTTGTATCATAATCTTGATTCAAGTTCTCTCCCTTGTTGATCTCTTGCAGGTCACAACACAGGATATCTCTGACATTGTTGAGATGCGGGCAAAATAGCAGAATCTTCATGATAAACAATGAAGGGCACACAATTGAGGTCGAGATCCATGATGGGCCATACAATGTTATCAAGAACTGGAACTATGCAGGCCTAGTTGATGCAATCCACAATGACGAGGGCAAGTGCTGGACCAAGAAGGTAATTTTACCCATGACACAGATCAATGCAGAATAATATCACACAAATCAGTGTTTGGATTTATAAGGCTTGAAATATTTTATACTTACAATTAACGACCCTCTGTTGTCACTTGTCAGTTATTCTAGCCCATTTCTCACACTCGTAGACCAGGCACTAGATTACACAGTGGTACAGTTCTTATTCTTGAGAATTGCTGTTCTGTTGGCATCCTCTGTTTCTCCTTCTATTCAAGAGGGAGACTGAAGATGGAGGGACGAAGAGGAAATTAGAGTGGCAGTTGAAACGGCCTCCTTCCATCATCATCCTCCTCATCTTATTCTTCTTCGTCCTCCTCCTCGGAGGCCTCTGGTTATTCGGCCAGTTCGTTGTCCACAATTCTCTCCTCCCCTCCCACTGATCCCACGAAGAGGTCGGTGTACTGTGTCGGGCACGAGAAGATGGCGGATCTCGAGGCCGCCACCAGTCTGGACCCGACCCTCCTCTACCCGTACAAGTACCGGTCTGTGATGATGCTGGAGGAGGGCAATATCGGGGCGGCCATATCGGAGATCAACAAGATCGTCGGGTTCATGGCCTCTCCGGACTGCCTCGAGCTGCGAGCCTGGTTCGCCATTGCACTTGAGGACTACGACGCGGCCCTGAGGGACATCCGGGCGATGCTTTCGCTGGAGCCGAACTACAAGATGTTCCATAGGAGGCTCCATGGGGACCAGCTGCTCGAGCCACATGCACAGCAGTGGAGCCAGCCCGACTGCTGGATGCAGCTATACGAACGGTGGTCGAGTGTAGATGACATAGGGTCCCTGGCAGTGGTTCACCACATGGTGGAGAAGGACCCCGGGAAGAGCCTGTTACGGTTCAGGCAATCGCTCCTGCTCTTGCGGTGAGGTTGATGGATACAAAAATCATTAAGATGAGTATGCTATATGACAAGGATCGCTTCACATAATGACAAGCATTGTTGTTACTGTTTGGTCTTAGATTAAACTGTCAGAAGACAGCCATGCACTGTCTGCGACTAGCCAGAAATTATTCGGACTTCGAGCACGAGCGGCTCGTGTACGAAGGCTGGATCCTTTACGACAACCGGCACTGCGACGAAGCGCTGGCCAAGGCCGAGGAGTCTATCTCCATCAGGAGATCATTCGAGGCTTACTTCCTCAAGGCGTATATCTTGTCGGACTCCACCTCAGACTCGGATCTCGACACGTCAGCTTCATGCGTCATCCAGCTGCTGGAGGAGGCCCTCAGGTGCCCTTCTGAAGGCCTTCGGAAAGGCCAAGTAAGTCGCCTGACATTGCTAAGACTGGAGAGAGGGGCTGACCTGAAAGGGGAGACAAACTTTTGGGGGCAAATTTGGGAGATTGAAATCGTGTCAAAATTTTTTTTGCAGGCTCTGAACAATCTCGGGAGCATATACGTTGACAGCGAAAAGCTGGACAAGGCGGCGGATTGCTACACCAATGCTCTCAACATCTAGCACACAAGAGCACACCAAGGCCTGGCTCGAGTCTACCACCTGAAGAACCAGACCAAGGCGGCCTACGACGAGATGTCCAAGCTCATCGAAAAGGCCCAGAACAACGCGTCCGCGTACGAGAAGCGATCCGAGTACTGCGATCGCGATATGGCGAAGAGCGACCTCAACATCGCGACTCAATTGGATGCTCGTATTTTATCTTTGTTACCTTTTCTTAATAATAATGAGAAACAATTTGAAAGAGGCGAGTCGACCGTTAGAACTATTGGTCTTAGAACCAGAAATAAGAGCAATTAGAACCTCCGAGCGGCATTCTATGACTCGATGGGCGATCTCGCGTCCACCATTAGAGACTGTGAGGCGGTGCTGTGTCTGGAGCCAGAGCATAACCAGGAGCTGCGAAGGATGTCGCAAGAGCAGGTCAAAAAACAACAAACAAGGAAAATTTAGGAGGGCAATGGTGCACATATAATTGATCCACCTCCCATTTGTGGAGGGAGTAATAAGTTTATTTTCCCTTTTCCCAGCCCGCAATGTGCATAATAGGAGGGTAATTTGGACATTATACTTCATAGAATTTTAGGTTTACGAAAATTAAAAAAAAACAAAGAAAGGTGAAAATAGATTGATTGATTTGTTTCTCAATTTACATAAATTAATGTTCTTACATCTCGTCCATGATTCCATTATCCATACAATTGAGCCATGTTAATGGCCTTTCATCCATTGCACAAATATGGGCCACAAAAGGAGGCGATTAGTCCAGCAGAGAGATAGAGAGAGGAACAAGGCCCAAAATAACCCCCAAGTGAAGGCGCCTCGCACGTGGGAGATTTCAAATTTTAGGGTTTCTGCGCCCAGGGGCACCAAGAGTTTTTCATGTTTATATATATAGACATTCCAGCTCTTTTTACCGTCCCGTTTTGTCCCGTGTTGTCTCTCTCCCGCTTCTTAGTTCCCATTCAAAAAATCATTGCAGACTAATTTCAGGTATTCTGCCGCGGTTCGGTGTAATCCGTCCACAGTTACTCTATCTCAGTTCACGGATCAGATCCGTCATCTCTCCTGCTCTGAGTTGGCAGTGAGTCTAGGTCGTCTCATAGGGCGGGAGGGAGAGGGAGAAGGAAAGAAAAAGAAACCTAGCTCTAGGCTTGGAGTGATCATCTAGAGATTCGTCTGCGAGGTACCGATCCTTTCCTGTTTCGCTTTATTTGTTTGATTGGTTTGTTTCACAGAGCGGCGATTCCTTTGAGTTTGTCATTTGACCATTACTTGATAGTAACTGCTGTTTGATTTAGATTTTGAGCAGCGGAAGTCCGTTGAAATGCTTGAATCGAGTTTTCTTGGTTTTTGTTTTGAGCATTCATTGATGCTGTTGGTGAAGTCAACTTTATGTCTAGCCTTGATAATTTTTCTTTCTGTTTTTTAAAATTGGCGCTTTTTCCTGCTCTACTCTGCCCATGTGGGGCCATTTTCATCTTATTGCAGTAAGAATAGAGCGATTTAGTGCTTTGAATCAGGTCGTATAGTGCATGCTGTGATTTACCTTTTCATAATCCTATATTTACCGAAGTTAGAGGATTTTGGTCTATGAATTGGTTTACCAATGTGAAATATTCGGAAGTTTGATGCTAGCCTGCAGTAATTAGTATCACTGTTAGTATTCAAATGCTCCAACCTATACTTCAGTATCAATGCGAAGCCCAGCGGGAAAGGTCTTATAATACAATCATTCACTGAAATGTTCAGTGCTTTGAAGCAAGGTTTGTAATGCATGCACTGTTCCCTTGCTTATAATCGTGTACTTACCAGCGTTGCCAAAAGTGCTTGCCTAGCGCACAGGAGAGGCATTGGAAGCATGTTTGTCTTTTTTGTTATGTGGGCTGAGTCCTCTAGTCAGGCACATGCATGGACTGTATTTTTACTGCTTTTTATTAAAACCCCACACACATGCATTTTATGCTTTACTGAACATTTTATTAGATCAAAGAGTTGACATTTTCAGTCTTTCACTTAATAACTTCTGACAATTAGTGACGTACAGAAAATATCATCGTCAGATGCCAGTCCCTTTCTGTCTCTATAGCTTTTGCAAGATTAAATTTGATTCTTATAACACATTAAATTATTTTTCATTAGATAATATATTATAAATTATCTTTTTAATTGAAAACCTAAATTTGGTGAGGCAAGCACTTTTTTATGTTCTATGCCTCTGACAGCATAGGACCGTTTGCACCTTGAGTGTGTCTAGTGGTATTCATAACCTTGCTATTTAGAGAAGTGAACTTTGGTCTATGAATGGTTCTGTCAAAGTGAAACATTCACTGTACTGTTCAAAAGTGTGATATTAACATGGCTTGAATATTGGATGTAATTACAACCAGTTTTTTGCAGCTTGCAACAAAATGACTTTTGAGGTAACACAAATTCTGTTGTCTGCTCAATCACCTGATGCAAGGATCCGGACGGAAGCTGAGATTTGTCTTAGGCAATTCCAAGAGCAAAACCTGCCTGGATTTCTTGTTTCCTTGTCATTCGAACTCTCAAATAATGAGAAACCCATTGAAACTCGGCGGTTGGCTGGTATTATTCTTAAAAATTCCTTAGATGCAAAAGATGGTGCAAGGAAAAACTTGCTTATTCAGCAGTGGATGGGAATCGATACTGTTGTTAAGTCTCAAATCAAGGATTTGCTTTTAAGAACGCTTGCCTCATCTGCCCCAGAGGCTTGGCATACTTCTGCACAAGTAATTGCCAAAGTTGCTTCTGTTGAGATTCCACAGAAGCAATGGCCTGAGCTTATTGGTAAACTTCTTAATAATATGTCTCAACGAGACCACCCTGCATCCATGAAGCAGGCTACACTGGAAACTCTTGGATTTGTTTGTGAGGAAATATCGCACCAGGATTTGGAGCAAGACGAAGTAAATACTGTTCTCACTGCAGTTGTCCAAGGGATGAACCTCGCTGAGCATAGTCCTGAAATTCGACTAGCAGCAACAAAAGCGTTGTACAATGCTCTGGATTTTGCTCAGACAAATTTTGAAAATGAGATGGAGCGCAACTATATCATGAAAGTCGTGTGTGAGACTGCCATGTCCAAGGAGGTGGAGATTAGGCAAGCTGCTTTTGAATGTCTTGTTTCTATAGCATCAACATACTATGATCTACTTGGACCTTACATGCAGACCCTCTTTGAACTGACATCAAATGTTGTGAGGGCGGATGAAGAGGCAGTGGCACTCCAAGCACTTGAATTTTGGAGTTCAATCTGTGATGAAGAGTTAGAACTTCAAGATTTTGAAAGTTCTGAGGCTGGGGAGTCTGGCTCTTCTCATTCACACTTCATAGAGAAGGCTCTTTCAGCATTGGTCCCTATGTTGCTGGAGACTCTGTTAAAGCAGCAAGAGGATCAAGATCAGGATGACACCATCTGGAATTTATCAATGGCAGGGGGGACTTGTCTCGGCCTTGTTGCAAGAACAGTTGGAGATGCTGTTCTGCCTCTTGTAATGCCATTTGTTGAGGAGAACATAAGAAAGCCGGACTGGCATTGTCGTGAAGCTGCCACTTATGCATTTGGATCGGTTCTTGAAGGACCCTCAGTTGAGAAGCTTTCTCCTCTTGTCAGTGCAGGCCTAGATTTTCTCCTTAATCTAATGAAGGATGAAAACAGTCATGTTAGAGACACAACTGCTTGGACCCTTGGACGTATTTTTGAGTTGCTGGATGTTATAACATCTGAGAATCTGCAAAAGGTGGTTATCGTACTGCTGGAGAGCATTAGGGATGCTCCACATATTGCAGAGAAGGTATGCGGAGCAATTTATTACCTTGCCCAGGAGTTTGAAGATGCCGGAAATAATTCTCTTCTCTCGCCATACCTGACCGAGATGTTTTCTTCTCTTCTAGCTACTGCTGATCGCACTGATAGTTTCAATTCCAAGTTGAGGATATCTGCGTATGAGACCATAAATGAGGTGGTCAGGTCCTCCAATCTTTCAGAATCATCTCTAATTATTTCCCAGCTACTCCCTGTTATCATGAATAAGCTGCAGCAGACCTTGGACCTCCAGATCATATCATCTGATGAGCGGGAAAAGCAGAGTGATGTCCAAGCTTCTCTGTGTGGGGTACTTCAGGTGATCATACAGAAATTGGGCAGTGCTGATGAGACTCGACCTGCAATTGTTCAGTTTTCTGATCAGATCATGATGACGTTCCTCAGTGTATTTGCTTGCCATAACTATACTGTCCATGAAGAAGCTATGCTTGCTGTTGGTGCTCTTGCTTATGCTACTGGTCCAGGATTTTTGAAGTATATGGCGGAATTTAGCAAGTATTTGCAGATGGGACTGCAGAATTTTGAGGAGTACCAAGTCTGTTCTATCACTGTGGGGGTTGTCGGAGATATTTGCCGGGCCTTGGATGATAAAATCTTGCCCTTCTGTGATGGTATCATGGAACTTCTTCTCAAAGATCTTCACAGCAATGTGCTTCATCGTTCTGTGAAGCCAGCAATATTTTCCTGTTTTGGTGATATTGCACTTGCAATAGGAGATCAGTTCGAGAAGTACATCCAACATGCACTACCTGTGATGCAACAAGCAACTGAGGTTTGTGCTCAGATTGACATCAGTGATGAGGAGATGATGGAATACGGCTACCAGCTCAAGCGAAGCATCTTTGAGTCCTATTCAGGAATTCTCCAAGGGTTTAAGGATACCAAATCCGAGCTTATGGTACCTTATGCTTCACATCTATTGCAGTTCATTGAGCTTGTCTGCAATGACAAACAGAGGTAATTGCTCATTCATCCCCTTTCTGTTATAATTTTCTTTTACTCTTCATTTTGACATCTTATTTGAACTGCAATCAGTAGATTCCTAAATCTCGGTCATGTTTATTGTCTCCCCTGAATCTTGTTGATTGAGAGGATTGTTCTGAGTTTGATTTAAGAAAGCTCGAATTTGTGATTGTAAATTGTAGGGATGAGAGCGTAACAAAGGCTGCAGTTGCTGTGATGGGAGATTTAGCGGATGCTCTTGGCTCAAACATGAAGTTGTTGTTCAGAGATCGTGTGTTCTACATTGATTTCTTGGGCGAGTGCCTACAGTCAGATGATGAGCAACTCAAGGAGACAGCAACCTGGACACAGGGAATGATCGGGCGTATCATGGTCTCCTGAGGTGATGCAGTTCCTTGAACCAGAATGAATTTTGTAGGTTCATTATTCTTTAATGTAGGAACATCTTCTTAGTCTATTTTTTGGTAAGGTGTTGTCGTGGGAGTCTGGGGCTAAAAGAAAGCCTTCCAACTTGCATTGTGTCTCTGTGCAAAAAAAAAATGTACAATGTGTCGGGGGTGGGGTTTGGAGTGGTTTGAATTTTACTGGGTAGTGGTTGTTTGTCTATGGGCTAGCACTTCTGAACTCTGCCTCAGTTATTTCGTCCACTGATCGGTGGTCTTCTTGTCCAGTCAGTATATTGCTACTACCCCTTTGATTTTATCCGTTGAATATGGTTACTTGTCTTTATTTGCACACATAAAAGGCATTAAGATATATACATTCGAATATCCTGTTTGAATAGACCCAGCAAAAAAAAATGGACCCATGTTCCTTTTGACATTCTTGTTTGCCCTCCTCGTCTCAATCCCTCACTTAAAAATAAGTATCTATAAATTTGATTGAATAAAATATTTATTCTAAAATTAAATTATTAAAAAATAGATTTTCTTAATGTGTAATATTTTATTTTATTAAATTATGATGGACATCATTCGTCCTGTCCGATGTGGAAAAAAATATCGGTCATCCGGTCTAATCTAACCACCTGTTTGGCCCAATAATAGGCCCATGTTGTCTTCTCTGTGCCATAAGCAAGGGTTTTACATCCGTTCCCTTGAGAGAAGCAGAAAGCAGCTACAGGAGTCTCGGATCTATCTCCCAGCCACCGGCGCCGCCCCTGAAAGATGGTCGGTGCATGTCTCACTCGCATCTGGATTTATATGCATGATATATATCTTTACCTTTCTATTCAACTGTGTGATTGAGTTCCGCAGGAGAGTTTTTCAGTGTTTGGCATATATGCACTTGCAAATTGACACCCGCATATAGCACATTCATAGAGCTGCATCCTAACATTCGTCAGGCTTGTTTAGATCGAATGCTTGCACATTTATCAATGTCTATATGTTTCAGATCGTTTATATTTGTGGGCGTTCCTGAGAGTCTTCTTTTGGTTCTTTCACTTAATCGGAATGCAGCCAGTGGACTTTTCATATCGGTTCATGTGATCGTTCAACTTTTCAATTTGTCCATTATTGTTTCTAAAATTTTAATATCTCGACTCAGTATGCTTTGACAGATTCGCTACCTCTTCATGGTCATTCGCTTTGTGGTCTTTTCCATATTTCGCTTAATACAGATTTGTTAGGTCCGTATGGTTTTACCTTGCGACTAGTGAAATTATGTTGGCAGCAAGATGGATGAATTATCAACTTATCAATAACTGAACCATAAATTATCTAGAAATTGAGGCTTTTGGTTAATCTTTATCTACAAGATGTGAAGAATCTAAGTGATTGAGCATCAAGGGATTTAAATTAATTTTCTGTGCTTTTGCTTGTCTTTGGTCTTTGTTAATTTAGATTTACGATATTCGATTTTGAATTTCCTGATGATGATAACAGGCTCGAGGTTTAAAGAAACACTTGAAAAGGCTCAATGCCCCGAAGCATTGGATGCTCGATAAGCTAGGAGGTGCATTTGTAAGTCAATTTTTTTCTATAGGAGTTCCTAAAGCACATTTTTTTTAGATCATGCAATCCTTATTTGTATCTACTTGATTTGACAGGCACCTAAGCCTTCTTCTGGCCCTCACAAGTCGAGGGAGTGCTTGCCATTGGTCCTGATCCTGCGAAATAGGCTAAAGTATGCCCTCACGTATCGTGAAGTAATTGCTATCCTGATGCAACGGCAGATTCTTGTTGATGGAAAAGTTAGGACTGATAAAACCTATCCTGCTGGTTTCATGGGTAACTATACTGATTTTAGGCCTCCATTTTTTCACTTGAGGGAACTCTCATGGAATATTTAAACGGTGACCTCGCCTGTTTTTATATGGTTTGACTATTATATGTCATTCTGCCTTATATTTTTGCTTGTGTTGACCCTTCCATGGCTTTTTAGATGTTGTCTCCATTCCCAAGACAAATGAGAACTTCCGTCTCCTCTACGACACCAAGGGAAGGTTCAGGCTGCACAGCATTAGAGATGATGAGGCCAAAGTTACTCACGCTTACTGATGCTAAAAGCCTTGTAGCCTTTTCCAATTCCATTGAGTGTTAAGACTCATGAGATTTTTGTCCTCTGCAGTTTAAGCTGTGCAAGGTCCGGTCTGTGCAGTTTGGACAGAAAGGCATCCCTTACATCAACACATATGATGGCCGCACAATTCGATACCCGGACCCCCTGATCAAAGCCAATGATACTATTAAGATTGACCTTGAGTCCCACAAAATCACTGACTTCATCAAGTTTGATGTTGGGAACGTGGTGATGGTGACAGGGGGAAGGAACAGAGGGCGTGTGGGGGTGATCAAGAACAGGGAGAAGCACAAGGGAAGCTTTGAGACCATCCATGTCCAGGATGCTACTGGGCATGAATTTGCCACTCGTCTGGGAAATGTATTCACCATCGGAAAAGGCACGAAGCCATGGGTGTCGCTTCCCAAGGGCAAAGGCATCAAGCTCTCGATCATCGAGGAGGCAAAGAAGAGGCTTGCTTCCCAAGCCTCTGCTACTGCTTAGAGTCAATTCCATTAAGATTTTCCCTCTTCACATGCTCTTCGGTGCTTTCCTCTGATATGAAGTAGTTTTTTATAGTGAGAAGAATGCTTGGTCACCTCTTTACTATAGAACATAAGTTGAAATTTGTATTGAATTCCATTTTTAGATCTTTGGATCGTCCCCTGGGCATCTGATGAAATTGAAATGATCTTTGCATCAAATGTTACTAGCTGTAGTATAATTCCATCAAGTAAGGAGAGGCCCACAAGCTAATCTACGGGACGAACCACGCTATAGCCTTAAGATTTGGTTATGTTTTTCTCAAGAAAAAACTGAGAGGTTCCTTGGAAAATTATTACAAAGTCTAGGCCTATTCACCCTCATCTTTTAGCCCATATCACTAAGGTATCTTCTGGCCCATATAACTAAGGCCTCTCCAGTATGAGTCTAGTGTCAGGCAAGTTTTTTGTTGAAAGTAGTATACTTCTAGGTGGAGAAAGAATTCGGGAAATCTTTTCTTCAAAGCAGTATTAGTGGAATATACTTGATCATGGTAATTAGGGTGTCAATTATAGTTTATCCCTTTTGTTTGACACAAACTCAATTATAAGTAAATAGATTTAGTTTTTTAAGGGAATCAAACATCTAAGAAAATATGGTAAACCTATTATAATTATATTTATTTTAATTTAAAATTTTATATTATAATTTATCAATCTATTTACATTTATAATATAATTTTCTTATTAATGTGTTATTATACACGAAAAAATTTACACATATGTTACATAAATATACTTATTATATTTTTTATAATAAATGAGTTACAAATAGTCCATTTATATATTCTTAATTTTATATATTAATAAAATGAAAAAATTATGTTTAAATAGAATATAATAAAAATTATATTAATAATTATTAAATAAATTTATATTATAGTTCTACTAATAAGGCGAAGGCGATTATAGATATGATTTAGTTTGTTTTAGTTTTTCCTTTTTATTAATAAGTAAGTAATAATTACTAACATGTGGTTGATTATACGATAAACTGTGTATTATGAAGTTTTTTGGTGAGAATTTTGACAAGTTTATTGCTACTATTAATAAGGTGAATATATATATATATATTTGTTAAATTATTTCACTAATAAAGTAATAGTTAATTTTAATATTTTTTATACCGGTGTAAAAAACTGGATTAGCAATAAAATAGATGGTATAGAGATTATAATATTAAATGATAATAGTTTGAGAGGTTTAGAGATCAAGATTTTAGATAAAGAATTCTTCTACTCTTATTTATCATTTTTTATCATACAATCTCTTTAATTATTCTTCCTTTTTAAGTCTCTTCAATAAAAAAAAATAAGATATTTCTATACTTTCTCCTCGTTCGAGACCGGAAAAATAATAACCGATTCGTAGACATTTGTTGATGGCGAGTTTAAAAGTTAAACGTGGTAATTGTATCCACATTGTACATAAGGGCGTGTATTGAGAATAAGATCTTATATTGGATAAAATAGAGAACTGTTGTTAGTTTATAAGATTAAGAAACTTCCACTACTTACAAGTGATGACTTTTAAGTAAATATGGGTCCAACCCCTTATCGGTCAATGAGGCAAATGAGCCATTAGGATATTGTTTGATTTTGTAAACTCATTTACAACCAATAACATAACGAGTGATCAATACGAAATTGAAATGTACGAAAAATATAGAGCATATCCTCAAATATTGGAGTGAATAAGTTATAATAGATAGGTGCTAATATGATGAATAGAATAAAATAGTATTTGAGTATTTTTTTTCACACTATGTACAAAAATAGGATTAAAACACATATTTTATTAGATCTTCATAGGATAAGACAGCATAATAATAGAAGAGACTAGATATCCCAAGTATTGGCGTCACAAGGAATTGAAAAGGATGGAGGTAACTAAATTATAATAAAACGAGTTATTTGTATGATCGACCGAAAAATACTAGAGGTCGACTTTACGTATCCTTCACAACAGCTTTTGATGAGTATGAAGATTCTTAACAAGAAAATAATTAGGGTGAAATTTAAAGTAGGAGTTATGATGAGTGAAGTTAGAGATAGAAAGAAGATTAAAGGAAATTGATGGGACATAATAAACAAGATTAAGAGCAAGTTGATAAGTGAGTATGACAAGAGTGGCAAAACTAGAGGATTTGATAGGCAGACATGAGCTATTATCGATCAACATATGTTCGGGTATGTTTGAATACTCCTGCAAACTAAGATTAGCGAAATCAACAGTAACATGATTAGTAACTCGAGAATCCATATACTAATTTAAATTATGAGCATCGAAATTGGCACTGGAGGAAAAATAAGCTTGTAGAGATTGAAAATGCTGCAACTACGGACAATACAAGGCAAAATGACCCAATTGGAGACGTAGTTGGGAGATATGCACATTAGAGTCACGGGGTTGTATGTGTACGCCAGGTGTAGGTACACCAACTGAGTGGAGATGGGCGGATGGGCCGAAAATTAGTCGACCCAAAACGTTGTCCATTAATAAATCCAAGCGGGTGATAGGTTGGGCTGGAACGAAAAGTCTGTTGGGCTAGAGGTAAAACCGATGAGCGAGGAGGAACCCTCAATGATATGTGCAATCTTTGAGATTGTCTATGCGTGTGGGTGACGCTTCCTTTAGATCTCTGACGGGCATAAGAGTTCGACAAGCCTGGTTGATGCCAATGTAGAGAACCACTAAGGGTAGTAGTGGCGACGGGTTCAGCGGAGGAGAGGGCAGCATTCGGTGGAGCGGTAACTAGGAGTCCTGACAGAGGTGGTGTTCCATGAGGTACAAGATTTGTACTCACATTTGAATTATTGTTGCGGGAGATAGGATTTGAAAGTTTCAATTGAAAAACCTATAAGACAATAATTTTATACAACAATAAATCTCAATCTTCCTAAATTTTATCAAAAATGTGTTATTTATAAGTATAATATTGGAAATGTTACTATTTAAATAAGGTAAGTGGATAATAACTCATTTTTTTTCTTGAGGTCCTTCCACTTGTGATACTGTAATTTCCGAACTAATAATTAGATATTATATAGAGTCTGCATGCCTATGTTGGTAAAAGAACTTTGACAATTTAGAGATTTGTTTATTTGGTGAGGGATAGATAAATTGTTGTGAGAAATAATTGATTCCAAACTTTTCAAATGAAAAAATTAGAATTGATAATCGTGATACACAATGATGTGAGTTAGTGGAATAAGAATTATATAAAATATAAAATTAATAATACTATAAAAATTAAGTAGTGAAGTGATATTGTTATTTTATATATATAATAGTTGGTGTATCGATATAATTTAACAAATTTTGTTGGAAAATAATATTTTAAATAGTTGTATAGTAGGATATTATTAAAAGTAGTATATCAAAAATGAAAAATATGTAAAATAGAGTGTTTTTATATTTTAAAAATTTAGAAAAAAAAGAAGTAAAATAAGATATAAAATGTCATCAAATTCATATTTTATAATAATTGTAACATATTTTATAAATGTAGTAAAATAAACACTATATTAGTAGCTATTAAATAATTTTATATTATAAGTATTTTAGTGACTATTATGAATTGTAGGTAAGGTTGATGTTTGTGTTTTTTTTTTTGTATATTAATGAATAAATAATGATTGATAGTAATTTATTAGATAATATTTATATTTAAGTTGATTGCACTTAATTATATGTAAGTGATATGGGTGGTTTTGTTACTTTTCTTATTAATAAATATACAATTGTTGATAGCAGAACGTGATTTATTGAATAATATTTATATTTAAGTTGATCACACTTAATTATATCTATTTTTTTGATAGATTATGGATAATTTTCTTACAAAAATACAAATTCTGTTTAATGGGGACGTGAAAAAAAATTAAAAAATTAAAAATTAAAAAACTCTAAAAAAATATATTAATAATTCAAAATTCAAAATTAAAAAAGCTATTTAATTAGAAATTGAATTGGAAATGAAATTCAATTAGATGGTAAATGATCAATATTTATTTTTTCGAAAACAATTTTATAAAAATA
Source organism: Trapa incisa (assembly GCA_030064435.1). Classification (NCBI taxonomy): domain Eukaryota; kingdom Viridiplantae; phylum Streptophyta; class Magnoliopsida; order Myrtales; family Lythraceae; genus Trapa; species Trapa incisa. Next base: position 16,989,164 of record CM057773.1, on the reverse strand, counting down.
TAATTTTGGATTAAATATATAAATAAATTAAATTAAAAAAATGGGAAAATGGAATTCGTCGACTCATTCAACTGGTGGTAAAAACCGGGAAAGGATCCCACATCCAACCGGGGCGAGTCAAACGAGTTGACTCACAGACAAACTCTATCCTCGTTATGGGGGCTGTGTGCCCTCTTGTCTTGCGGGGAGGCCACTGATAAAAAATAATTGCAAAACTGCTCTTTGGGGCTAATCTGAGGACAGCCCTAGTGCAAGCGCAAGGAAAAATGGTCATTTGTCCCCTCCCTATCAAAGGTGGAGTCCCACTAACTAGAATTTGACCCGAATTTTCTCTGTGAATTTGAGTTTGGCAGGGCTGCAGTTTTGCAGGACCGATTACATTATACCATGGAAAAAACAACTCATAGCTATCTATGCACACGCCAATAGTGTTACTCCTTTTGCATGCATGCAAATTGATGCGTACTCCTATCCAGCTTAGAAGGCGATTATGAAAAATGTGAAATCTCATAAGAAAATGGCCTATTTTGCATTGGGTAACGACACACCATATCAGTTGGATAGTTGGATAGTTGGATAGCTAGCTAGCTAGCTAGCTAGCTAGAGCTATAGAATTCTCGAGGTGAGGAAAAGTGAAGGGGCCAAGGACACAGAGAATCGTAGCTACACAAAAGAAAGCCCAAAACACACGCACACACAGAGGCTACCTACGGAATGAGACCAGCACACACACACACGTCAAAGAAACTTATTCCGATCGACAATGCCTAGTGGGGTGCAGCATGCCTATCTAAATCTAAATTTGAAGCGATATGCTTTTCATTTTTAAACAAATTGGGAGCAAGTAGTTGCATATGGGTCAAATTGGTACGTCTCCCATCTTTATTATAATATACTAGCCTCATATTCGGGTATAGTAAGTACTATAGAGAAAAAAAATATCAATAATTATGTCGGTATCAATCTTTTCCAATCAATTAGTACGCTATGATATGGTATGCCCATTTTCTGCTTAATTATTTCCTATCAATCATATTTATATACTAATTATGATGAATGAAGAAGGTTCATCCATGTCCTCTAGTTAGAGGTTGACATAAAATAATGAATTTTTTTTATCTACTTAATGCTTTTATTTTTTATATGCTAATCAAAAGCAAAAGCATTTGGCCAGGCTTAAGTGCAATTATGCAGCCATCCCCTTCGCCTTCCTCCTCGATGCCTCTTGTCGGGCGTTCATCAACTTGCTTGTGGCCCTTTCCATCCTCCATATGCTTTGTTCCCCTCTTCCTCATCCTCATTTCAATCTTCTTCCATATTTACCAGTGAATTTCATGTCACCTTTGTGGTTTCTTCTTCTTGGTTAGGGTTAGTCAATTGATGTGAAGATATTACTATTATTATTATCCCATATGGTGCTCAAAACCGAGTACTAGTGACCACTTGTGGTTATTTTAAGAGGCACTGTGTTTTTCTTTCGTGCAGGTAATTTATTTGCCCTGACCACTTGTGACACACTTGCCATAAATTTGTGTGGACAGCTAGCTAGCAATATGGCTACTACTTGATGGAACAGTGGCATGCCCTCCCCCACAAACCCACCCCACCCACCCCCATCTCCATGGTCCATTCGATCAGATCATGGATTCAAAGCCGGTCTTCTAGCTAGTTGCCACAATAATTAAGGGGTGGGGGGTGAAGAGAGCATATCGGATCTCTGGCCTCTAGTAATGGAAGAGGACCTCACACAGTCGGGTGAAGTGGACTTCATTTGAGAACTAAAACGATAAGATTTGCCATCCATGTCGGTAACGGTCCATAGGATGGCATGTGCCAAATTGCGCCTACCGGATCCTTTCATGACCACCAATTACTTTAGCCCACCAAGTTTAACAGAAGAATAATAGGTTGAGAATTTGATCTCGCACCAGCGCACCCAAGTCCAGATTCACCCCTGCTCTGGCCCCTCCCTGTCCCTGCCCCTGTCCCTGCCCAACAAGTCCACAATTGTCATTTCACTCCCATTTTTTTAAAGTGCAAATGGGAAACTATTTCTGACACGCGGTCTCTCCCTCCAGTACCCAATTAAAAAAATTCAAAGCTTTATTAATTCAATAGATTAAATTAGGATTTTCACAAATTTTATTTTGAGATTAGGATAAATTACGAAATATTATTTAAAATTAATAAAATTTTAAATTATGGTTCATGAGATCTCATCGAAATTTATTGAATTTAAAATTTTATCCAAAAAAATAAACAAATATCCAAACTTATTTAATTTTTTTTTTACTTTTTTACCCTTCTTTTCATCTTCTCAAATTTTCCCTATTCTTCTTTTTTGTATAATTGTACTTATTTATTTATTCACAATTACACTGTACTTTCATATAAATTTAAATTTATTATATAATTGACAAAATGATTAAAAATAAAATATTTTATAGTAATTTTACACACAAATTAAATACTATTAATTCACTTTATACAAAACGCTTTTAAAAATAAATTTCTAAATTTTAACTAATAAAAATAGTTTCAAGTTCATATAAACTTTGAATACCTAATATTTCACATAATTTTCAATTTAGTCTATACTATTTAAAACTAATAAATGCCTAATTAATTATTGAATATTACACAATTTTGATATAATCAATATATAATGTAAATAAAAACTAATTAATCCGTCTATCACTCTCCAAAAGCAAAACCTGAGAGCATATTGTTTAAAATAATTAATGCGGTTGAGCTTATGGGAGATATTAAATTGAGATTAATAATAAGAAATAATTTAAAAAGTATATTTTAATTTCAAAAATAAAAAAGTTGTCAAGTGGAAATCCATTGGGTAGACGACGAGCCATGCCATGCGCCGGAAAAACTATCTTCGTTATTATACCAAATCAGAAGCGTTAAAGGGATGAAATATAACCTCACACCCCAATATAATCCAGAGGGAAGGGAGGGATTCGCACTCATCCTCTCTTCAGTTCAATAATCGAGAAGAGAAGCCTCAACGTCTCAGTATGCCGTCAAACACTCCTCAGTCCTCCATCCTCCTCCACCGCGTCAACGACACCCCCTCCACCTCCCCTGCGGCGACCTCCGCCGCCCTCTACCAGAAACCCACCAGCTGTCCCGCTGCCGTCCCCGAGGCCGTCTCACGCCACCACAGCTACTCTGTCGGTCCCAACCAGTGCTGCTCCGCCGTCATCCAGCACATCGAGGCCCCGGCCTCCACCATCTGGTCCATCGTCCGCCGCTTCGGCAGCCCCCAGGCCTACAAGCACTTCGTCAAGAGCTGCCGCGTCGTCCTTGGCGACGGCGAGGTCGGGACCCTCCGGGAGGTCCACGTCATCTCCGGCCTCCCTGCCGTTAGCAGCATCGAGCGGCTCGAGATCCTCGACGACGAGCACCACGTCATCAGCTTCAGCGTTGTCGGCGGCGACCACCGCCTCGCCAACTACCGATCCGTCACCACCCTCCATCCCTCCCCCACCGGCTCCGGCACCGTCGTCGTCGAGTCCTACATTGTCGACATCCCTCCCGGAAACACCAGAGAGGAGACCTGCATCTTCGTCGACACCATCGTCCGGTGCAACCTCCAGAGCCTCGCCCAGATCGCCTGCACCATCTCCCACCAAAACAACAAGCAACCCAAAAACCCTTAATGATCGAGCACGCCTTTCCGAAATCCGATTCAAACACGTCCTCTCTTTCCAGCGGTTGCGCTCCCCTGGATCTGATCGTCATCAGTACGTAGCATACCATACTTCTTGCGGCCGTTTGGCGGTCCGTCAACGTCCATCCGGCCAACTCTCCGGTAGATGCGTGCCAGTTAGAGATATGTCATGACGCGTGAGGAGGATTCATCCATCGACTATAGATCATCATCACGAGTATAGTAGGGCGAGAAAATTCAGAAAGTCTTTTAATCTGTCACATGGTGGTTTGAGTCAAACGCTGTGATAGTTTTTGTTTCTTCTCTGGTTTGTACACTTAATGTCTAAAGTTGGTGGATTAGTCATGGCCATGGAAGAATTGATAGCTAATGTGTATATTCTTCACATGCAACTGCATTCGAGTCTTGTGTATTAGCACCATTGGCTTGGTTGGTTATAATAATATATTATCTTGTATATATACAATTATACATACAAATTGTTACTAGCTAGCCTTGGTTCTGTGGCTTTGGTTTTGGTTTAGCCAGCCAGATAACCCAGTTGGGTGATTTTCTGTGGGTGCATGTATATGGATGCCAAGTAAATGTTCTTAGAATAAGGTGAGTTCATCCACATATTCTAATTCAAATTAGTGTAATATTCCCCCACAAAAGATTGGATTCGCTACAGTGTGCCGCATTGCCAATAACTCTTATATTACATCAACTTGCTACAGACAGCATTCACTCATGTATCATGGAAGTACTTTGGCTAGTAAATTATACAGTAGCTAACAATACAACTGGGTCAAATCAGGTATATAATATTTTGCAAATGGGCATAATATGGCCATATATTATTAATCCATATGTTTAAGGGTGACTCGTAGTCATTCAGATGTGCGCCCACCGGAAAGCAGTGCCCCTGAAAGTCGTCCTTTCAAGTGCCACCATCCGATACTTTAACATGGTTCCATGGTCCACGACAATTCTTTATTCGATACTAGGCATTCAAACGATGTGTGCAGCTTAATTATTGTTTACGGTTGAGGGAATTCGAAGGCTCCCTCTGGAAAGTCGCACGATCGAGAATAGGGAACTACGTGATGAATAACAACGCATCCGGTGGCCTGTTGTCGGAACCTTGACTCGGAAAATCTCCGGTAAGGGCGGAAGTTTCCAGAGAGAGGGGTGAAGGTTGGATGAAGGGGATGCCACAGCCACTTATTGTCTTCCCACCGTCACCATGAGTCTACGACCCAAAAGTCGAGTATAGCCCTCATGGAAAAGGGAAAAAGAAAATCATGCAAAGGGGGTCAGGCTCAGCTGGAAAAAAAAATGAAGATGCTTGCAAGTTTCAATCAAGTTGATGAGCCAGCCCATCTATCTCCCTTCTTTTGTCTGCAAAAATTTAAGTGCTACTTGCTCGACCCCTTTGTCTCTCCCTCTTTCCCTCACGTCCTTATGTGTGTATACGTTTATTCCTTTACTGCAAGTGGAGGTGAACAAGTTGAAGGGTGGTGGATTAGATCGGGATGCCTTTAATGAGCTGGATGGCTCCCGTGGTTCTTTGCCTTTTTATTTGTCCACGTCTCGAATACTCTCCTCCAGTCCAGTCCAGTCCAGTCCACTCCCAGCTTGCCTTGCCCCGCCCTTCCCCCACAACCCCTCTCCTCTTCTTTCATGGCCTCCTTCCGCCTACTTGCATTGTCGGCATGGCGTTGCTGCTTCTTATCCGTGACCTTAATTTCGGTGTATTCGAATCTTATAAATAGATTACAGATCGCAACTGGTCAGGCATGTTACTGGGGGGCCATAGACTCAGATGTCGTAGAACTTGGGGGTGTCATGTCAGTCATCTATCATTTACTGGTGCCCTTGTCTCCTCCTGGGTTCGTATGTGGGTCTTGGCCCTTTATATCAGCATCGGACCTATGAGTATATTTGGATTTTGGGCCTTTATATAGATTTTGTGATGGGCCTATATAAGGCTCATTAGTGATCGTCTGCCCCGTCAGCAAAGCAAAGCAATGTTGTTGAAGTACCAACCGGATCTTTGCGAGGAATCCGAGTTTAACCGCTAATGGCAGTTGACCCAAGTGAAGCTCCGAAGGAAATATTGTCCGTTGCATTACCTGCTGTGCTTGCCTTGGCAGCTGAGTCAGCTGACCCAGTCACGTCCTTGGTGGACACACCGCCTATGTTGGTCATATGAGTATTTACTTGTTCTTTTTTTCTTATTAGAAACTGCAGAATCTCTCATGCTTGAGCTAGTATAGATGGCAAAAGCCTTGGTGGGTCCTCCTCGGCTGGACCTTATTATAAGACCATTTACTTGAGTTTCTGGGTCTATCAGATCATTCAAACAAATGTTACTTATCAAACCAAAATATTATATTTTATACTATCAAATGAAATATTTATAATTAAAATACTAACATCATAAACATTAAACTATAAAAAAAATATATTTGAAAATTTTAATTTTCACTTATAATATAAAATTTTACTCTATAAATATAAATTATATTAAAAATAATTGTAATATTATATTTTAATTAAATTATATATATTTGAAATAAATATATATTAAATATATATTTTTACTTAATAAAATTATATATAATTAATCTTTTATTTAATTAATTAAAAATAATAAATTACATATATTGCATAAATACAATTCTCATTTTTATAATAATAAAATTTTATTATAATTAAAATGTGAGTTTTAAATTATATATTTGTATAATGCCATATTATATATATATCTATCTATTATATAATTTACATTTAATAAAATATTTAAAATATATATAATTGAAGATAAATAAAATATGTATATATAAATTATAATATTATACAAATAAATGACTTAAATTTAACATTTTAATAATAAATTATATAAATTTCTATCAAAATTATATTATTATAAAAAAATATGAGATAAATTTGTAAAATATATTTAATTTATTATTTCAAATTAATTAAAAAATATTATTTATATAGTAAAAATAATAATTGATATTTTTTAATTAATTTAAAATAATAAATTAAATATATTTTACATATACATTTGTTATTCTTTATAATAATATAATTTTGTTAACAAATTATATAATTTATTATTAAAATGATAAATTAAATTTATTTATATTTTATTTAACTTAAATTATATATAATTTTTAATATTTTATTAAATATAAATCATATAATAGATATATATTATGATATTATACAAATATATAATTTAAAATTGAAATTTTAATTATAATAAAATTATATAATTTGTCACCAAAATTTTATTATTATAAAAAATGAGAGATATAATTAATTTATTGTTTTTAATTAATTAAATAAAAATATTAATTATATTTTATTTATAATTTTACGAAATAAAAATATATATTTAGGATAAACGAAATTTAATTAAAAATTTCAAGTATATTATATGTTATGTTATAATTTTGGTATTTTAAATAAAATTTTCAAATTCGCATTTTTATATAATAATTTTTATTTTACAATTATTATTTTAGCACTTCATATAAAAAGTATAATAGTTAAATAAATGTTAAATTGTTGATAAAATTATTATTTTATAAAACGTTTAATGATTAAATTTGACATTTTAAAAGTTAAATAGGGTTGAAAAGTTTTATATAAAGGTGTAATTAGCTAAAAAAAACCCCACTTTCTCGTATAACCCTCTAAAGACTAAATAGGTTGGAGGTTTCTTCCGTATTCTTAGTTGAGCAGCTCCCAGGTGAAGTCTCTCTGGAATTTGGAGTGGGTTGTTTTTCTTCATGATGCTCAGTGTAGCAACAGGTGCATGAAGGTAAACTTTATGCTGTATGCATAGCTTCAAACAAATACTAGAGAACCAACTTCTCTACTGGATCATGTTATAAGAGGATCTAGTTTAAGGTGCTCAATAACTCTCCATTCAGAAAGAAGTTTGTTTTGGAGGTTAGGGACGAAGAGTGGACCATGTAAAATGATCTGGTCCAAGGCAGAAGATGATGACAACATGTCTGATCAAATACAGCGAGGATAATCTTTTATAACCAGAATGTATAAAGAGGAATAAGAGCAGGTGACACGTTCTTTTGAAGAAGTAGAACTCTGATTTGGCAGCTGTTTCAGGATGAGCTATGATCACTGATCATGGAGATCGTAATGAGGCTCTATGGATCAACCAATGGCGGCAATTGAAAAGATGATACATCATCAGCTAGGAGGAGTTAGCTAATAAATACATCATCATGCAAGTGACATGCACTTTTAGTTATGGCTGTGCACACATGGGAAGTTGAAAACCTTCAACGGGAAGATGCCCTTTATTCTTCTTCCACATCTCATAACAACAAAATTCAGACATGAACAGTTAATACGTAGGAGGACTCGTCACTGTTCCCACTTGGGGAGGGGGGTGATCACAATTTGGAGTAGCTGCGGTGCACCGTTGTGTCGAAGACCTTGAGGAAGAACCGAGCGGGTGGAACGGACAGCTTGTGGTGGAGGATGGAGCCGAGTGTGGAGATGAGTTGCCTCTTCACCTCCCTGGTGATGCCTCCCATGGCGATGATCTCTGCATACACTGCGGGGTCTTTGTTGCCTCCGAATGATATGGCCAACGATCCCTTCAATATCACCATTACAAACTGCACCCATTGCACAATAATTTAGTCCCTCAACGGTCACCGCCACCGAAATCTACCTGTGGTTTTTTTGGATGCCTTTAAAAATTTTGGCCGAAGCTTTAAGATGCATTGACTTGGTGGTCCATACATATGCGTTATGAATCTCATGCATGCCTACCTTTTCAGCTGCAATCAATGTGAGAGAGAGAGAAGAAAAAAAGCCTACCTTTTCAGGCCTGCCGATGATGGAGGAGACGGCCTTGGTGGTTTCGACGAAGATGGACTCGGTGTCGACTTTGTCGAGGCAGACGTTGGTGGAGATGTAGAGGCAAGGCATCTTTCCGGCGACGGCGACTCCCTCTCTGCGTAATGAATGAAAAACTTGGGGGAAATATGTAAAGTTCTATCAATGGATGCAATGCAATGATCCAACTTCCTGTCTAACCCTTTTCCCCTCCCTGAATCCTTTGCCTTTCCAAGGTTGCGTGCCCTTATATAGTTGCAAGTTTCTGGCAATTTGTAAAGAGACACCGGAGGGGCCCTCCACTCCACCCCCATCACCGTTGATTTCTATCCCATTCCACTTTCCCTTTTTGCAAAAGGAATCATGCAAAATCCATTCTCAACAAGGTACGCGTATTACATATACCATATTATGCATATGTTCACATATATCTTACCATCTCCATTAATGTGTAGGTATCAATCAGTGCACATGTTACACAGTAATGGGGAGATGGGATGATAGTGAAAGTGAATTGAGTGGTGGTACTAGGAGTGGCGTTATACTTATGACTGGCCCCTCCTTTCGTCTTCATCACAATGATGGGTATCCCAAAAATATGTGAAATTAATATATTTTAATTTTGTCATTAATTTGTGTTTTCTTCCTAATATTTATGCTCTTATCCATACTCTTTATGATCATTTCAATATAAAATAAACACTCATTATGTTATGTCAAATAGGGAAAAAATATAAAATTTTAATTTATACAATTATCAAAATCAAATTCAATTTTAGTTCCATCTTTAACCCATATAAAACGACAGTTATTACACAGTATAAGTTATATTAAATAAAGACTTTTTTGCCTATATATAAAAAAAGTGCATAACTAAGCAAAATTATAAATGAATAACTACTTCCTTCACCTAATCTATTGATATTGGGTAGATGAGACTTTTACCATTGTGTAATATATATCCATGACGTGATATTTACGTATTCAAGACAGGAGACATCACTTTGTTCCTCATGGTGGTAGGTATATATATATATATTCGGGTAGGTATATATTGATAACTTTTATTGAGGTGATAGATTAATAAAAAAACTATATATATTGAATCTATAAAAAATTTAAGATATTATAATAAATATTAAGTTAATTATATATAATTTTCTAAATTTATAAATGCTCCACCTGCAAGTCAAATAAAATGACTATTTATCTAACTCCATTGGACGGAAAAAAAAGCAAGCTACGTGTCTGCCGCCGTCTATTCCCCAACGACCGTCCTTAGAACATTTTTTTCCTGGCCGAAGACCTGAAAAGAAAAAAAAAACATCATTCGACAAAAAAAAATAACTGCACCCACGGGCCACGGTCTATCTCGAACGTGTATTTCCTGTTGACTGAACAATTTGATTGGATTTTAGTGCTAAACGCAATCCTAATTAGTATTAATGTGTACGCGCAATTCGGACGGTGTCACGTGTGTGGGTGTGTGTTTTTTTCTTAGTATTAATACCAACACTCTTATCACCATTTCATCATGCACCACATGACACATTGAAAATAATGACACCATCCAAGTCCCTATTTTCACGTTAATGAATAATTTCCGTAAGAGAATGTCTAAAGACAGACGGGATTTATTATTATTATTATTTTGTAAAAAAAAATATTTTAAAAAAATATATATAGTAAATATGGGCTGATATGAAACCATATAGAGTTGCATATTGGTGTGGGAGCGGGGGGAGATGTGAGATGGAGAGGGTACTGCTGCTGGTGTTCCATTATCATCACGCATGCTTATGCTTGTGATTGTGGGAGCAGAGGATTCGATCCCCCATTATAAAGATGCCATTGGCACTATTGGTGAGTAATATGTGGTCCGAGCTAGCCCCCCTCACTCACTCACTCACTCACCCCACACCACAGAGGGGTAGTGGATGGACTCATACATTACCGAGAAGACTAACACCAACACACCAAATTATTCTAGAAGGAAGGAATGTTAATGGTTCATAATTAATAAAATACTCGAGGGTTGTAAGCATAATCAACATTAGATAAACAATAAATATATTGGTGAGAGAAATGCCAAGAATTAATTCCACAATCACAAGTTACATTAATATATATATGGTCAAAACTACTCAATAAAAGTTGATATATAAATTAAAACACTTGATTCACCAACTATAAAATATTTCATTATGGTGACCCATAATTATTGGACTGAGATATCCCACAATTTTTTGGCACCGTAAAGAACTATGATTTTTAATATAAAATTCTTTTCCAAGGGCACCCAATAGAGGTTTCAAGTGGATTTCGTGCATGCTATTTCTCCTTCATGTCTCTAACACTGAAAATCACTTCTTCCATCTAGGGGGCTGTGACTTTCTTACCACGGTACGCGCTACCGGAATCTCCGTTGCCCGTCTCTATTTTGAAGAGAGCATCAGTTAGGAGCATAGACCCCTTAAGCTGTGTTATCGTAAATGCCGAGAAGGGTGATTATTAGTGTTAAGAATAAAATTATATATTTAATAAAATAGATAAGTGTTATTAATTTATAATATTATAAATGTTGAATTAAAATAATAGATTTTAAATAGATATGAGTGCGATTCATTATTGATTTACCCTATATAATTGATTTTTATAAACTTTTTCAATCCGATAACTATGCTGACATATCAATATTAAAAAATATAAAAAGAGAAATAATTACTCTAATAGGGGACAAAAAATTGAGAGAATTCGTGGGAAGGCAGTTAATAAGGAAGATATCGAACTTAAAGGTGAATATTTGCGTTTAATAGACTTATTTTGTTGAGATGTATGTGTAAATGAGATCAAATGAAAAATGCGTATTAATTATAACTCAGATTAGAAAATAATAGAGAGAATTTTTTTGGCACAAATAGATTGAAGAGATTTAATGTACTGATCAAGTAAATTTTCAACTTGTAAATGAAAGAAACGAAAAATAAATAGAACATGATATTATTATTTCATAATAAAATAGCATAAAAATTTACTATAATGAACATAATAATAATAACTTACAAAGGAGATAATGGAGAATCGTCCCCGTGTGAATTAATTCGAGAGTATAAATACTCTTATGGTGAGTTAGTGTAAATGGTTGTTTAGTAATTATTTTCAGAAGAGCATGAGTTATAAAATAGTAAAAGTAAAATATTACTAATTGATAAATGTTGAGAAAATAAGGGTGTCACATCTCGACCCGATTTAGTAAGAATCCTATAAACAACCTGCCACTACTCCTAGTATTATAATAGATATTTTCTTTATTATCATAGTATTAGTAGGAATACGATGTAAATATAGGAAAATAGTGTATCAAATTATTTTTTAAAATATGTGAAAATGTATATAGAATGTATTATTTTGGGTGAAGCAATAGATAAATAATAAGTTAAGAGAAATTTGGGAACATAATAAATGTTAGTAAGGGAGAAATTTCGGGTATGTAAGGTTAAATGGGCAAATTTAGAAGATATAATAGATAAATATGTCCCGTTTCCAATCATGAGGTGTTTAGGAAGTGTTGTACCGTCATGAATAGACAACTGTGACAAATCATTAGTAATATGGCTAGTAACACCTAAATCGACATACCAATATAGATGAAGTGGGCTCAGTTCGTATACATAGGAGTAATGAGCCTCAATAGTAGATGATGTGAACTTTAATTCATATTATTGTGCAAAAAAAAAATTTTAATTCATATGATGGATAATGATGGGCCAAGTGGCCGATGAATTCACATAGCTGGCATATCACATTGTAGGAAGAGATGTACTTGGGCAATGTTATCTAACATAAGAAGTGGACCGTATTGTAGAACACGTAAGAGGCTGAACGTTTGTCTAACGTGGGCCAAAGCATGGCCCAGATATGCACGACCAAAAGCTCTGTAGAGAAAAATACCCACGATTTTGATGGGTCTTAACCTCTATCAGTTTCTCCATTGCATTCTCCCCTACAATTAGGGTTCATGAGATCATTATGCTGAAAGATCGGGCGATTAGTGAAGCAAGGGCGGGGCGGAGTCGGAAGGGGGTCCTGTGGTACCTGACTAGAGAAGGAAGCAATAGGAGAAGCAAATTGAGAAGAACATCTGAGTAGGCCAGAGAATGGCACGCCGTTGGAGTATGAGTCATGACCATACATTTTAAATCCATTAGGCACTCTATGCGAGGAGAAGAGTATTCAACAAATTAAGAGTTATTAATTCAAGAACAAGCAAAATTATAAGAGTAAGAGCTTCTCGTTCTCGATCTAAACCATAAAATAACTTATTTTTTATTTAATGATCAGGTTTTGGGTGACAAATTTAAATAAATGAGTTAGCTAAGATGGAAATGATTATCAAATAAAATTGAATGAATTGGTTTCCCTTCTATAACTCACTATATTGTTAATATAAAATATACTTATGAGTGCAATTTTGAAAATTGTACAAAATTTTAAGTCGACTACAAGCGTATGCAAAGGTAGTAACTCAAATTACCTGTAAATTCACATTAGTAGATAACTAAACAATTATAGCAATTAGAGTATACTTATTATGAATAATACATATTTCATATTTCAAATTGATTACTTCAAACTTAATAACTCATTTTTTTAGTGTCATATTATGTTCGAGTTGAGTGATACTGTCATTCACATGATTGTAATAAATTTGTGATATTATTCGGTTAAATATATTAATTATTATTTTCTAACTAGGTAAAATATTAAGTGAACTAAGAAAAAATATTGTAGTGTAGAAACTAATTGTTAAAGAAAATGATAAAAATATTGATATCATACAAGTAGAATAGTTATTGTGCAAAAAAAAAAAATATAAGTATAATAGTAATTTTATTAAAAGAGTCTTCCATAATAAATGAAATATAGTGATAAAAAAGAACTTGAAAGTATTATTTGAATTTTTAATATTGGAACAATAATATGGAGTTTTAATGTAGTTCTATTACCATAAACCAAAGGAAAGAAGGCTAAAAATCTAAGAGTATACAAAAAATTACAAGTTTATAAATTGTAGTTTATTATTAAGTATATAAACTAATTATATTTATAAATAATTCAGCTATAAATGACCACCAATTACAAATAATTATAAATAATTTAGTTATAAATAACAATTAATTACAAATAATTAAATAAATATATATAATTAGTTCATTAATTGGTCTCATAAATCTAAATATATATATATATATCTACTAAATTAAGTAGTATTTTAATTATTAAAAAAATTATATAAAAGTCAAGACATGTGATGAAAGATAACCGCTAGGAGAGATATAAATTACCAATAACACAATTCAAGAGGTGTAGTAGAATAAGGAGGTAACAGGCGAAAAAAACAAGCTGATAAAAATATGAAGGTTGGATGACTTAGGAGGGCCAGGTTGGATGACTAAGCAGGCCAGCCTGTGGATCGCCCTTATATGGTAGTTGATGGTCGTGGACCATAAATTTGGCCTGTTCAGTTTTGTCTAGGACCACTTTCCAGACAACAGGGCCTATGCCCTCGGCCTCTTTTAAAGAGTTGCACCCATGTACTGACTATATCCATTGAAGAAGAGGGGGCATAAAACAGTATAATCTAACTCAGGCTAAGATCACATACAAGATATAAATGTTAGTACTATTATCAATTGTACGTTATTCAAAATTGTTAACCAACTTCCAACTTATTAACCATAGTAAAAAAAGTATTTATGGCAAGCTAAAACTTATTGCCCATCAAGCAAATTAAATCCCTACATCTTCCAAAATGGACGGGGCAATTCAGCCCTGATCATATAAAATATGCACCATACTTTTCCACGGACTAAGAAGCCACGCGGACAGAAGAAAGCCGTAATTTCAACCAACTTATCACTTGCTACAGCAACAACAACAACGTTGTAAGTCGCGAAAAGTTTATACTTGGAGAGGCAACAAGTTGTACGTGGGCCTCCAGCCTCAGCTTCTGCATCAATAGTTATAGCACAGTGAGAACCACCAATTGGTTGATGGGTCATAATCGTATCGTGGCCTCGATTTTGTTTTTGAAAGGGGAAGATCTCGTTGGATATTTCCTGTCCCTTTGTGTCTCTAGTAAGCTATGAAAGGTTGCTTTCCACTTCTCTCTCTAACTAATTGGTTAACACCACACTTCCTTAATTTATCAGCGTTGATTTCAACTGGATCGCCCTCCATTTCGGATAGCCCCTTAAAAGTTAAAAAGACTATGCCTAATTCCAAAAAAAAAGACAGTAGAAAAAGTGCCATGAACTATGCACAGTTGCAACCTTAGAGGAACAGTGGCAACTATATACCAGTGCTGCCTCTGGTAATGGCAAATTTTCTCCATCAACTAGAATGCTCATATTTCCACAGTTGTACGACATCTAGTAATATCATTGAGGGTCTACAATAATTTGAGAAGACAATGTACTTGGAAGCTCGGCCAAAAAAGACATGACTAAGTTCATATAAGATTCGGTTTTGGCTACTTCTCCTAGGGACTATTATTACGTGCTTTCATCACCAGGAAAAATGTGGTCGATGTTATTTGACCTCTACAGTTTTCCATTGCGAAAAAAAATCAGTTAACTCATGGCTTTAGTGGAAAAGGACCTGCAAATTGCTCATCAAAGTGAAAGTTCCATATGGAAAACGACCCTCCATCCATCAGTCCAACTTCCTCACGCATCATCCTCTTCACAGAATGCTCTTGTAACGAAAGAACCCAGCTAAGCTTCTTTTTGGTTAGCATTTCCTCGGAGATGCAAGCAAAGATCATCTTGGATTATGCTTTAATTACATGATGGTAGTCTCAATGGCTCATCACATACGTATGTTTCATGCCCAAAAATTGTGACGGCTTCTAATGGCCTAACCTTTTGACCAAGGTCTCCGAATAGTCAAGAAACACACCCGACTGCATGATTTATGAACTCTTAATGCAATGGGAAAAAAGGGCTTTATTAGGAGTGATGGACATGGTCTAATTTAGGAGCTGACTTACTTGACCCTTTGGTAGACTATCCGTCCGTGATTTTCTCCGCCAAGCTCCTAATATTCAGTGGCTCGAATAGCATATCAGTTGACAAATGAAATGCTTACATATGCAAGAGTGCAAAGATATTTAATCTAGAATTCAAGGCCACAAATTTCTTGGATCCAATTCCACTAGCAGAATATTCTGTCAATAAAATGTGAGGGGTGACCATACTTTGTCGGTTGGATTTATCCAAAAAAATTGAAAATTAGCTGATGTTAGTCAATTCTGAATTAAATATCTTGAATTTGGGTATCAAATATGACAGACAGTGCACCTTGTTTTAATTCCCCGTTAACTACTACCCAGGCTGCTGCAATTTGTGAAGTAATGGAGCTGGAAGTTATACAGAAGCTGATTCAGAGATCCATTTGTAAATGGCAGCTCAGCTGAAACCTTTTATTAAGTCAACGAGGCAAGTCAGACTGATTATGTAGCACAAGTGGCTTTCTAGGAAGGGGAAGTGTGCCTAAATTTGTGGGTAATTAATTGTTAAAGTATTTGCCTTTAGAAACTTGTTTAAAGTATCTGCCTTTGGCTCTTGTTCTCAGTTTAGCAATGGTTAATGAAGATCTTCAGCCGGAGATGCCCGTGCCAGCAGACCAGAACAGTCCAATGAATTTGACGGTGAAGGTAGGATGAGTGGTTTTATTATATGGTCTCCCTCATCAACCAACCAATAGCGATGAAAATGACAACCTCCCCCCACAATAAATCAATAAACAACTGCC
This sequence comes from Trapa incisa, assembly GCA_030064435.1. NCBI lineage: Eukaryota > Viridiplantae > Streptophyta > Magnoliopsida > Myrtales > Lythraceae > Trapa > Trapa incisa. The sequence goes on along the minus strand of CM057773.1, from coordinate 16,972,798 downwards.
CTACCACGGAAAGAGGAAAGGAAAGCAACTTCATCAATACAATGTCGGTGGAGTATTCTTGTATGTCATTTCCTCTTAATAAAGGATGGGTTCGAATTTTGAAGATGGAGGATATTCCTAATTAATAGGCAACGGATAATCATGTTTATTGCTGCTATGTCCACTTGAGTTTCGTTATTAAGAATCGGATCTATCTAAAATGTGAGGATTCAGGCCTTCCCTTTTCTCTGGTTCTGTTTTAGCTAAGGAATTGATAGGGCACACAAAGTTCAACGGTGGCCATCAAATCCACGACTTCTTTGTTGTACCAGAGTGTTATGTCAGTGTATTATACATACATCAATTTAGGGTTCATCAAAGCTTTGTGGTTTGGTATCACTTTCATGATAGGCACTCTTCCTTGTTTGGACCCACAACCCCAACAAACTTCACTGCCATTTTCTTCTCTCATCAACCTTCCAAAGCACTCACCCTCCCTCCATCCTTTGCTCTCTGGTTATAAAAGAAGGGTGCAAAGGATACAGAGCCCCCCTCCCCCCTCTCTAAAATCACCATTCTCGAGCCCCTTTAGCTTGATGATGACGGATAGGAAGGTGCCCGATGAGCATGATGGAGAAGCAGGGCACGTGCACTACCCACTCATTGCAAACTACCTGTAAAGAGATGAAGGGGTCTAGTCTAGTTTTGCATATGAGTAGGTTCTTCATGTGTCCTCCTCCTCCATCTTGACCACTGCACCTCGAGATTCACAAGTTCCAGGTAATGGCTATACATTTGTGAAACCTTATTTTTGTCCGCGCAAGCATCTATCTCAACAGGGGTAGGTGTCCATCATCAGCACGCAGATGCTGACTGAATCATTCAAATTTTCAATGTTCTGGTACTTGTTGAAAGCCGGCTGTTCCGGCGATTACGATTACGATTACGACGTGATTAAACATGAATATTATCATATTGGTATATTGCCTTGTTGTGTTGTGTTGTCTTGTCAGTGTCGTGTCATGGCATTATTAGTGGAAACATAGGGAATAAGCGCATGTCTCTTTCCCTTTTAATTCCTGTTTGAGGGGTCAGGATGAGATTTATGCATGGCCGTATGCTTATGGTTGATTAACCTAGTCGTCATTGATTAGGCCACTGAGTTGTATTCTTTGGGTTAAATTTGAATGATTGGTAAAGATAAAACCCCACCTTGCCATCAAGTAGGTGCAAGTGCTTGCTAGCTAGCTAGATAGCTTATATGACAACTGGATTGGCATTATTTTACCTCAGGGGTCGTTTTCTTATAAACTAAACAGATGCCTTTTAGGAAGGGATGCCATAAAGAGGCGACCCACCATCTTCCTGGGCGCCTCAATGATTCTTTCTTTTTTTTTGTGTGTAGAAAGGGAGAAAGAGAGTCTTAATGGAGGGACTAAACTCCATTGATCTTTCTCTTTTCATCTTTTTGCTCTTTCCCTTCGCCTGCCGAGCAGGAAAACCAGTTGATTAGTCATCATCTGAATCAAGACAATCCGTCTTCAAGGGTTTACTTCTTGATTAATCATCACATTTTCTTGATTACAGATTCAAAATGACCTCATTATTTAATGTGACAAAATGAATATAATTACCTATGATGTAGTAGCCTATCAAAATAAGAGCTAAATAAGCCACAGAAGTGAAGGCATTGATGGGAAAAAAAGGGTCACGGAAGAGGGACTATAATTGAGGGGCTACATGCCTACATCACTGTTTTTTTTAATGTAGAAGAGGGAGCCTTTGACCGCTGAACATAAGGGATAAGGGATGGGCATCAGTCTCTTCATATGCTAATTGACAGCCCATTCATGGAGGAATCGGGTCATGGCGGATGATTGTTCTAAGCACCATACATTAAGGCCTACTGACTTTCCTTGCTTCCCTTCGCCCATGCTTGATCCCGACCCGACCCAACATGAGAAGCCATTTATCTTGTACCACCTGTAAGTCCCGTCCTAGACTCGACCGCCCAGCTCCACATCTGACTTGTCCTACTCTTGTTATTATCAGACTTGAATGGATTAATATGATTTTTTTGATAATTATAATTATTTTTTAATCAATTTAGTTGTAATTATTTATTATTTAAATTAAGAATAACATGAATGAATTACAACACTAGATATTAAGTTCACTTATCACTTATTTCAATTACTTTTGAATTATTTTTTATAGTAATTTGTTAAAAATTAAATACAAATCCCTATAATCGAAAGTGTAAAAAATATTGTTTAGTGGGTTTGCGTGTACCGTCCTAATGTAATTTGATCACATTATTTATAATTATATGAGTTTATATTCCATAATTTTTTAGTTAAATTTGTACTAAATTCTATAAATTAATATAAGAGTTTGTGTTAAATTAAATATAAATTTGATTATAATATTATTTATTCATATAATATTATTTTAAACTTTTACTATAATGATATTCGATTGTAAATATTTGAAACTCGATTTTAAATTAATTATTTGTGATAATAAATATATATTTAAATTTAGCTCGATAATATTTATTTTTTTAAATATTATCTTTAATTGAATTTGTATTTAATTATATAAACCTAAAACTCAAATTTTTATAAATTTAAATTGGATCATACGAATTTAAATTAACATGAAGACTTGGGCGAACTTAAGTAACTATCTATAATATATTACTTGCATTATATTTTAAATATTATTTATTAAATGTTTTATGACCATGTATCCACCTACCTATATCATGTTAGTTTCTCGACCTAATTAAAAAATATGAAAGTATAACTATCATAAGTAGTCTTAAATTTTAAAGACGAAAATAAGCCATAAATTAATATAAGTAATTTTAAAATAATCCAACAAAAAATTCATAATTTATAATTAAGATCCAACTTTTAAAATTTTAAAGATATGATTAAATTTGATATATTCAAATCTTGTATGTAAAATTATTATACTAACTTTAAATTTACAAGATTATGTTTAGTAAATAATTTAATAAATTAATTATAGAAATATATGTGAACAATATTTAGTGCAATTACATAATAATATCCTAAATAATATTCAAAATTTAAATAACTTATCTTTTAATTGAATCATTAATAAAATAATTAAACATAAATTGAATCAAATAAAATATTTACCCCTAAATTAAGTCATATTATAAAAATATGTAATAATAATTTTAAAAAATAAACTAACTAAAGAGGAGCGGAACACCAATTCTGGTCAATCAATACATAAAATTGTTTCTACAAAAAATTGGACATAACTCATAGATGTGTTTGTTTTTTAGGGTTGAAGCATTAAATCCATAAAAATTGATTAAAACTGATCAAAGAAAAAAAATATAATAAAATAATAATTATGTTATATTAACAATAATTTGAATATATCATTAATGGATAAATTTGATTTTATTTTTAGGTACAATTAATTTTACTTGGTAGTTAGTGAGTGATCATTATTTTGATAATTTTATATGTTTGTATTAAATTTAATATAATATATTTTTATAAATAAATAAGATATATTTTAGTTATATTATTATTCTAAAAATCATGTTAAACCCAAAAAGCCATGAAATAACTCATGACCAATTCTAATATTTAAAGCTAGATAAAAACTATAAACTATGTTGGAAAGTAGATTTACTCTACAAAAAAAATTAAATTTCAAATATAATAATTTAACTAATTAATACGAGTAATTATAAGAAAATGTAATAAAATATTCATTTAAATATTTTCATCATATAATTGATGTGTTTATGATCAACTTTTAATTTTGGTTATTTTCAAGATATAATTAACTTTTATATTCTCCAGATGAACTCAATTGATTTGACATTAAATTAGAAACTTACACTTTGAAAAAGAAAAAAACGTTTGGATTTCTCTTTTATTTTTGTCCATAAAATTTCATCTCTTTTCTCTTTTAGTATGCATATATTTAAAATATAGTCTATACTTTTAATAGATTTTATACTTATATTTTATGTTAAATTTGAATAAAATGATGATTATATTGAATATTTTTATGATATAAATAACTATATAATTAAATAATTTATTATTAATAGTATTGATTAACACATGTCATTGAAATGTGATATGACCCATAAACCTATATATATATATATATGCACTGATGGATTATTATTTAAAAACTATGCTTAAAAGTATAATTGACCTACAAAGTTTTAAAATTTTAATATATAATTAATTAATACATTAATTTTAACATCAGTGTTTGAACATTTTTAGAATGTAATCAATGGATAGACTTCTAGTATATATTTACAAAATTTAATATTTTTTAGACATAATGAAAAAAAATAAGAATACACCACACTATAAATATGCTTCATATGTTCATTCTTTCACCACATTGCAATTATCCTTCTTCGACCCTCACAAAATCTATTATACATCAGTAACATGGCAAGATTGATTTCACTGAGTGGTTTTTTCTTCCTTCTCCTCATTATTTCAGGTACTTATATGCATATGATAGACAATACTTTGAGACATCAATTTCAAATTTCATGGCTAATAATGATGTATCCATCTTCCTTTTTTATTTTGTATGGACAGCTACCAATGCGATTCCGCAACCTACGGGTGTCATTCAGCGATGTATGAAGTATCTGTGGTCGAACAGAGACTGCCGGCCGAGTGAGTGCAAGAAGCGATGCTTTGACTTGCATGCGAACAATACCGGCGTCTCTGGCGAATGTGTTGGAAGGGTCAACCACTTCTCTTGCCAATGTAATTGGGACTGTTGATCAAGCAGTGTTTGAGATGCCAATATGATATGAGGGGCAAGAAGACAAGATAAAATAAGAGTTACGTAAATTTTTTATTAGTTCCATGGGGATAAGTAGGGCTCTTTCCTCTCAAAATAATTATAAAAAAACTACTAGAATGAAAAGAAAAATGAGAAACAAGAAGTGGGATTTTCAACTCCAATTAAAAGTATGCAAATCCATAAAATAGAGAAGACGAATTGGCATGCTAGATAATGCTAACATACATGTTTAGAGTGTGTTCTCTAATGATTTGTATTTGTAGTATACTTTTTATAGGCATCAATAATAATTTAATAACCTAAAAAATAAGAAAAAATTTATTATGTTTAAATGTTAATTATATTTAATTTAAATATTTAGAATATTTTAATAATTAATTTAAAGATATAAACTTAACTAATAAATATATAATATTATCATTAATATCTTAAAAAAATTATTATATTAATAAATCTCTCCTTATTAATTAAATATATATATTATTTTGTGCTCATTTTAAACTATTTTATTGGGATTCCATTTAAACTTTTCTTAATCTTTTTAATTATTTATAAATAGTTAAAATAAGTCTAAGAGTAAAAGTTAAAGTAAGTAGTAAAAATAATTAACTTAAATTATTATTTATATCCTTTATAAAAAATAATAACTAACTTATAAATAGGTATTTATAAAAGTTTAAAATTGAATGTTTAAATTATATTAAGAATATAGATAAATTGGTGTGATAATATGATTAAAAATTAAATAAAATAAAGAAAATTTATGTATATAATCTTGAAAAAGTTTTAATTTAAAAATATAAATAATATTATAATATTATTCAATTCAAGCTAAATTATTGTTTTGTAAATGATAGTAAATTATTTTTAACAAATAGAGTTGTAGAAGCGTACTTGTATGATTAGATATTTCAGAATGCATTCACAACGATTACATCTTTAATGTGGTCGAGTGTTCCAGTACTTAATTATAGACTACGATCTTTATGTGCTGAAGTCAATTAAAACTAAGCTAGACCTACAAAAGCCACAAGTTTAAATTTATTAAAGTATAAAATTGTTTCCACCAAAAAATGGACATAACTTATAGTTGTTTTTATTTCTTTGGGTTGAGTATTAAATCTATAAAAATGGATTAAAACTTATAAATTTAAAAATTATATATATAATAAAATAATAATTATGCTATATTTGTATTAATAATTAATAATTTTAATATATCATTAATGAATAAATTTGACTTTTTTTAGGTACATTTAATTTTACTTGGTAGTTAGTGAGTGTTAATTTTTTGGATAAATTTATATGTTTTGTATTAAATTTAATATAAGATATTTTTTAATAATTAAATAATATATATTATAGTTATATTATTATTGTTATTATTCTAAAAATAATGCTAAACCCCAAAGACCATGAAATAACTCATGATCCATTCTGATTTTTAAAGTTAGATAAAAACCATAAACTATGTTGGAAAGCATATTTACTGGAAAAAAATATAAAATTTTAAATATAATAAATAAACCAATTAATATGAGTAATTATAAGAAAATGCAACAAAGTATTCATTTAAATATTTTCACGAATTGATGGTTTATGAGCAACTTTCAATTTTAGAGATTTTCAAGATGTAATTAACTTTTATATTTTCTATTGAGCAAAAAAAACGTTTATATTTCCAAGGCCCATGACTCAATTGATTTGACGTTAAATTACGAAATTACATAAAAAAAGAAAAAAGTTAGGATTTCTCTTTTATTTTTGTCTATAAAATTTCATCTTTCTCTTTTAGTATATTCTATTGTATATGTTTAATTATGTAATACCTATATATTTAAAATATAGTATATACTTTTAATAGATTTCATACTCATATTTTATATTAAATTTGAATAAAACGATGGCTAAATTGAAGATTTTTATGAAATAAGTAAGTGTAATATATATAATTAAATAATTTATTATTAATATTATTGATTAAACACGTCATTGAACACATTGAAATGTGATATGACCCATAAACATGTATATATAATAAGTTTCAATTTTCAAGATTTTCATAATTATATATCATTAATCCAATTTGGAATATAAAATTATCATACAAACATTCAGATTTTTAAAATTACTTTTAATCAATAATTTAGTAGATTAATTCTAGAAATATATATGAATAATATCTAGTGAATTGAAATAATATTCCCTTAAATAGTTTTCTAAGATATAATTAATGTGTATATTTTCATCATATATTCAAAGTACATTTTTAAATATTTTTTAAAGATAATTATATGATATATATATATACACATAAAATTTTAAAATTTAAAGATATGATTATTCGGATATTTCTAAGATATATTGCATGTATAGATTTTTACTATATAATTAAAGTAGATTTTTAAATATTTTTTTTATAGATGTAAATTAATAAATTGGTGTTATTCCTAATTATTTCTCTATTTCCTAATAAAAAGTTGTTTATGAATTTAAATATCTTAATTTATTGATATAATAAATAATTAAATAATAATATGTCACATTATAAATATGCCTACCATGTACATTCTTTCACCATATAGCAATCGTTCTATTATACATTAGGGACAAATTAACAAACATGACAAGATTGATTTCAATAAGTAGTTTTTTTTTCATCCTCCTAATTATCTCATGTACTTATATACATATTATAGACATGAGTCATCAATTTCAAATTTTCGTGGCTAATAATGATGTATTCATCTTTCTTTTATTTTTTATGAACAGCTACCAGTGTGATCCAGCAAATTTCCGCTGCCACTAAGGTATGTAGGAAGTATCTGCCCATGAAAAGCTGCCTGATTTCTGACTGCAGGAAGCAATGCTATCAATTGAACGGGGAGGCTTCGGGCACCTGTATTACCAACAGAGAAGGCACCAACTGTGTATGTAATTGGAAATGTTGATCAAGTGTTTTAGGCACAATTGTTCTAATGCCTTGTGTGACGAGCAAGAGGAGAATAAGCTAAAATAAGAGTTACATAAATTTTATAGTTAGATGGGCATAGGCTATGAGCACCCAAATGTTTGACATTATATGTAATTATTCACACTCCATCGAGAGCCTAATAACCTTTGATAACATATAAAAAAATGTGATAAAACACATATTCTCCTAAAATCCTAAATTTATAAATTTTCGTTCTCAATTTTTTTAAATAAAATTTCTTTATTTTGTATCATTTATCTATTCCAACAAGTAATTTTTTTTAAAAAGATTCAAGAAATAAATAATTAATTAGTGTCATCAAAATTCATGCCATCACCCACCTTGGAGGCTTGACACTAAGTCCGCCATTACTCCCATGCTCATAGGAGGATAACTTACGTTGACATTGTAGCATAAAATAGATAGTCAAACTCTTGTATTTAACTTTAATACTCTAGCTAGCAATTGAATATTTTGTTTGAGTTTCAATAGATAAGATTATGTTAAAAAAATTTGTAAAACCACAAGTGAGCAACAATTATCAAGATTATTTATCCAATCAATATCCAAAAAATAGTTATAAAATACATTTAATCATGAACAAATGAGAAGTAGTGCGACCATGCATTAATTGAAACCTTATTCACATAATATCATAAACAGGGCGAGATTAAAGTGAGGTATTAGAGCGAGCTAATAAACTATCAATAAAGGGTGAGTTCAGATAAGGCTGTCCCATCGTGCACTAAGAGATGGTGACCTACAACAACTAGAGTAGACAAAGGTGTGCAATTGCTAGTTGCTGAGAGTAGCCTTCCAACTAGAGTGAGAAGAAGGCCTTGTATATTAGAATGCATTTCAACGCTAAGAAAACGATGAAGGGAGTAAAGGTATTTCATGGAAAACTCTCGATATAAAGCCGTTAGATGGACTCCAAAGATGCAGTACGTGAGTTAGTTGGTGATAATAATATCATTAAAATATACTAGAATGATAATGATAGATATGAGAGATTTGGGAATAAAGAGCGATATTTATGTGAAGTAGACATGAAACCCAATGTGGGAAGGAAACTATTAACATGAAGAAACCACACACGGATAGACTCCTTAAGACCACACAATGAGCAACGAAGTTTGCTCACATGCTTATGATACACCACATCAATGAAGTAGGGGTTGATGTATATAAACCACATCATTGAGATGTCCATACAAAATGACATTATTCACATTAACTTTACAAATCGACCATTATTGAGAGATGACAAACGTCAGAATAATATAAATAGTAAAATGCATGATTACTAGATTAAACGGCACATCGTAATCAAAACATACACGTTGAAATAAACTTTACACAACTAGGTGAGTCTTGTATTGATTAATAAATTTATTTATGTGTTGTTTGATCTTGTAAATTAACTTATAACCAAAGACATGTTGAGCAGTAGAAGCATAAACTAGTTCCCGGGTGCTAGTAGGTACAAGTATTACTAATGCATAATAGTGACCCAACACTATTGTCATCGAGTTTGAGAATAAGCGTGAGGTTCTTAAGAGAATCACTAAACAATAAATGCAACTAGATTATTAGAAATAGTAAAACTTCAAGGTGGAATAGAGTCATCCTAATATCGGGTGATCATATGACGAGGAGGTGAGCTAGGAACAACTATGTCATAAATCTCATCGAGGGAGAAGACTACAAGAAGTGGCAAATAAGGAGGCGAAAAAGATGTAGGAATCCTATTAGATGAGTGACTCAGAGATGGGAAGAGAACGTCATTAAAGGTGACACTTCGACTAATGAAAGTATGTCTAGTGCCTAATGCCAAGGTCTGAGACATCGATAACCTAGATATTTAGAATAATATCCAAGTAATATGCAATAGCAAGACCGAAAGTGAAGTTTGTGGTCCTAATAAGATGACTTTGAGAAAATATTGACAACCAAAACATAAAAGGAGATGATAATAATGAGAAGAATGATAAACATCTTGGTAGGTAGAATGGTACTAAAGCGACTAATTGGGATAATGTTTATTGAATTATTTTTCAGTGTATTGTTTACATGTTCAAAAAACTAAATCATAAATACACTTATAACTTATATATTATATTTTTTTTAATAAATTAACGAGGTATTTTTTTACAATACATATATTCATTTATTCATATCTCAATACCTAAAATATATTTTGATTATCCTAAATTTATCAATTTCAAATATAAAGATAAGCTTTCATATACATCATAATACATTATTTTAAATTATTTTTAATAAGTATCTCTATAAATTTAGCATTTTATCGTGGATACACATGTTTTAGGTCATATATTAATCATTTTAACAAACTACTCTATTATGAAGTTTCCTCCCTCATTCACTCTATACCATAAGGAAAACTCATGTAAGCTTCATCGTAATTCTTCATTCATAAATGAATTACAATGTTATCTAAGTATAACATACATTACAAACAATAACTTAATACTAACTAGGTTTACCAAAAAATATTTATAAAAAAATTTAATCCATTTTGTTGCTTAAATTTTTTTTTGCTACTAACCAAAATTTATGTTTTTTTTATTATCCATGAGCCTTGAGTTTTGTTTTTAAAATTCACTTACATTTATGTGTTTTTTTATTTAAAGGCAAAGCATCTTTCATTCCATCATACCCCCTTTATATTTTGATGCTTTAGTTACTTGTGAATCCAAACTCATAATAAAATTATTTTACTTATTTTAATATCTATTATAAGAAATATATCTTGTTATTAGATTATAGGCTGAATATTTTTTTCAATTATCCCTAATCTAATCACTCTAACATTATTCTTATCTTCATCTTTTTCTTGAATTTCTTCATGCAGTAACAAAATTACTTTATACATTATCAAAATTTTTATCTAAATATGCCCAGAAGGACATGTTTAACCTAACATAATTTCTCAACCATTGCATTATTGTTCACCCTATTCCATGGAGATAAATTTGAATCTACAGCATGTTTATTATTCAACATACGCTTCAAATCTACTCCAATCTAACTCATCCTACTCGTACATAACTTATTCTGCTCTAACTCTAACTTGTGTGGGATGTATATGTTTTTTTTTTATAATTATAATTATTTTAAATAAATTTAATTATAATTATTTATTATTTAGATTAAACTAATAACATGCATGAATTAATGAATTAGTAACTAATATATTACACTATACATTAAGTTTAATTATTGCTTATTTCAATTCCTTTTAAATTATTTTTAGAGTAATTTATTTAAAAATTAAATACAAATCCCTATAATAAAAATGTAAATAAAATTATTTAGTAGGTTGAAATAGGTCTGAGTCTCATGTAAGACTTGGACCTCCACCTGAGCAGGATTTATAATGGATGATTAGACCAAAAATGAGGGCTCCCATCTGCCTAAATAGAGAGGAGTTGGATCCACATGTGCACGCACTAGTTTGGACATGGCATGTACACCACATGTACCACTTTGGTGTTATTCTATTTTTTTTTTTGCCATCCTTATATAATATATTACATGTATGATATTGTAAATATTATTTACTAAATATATGTTATGACGCATGTATTCACATATCCATACCCATATTAATTTCTCACTTGGCCTAATTAAAAAATTATGAAAGCATAATTACTATAAGTAGTTTTAAATTTTATAGATAAAAATAAGCCATAAATTAATATGAGTAATTTCAAATTAATCCGACAATAAAACCACTCACGTTAGGATTTGAACCTTTTAAATATATAATTAAGGCTTGAATTTATAATTTATAATCAAGTTCCAACTTTCAAGATTTTTAAATATATGATTAAGTTTGATATCTTCAAATCTTTTGTATAAAATGATTATACCAATATTAAAAATTACAAGATTAAATTTAGTTAATAAATAATAAAGTAATTATAGAAATAGATGTGAATAATATTTAGTACAATTACATAATACTATCCTAAATAATATTTAAATTTAAAATATAATATATTTTAATTGAATCATTAATAAAATAATTATACTAAAATTAAATCAAATAAAATATTTACCCTAAATTAAATCATATTATAAAAAATTGCAATCATGATTTTAAAAATTAGACCAACTAGTTCATTTCAAGGAGGAGTTGAACACCAATATGAGTCCATTAATACATAAAATCGTTTCCACAAAAAATGGACATAACTCATAATTGTAAACCCATAAAAAATTATTAAAACTGATCAAATTAAAAATTATATATAATAAAATAATAATTATGTTATATTTATATTAATAATTATTAAATAATAATTTAAATATATCATTAATGGATAAATTTGACTTTTATTTTTAGGTTCATTTAATTTTACTTAGTAGTTAATGTGTGATAAATTTTTAGATAAATTTATATGTTTTGTATTAAATTTAATATAAGATATTTTATAATTAAATAATATATATTTTAGTTATATTATTATTGTTATTATTCTAAAAATAATGGTAAACCCAAAAGAACATAAAATAACTCTTCATCCATTCTGATTTTTAAAGGTAGATAAAAATTATAAACTATGTTAGAAAGTATATTTACTATACAAAATATACATTTTCAAATATAATAAATCAACAAATTAATATGAGTAATTATAAGAAAATAGAACAAAATATTTATTTAAACATTTTCACGATATAAACTATGTTAGAAAGTATATTTACTATATAAAATATACATTTTCAAATATAATAAATCAACAAATTAATATGAGTAATTATAAGAAAATAGAACAAAATATTTATTTAAACATTTTCACGACATAATTGATGGTCAACTTTCAATTTTTGAGATTTTCCAGATATAATTAACTTTTGTATTTCCAGTGCCCATGAACTCAAATGATTTTTTTTTATGAACAACCATGAACTCAATTGATTTGACAATAGTGGGCAAAAAAATTTGATTTGATATTAAATTAGAAACTTACACTAGAAAAAGAAAAAAATGTTAGAATTTCTCTTTTATTTTTATCGATAAAATTTCATATCTTTTAGTATATTTTTGTATATCTTTAATTATGCAATAGCTATATAGCTATTTAAAATATAGTATATACTTTTAATAGATTTTATACATATATTTTACATTGAATTTGAATAAAATGATGGTTATATTGAAGATTTTTATGAAATAAATAATTGTAATATATATATAATTAAATAATTTATTATTAATATTATTGATTAAACATGCCATTTAATATATTGAAATGTGATATTACCCATAAAAATGTATATATATATATATATATATATATATATATATATATATGCCTCCATGGATTATCTTTTTAAAAACAGTTCTTGAAAGTATAGTTGCCTATAAAGTTTTAAAATTTTAATATATAATTAATTCACAAATTAATTTTAACATCAGTGTTTGAACATTTTCAAAATGTAATTAATGAGTAGATTTATAGTTTATAATCAAGTTTCAACTTTCAAGATTTTCATAATTAGATATAATTAATCCAATTTGAAATATAAAATTATCATACAAATATTCCAATTTTCAAGATTAATTTTAATAAATAATTTAATATATTAATTCTAGAAATATAAGTGAATAATATCTAGTGAATTGAAATAATTTCCCCTGAAATAGATTTCAAGATATGATTAAGGTGTATATTTTCATCATATATTCAAAGTAAATTTTTAAATATTTTTTCAAGATAATTATATAATATATATAATTTCAATTTTTAAAGATATAATCAGTAAACAAATTTACAATAACAAATTTGTTCAGGATATTTATACGATATATTGCATGCGTAATTCTCATTGTATAATTAAAGTAAAATTTTAAATACTTTTTTTCTAGATGTATATTAATAGATTGAAGTGTATAGATGGTATACTTTTCATATTTTTCAAGATATAATAAATAAATAAGAATACTTATAGAAATATATAATAAAAATTGTTAATGGATTTGAATATCATAATGTATTGATATAATAAATAATATGTTGCACTATAAATGTGCCTACCATATTCATTCTTTCACCATATAGCAATCATCCTTCTTCCACACTAACAAAATCTATTATACATCAGCCACAAATTAGCAAACATGGCAAGATTGATTTCACGTTTTTTCTTCGCCCTCCTCATTATCTCAGGTACTGATATACATATCATAAACAATACTATGAGACATCACTTTCAAATTTGATGGCTAATAATGATGTATTCATCTTCTTTTTATTGTTTGTATGGACAGCTACCAGTGTGATCCCTCAAGCTACAGCTGCGCGATGTATTAAGAATTTGTGGAATACAGGCTGCCTGATTTCTGAATGCAGGAAGAAATGCTATGAATTGCATGGGGAGATATCCGGCATCTGTGTTGCCAACGCAAAAGGCACCGACTACGCTTGTGTATGTACTTGGAACTGTTGATCAAGTGTTTGAGGTAGAATTGTGCTAATGCCTTGTGTGACGGGCAAGAGAAGTTAAAATAAGAGTTGCATAAATTTTATAGTTTGATGGGCATAGGCTATGACCTCCCAAATAGTTATAAAAAACTATGGTTTTTTTTCACAAGATATGATGGAATTTATATCCCTTGTTGGTGAAATTAATAATTTGTGATATGATTCTGATGAAGAATATTTCAATCATAGTAAATAAATATGATATGCAGGTTGATTTAAAGATGGGCTAAGTATATAAAAAATAAAATATATACCCATTTAAAAGCTTGTTACCCATATTCTTATAAACCAATTTAAAATTATTATTTCAATATAAACAATTTATATTTTTATTTGAGTTGGTTAAGTTGAAAATGTAAAGGTTTATTAATAGTATAAATAAGCCATATAAGTAAAATTGACTTAATTATTCACATTTCTCCCTCATTAAAATCATGAGAGCTTATACGCTCTTCATATCATATAAAAATGTGATATAACAAATATTCTCTTAAAATTTTAAATTTATAAATTTTGGTACTCAATTTTTTAAAATAAAAGTTTTTTATTTTGTAATATTATTTATATATTTCAATAAATATAATTCTTTAAAAAAGTTAATGAACTAAATAATTATTTAGTGACATCAAAATTCATGTGATTAGGATGCTTTCACATACAGCATTGATATCATTGGTGAGAGTAGAGTAATAGAAGGAATGACACTAGGCCAACCTCATAGAATTTATAGTAGTATAACTCACATTGAGATTGTAGCATAATATAGTATATTGAAAACTGTTAGAAGATTCGCAAGTTCATCATCTTTAATTAATTGAATATGGAATTGATTGAGTTGTACTCGTTTTCAAATAAAATAATAACTAATCTCAACATTTTTTTGTGCCAACATTAAACACCCGATTTTTGATAAGATAGATGGGTGAGAGGTTTTCACATCAAAACGCCATATTGGAGAGTAGCACGACCCTAACATCATCTAAAAGATAATGAATCTAAATGAGTTTGATTAGTTCCACACTACTCTTAGTTAAACTCTTATATTCAATATTGTGAGCAATTGTACCTTGCTTATTTAAGTTCTAAGAGATAGATTATACCTAAAAAAATTTATAAAATTATTAACCAAGCGACAATTATTAGGATTATCCGACCAATCAACATTTAAAAAGGTTTGAAAAATCAGAGAAGAGTTCTACGAAACAAATAAACCATGAATAGCAGTGTCACAAATATAATATAAAATAAGTAGTGAGGTGAACATGAATTGAAAAACCTTATTCTCATCGTACGTGATATCAAAACCGATCAAAATGGGGTATTGGAGCGAGCCAATAATCTATCGATAGATGGTGAGATCTGATAAGGGTATCCCATCGTGCACTGAGAGGTAGGGGCCTGCAACAACCGGAGTAGACAAAGGTTTGCAGTTGCTCATAGTATCCATCCTAAGAAGGTTCATGATATATTGACATTGAGTGAGAAGAAGACCATGTATGTGAGAATGAACTTCAATATCGAGGAAACGATGAAGCGGATCGAGGTCCTTTATGAAAAATTTCCGACATAAAGTAGTCAAGATAGAATGTAAATGTGTCGTGAGTGAGCTAGGGATAATAATATTATTCACATATACTAGAATGATAATAACAGAGGTGGGGTTTTTATGAAGGAGGCATGAAACACCAAGAGGAAACTAGTGATACGGAACAACTTACAGGTAGATTACTTAAGATCATACAATGAGTGATGAATCTTGCACACGTGCTGATAATACTTTACATCAATGAAGTCATGGGTCAGCATATAAACCTACTCATTGAGATGTCCATACAAAATAACATTATTCACATCAACCTAGTAAATCGACCATTGTTGAGAGATGGTGATGGTCACGATAATGTGAATAGTAACATACTTAATTACTAAATTAAATGTCTCATAGTAGTCAAAACATATATGTTGAGAGAAATCTTGCACAACTAGACAAGCCATCACTGAATTCATTTGGGTGTTGGTTGATCTTGTAGACCTACTTAGAACCAAAGACATGTCAAGCAATAGGAGCATGAACTAGTTCCCAAATGTGGTTGGTGAGGAGGGCCAAGTATTCTTGATGCATAGTAGTGACCCAACATTCTTGTAATCGAGTTTAAGCAAAAGTGTGAGGTTTTTGTAGAGAATTAATAATAATAAATGCAACTATATTATTATAAATGATAAAACAATAAGGTGGAAGAGAGTTATTCTGAGACTAGGTAATCATGTGATGAGGAGGCAGACTAGGAGCAATTGTGTCATAAATCCTAGAAGTAGAATGATCTAAGTTGGAAGGTTCAAAAAGATTATGTAGAGACGAAGGGAGAGGAATAGAGAGAAGTGGTAAAGAGGGAGGCGAAGAGGATGTAGAAACCCTGTCAAATGGGTGACTCAAAGAGAGAAAGACGATATCATTAAAGGTGACACTTTGAGTAATAAAAACATGTCTAGTGGCAGGGTCGAGAGATCAATAACCCAGATATTTGAAACGATATCCAAGGAATATGCAAAGGCGAGACCAAAATTGAAGTTTGTGGTTCTAATAAGGACAAAAATAGGGAAAATATTGACAACAAAAAACATAAAGGAGATGATAACTAGGAGGGAAATAATGAAGAACTTGGTAGGGAGACTAGTATTAAAGGGACCGGGTGAGAATCTAGTTAATGAGATAGACGACCTTCTCAAAGGAAAAATCCCTTAACTTCATGGGGAGTTGAGACTAGCTAAGAAGCGTAATACCCATATTGACAATATAACGATGTTTACATTCATTGAAACCATTATGAACAAGCATGAAGATAAGAAATATGATGAGTGATGTCATATTGTTAAAGTTCAGATAGGAACTCCAATTGGCGGTCTAGGGGTAGTCTGGACAGGGAAGATTTCATGATAACGCTTCGCTATATGAATTTCTCCTATTTTCTTCTTTTCATGGGTCGCATTATTGATTAGTGCACGAATTGATTTGTACCCATTTCTCATCATCTTTTGTGTTTGCACATAGTATCTCATAAAATACCGTTCCTTTGGCATAAGGGGAGTGGAACATCATTGTTTTATCCTGACAGTTAAATCTCGCCTGGTGTAAGGATAGCCAACCCATTCCTAAGATTATTTCAACTTCCATTACAGGGAGCAGGATTATGTTGGCTTCCAATTCTATCCCCATGATTTCCACCTTGCACCCCTTGAATACTTTATCTCCAACTAGTTCTTCTTCAAGCCCGACCCATAGTAAGATTTACAACGTCCTTTGATGTCATCTTCTTTGGTTACCCATGCCTTGGGGTATGCTCCCCTTGGGGAACTTGTGTGCACACCTTTTGTACTCGACCTCTTGCATCCCACTTATCCATTTGTTCGTTAACTTACAATTTCTGATATTCTTTCTCATGCCTCTATACTTTGACTTCTAGAATTGCTCGTAGGCTAGACTTTTAACCCTTGCACTTCAAAGTCCCCATTTCCCCAAACTTAGTTTTTAGTATTTAGGATGATTGCCTTCTTCTTTGCCAGTTCCTTCCTATGGCCTTTATAAAGTCTTAAGGTCTCTTTTCTCCTTCTTTTCTTATGTCTAACTTTCTTTCTCTTTTTTTGAAATGTTTTCTTTGCCTTCCATATTTTCTTGGGTTATTGGAGAAGATCGTAAAGCTTGGCGTATAGGGGAAATTTGATTTATTAATAGCATTTGTCTAAATTAAAAAGATTATTATTTGTGCATTCTGAGATATAGAACCAAGAGAGGCTCGTATGTGATACTATTGGTTCTAAGGGCTATTGGACAATAAGGGTGTTCAAGGGCAGAAATACTGTTCTAGTATGTCTTGAAACTCTAGGAGTTTTATGTGCATTAATACCAAGGGGGTAGAAGAGTGAGGTCTCACCACTACAATTGGGGATTCAGAGTATCGATAAGTCTGGGAGGTTGGACATTTGTGCTCACTTAGACAATGTGGTGGAGGTTGTGACCTCTCACCAAACGCAAACGATAAAGTTGTTCTGGTCTACATGTGAAATAGTCGAGAACTGTTCTTCAAACGTATGATCACTTTGATAATAAAGGGTGTGTGTTTAATTGTTAAACCAAATACATGAAGGATGAATGTAGAATTAACCTTTTTAATGATAAAACAAGTGTGCGAATTTAATTACCTAAGAATGAGTATGAAAATATAATGTGATAAATGAACAATCCATTACCCTTATTCCATTTACTAATCACTCACTGAGTGCTAGAACTCACCCCCTCCCTTATCCTATTTCAGAAAACCTTTTACATAAAAAAAGTGAAAGCCGGAAAGGTGAGCCAAGATTCCACTAAGAGGTAAATTTTCCTTTAATCGTTTTGTTAATTTTGTTATGCAAAACATATGTGCTTGTAAACATTTACTTTACTGGCCTATCTTGGTGAAATACCAACTTAGTGTACGAATTGGTAGTGGTTTAATCACGGTGTTCCAACCAAATCGAGTTGGAGTGTGACACGAGCGTTGCGAAAAGGCCAAAGGTTAGTGATTCCTAGTCTATCCAAGTCCTGTAAAAAATTTATTTTTGATTTTATTGTGAGTCTTAGGTAGCTAAGCAAAACTAGTGGCTAGGGAAGCAATGGAGGACAGGTTTGTGATCATAGGTGATACGAACCTCGCCAATATACTAATGAAACCCTACACCAAATATGGCAAATACCCTAAAACTTTCATGACGCAAGTAAGAAAAGATGGAATATACCTTGTTTATGTGAGAAACAAGATATGTGATATGTAGACGCAATACCCAAATCCTCTAAAAATAACTCTTAGAAAACCCTGGTGGATAAGTCTCATTGCTTGAACGCTACAGTTAAAAACCTGATAAGTTCAAAAGTTCTTTCAAGAGAGAAATAAGATAAACAGCTCACAAAATTGAATTAAAAAAATATCTTCTCCAATGCTGGAGTGTGCCTTTTATAGGCATAAATAACAAATGAATAGCCTAAAAACAAGGAAAAAAAATATTTTATGGTTACATGCCAATCATATCACTTCTCATCTAATATAAATATTTATGATATTTTAATAACTACTTCAAAATTTTGAATTTGACTAATTAAATATCTAATATTATTATTTAATATCTTAAAAAATTTATTATATTAATAAATATCTTTAATTTTAATAAATATCTTCTTATTAATTAAATTTGTACATTCTCTTTGGTTTTTCTTGGGCTCTTCTATTTAGCTGTTACTTATATTTTCTATAATCTCTTTAATCAGCTCCTATAAAACTTTTTTGAATCTTTTAGTCATTAACCTTGTAATTGGGCCCTCTTGCAATCCCAAATGATCATTCATCTCATTTGGTGACAAATTATTCAGCTCTATTGTAAGTTTGGTTGATTGGACTTGTAAATTCGTAATTTATTTTGTTGGATTCATATCATTCTCCCCCTCTTGAAAATGATTTATCCTCAAATCTTTTATTCTTTCATAATCTACATCAAAAGACATTAAGTTAGAAATATTTAAACTATAGCTAACAATATATTTGTCAGATAACTTCTAGATGTAATTATTACTCATGAGTTTTAACACTTTAAATGATCACTCTAATCTATGTAATTTTGATAGTTTTCTCTCTATAATCCATTATTTCTCAAATGTAGGTTAATCCAAATCACTAGATAAAAAATAACATTCTTGAAACTATTGTTGGCTAGATTAATATTTTCTTAAATTTGTCATTTTCTATCCAATGGATTAAAATAATAGATAATCTTCAATGGTGATAACTTAATCACTGAATAAATATAACGATTATATGCAAACACAATATGTAATAAATATGCCGTTGAAAATAGAAGTTTTGTACACAACAAAGTATTACAAGAGTAACTAAATAACATAGAATTATAATAAGATAGAATAATTCTAGTAATATCATGCAATATAATAATAAAACAACAACATTTAATGTACATTCAGTTAAATGTGTGATTGTTGAGAATTAGTTAACGTTTATAATCAATATTTCTCTCCTCCTATTATTCATAGGTAATTCTTTAACAAAATTCATATAAATATCAATCAATGGAGGTATATTAAAAATTGAAATAGGAGTGCTAAATAAATGAAATTGTTGCTTGAATTTAACTTATTTACATATAATGCATTGAAAACAAAATTCCCTAACATTAGTTTTCATATTTATTGTTAAAAAATAATATTACAATATTGCAATAGTCTTACCTACCATAAATTGTCCAATAAGTACACCAAATCTTCTAACAAGTAAATCAAATAAAGAAAATTAATAGATTTTCCCAAAATAGATACTTATTTTACAAATAAATCTTTTCAAATTCAGTTTCAATAACTTCACAAAAATCATGATTATTTGCATACAATTCCATAATATAATAAAAACTAAGCAATTTAGTATCAATGATTGTAAACAAAACGTACATTCTAGATAATGTATCAACAACTAAATTTTTTATACCTTTCTTACACTTGATCACATAAGTAGATGTATAAATGAATTCCACCTATATTGCATTATGTTTATTCAACATGTGTTGCCTATTTATGTGTTTAAGATATTCACGATATATGTGAATCACAAACTCTTTCGATCATAAATTATGTCAAATATGTCAATCCATTCAGAACTTATCACATTTCTAGCACATACAAGCTTATACGAACAAATGATAAATATTTTAAAATTCTCAAACAACTTACATTTTTTTTTAAAACTTCTAACATAATTTTCAAATATTTCGCAAGTTCATCTAAAGATCTTATCATATACTAGGATGTTATCAATATATATATATATATATATATATTCAAACTTTAAAATGATAACATGCATGATATGGTTCATTGATTTCATGATAGTGCTAAAGGCATTAGTTAATCCAAAAATCACAACTAACCAATCATATAAATCTGGTTTTGTTTCAAATGCAGTTTTCAAATCATCTTTTTCTTTAATTTTAAAGTGATGATATTCACTCTTAATATTAAGTTTTGAAAATAAATAGTATTCATGCAACTCAATAATAATATCATATAAATAAGAAAGATGTCGTTGATACTTAAACGTGATATTGTCAATGGCTCGACAATCAATGCATATTTGTCAAGTTTCATCCTTCATGGGTACAACACATAACCACTTGCTCTTACACACACACACACACATATATATATATATATATATATCTTTTCCATTAGTTTTAGGACTTGGTGTTAACTTTGATTCTTAATTTCTCGAACTTGTGGCAAATTAGGAGTTATCGTTTTTGGAATGACAGGGGTTGAATTGCAAAAAAGTGATGATACCGCTAAATAAATATTTGATAATTTGATTATTAATAAAAAAAAATATATCCTTATACATAAGTATTGTAAGAATAGTTTATGATATTATCTCTCTTTATCTCACTTTTTCTCTCCATAAAATTATTTTTACTTTCTTTTTATTCCAGCTTTTCTCTCTTCTTTTTCAATTCTGACTTTTCTCTCTTCAATTTCAACTCTGATTTTTCTATTTTCTTTTTCAATATTATCTTTTATCTATTACTCTTCAATCTTGGCTTTTCTCTCTTGTTTTTCTGCTATTTTCTTTTCATTTGCCTTTTTATTTTTTTAACTGATCCTAAAAAACCTGTAAAATCAAATATGAAAGAGATATTGGTCTATTATTCATCACGAATGAGTATATATCTGTTAATCTATCATATGTTACTTAATTATCTAACTTTTAAGGTTCTTCCAATAGAATATGATATGCATGCATTGGTACTACATCACATAATACTTTATCCTAATATTTCCTAATAGAGAAAGACATTATCACCTGTTGGGTTACTTGAGTTTGGGGTTGATTAAAATGTCTAGATTAAAAGCTTGAACATCATTGTTTAGTAGGCGTATGTTGATGCGAACGCCATCTCACACCTTCCTCCAAGTGACTTATTCGGGTATGAAGATGCTCAAATTTAGCCTTCACTATTTGTTCCATTTCACTTTTCATTGCTTTTCATTATAGGTTTTGAATGGGTTATATGGAACCCTTTTCTTTCATAGTATTTTTTTGTCGTTGGACCTTATGATCCTGACAATTGTTAGAAAGAAAAGAATCTCGCAACTCTCTCTCACATATTTCTCTCAAACACTCATGTTTCACACTTAAATGGTTTTTTCTTATAGATTTAAAATACTCTTGCTTTTTTCCACTCATTTGTCTTCTTTTAATCTTAATTAAACTTAAAAATAAATCATTTTTACAAAATAGTTCAATTTGAGGAACAATAAAAATAAATTAATAAGGTTTTCAAAAAGCAATTTCAAAAGAATGTAAGTGAAATGTATGAATAGACGTAGTCAGATAAGAAAGAAGTATGCAATTTAGATAGAGAATAAAAAATAAGAAACTTAGATGGAATGAAGTAATAAACTCAAATGGTAATAAATAAGAAGGAAACTCAGATAGAGTATAATAAATAAATATACTCAAATAAAAATGAATATTAAGATACAATTGTATTTCTCTCTTTTTTCCCCTTTTTCACGAATATTTTTTGCTCTTTTTTTTTTCTTTTTTGGCATGAATTTGTTTTGGCTTTTTCTTTCTTTTTTTTTGAACTTACTGAAAAGAAGATGGGACTTTTTGTTTTTGTTTTATAGAGAATAGAAATAGGTAGAAAAGATTAAAAAAAAAGACTAGATATAAAAGAAATGATGAAACTTGTTGTATAATCGTGTGCTCTGATGCCAACTGATGCGAATCTCGCCAATATGATGACAACATCCTAAACCAAATATGGCAAAAACCCTAAGTCTTTCATGACACAAGTACGAAAAGATGAAATATACCTTATTTATGTGTGAAAAAGGTATGTGATATGTAGATGCCACACCCAAATACTCTAAGAAGAACTTTTAGAAAACTCTTAGAAAACTCTGTTGATAAGTTTGATTGCTTGAACACCATAGGTAAAAACTTGATAAATTCAAAAGTTTTTTCAAGAGATAAAGAAGATAAAACCTCACAAAATTGAATTCCAAAAGTTTAAACCCCGTCTTGTAATAATAAGAAAACCAGGGAAAGAACCAGTTATTTTCAAAGAGAAAACTGAGCCAGTTTAAGAACCGGAACCGATAGAGAAAGAAAAAATCGGGAAATTTATGGATCCCGGGTAAACTAAGGAGTCACAAAAGTAATGAAAAAGGACTTTAGGATGAATTGGAAATGAAAACCAAATCGGTTCAGGTGAATCGGATCCGAACTGGATTGAACTGGTTTGGACCGATTTGAACTACTATTGAACTAGATGCTACATTTATTTTTCTAGGTGGCTTGGAAAATTCAAATTTGAGATTTGAGGCCATCATTGAATATAGAATGAATTTAAAAATTTTTAATGTTGAAAAACTCGGTCAAATCGAGCCTAAACCGACTAGTTTAAGCTTTGAACTCGGTCCGGTCCAGTTCGGAACAATGTCGCCTTCTTCCTTTAGATGACAATACTATTCATTGAAAATTGAGTAGGGCTGGCGAAGATGAAAAGTCCCCAGCCAGGGAGTTTCAGGCAATGAATGACCGCCATTAAGGCACCAATCGGACGGCCAAGAAGTCCCCGAACTTTCTATATAAAGAGCCCCTCCTCATTCATCCTCCTCACACCTAAAACTCCACTCTCTCTCTACTACTCCATTTTTCAGTGAAGCTCGAACCAGAGCTCCAACTTGGGCATTTTTCTGAGCTAAAGAAGGTGTGGTTGGGTTCTTTGGATTCAGGGAGAAGTCAGCTACACGCTTGTAGTCTCCATTTGCTCCGAGGGTTATTGGAGAAACGCCGACGTGGTAGAACAGTGAAGTAGCTTTGGTGGACCGAATGTAAACCCCACACTTTTGAGTTAAGGAAAACCGGGAAAAGAATCGGTCAAACCGAGTAAGAAAACTGAGACGGTTTACATTTGAGAACACGCAATATGGAAATTTACAACTTTCGAGTGATCTAAAGGGTTCATTAAACCTTGGAAAAGAAATTTAAGAAAATTTAGAAGATAAAAACCAAATTGGTTTAGATGAACAAGATTTCATAAGAACTTTGAAGTTAAGCGTGCTTGCCCGAGATTAATACCGAAATTAACCAATAATTTATGGCAATATTAATACTAGTAATAAATCTTGCATATTTAATACACGGGTTTTACGCCTATATAAAGAGGTCATCCCCATTTCATTCTCCTCACACCTGAACACTTCTCTCTCTCTCTCTACTGCTCCATTTCTTGGTAAAGCTCAAACCAGAGCTTCAACTTGAACAAAGGTCGGGCTCTTTAGAACCGGGGAGAAGATAGCTATCTGATAGCAAACTACAGTCAATCCAAGAATCATTGGAGAAGTGTCGACATGATGGAATAGTGAAGCAACTCCGGCGGACCGAAGCTACCCTATTTCGGCCAAGCTGAAATCGGCCATTTCAAGCCCTCCTCAGGTCAAACCAAGCCCTTCCAACACTTCCTTAGCCTTTCCACGGCCAAATTAGGACCGAAAGGTAAGCCAATTCGGCTCCCCTTTACAATTTTTTATCAGTGCTAGAGAGAGAGTCGATCGAATTTCAATGACGAAATTCTAATCCAATTCCACATCAATTGATACAATTCTTGATTATAGGATGAACCTTAGGACGAGACCTATCTGCCCAGATCGAAAGCTCGGACCGCCGTGCCTTCACTGATGAGTAATCGAAGCTTTCTCTCTCTATAGTCTATTTTCCGACGAAGCTCCATTAGAAATGTATGAACATGCAGGAACTCAATTTCAACTCCAATTTCAATAATTAGAAGTGTTTGATCGGTCAATTTGATGAAATTAAATTCGGTAGTGTTGAAGACTTGAAATTGGGGGAAAATTTGGGGATTTTTGAAATTCAAAGGGCCAAAATACAATTTTATAAAATTGAGGGCCAATTGGGCATGAAAATAATGTTGGAGGACAAATTGAGAAATTTTAGAATTTTTGGGGCAAAATTTACCATTTTTGTAAAGCAAGGGCAAAATGGTAATTTTGGAAAAGTTGGAGGACCAAATTGGAAATTTGAGAAATTAATCTCCTTTTTGTGAAATGGAATAAATTGAGGTCCTATGATAAATTTTAGAAGTTTCGGGACTCAATTTGAGGAAAAAAAACCGGCATTTGGGACTTAAAGTTAAAGAGAAATAACTTTAGGGACCTAATTGCAAATAAATGAAAGTTTGACTTTCTCATTCATTTGGAATGAATGAAGGCGTAGGTCGAAGGATAATGAACCAAGATGTTCATATCAAGTGGGAACACGAAGTGCCGGGAACGCTAGCAATGACAAGCTCGTGTGAATACCAATAACCAGTCTAGTGGAATTCACGGCATTAACGGGTGAGTGAGTTTACTAACATCATACCCGATTGGGATGATGAGCACAACTTAAAATTAAAAACCCCTTACCGGTTGTGAGTGGGAATTTTATATCATACCCAGTTGGGGATGATAAGTACCTCGATATAAAAACCCACTACTTAGTGGTATTTTTAATCATCACTACTTAGAAAAAGTGATGTGAAAGTTATGCGAAAAACTACTTACGGGTTGTAAGTAGATCATACCTAGTTGGTATGATGAGACTTTCTCGAAGGAAGTTGAAAACCCGTTCATCAGTTATGAATGGAGATGTCCTTATACCGGTCGGTATGATGGACAGTAAAAACCTATTTTTGTCGGAAGTGTTCTCCCTTGACTATGTGCCAATGCTTAAACTATTTGGAAGACCTTTTCGATGGGAGCTCGAATAGCTCTGATAGGACAAGGGCCTCGGTTTTAGAACTTGGGGGCTAAATGCCCGATTTTGAAAATCTCGTACAGTGGGCCCAAGGCCAGTTGGCACGAGTAGAAGCTCGTAAACGAACATGATATATGTGCCATAAAACTAAATAAGTGAATTGTTTGGCCCCGACATGCTCAGTCAACTAGCGGCATTACGACATGACAGGTCGACGGACCAGTCAAGACAAACAACTGCGGGTTGAGTTGAGAGTCGGAGCCGTTGGACCATGGCACCACATATTACATGGCTTGATAAGAAAATATTGTTTGTGCATGCACTGTGAGTACGAGATCATCAAGATGCCCATGAGGGGTAGTGATGTGTCCTAAGGGCCTTAGACGACCAGGTGAGTGTAAAGGGCAGATCATCGTTCCAAGTGTCTGTGCGAAATCTAGAGTAGCACCAAGCGCATGAGACTGGGGTGGGGACAGGATGAGGTCTCTGTCCTCATACGAACACGAAGAAGTGATTTCGGGATTGTGGGTCGGATGTCGCGTACATCCACTCATTCCCAGGGTAGAAGTGGTCGTACTTCTATTCGGGTGGCAGGAAAAGTCGCTCCGAAGCCACTAGTGAGTTCAGTAGTGATACTGACTTGTGAATGTGTGTAACCTTCATGATGAAGGATGTGTGTTAGGTGATGACACACCGGTAATTAATAAATAATGGAAAAACCTGAATTTTTTTTTAATGAAGGAATTTTTGAAAAGAAGGGAGTCTGGCACACTCAATATAAATGTTTTTCTTGAAATTCAAAAGATTTGAATCTCATTCACTGAGTAGTTGTACTCATCCCCCCATACCCCTTTTAGGAAGTCCCGGAAAGCCGAACCTTAAAAGACTTGTGTAATTAAATGCCTGTAAGACAGGTACGATTAATTTAAATTACTATGCAGTTTTGATTTATGATATTACTGGAAAAAGGTACAGGTCTAAAGAACGCCTTACTCTTTACGGTTTATAATATAAGGGGAAACCCTTTAGTAAATCAGGAGAGTGGCGGGTTGATCACAGGGATCCGACCAAACTGGGTCGGGGCGTGACACCAAAGCTGCCCTATTTTGGTCGAGTTGAAATCGGCCAATTCGAACTCTTCTCAGGCTAAACCATGCTCTCCTAACACCTCATCAACACTGCTACGACCGAATTAGAATGGAAAGGTAAGCCAATTTGGCTACACTCCGTAAATTTCAATCGGTGCTAGAGAGAGAACCAACAGATTTTCAATGACTAATTTCTCACTCAATTCGACATCAATTGATACAATTCTTAATTCTAGGAGAAACGTCAGGATAAGAGCTATTTGCACAGATCAAAAGCTCGGACCATCGCGCCCCCAACGGTAAGCTTCTCTCTACATTTAGTTTTCCAATAAAGCTACGTTTGAGATCATTCCAACATTAGATCGTGCAATTCAAAGTGCAATTGAATTGTATGAAGGTGTAGGAACTCCAATCTAACTTCAATTTCAACAATTAAACTCATTTGATCGGTCAATTTGATGAAATCAAATCCGACTGAGTAAGAAGGTTGAAATTGGGAATTTCAAAAATTAGAGGGACTAAAGTGCAATTTCATAAAATTGAGGGCCAATTGAGCATGATAAAGATGTTAGAGGGCCAATTGGGAAAATTTTAAAATTTTTGGGGCAAAACTTACCATTTTTGTAAAGTAGGGGCAAAATGGTAATTTTGGAAAATTGGGGTCCAAATTGGAAATTTGGGAAACTTAAACCCCTTAATGTGATTTTGAATAAATTGAGGTCCTAAAGTGAATTGAGAGTTTCGAGACTCAATTTAGGGGAAAACCGACATAACAGACCTAAAATTAAAGAAAAATAACTTTAGGGACCTAATTATAAATAAATGAAAAGTTTGGTTATTTTATTCATTTGTGATGAATGAAGGTTATTAGACCAAAGGATAATGAACTACGAATGTTCATATCGTGTAGGAACACAAAGTACCGGGAACGCCAACTAAGACAAGTTCACGTGAAGGCAACAAGCCGGTTAAAAGGAAATTCACTATACTATCGGGTGAGTGAGATTTAATATCATACCCAGTTGGGATGATAAGTAACTCGAAAATGAAAACCCATTATTAAGCGATATTTTAACCATCACACCTGAGATGAGTGATGCGAAAATTATGTGAAAAAACTATTTATCAGTATAGTGGACGTGCTGGCCTGTAAATGTGTGTTCCCTTCATAACGAAGGGCGTGTGTTGGTTGATAAACACGCCATTGAGATGAAAAATGACTATGAAAAACCGAGATTTGAAAATGAAAGGTTTTAAAGGAAAAATAAGGAGTTTAGCACACTACAATTCAAACTATTTTATAAAAATCATCTTTAAATTCTTATTCATTGTGTCGTTGAACTCAACCCCTCCCTTATACCACTTTCAAGTAAATCCTTGTGAAAGCCTACATAAAGACTACCAATTAACGCACCTGTGAGAAAGGTATGATAAGTTAAAATTTTATACAGTTTTATGTTATTTCAGGAAAGGTGTAAGTTTAAAATAATGTCTTACTACTCACGATTTAAAAGAATGGGCAACATCTAGTAAAACAGGAGAGTGAGGGGTTAATAATAGGGATATAACCAAAACAGGTCGGGGCTTAACAAAAAATGCATACTACAATGCTATGGAATGTACTTTTTATATGCACAAATAACAAATTAATAGTCTAAAAAAAGGAAATAATATCTTATGGTTAGATGTTAACTATATCACTTCTTATTTAATTTAAATATATATAATATTTTAATAACTGTTTTAAAATTTTAAATTTAACTAATTAAATATCTAATATTATTATTTAATATTTTAAAATATTTATTATATTAATAAATTTTTTCTTATTAATTAAATGTTAACATTCTCTTTTATTTTTCTATTGGTTTCTACTTGTATTTTTTAATCAGTTTATATAAAGATTTTTTTTAATTTTTTAGCCATTAACCTTATGATTGTACACTCTTACTCTCTAAAATAATCATTTATCTAATTTAATGATAAATTGTTCATCTCTATTACACATTTAGTTGATTAAATTTATGAATATTTAGTATTTTTTGTCAGATCCACAATAAGAGTATCCTTGGTCCAAAATGTGGGTGCAAACATGGAAGCTAAAGAGGATGTTAAGCTGATTACATGCTTTAGCTGCAGTGACCGCTCCAACACCTTTTAAGTTTACTTAAGTGGTAAGGAAGGCAAGGATGCCGGTGAGGTAATGTTTCCATTCCTAGAAGTCGATATTTATGAATACCGTGAGTTATATTGTTTTTCCATATATATATATATATATATATATATATTATCAAACTTGATTGATGGAGAAGAAGGCACTAATAAGGCAGTGAAAGATTTTAGTGTAATTGTTGTAGTGATGAATGACAAGTCTTGAAGAAGACTGTCTGTGAAAATTTTTCTAAACACCTCAGGAGGAGGATCAATAACGGTAGATCTTAACAGGTTCTAATACCATGAAAGAGATGAATAGATATACACCTACATTGAATTACATATTAATACAAGTATTGCGTAAATAAGACAAATTACAATGAAACAAAATACTTGTTTGCAAGGAGATTGTAGAGAAAGGTGAAACGCATGGATACGTGGTTGCAGGTCTTAATGCTTGCAGACGTAGTCTCGCGGAAATAATACCGCCAGATGTGATTCGGAGATAGGTGGTGGTGGGCAAGGGAAATGCATCCTTGAGCTGACAGCAGACGGGGATCTGCCGTTAAAGGGACCCAACCACGACGGCGGATGGCCAACCGAAACATCAGCAGAGTGTTGGGGTACTTGCACAAATTTTGCCAAAAAAAGTATACTTGAAATAACGTACAAGATAGATAAAAGGGTTTTTGTGGTCGTGTGTATCCACATAATGCCAGAGGAAACTTGGTCCTAGATGCCAAGAACAGCATTAAATCGCAGAGCTTCAATTTCCCAATAGACACATGCTGTGGGGTCAACGGCTTGGCGTGGCGACCCAGTTGACTTCATTCCCAAGAAACCCAACTTCCTTCTACTCCTTCGAGATCCAGCACGACCGGGTGACACTTCTTCCTCAACTCCGGCCAACTCAAATACTCCTACAGGGACTCGAGCCCTCCAAGAACCGCAATATAACGTACGTCCAAGTGGGCTGGAGAGGCCTCCATCTGCTGGACGGCAACATCAAGAAGATCGCTCAGGTGCTGCCATTCCGGCAGCCCGGACAAGAGGCCCCACGGTTCCTGTCACTGAACAACGCAACCGGAAACATGGGCCTCTATAACTACTCCCCGGAGGAATCCATGTTCTAGGTGGACTTCCGGGCAGTCAACGATACTTGCGGTCTCCCTACAGAATGCTGGCCTTATGGGTTCTAAACGTTCTCCGATGGCTGCTCCTGTATAAGACTCGTGACCGGGAGCCATAACAGGCAAAATTGGCAGTGCGGTGACGGGCTCTCGGAGGACCCTTATGAGGGACTAGGACTAGGCGCTGCTTGGAGGAATGCACCTGTCTGGCTGCACTGTATGATTTAATGAACTTATGGTAAGCATAGAGAGGTGTAAAGAGAGTAATAAATCAGAAGTGTTCATCGATGGCTTGACATCAATTTGGCCCTTCTCAGTCCTACACTGATGGCAAGTATCTTTACCTTCGTAGCTTTATGATATCCGATTTACGCATCCATGAGCTCTCGAGATGTTCGATTCAGGATTTCTTATGCGTGGGAGTTATCTAAGCCGCATCCCCAGCTGGGTCAATGGATATATGATATGGGTAAGATAAATTACTAGTTTCTTAACACTTGGGAGAGTGATGGTACGAGCAGAGGAGTTTAAGAATTTACAGTCCTAATGCTTCTCCACTTAGCTTGTGTGGCTCTAATTGGCCCATTCCCATGGTCCCAAGCAAGCCAGATCAAATGTTTTCTTCATCAACTCATTTGGTAGACTCATACACCTCCACCTCCGTTCTGCAGCACTTCAATCAAACAGTGTCATTGGTAGACGTCCAATTTCACTACAAGAAAAATCAAGGGAAACGTTTAATTTCTCTTCTTGCTATCATTTTCTATACATCTGTACGCTTTCCATTTTCAAGTAAAACTAAAAGATCTCCATGCATTAAGGAGGAGTTGTGGGGTGAAGACAATTGTTAGAACTTAACCCGTGAACCCCTTTTCTCCCGTTCAAGATATCAATCACACAGGTCTCAATCGCGACAGTGATCTCATTGATGGCTCAGCACAAAGGATTTTCGGGCATAGAAGCTGTCAGTTAGTCCGTGAGCGAGTCGCATGTCTCCATCCACAGTGGCCCTGCTACTGATGAGGACTCCTAGTTTGCTAAAAGGGACGTTGAGCATACAATGTGGATCAAATCTTCCAAGAGATCATCATCCATGTTCTATGTTGTAGCTAAATGATCACTTGAATGATGGTATAATATAATCCACTTAACTAGAGATGATTATTGAGCCATGGTCACCCATAGCCCACTCAGGTTTAGCTCGACTCATCAACGCTACAATCCGCTGGGACAAACCTAGTAAAATATGTAAATAAGGAGAGGTGGGAACGCGGCAAGTTCACCTGTTGCCGGAGTCGCTCGCTGTCAAAGCATGACCTCCTGAGACATGCGTGGGAGAGCGAGTGCTTGAACCCAAGTGGACTACGATTCTGAACACGCAGAGACGCGCCCAGGAACAGTCTGCTAATTTGTCTGGTGTAATTTTGAGGGAGATGGGTCTATCTGGAGAATTATATGAAATTATAAAGAGTACGTGGGAAGGGAATGATCCACATTATAAAATTCATACTTGTGGGGTAAACGCGTTTTCCTTCAGGGAAAGAATTCTGCTGCTCGTGAGAGACAAGAAGGCGTCACTTGTTTTTTTAATCATACACTTCCAAACTCTTTTTTATAGCCTGTAAAGCATCACCCAGATGGACTAGACCAGCCTGCAAGTATAAATCACCGAAATGAAGTATCATGTTAAACGATAAGATTTATCGATGTACAAAAAAAATCACCTTCGCATTTTGATATCTGCAAGATAGATAGAATGGATCGTGAAAAGCAATTTTCTTTGAACTGTCGATCTCTCCAAAATACTTTCTCACCCTCATTGTCTCCCCTCTGTCTCATGTAACCCTGGCAAAAATGTCCTTTTTTCTCACCTGCAAATATATATCATACTTATAGTAAAAGATTTACAGATTTTCAAACAGTTAAGGAAAACATTCCTATACATATGTCATTTTATATTGAATAGAATAGATTGTAGTGGTAGTTGCTATATGGGGTTAAAAATATGATTTCAGGGAAGAAGAATAATTCAAAAGAACAAAAAACAGGGAAGTGGGTTGTGTGACTGCTAGTCCTGCTGCACGCTACCTTCATGTGCATGAACCCGTGACATGCTTGCACAGAATGAGAATAGGGCTAAGCTAGTGTTGCCTCGTAAGATATTGCAATTAATATTATATGCACGTATATAGCTAGAAAAGTACGTGTTTCAAGATAAAATGAGGCCCACTAGATGCACTCAAACTACAGATTGTTAATGAGATATAAATAGCCATTTAAGATATTGTTAATTTTTGTGCCATGTATCACATCAAGAACATATTTTTACACATGGTATATCCAATTAACACATGTGTGTGTGATGTTATTTATACACACTTATTACTCAATATTATGAGGGTGATAAATGTTTACTATTAAATGGGATATTTGAAACTTTTAACATTCATTTATATTAATATTTAGGTATAAACTTGTGTATGAATGCCTAATATTCTCATTTAACTATATCAAAGTTGTTAATTTGCTTTCAATTTGTAAATTTGGTTAGGAGGGTTTCCAAGGCGGTCACAATAATAAAAATTAGTGAAAATATTCATTAAATCTTACAAATTTGAATATATTCGATTTAGTTATAAACTTTTTAATAAATGAATATTTAAATCCCAATTTTTTTAAATATCTTATACATGTGTAAAATTTGAATTTAATAATGTCATGGTGGTAAATTTTTAGAGCAATATAAGGTAAAATTTAAAGGTAATGTAGTTGAATTTTAAAAGCAACTCCCAAAACCAAGTAAATCTCCGGTACCAAATAACTCACTTTTAAACTATATAACAAATCATAGCAAAGTTGCACTGTCCCTTTTTGGATACTAGATAATAGAAAATTAACAAGCAGCCAATGTTATATTATTGGGTTTCACAGGGGCTGAGTCCCTCGTGCAAGACATCTGGTTTCGTGAACCCATCTCGGATCTATGCTATTTAAACAGCATCTCTATTACTTGAAGAAGAGGAAGAAGAAGAAGAAAGAAGACAACCCATGTCTTCACGAGATCGAAAGGGATCAGACCCGTTTGAGGATTCTAAGCACCACCAGCCTGCGACTAGCTCCAGCTCGGTAATATTTGATTTTTCCTCTTGTGCTCTCAAATTTGTACATAGTTCCCTTGAAGCTTGTTTCTTCCTGTATTTTATAGAATTTGGACAAACATGGATGATATATACTGAGCGGAGCTAGGAGCCTTCCCTCTCTGTTATCTTCGTGTGTTTTAGTTTTAAACTTGATCAATATCTCTAATTGCCAATTGTAATATTAAGCGCTTAGTTGAGGGATTTATGAGATGGATAGGGCTAGGAAGAGCTCTATTGAAGATTTCTTTTTGTCTGTAAATTTGAGTTCGAAAGTGTAGGAATATCCGCATGCTTAACGAGTTTTAATGGAACAGATAATCCTAAGCGCTGTTGCATCAAAATTGCAGATTGAGCTCTATGTTAGTCGACTATCCAATCATGAACGTGATCTCGTTACTCTAATTTTGGCAGGGAAATGCTGCCGCAATTACAGAAGACGCAGCTAAAGATACCAAGGAGTTTAAGGATCAACAGGAGGAAACACCCGACGAAGAGATCAGTAATCCAGGAGCTTCATCTAAACAAAATCTACCCATGGTACCATATCTGAAAGATCCCAGTAATCTCTTACTAAACTGCACCAGACTTCAGCTGGAATAATTTCTATTACCAACTTAGTTCTGAATTGATTTCAGGAGGTCGATGTGCAAACCCTAGGTGAAGCAGGATTCCGCATAAGCATGCACTCAGAAACGAACTGTCCAGGATTGCTGGTATCGATACTGGAAGCTTTTGAAGAACTGGGGCTTGATGTTTTGGATGCTAGCGTTTCTTGTGAAGACAACTTCCATTTAGAAGCCGTGGGAAAAGTAAGTATACCCGTATCTTTGACGAGCTTCGGATAACTCTCCTTCTATCTTCTATCTGTGACAGGGACCTAATCGCTTGATACTGCATGTTCAAACACGGTCTGGAGTGAAATCTTCATCAGTACCTGTAAATAGATTTTCCAACCATTAGCGGGTTGACGTTTTCTTTGGGGGTATATGGTTGGCCTGCTACTCATCGCCACAAATGCACAGTCAGTAGTACGCGGATATGGAAACTTTTGGGGTACGACAGGAGGCCGGTGACGGTGGGCCTTACCATGCATGTTTCTACCAGCATTAATTCATGTCTCGTGAATCGAATCGAATGACTGTAGAAAACAGGAATACGAACTTTCAATTTTCAAATAAAAAACGGATCTTTCTACTGTAATGGCAGGGCTTAGTGTCGGCAATGGTGTTAGCATAGTTGACGGAATTCGTGAGTATATATATATATATATATATATAGCTGGCAAGGTTTTGGACATAGTTGTACAATGTAAAGCTCAGTTCCCATTTATGGACAAGCCGATGTCTGCCATAAGAAGACATATATATACATATATGTATATAACTCTGTGAGCTGTGTAACAGGTAACTTATGGATATCTTGTTTTTCGGCTTCTATAGGATGAAGGACAAGATGGAGTAGATGCTCGAGTGGTGAAGCAGGCGGTCTTGCAGGCCATCAAGAACTGGAGTCAAACTTAAAACTGTGAGCAACATATATCCCTATATATTTATAAGATACATGCATACACTTTCTCGAGGTTATCTAGTATCCTCCTCCTCCAACAAGTTCCCTCTTGTGTATGGCAAGGATCCCGACATGAAGGTGAACCATCTGTTGATGTCTTTGGAGTATCAGAGGAGGTTGACTCGGGTGAAGGTTAGAAAGATGGTTGAGGGATTTCTCTCGTGTTTGGTTGAAGGTTGAAAACGAAGCCCTAAGTGGGACGTTTGTAATTTTCAAAATTTCATGCTCGATAAGACTTGAACTGCAGTAGGACTAACTCATTCAGATTGAATGAAGTTTTCTTGGATTTTCAGTCATGTGAATGTTCATTCTCTTGTCTCCTTCCTACTCTCTACATTTTTTCTTCTTCTGGGTTCTTGATGGTTATCTTGATGCCTTTTATCTTGTCATCCATTCTTGACGCTGGATTATGCAGCACGAGAGATAATTACAATTTTTTTAAAAATTATAAAGAGGAGATCATGATCGTAACCCATTGATGGGATTAGGATATTGCAGAGTGGGACTGGGAGGTGAAAATGGAATTTACGTTTTGGTGTGTAATCATATGATGAACTTTTGTCTCGCACAAGGAGAAGTGGGTGAGAGGAGACATTCTTATCCAAATCATTAATGTCGTAAACAAAGACAAGAACGGATTTGCCAGCACCAGCCTGTTGAAGTGACATTTGGATGATGAGATCATAAATCACAAACTTTGGAATCATATCAACATCTGAATCAAATCATTGCTTTCAAGAATATGGCTCCCGTGATCACTCATCGTCTTCCTCTCCTCCGCGTATGATTGATGTCCTAGCTGGACAGATGAAGGTTTTCATAGTTCCAAACTTCATAGACTAGAGGTTGGTGTTACGTTATCTTCCCAATTTTAAGGGAAAATTTTAAAAAAAATCTAAACTAGAAATGTTCCTCGGAGAACATCCAAGCAAGACTACCCATATGGCATCTATGTGAATATGGTGCTGGTTAGAAATGGTAAATATCCGGCCCCGCCCGATCCATAGCCATACCGTTATTTCTACCCAAATGGTTGAGGTAAATTAGCATCCTTATGGTTGATTTCGACCCAATTGGTCTATTTAAGTCAAACAATACACTAATAATTTGATATGAGTTCACGTACTAATATCTAAAATAGTGAACAATAAAATGTTAAAAAATATGTAATAAATTATTTGTATAAATTACGTGAATAACTCTATTTATAATTAACATAATAAATTAAATAAAAATTTATAGAATTAGGATATTATAAATATAAATATAAATAATATGAGAATATATATAATATTATTTTAACTAATATATTTATATATATAATAACTAATTAAAATACTATCATAATAATATATTATAATATTTAAACGGTTCTATTGTATATTTATTACTCTACATAATTTCAAGTATATAGTTTACAAATATTGACATTGAACATAAAAAAATCAGATGAAAATATAGAATAAATATTCAGTGAATAGGTTAATAATTTTAGTATTTATTTTAATAAAATAAATATCAAAAAGATCATAATTAATTTGTTACCAATCAAAGGTATATAAAAATCAGATTAAAAGTAACATGTATAGCTTATAAGTTGAGTGTAGGAAAAATGTAAAGTAGTAAACCAATTTTCTAAAAAATATATCGAATTAAAATAAGTTTAACTATTATATTATTAAAATTTTTATATTTAATTTATGTATTATAGCTAGCAACAATATATTAATTCTTCTAACTAAAGTAAATAAGATGACCGTCCAGTTATTAATATTACTGGCCTTAGTAAGGGCCTCATTAAGGGTGATATCAAATGGGAAGGTAAAGATGAATAATCTCTTTAAAGTAGTGAAATATGTAATTGACAAACAATCTAATGAATATAAAGATATAATTAGTACGAGTATCCAAACTTGGTACCCGAAATAATAAGAAATGATAGTTAAGGAAAATAAAGAGAGTGAATGGGGGCTGAATTTTGTGAGACATGTAGGGAAAATAGAGACAATCACACCCCAACCCCATTTCCTCTGTTGGATACTTGTGCAATATGCCAATTTACTCGGTATTACAAAAACGGGATCATTCATTAAAGTAAAACTGATAAAATTAAGAATCAGAAGAGTAAAAACACTTCTGAAAAAATAGCAGGAATTTAAACTTTTCTACTAAAGATTCTCACTAGAGCCCAAAAAATAGTTTATCTCCATAATCTTGGAACAATAGCAACATAAAAAGAATGTAAACACTTTCGTATGCAGTGTACAAGGTTACCTTGGATAACTGTAAGCCTTGGGAAGGTATTTCCTCTCTGCCTCGCTTCTGTTTGGCTTTTCGGCAAAATTTGTAAGGGAGGGGTGAGCTCAAAGTTTAGTGAATAAAACACTAATGTTGTGTTACTACATAGCTCATAACTTATACATTTTCCGTAATCCACCTAGCATGATGTTTTATTTTTCTTCCTCATATTCAACCCTACTTGTATCGTGGTTTACTTTTACCTTCGATACAAGAGTCTCAGGTCATCCGACTCGTAATCTAAACTATGCCCGGGTTATCCTTAATCTCCCCTTTTTTTTGTTTTACATGTTTAATGCATCATTTGTAAACACTCGGACTTAATTCCGCACACAAGCACGACCTACGATCGGGTAGAACTTCCGAGTTATTCACAACCCGCGACTCAACTCGACAACTTAGGCCTTAACAAAACATGAAAACTCATGGCCCTAAATCATGCAATAACACACCCGAAATGTATTGCCACTTTGGGAGGCCCAAGACGCTATTACCACAACCGACATATCATTAATGTCATCTCGTTGTTTGGTGTCTCAGCCGCTCAGCTGCACAAGATTGACACTTAGGCCTGCAAACAATTAGGATACTCAAACCCAACATATATGGCCACTCGAATACACAGCCCTACTTGGACGATACCAAACTAGAAAAGTGGAGTATGGGAGTCATGTTACACTCTACTACAACGACACCCTTAGGCAATATCTCATAGTTGGGTGTCTCCACACTTGGGGTTATGGTCTCATAACCACCTCATGCCAACCCGTGCCCCATACAATACGACTCAATTATGTTATCATCTTGTTTTAGTAGTATAATGTGACGGGTACATAATCAGAGTGAATTAGGAAAACTGAAAGATATCACACAATCACTACTCGATCTCTTTTTTCATTTTACCTTAAGCGATGACACAATAACTCAGACGTACATCTGTCCCCTTCTCCTATAAATCACATGACATATTATATTAATAGTACTCATGTATACTTAAATTATCTCATTATCGAGACCTCTAACTTCCCAATTCACACACAAATATACATTAAACTCTGATTTTCTAGCAAAATAATGGTTGAATCTAATACAATTATAAGTAAAATTTAATAAGCACAGCAACCTTTTTCCTAAACCATTCTAGTTGGTTCCTAAGGGAGTAATGTCTATAATAGAGTTTAAGTTGGAATAATTAACCTCATGGCTAAAAGGTCCATAAATAAAATTTTATGGTGAAAACCATAAATGAGAACATATGGCTAAGTGTCTCCTAATAGTAAAATGGGAACCCACGATTAATTAAAAAAGATGGAGAAAACACTAAAGGTATTAATTATGGAATGTAATGCAAATCATAAATGTAAAATGAATAAAATGAAAATAAATAGAAGATAATTAATCACTTATAAAACTTTATGAGATCAATTAAAGTGTAATTATAATAGCAATAAAGATGACACTAAATTTATTTTCAGATTTAAAGGAATTATTTCACAAAAGAACGAGAGAATAAGAATCGAAATCTCACCTATTCAACCATGCACCCATACATTAACTATAGCACTGGAGAGATACCACTCGAGATGAAGGAGAGGGAGTAGCGCTATTACCCTAATTAATCGGAGGGGATTCAAAATATTTAATCATCATGATTTATTCATGCAATTTAATCTAATTTAATAAGAACGCTCGTATAAGAGGACACAAAAGAAATGAAAGACGACCCATCGACAAGAGCTTACAGTTTTCATAAACAACGAGACAATTTGATTTAATATGAGAATAAATGAAAAGGAAATATAAATTAATTTTGCAATTAAAGGGTGTTGAATAGGAATAATTAATGATTATATTCTTTCCATTGACGAGGATGAATACGAATAGTAATCCTATTAAAATACACCTCATAAATAATATTAAAGGGAAGAGATAAATTACTT
Organism: Trapa incisa; assembly: GCA_030064435.1. Lineage (NCBI taxonomy): Eukaryota > Viridiplantae > Streptophyta > Magnoliopsida > Myrtales > Lythraceae > Trapa > Trapa incisa. The sequence goes on along the minus strand of CM057773.1, from coordinate 16,933,320 downwards.
CCAACCTGCTCATATAAAAAAAGTATGTATATTGGACAACTAATAGTGAGTGTGTTTAATAATAGAAATTTTGATTGAACTAAGTGAAGTGTTTTACCGCTTTAAAACCATGCATGGTGTTGTGTGTTTGTAAATATTATTCTAAAAGTCAGAAAAAATATGAGAACTTAAAAAGTTAAATATTTTTTTAGGAAAGAATTGATTATAATCAAATGTTTATGAAATAAGTGCACAGGCCTACCTGTTAATTATAAAAAAAATTATTAAACCCCATATGTTTAAAAATATGAACTAAATATTATGAAAGAAGGTTTAGGCCTAAGATTTTTAGGGAAAATTTTTAAAAATATAGACTATGATACAAATGAGCCAAGGACAGCAATTTAAAAAAAATTAAAACTAAAATTCACATTTATTAAACGAGCTAATACTCAATATTTAAGAAAGATAGTTGATGAATCATGTGTTTATAAGAAGGGAGGAACATTGATCCGAGTGAATTTCAAAAAGTGTGTTGACATGATGTTTTTACAAAATATAACACTTAATGTAAAAATAATATGACATGTTTGAACAATGATTTGGATATTGGTATCGGGTTGGTGAGATAGTAAACTAATAATTGACTTTTAAATATTTTTGAGTGATTGATTATGAATGAGTTAACTTCGTGCCATTGATATATATTATTAACTGTGATCAAGTATAATAAGATTTGACAATCAACAAATATTTACCTAAAGAGATTGTTTTGACTGCTGAAGATGTACTAAAAGTGGGGTATGTACTAAAGATGGGGTTAGTACGAGGATGATTGTGAATTCTAGTCGTCTAGACCCAATGGATCCATAAAGTTATATGGTTGTGTTGGGGGATATCATCACGATATAGGAGTGATCATGTTAAGATATTCAAAATGGGTGTCTTAGTCCACACTTTTAATTGAAATGATATGTATGGAATGTAGTGTCTTGATATTTTATAAGAAATATGAGTTTTTTAAACATATTAATTTATGAAAGTGAGGTAAACTTTAAATACATTAATAATAGATATTTTAAGTACAAACGGGCTTTATGAACGTTTTATTATTTTGAATAATGCGCTATATGGATTATACAATGACTATTGTTTTAATATCGAGATGAAATAACCGTTGTTATTCCATTACAACTCGTAGCTAAGTTCCAAAGGTGCACCTTATGTGATTACAACTTTATGTGTGGTAAGTCTCTATCCAACCGCTCCCATACACTATGAGGTTCCCCATGGTTGGTTCATGGAGCCACATTCCTGTAATTTCGTGTCATATATATATCATGTGTTGTATCTTTAGGTGCTCACTCCACTTTACAATATGGATTTTATCTCATTTTTCATATACAAAAAGTACAGATATGTTGTGATTTGTGTCCGTGGTCCATTCTTTCTTCACCATTATGATGCTTTCTTAATTTTTACTAGCCTTCTATTCTTTCCGCCTTTTCCTCTGCATTTATTTTTTTTGGAAGAAGATATCAGTTTATTCTTCATATTCAGGTTCTTTTAATGCTCTAATTGCGAAGATCGATCATATTCTTTGACAATTACATGCCCACAAGGAAGGCATGCCACCACAACCACAACCTAATAGAATGGTACTCCAATAATTCAGTTGTGCAGATTCGATCATATTCTTCTCCATTGGCCCCTTTCTCCGTCTTCCTCTACCCTCTTAATTATGTGAAATAGAGATGCAGTAGAAGAAATGGGTTCCTTTTCCCCTCCTCTTCCAACTCGCTTGGATGGATTATCTATGGTGTCCTCTTCCACAGTTAACAGGGATCGTTTTAGTGATAAAAGCTATAGAGATGCTAGTATGGGTGCTGTGATTAGTTGCATATTCCCCTCCCGATGTGCCTTCTTTTTGGACATTTCAACCACATAATTGGAACAATATTCGTCTACCCCTCCAGTAGATCATGTAGATGGGTTTGGACTTCAGTGAGCTACGTCTGTTCGTTTAGGAGCCCTTGCATTGCCGTGAAACAAGCAACAGGGACGAGCTACCTACCTTGTCGAGGGGCTAACCTCCAATTATGGATTACAAAACGTGACACCTTGAGATTGTAGCCCCCACCACGTGCTTCATTTTCTTTCCTTACAAAGAATTATGGTTTGAAGAAGGCTACTTATGACAGATCTTATCCGATGCATTGAATCCACGCAGAGCTTTTAATGGGTCTTGTCATACTTGCATGTGAAGGGATGGATACTCACGACAGAAATTGGGCCCATCCTTTTCCATCAATTTGACCTTTAAGGAAAGTATACCGAGTTTAGTATGCACAGCAGGTGCAGAGTCCGAACAGAAATTGCCATAACTGATAGTATCATATTCGGATGATGGATGACTCGACATCGACATCATCGACATCACGTCTAGAGACCATGGTACTTACAAGAGAATGTCTCTCTCTTGTACCGGTACACGAGAATTAACAGTTCACTTCAAATTGAAGTTACAATAAGCAAGCACAGATGTTAGAAGAGCTCAAGTCAAGGCTTGTTAAGGGTCTAGGGACACGGATGGACAAGACATGATGACAAGTACTGTGATCCGTGATCCACTGGGTGGACCAGGCTCATCTGTCCATGTCCAGGCTCATTACACATTCTTTTTGGCACATTATTTTGTCGTTTCTCTCTTTAATGAGATTTGAATGTTTTACAATGCTTATCTTTTTCATCATCTCAATCCACTGTTGGTGCCCTTTCCTTTATATTCTCCTCCATCCTTTCCACCACCATCACCCATCTTTATAGCTGAACAAACCCCGGAGGCTCCATCCATACTGATATCTTCGGTCCCGAGTGATTCGAGAATTCCAGACACGATCATGATGATGATGCATCCTAAGATGATGGAAATGTGGCCGACAATGGGGTCTGCCATTGCCAGCTTCCTGTTCGTTTGGGCGATGGTGAAGAAGTACTGCCCCTACCAGCTACGCCGCCAACTGGAGAAGTACTGCCACCGAATCACGGGCTCATTCTATCCTTACATAAACATCACCTTCGATGAGTACGCAGGCGTTGGGCTGAAGCGGAGCGAGGCCTACAATGCCGTCGAGGCCTACCTGAGCACCTACATCTCCAAGAGTGCAAAGCGGCTCAAGGCCGAGACGGTCAAGGACGGCTCCAACATGATGCTGAGCATGGAGCAGTCTGGAAGAGTCGTCGATGACTTCAATGGAGTCAAGGTCTGGTGGATCTTCAGAAACATCGAAACCCCTTCTAGGCCGGAGCAGGAGAAGCGCTACTACATCCTCAGCTTCCATAAGCGGTACAGGGATGTCATCACAGGCGCGTACCTCGAGCATGTGATCCGGAAAGGGAATGAGATCCGATCGAGGAACCGGCGGATGAAGCTCTACACCAACTCAGCTGGAGACAGATCTATCTCCAAGCGGGCCATGTGGAGCCAAATTGTATTCGAGCATCCGGCTACCTTTGAGACAATGGCCCTGGAGTCCGACAAGAAGAAGGACATCATCGAGGACTTGGAGACCTTCAGCAAGAGCAAGGAGTTCTACTCAAGGACCGGTAAGGCTTGGAAAAGGGGCTACCTCCTGTATGGCCCTCCTGGGACTGGCAAGTCCACGATGATCGCCGCCATGGCAAACTACCTCAACTACGACGTGTATGACCTCGAGCTGACTGCTGTGAAGGACAACGTGGAGCTGAGGAGGCTGCTGATTGAGATCGCCGAGAAGTCGATCCTTGTGATAGAGGACATAGACTGCTCACTCGACCTCACGGGCGAGAGGAAGAAGGTTACTGCTGGAATGGAGGAGGAAGAGGAGGAGGCTGCCAAGGCGGCCGTGGAGGGCCGCAGGAGGGTCCCCAATGACGAGGCTGGTGGGGATATGAGCAAGGTGACACTCTCGGGGCTCTTAAATTTCATCGACGGGCTGTGGTCGACCTGTGGAAGTGAGAGGCTCGTCGTGTTCACCACCAACTATGTGGAGAAGCTGGACCCAGCGCTGATAAGGCGGGGCAGGATGGACAAGCACATAGAGCTCTCCTACTGCAGCTTCGAGGGGTTCAAGGTTTTTGCCAAGAACTACCTCGGTCTTGAGGTGCACGAGATTTTCAAGAAGGTCCAGCACCTTATGGGCGAAGTGAAGATCACACCGGCTGACATGGCGGAGAATCTCATGCCCACGTCCCCGACCGACGATCCTGAAAAGTGCCTCTCGAGGCTAGTCGAGGCTCTTGAGGAGATGATGGCCGAGGGAACCAAGAACGTAGCAACTGGCAAATGAGGAAGCCATGATTTAATGCAGGGAGGAAGGCTATCAGCACCATCAACCCGGTAACCGAATTCACCAGTTTCACAGCGAATCCATTAGATAGCATATAATTGAAGCATTAGAATGGACCTTTCCATTTAGCTTAAGGAAGATATTGTCCCACAGTCTTTGAATTCTGAGTGAATATGGGAGAAAATGAAATCAGAACTCTAGTAGCAACAAATCTCTATCTCCTTCCCAATCTAGCAAGTTATTTCAACTGATACCCCTTTCTTGATTTATATCACGAGGTAAAATATTTTACCCTGCATCCCACTCCACTGGATCTCCAATCAAATATATTTTTTTCTCTAGTAATTCACTGTCGAGGTACCTCTAATGACTACTCTCAATATCCCGGAGAACATGAATAAGATTTGGTCAATTCTGGCAAGCGAGATTGAAGGCCACTTGTCCTTCGTCAGCCAATTCAACAGCGCATAGTACGTCCCTAGATCTTCACGGCGGGCTGAAGAGAGCGGCATGGACCAGCCCTTGTCCTCCTCCTACTCCTACTGATGTGACGTGTGAGATATTTCCCACCAAGTTTTTTTGTCCTTTTGTCTCTTTTTTTTTTTTAAAAAACAATTTGTTTGTTGAATGTAGTCAATTATATAACACCTTATCTTAATTATATTATTTAATGACAATATTAACACCAACTTCTTACAAGCACAATCATCATACACTTTGATTAAGAAGGTTGATTAGGATATTAAGTGCACTCCATTTTGCTTTTTCTTTGTTCTACATTAATAAGAACAATTTATACTTTCGTCTAACAGCTTTCTACTTATTTACATAAATGAGTCTAACTACGAGTACATCAACCATACCCTCAATTCAGATTCTTTGTTCATTCTATACCTTAGCACTCAAATTAGAGAACCAAATAATGTGTGCAGGAATAATATGATATCTCTATTGGAGTTTATGGCCTTCTTGGGTACTTTCACGGGAGTATTCCTCCACGGCCTCTATCCATTGTTATTGTCATTGCTGCTAATGTGGTGCACATAGAAAATAGCAAGTTTATTTATTTTTGTACCCAAGAAAAAAATAATATCAAGCGGGAGATAAGATACGAAGCGGGATATGGAACAAACTTAGGAAATATGACTGAATTACTCAATTTGATAGTTAGAAAAAAAGTTAAACTTATAAAATATGAATAATCGAGAAATTGTACTATCTGAATTTTAGAGTAAATTTTGGTGAGTTATATAATGGAGCAAATAAGCAGTAAATTATAGTTAATTGACTATTTTATCAAAGTTTAATTTCGTTATTTCATACCATAACCACTCTATTTAAAAATTAATTTATCTACATTGTATTTTAAAAATATGGCATGAAAAAAAATTAGGTTAAATCCGTGTTTAAGATTGTCTAATGAGTGAAGGGATGTGGCACGTGTGCAGCACATGTCCTGGCCCGGTTCGGCATTGTTCTCAAGCAGTTTCCGGCCAATTTCACTTCCGTTTCATTTAATTTTATTCATTTTTTTATTAATTCACTCTAATTCGACCACATTTTGATCAAATTTATTTTTTAAAATATTTTATATAATTTTATATTATAGGCTCAATAATCTACATTTTCCTATTTATATAAATATTCTAAAAATTAGAGAATTTTATAGCATGTGCAGGTTGAATCTTATTTAACTAATTATTAACGTATTTTCTCCATTTTTAATTTTAAATCAAATAAGATTAATTGAGAGTAATTTATAGCACTCATTTATTATCTTAAATTACCGTATAAACTAATTTTCAATCTCGATTGAGATTTTTATTCTCGTTTCAAACATAGTTTGGTTAAATTATCTTATTAAAGTTTCCATTATTTATGACCATGGACCCCACTTTCTCGTCTTCACATATCCACTCTAGAACTTTTTGCACATCCGTTACCATACTGTGATAACTTCGCCAGGTAACAAAGACAAAAAAAATGTACAGTATCTTCTAAGTGGAGAAACGTGGTGAGGTAACCCTAGCCAATCTCAATTTTTAGGTTAAACAAATAAGGAAGAGTAATGGGAGGGGCAATCTCTTTCTACATGCACACTCTCCAAATGGAGCTATGTTCAATGTATAGTCAAATAGGGGCAGATAGGCCCACAATGCATGGGGCTCGATATGCTAATAATTTCATAAATGGGCCTAATTAATTTTCTCAATACACTCGCCCACTCCATCGGCATGCAACGCTTGTGCTATTTATGGATGAATTATACTCAGATCGGGTCATTCTCCATCTGGTGGTGTCGTATGAGGTTTATGACCACCATTGTCAAATTTATTATTAATTTTCTATATAGATTTTCAACATTTTCACAAATTTGACAATCCAATATTACTTATGAGGCTTATACGGTTACCTAGAACTAATACGTAGACTCACCTGTGACAAATCATGTAACTAACCAATTATTTCTTGTTACCTTATAGGAAAATACGTAGCATCTGCATTTATTGAGAAAGAATTAAATATATATAAATATATAATGCTGTTTGGTTCTTTTATTATTTTGTCTTCTTTTTGTAATCTTTCTCTCAATAAAATTTTTTATATTCCTAAAATTATAATTAATTTTCTTTTAGTATCAAAGTTTAGACAATATAATTTGTTTTATTTTAAATTTGACTCTTAGTATTTTTCTATCAATGATTATCTCACTAATAAAAAATTATTTCGGACGAAGCTTATAGCAGAACTATACTAATTGTAAATAAGTCACTATTTTCAAACTACCATTTGTGTTTTTAGTGGATTATTTCCCATATTTTGTATACCCATTCAATAAAGCATTGTTCTTCTGGTTCATGGCTAATGTTCTATGTAAAAAATTACCTAATAAATATTTCATTTAACTCAACATAAATTCACATATTCTTTCTAATTTATTTACAAAATATTTTGGTACCAATTTTAATTTGATTAGATATTACTATATTCACTTACTAGATAATTATAGTAAATATTTATGATTTTTTGTAATAAAAAACATTTATAAACTAACTCAAATATTTTATTCATTTGTGAAGTTTTTTATAAGAAAATTAAATTTTAGTAACAAAAAATATGTATAAACTAACTCAAATATTCTTTTCATTTGAGAATTATTTTTATATAAACAAATGGTACTTCTGGTATAATATCTTGTTTGCATACTTTTCAACAAAATAATTATAATTAAAGGAAACACTAATATATTATTTATACGTTACTTATTATTTTTATTCGTATTTTTTAATAAATTTTTAAGATTTTACATTTAAAACTACTAAAATAGACTTTATACCCGAACCCTTCACTCTAGTGTTATTATCATGTGTTGTATCATACTCCTCTCAATTATAATTTTCTCCTGATTTGGGTGAATTTATTTTTCATATATCGGTATATATCAATCTCACAAACTCCAATTAAGATCTCACTAGTGTGTCATTTTTTGCTTGCCTGAATATCTCGACTATAAATATAAGATCTCACTAGTGTGTCATTTTGAGCTACCCTTGAATATCCAAACTATTAATGTATGGATACTCAATATGGGCATATATTTATTTGTGAAATAATGTGTATTTCTTTTAAGACCTCACATGCAAGTTGTACAACAACCCTCTAGCGTACACAACTCCTCCTCCTCCTCTAATTCTTCCTCTTCTCTCTTCATACTCTCCTGTTTTGAGCAGTTATTCCTAATGATTCTACTCCTACTTCCTAGATGAATTATACATTGGAGCACTCACATGTGATACCCGATATACTGGAAGTCTTGGATCATCTGACTAAAGTCTCATCACCACATCGTGGCCTTACTACTTGATCTCAAGACAACTCTTTTCCTACTCGATATTTTACTATTGATCTAGCTATTTTTTTTATTTGTAAACTTCAATAACCACGAAGCGTTTGTCCAAGCAAATCATAATACATGTTAGGTCAATGTTATGCATGCTTAACATCAGACACTTCTCATGAATTACACATATAATCTAATACCCACTTCAACTAGTCATCATATTATTTGATGTGGGTTTATAATATTAAATAACATTCAAATAACTTAATTGTTCGTCATAAAATTTGATTAATTGTTTAAGGTTTTATTTACTATGATGGTATGTTTAGTATAGTTATTAAATCTATCATTTTTCATACTATTTTGTTAATATTAATATCATTGAAGTATTCATCAACTTGAAATTGATAATATATATTTTTATGGGCATTTAATGGAAGAATGTATACGAACTCCTATATTTGTGGATTATGCTCGTACATATCCACCTATTTATAGCCTTAAGCAAGCTAATGGGGCTTGGTTTATTCGATTGCACATATTTTTATATACATTAGAATTTTATGCTTCTATCGCATATAGATCATTGTTTATCTACATGACATCCTATTTTACTATATTTTTATATCTTATTTTACTATATTTCTATTGATTTATGATGATGATATAATACTCACGTACTCTTTAGTACTTTTAGTGCTCCCATTGAGTCCATGTTATGTGCAAGTTGAACGAAATTTTCAATTAATGATTTGGGATCCTTACATTATTTTATTGGCATTGAAGATTTATCTCAGTGTCATGGGCTTATTTTACTTCAATCTAGGTACATTGTAGACATTTTTCTTTGTGCTTCTATAACTGCATGCAAGCCCATGTCAACTCAAGTTGTTGTCTGATCTCGTTTGTTTCTCCTTTTTAAGAAATTTTGTCTTTATTGTCAAATTATGGGATGCTCAAATATTTTAGATTGACACAACTAAACATTACTTGTGGTGTTAATTTATGCATCAATCATAGATTTACTCATTAATCAAAATTCAAACGAATTTTACCATACGTTCTAGAGTTATTCCCATCACTTTATGCATTTTTCACTGTTCCACAACCTCACCTTCAATACTTTTTTGGTGCTGATTGAACTGTTAACACTAATGATCCATACCATGTTAGTAAATTTGTAGTTTACCTTGGCTTCAATCTCATTTATTTGAGTTCTTTGGGGAATTGAGATTATATATATTCAATAGAAGTTGGTTTCCATCCCCTAATGATTATATTGACTATATATATTTTATTTATCTAACCGTTATCTTTTATAATTGCACTAAACATATTAAGATTAATTATTAGATTATCATGTAACCAATCCAACAACTACGCATCCACTTTATTAGTAATAGTAATAGTTTACAGCTTATTCATTTATTCACTAATGTCATTGTGGTCAATTTCATTATATATGGTTCAAGCTCAATGTATTGGGCATCTGAAAGTAAAGATAATATTAATAGTAACTCGTTCATTCACAACCAAGAAACACGTTGATTAAGACCATTAACTAGGACATTAAATAATATTTACTAATATTTTTTATCCCCAAATTCTTGTATTACATATATTGTACAATACAAAATTATAAAATTATTCTAATAATGGTCACTCTCTTAGTTTTTCATATTAATTATACAAGAAAGGATGACCCAACTTCACTCTGGACAAATTGAGATGAGTGGAAGTGGAAGTCTTGGTCGAATGGCACTGTGCCGTGTCCTCTGCATTCCCTTTTAAGATCATACATGCTTAAATCTTTCAATATGCCCGACGTACACCTTATAATTAATTCGATCGACAAGATCAAACAGGAGTCAAGAATTATACAATTGGGTGATCAGCATCCTTGTGTTAATTGATACTGACCCAAGTACTGGAAAATGAGACCCTTTTTTCCGTGCAATGGCTTATCTTGTGTGTTCATTATGTCTTGGTAGCTGAACGGAATGGGGACAGGCATGGAGGAAACAACCAGGCTCATGGGACAATAGTAATGTTCCTCCTTTTAGTTTGTATTCAATGAAATACTGCTTGTGTAGTTGAAAAAAAATATTGGTTAAAGTGATGAGATGATTTAGTGTCCCAACATGTAATCAATATTGAATATATATATATATATATATTGTTTGTCTCATGACAACAAAAAGTAAATGAAGGGCACCACCTACCAAGTACCAACTTGATCCAGACATTGGGATGATCCCTAACAGTATTTTCTAGCACATGCAAAGAGATTCAGGGAAGCCAGCTGCAAGTCCGCGGGATCTTATTTGTAGAGCATGACTGGTCAACCTGTCAAAACCCATAATGACAGCTCATGCTTACCTCCACGGATGGCATTGCATTGGGCATTCATGAGTCAACAACCTCTTAAATGAGTTTCGGGTAGCCTAGCTCTCATGTAAGATCGTGCCAGTGTTATGTATGAACCCGCCAAGTCGAAGGCTCGAGCCCGTTTGCAACAAGCCCCGCACTTGCTCCCTCCAGGATTGCCACCAGAATATGGCTTTTTGTAGAACATCGTATGAAATTCAATTCAGGATGAGATTCGATGCACAAAGCGACATGAAAGGTCAGGTCCAATCACACAGAAAGACCCCCAACCTTTTTCCAAAACAACTCAAGAGACTTTGGCTGGGGAAGAAATCTCCTCTATGCATGCATGTGCATTCATTAATATATGGAGTAAAATAAGACTAAATTGCACTTGATTTTCATTTAATAATTTGTGCATTCAATTCTTACATTATAATGCTTTTGTAATTTCTCCCTTTTCCACTCAGACTTTTATGCAGCCGGATTGAATACATGGTGGGCAGAAATTAGAGCTCCGCCTGCACTTTTTATTTGAAAAAATGTATATTTTATTATGAATTTTTCTTTTTGTAATCGAAAAAATGTCAATGCATAATGGTTGCATTAATATATGTGTATTATATGTAGAATAGACTTACTTATTTTGTCATAATAAATTATAAAATATAATGAAAATTGAATTTTAGTAACTTTATTGGAGATTTTTTATTTTAATAAGTTTACAATAATCATTCAATATTAACAAATTGTACAAAAAAAACTACCATTAGTTTTAACTCTCTCATTAAAAATTAATATCAATTTATATTTCACTAAAAAATACTAATTATGTGATTATATAAATTTATATAAGGTTAAATAAGATAATATGAGCATGTTCTTGTTTGCAAAATAGCCGGAAAAGTTAATTATTAGAAAATAATTTGAGTAGAAAATGTAAGCAATTTTTTATATAATATAACTAGGTAAAATATTATTTAATATTATTACTATTCCCTTACTTTTATTTATAGCGATGAAAGGGCGAGACAATACATTAACTCCAACAAGACATTGATGGAGAAAGAGAACTCCAGCAACCTATCATTTGTGTCCCTCGTTGGATTCCCGTGCTGAACAGCCACTAACGGGTTCCGATCAGGGCATGCCGCCCGCACTGGCCGATCTGTTGGCGCCGAAGCACAGTGTCCAAGCAGGCGACTTACCTTCCATCTTATCCCCGTCGTTCAAGCTCCATTCCGACGATGAAGACGATATCCGACTAGTAAACCTCCGTTGCTTATCAAGCTTGTCCTCTCTTAAAGCAATTTCCAGCGTCCGAAACACCAATATGTCGTGGCCGTGGTCGTTGCCGACGCCGGAGGCCGGAGCGCTCTGACACTTCACCGCCGTGCTCGCGTCGGAAGGCTTCTTCCCGCAAGACTTGAGGAAGAGGGTCCGAAGGAGGTTCGACTTCGAGCTCAGCAACTTCTTGCTCGGGCTCGAGGAACAGTCGGAGAAGCCCGGCTTGTGGTGGTAGGACGGCGGCGGCGTGAGCGGCGGTACGGTCAGCTCATCGAGGGGGTGCTTCGGGGTCCCCGGGCGGGACTCCCAGAAGAAGGGAACGGAGCCGGAGAGGCCATCGTAGTGGCACGGGAAGGAGGGGTCGGCGGTGGAGTCCCTTGAGAGGAGCTTGGAGAAGAACTTGTCGTCGTGTTGCTTGATCAGTTCGAAGGAAGGCTTAGTCTGGGGTTGTTCTCTGGTCAACATTTTCTGGGTTGATCTCTGTGCTTCGAGTGAATGAAGTTTAAGAGGTTTAGTTGAGGAGACGGCGGTGAAGGAAGATAGTTCAGTAGGTCGTGTGGGGTTTTCTATAGAGATGGGTCTTAGTCTACTTTTCCAGCACCGACACTGAAACCATGCATCCATACAATTATTATATTATATTATATTATAGAGAGGGATGCCTCCATTTACAACTCAATAGAATATTTGCTAGCTCCACTTCCAATGACAATATCTTATATATATATATATATATATCATATCGTTCATTGATCTTCAAATCAAAATACTCATATTGTTTGCAGGCCTTGCATGAATAATATGATATAGAATCAATTCATTTGAATTTCGGATATAAAAACTGACCAAGTTGACTTGCTACAACTACGACTTTGAATTAAAGTCTAGAAAAGTGGGTCTTTTTTAATTATTTAAATAAATATAATTGATAGAATATAAGTGCTATTTTTTAATCATAAATATGTGTTAACTGCTACGTCAGCATTGCTTCTTTTTTTGCCACCATCAGGGTCAAGTCTGGCATACCTTATATTTGTGAAGTTGTTGGGCATAATTGGATAGGTCAACCAAAACAGGCACTTTGGCACCATGCGAACCATGAAGCATAGCTCCAAACTCTACTAAAACACCAAAGGATATGATGGGTCCAAAAATGATATATTCCTACTGTTGGCAGGTTACCTTCCATTTCAAGATGCAAATATGATGCTAATGCATAGAAAGATTGGGAAAGCAGAGTTTAAGTTCTCCAACTGGTTTTTTTTCTTCTTGGAATTTTATAGTTTTTCCTTGTATGAGATATTAATGGAAGATAACAAGTATTAATAAGGAATACGTGAATTATTATTTGATAGAAGAGGAAAAAAATGAATGACACAAATAGTAAAGTAAAAAAAGATAAAAGACTATAATATTTATTGTTATTGAAAAAGAGAACTTAAAAGGGAGAGGATGATAATATTTTAATTAGATTTACATTATTTTTTAGTATTATTTACTTTACATTTCTATTAATTGGGCTATACACTATTATACTGTAGTAGATATATTTCTTGCTATAATATTTGAAATATTTATATAATATTTTATGATATTATGTTATTACTAAATTAATTAGAACAATCTAATCTATTTTTAAAATATTCCATGGTCTATTATTATAGAATATTCTTATATATTCTTTAAATTCGTCTAAATTATTATAAAATTGTCCTTTATTAATATCAATGGCAATGATAACTTTTTACTCGGTATATAACAATTAACATTGTCTATTGTCTATTTTTGTATTGAAAATTTCAAAACTACAAAATATAATTTCATCTTTTGTCATATGATTAGTACCACTACTATATCATATATCCATTTGATGGTTTGACTAACATAGAACATATTATTTTCAATATTTTTATTCAAATAAATGAGCTTGAGCTCGACACGATTTTTCGTATAACCAAATTTTTTACCATTCTAAGATTATGATTTTTCTTTAAACCATAAATTATTTTTCAAGTGACTTTTTTTTGCATATATTATATGGTGGATATTTTTTCTGTCTCCTCATATTGCTTATTTTTATCTCATCTTGTTTAGTTTTCTTACACCACCATCTTATTTCCAACCTATCTTCATTCCTGAGGCTAAAACATATTTTCTGTAAATCTTTCATTATATCTTTCCAACCTATGTTCATTCATGAGGCTAGAGGGGTCGCATTAATTTGACTACTCAATTAATGTAATAATGTTGTAGTCATATTTTTCTGTACCTTTTCACTTCCATTAAACTACTCATTTATCTCATTCTTGGTTGTGGCTCTCATCAATACCGGTGGTAGCTCGTCCAATCAAACCCGAAAATTAAAATAGATTTGATTAATAAGTGAATTAAAACTTTAGATCAAATTAATAATATAATTGATATTTTATCAATTATATTATTAATTCTTGTGGAAGGGCCTGGAATCGAATCTGTGCATGACAAACAATAACTGCTCCCTCTGGATGTGGAATATGTTTTTAAAACCCAAGAGGGTGAATTTCACCTCTTCAGGACCTTGAATGCATTCAATATCATTTTGTGCTCTTCAGATTTTGACCTCTCGGGCTTGTTTGAAACAAATAGCAAGGATCAGAATAAGGAAGTCAGATTTATGTCCAACAAATCTGCAAATGCCGTCATCTCAAATCTCGAGAGTCTCGCAAAGTCTCTGAGGCTGAGGCTCAGGCTGAAGGTGGTGAAGAAGAAGGAAGCCACCAGGGTTATGGAACTTGAAGGGTTGAATGCCGGGAGGAAAGAGATCTTGGGGATTGAGGCAGACATCTACGATATGAATCCATCCAGTGGAGACAGGGTGGAGTGTCTTACATGTGGAATATCAACGAGAATCAATTCGTCGTCAAGAGCAAAAAGACTGTTACACTTAATACATTATCTCTTAAAACCGAAATGAAATAGAAGGAATAAAATATATATTTTAACATTTATGGATGATTTTAATAAAAAATACGGGTTTATTTTCTAAGTAAAAAATTAGAAACATTCACTATATTAATTTTTTTTAAGAACTTAGTTGAAAAGCAAATAATAAATTTTATTAGCTCTCTCTCTCCGAATTGATAAATTGATCAAGGATGCGAATATATTTGATTGGATTTTGATAAGTTTTGCATGGATAATGGGATTAGAAGGTATGTAACACACGCTACACCACAATAAAATGATGTGAAAGAAAGGAGTACCAAAATTCTATTGAATATGGTCATATGCCTACTAAATGACCATAAAGTAACAAAGGTAAAATATTTAAAATTTTTTGGATGTATTACTTATCTTATAGATTAAAACTATATCAAAAAGATAATTAATATGTTTTCTTAGGTGTTAGTGATGAATTAAGGCCTATTATTTGATTAAAAAAATAAATCAAATTATTATAAATAAAGATGCTGTGTCTGATGAAAATCATGGATGGATTTGAGAAAGTAATTAAGAAAATAGAGACTTTTTAATTAACGATGAAGATAGTATAGAAGAACATGGAGATAGTAGATAGTGCATGAAAAGATTAGATTGGAGGGAATCAAATAGAGAGGGTACAACAATTAGCTTACAAAAAGAATAAGTAATTAACCCAAGTGATACAAATGATGAACATGGAAGGAGTATTATTCATGCCAAGACAAATAAACACCCAATCATTGGATGGAAGACAATATACTTTTGCACTTAGTTGAAAATCCAACATGATATGAGGACGCACGCAACTCACTTGGAGTAAAATGGATTTATAAAATAAAACTAAATTATAAACGAGAAATAAACAAGTACACGAACAAAAATAGTAGTAAAGATGTATAATGAAAAGTATGGGATAAATTATGCAGAATTATTTGTGCAGATGATAGTTGAGATACCATATGAATCTATTACAATTTATAAGGGTCGGAGTATTTACCCTTTAGTTGTAAAAAGAATTATATACATATTTATAAGGATAGTATATGTAATTAACCAACCAAAAAATCAGATAAAAAGGAGGAGAACAAACTTTATAAGATTATTAAAGTTCTACCCTGGAGCTTAGTACGATAAAATTAAAAGTTTTCTTAAATATAAGTTTTAAAAAATATTGTTATAATAAGTCTTATTGGATAAAAAAATGAAATGTTACTCATTAGTCTATACGTGGGTATTTTTTTTTATTATCAATGACAATTTAATTAATGAAAATTTACAAGGTACATTGAAAGGGATACTGAAGAATAATTTATAGCAGCCAAGAGGATTATAAAATATTTACAAGAAATAATTAATTATGACATATATTTTAAAAAGCCTAATAATATTTATTTGAGTGGTTAATGTAAGTGATAGGAAAACTACATTATGGTATGCT
This sequence comes from Trapa incisa, assembly GCA_030064435.1. Taxonomy (NCBI): domain Eukaryota; kingdom Viridiplantae; phylum Streptophyta; class Magnoliopsida; order Myrtales; family Lythraceae; genus Trapa; species Trapa incisa. The sequence goes on along the minus strand of CM057773.1, from coordinate 16,917,119 downwards.
TTGTTGATGGGTGATTGTAGTATAGTTTGAGCTTCCCAAAAGCAATCAATTGTGACTGCAACCACCATATTAGCAAAATATGCAGCTCCCAGTTTAAGTGTGACTTATTATGGATTGAACAAATTTTAGAAAAGTTGAATCATGAATTAAAGTTAATAAGAAATCTACAATCATCTATTTTAGCAATATTTTAATTATAAATCTTACAAATAATCCAATCATGCATTAAAGTTGCAAGTGTATTGAAATTAGATATCGTTTTTTAAGAGAAAACGTAACAAATGACGTTCAGCATTGTTCTACACAAAGTCAATTTACAAGACATATTAAAAAGCGAAGAATTATTTAGTAAATTGAGGGAGAAATTGGGTCTAAAATCATTTCTTTGTTATACAGAATATGGTTTAGAGGAGGATTTCATGGTTTTATATAAACAAAATTGAATTGGTTGATTGTATCTATCATGTATTCATTATACGAAAGCCATAAGAAAAATAGGAAAGGGTGCACTTAGGGAATTACATGTGTTGGAAATCACAGGTCTTGGAACTTCTCCATTGCTGTGGAAGAGCAATTTTGAAATGAAAACATAGATACGAGGGAGGAAAGGAAGAGAAGAAGAGAAACAAAACTATAGTGAAAAAAATGAAAATTTACCCTTCTGGGTATTTTAATCTTTTGTTCAAAGCGTGCTTGGAAACTGAGGATGAGCCATTTTCTATTAGGTTTTTGTGAGGGTGCAAGATGGACATGAAAAATAAAATGAGTTAATAATTACCATAACATGTATAATAAAATATAAAAAAATATTATATTTTTTATAAAATTAAATATATATATATATCAAGTATAATTTATAAAATTTAAGTGAATATTAGTTTAAACTCTTATTATTCCACGTCATTTTCTTATCTTATATAAGAAAAGTGTATACTTATATGTAATTTATCGCATAACATAAACCTAATTTTTATTATATAAGAGTATGGAATAAAAATATTAAAATTGAATTTATTATTTTATACTAGTTGGAAATATAAAAAATTATAAAGAATTTTTTATACATTTCTAACCTTTACCAATTATAATTTTTAAATATTTATGATATAACTATTTAAAGGTATCAAAATGAAAGTACGAAACAAGTGGATTTACATGGGTGGATCGACCACGTAAGTACATGCTAGGCCTTTCATTTAGGCCTGAATGTGAGTGGACATGCCCAGATCAAAAAGGAAGAACCAATGTGCATACATAGTCTAGTAGGATAGGATAGGATAGATGGGCAATAAGGCTCCTATAATGTCTTGGTACATAGTATTATTATAAGTCATCAAGTTGAATATACAACCAAACCAATGTACTTCCGAATGGCAAGTCAATCCTCCGCCCAAGTAGCCAAACTCCACTGTCCACTCCTCGCTCCTCACCCATCTTCCATCATGAAGTTCCTGTTTGGATCACGAACATGGAGTCAACTTCATGTATTAGCCTATTAAGACCCTACCTAGTTCATGAGTCAGTCAATAGGAGCCTACTGCCTAGGCTCGCCCAAGTAGCCTATAATTTTGCACCGACAGACACGGTGGATCCCATACGGTGCATAAACCCCCACCTTCCAATGACTTACTGCACACGTTGTATTGTCCTCTCACAGTGATTAGCCGCAGAAATCAACCAAATCTCTCCGCCTTATGATAATCCCATGAACCTTCCTGGCTGGGGTCCCATGTTGGTGAGCCCTACAGGGCCCCTCCCTCCAACTCCTTAGATAAGTCAGTGGCCTCTGCTCTCTTTTTTCCCGTACCAAGTCCAACTGCAAGCCCCTTCCTCTTCGACCTCTCTTTATCAGCTTACTGAACAATTAATCTCTCGTTGGTCTGATCTTCCTTTCTTCTCCCTACCCGGCCGGCCAAGTCCAGCCATGGGGAACCGACACAGGTTCAAGTTGTCCGACATGATGCCCAATGCCTGGTTCTACAAGCTCAGAGACATGAGAAGAGCATCTTCCACGGCCGCCAACCATAACCCCTCCGGAAAATTCAGTAAGACCAGCACCCCCTCTGGCCTCCTTTCCTCCATGAAAGCTACGCCCACCACCATCCCTCCTCACGTCAAGGCCAGAAAGACCTATTATTTCCCACGTGACCTCTCCTCGGGCGTTCTTGAACCTCCGCCGCAGCCGCTCAGGTCATCCAAGCAAGCTCCTCCGCCGCCGTCGAGGAAGTTGTGGATGAACACCAAGCCCGGCGCCTCGTCGCCTCCTCTGAATAAGCAGGTCTCTCTCTCTTCAGGCAGCTTTAGCAATCGCGCTTCGACTGACTCCGTCTGGACGAGGACCGAGGATGCTGACTCCCCCGACTCCATCTTTGACGACGGCAGCTCCCCGGAGCTCCGGATCGACCGGGTCCTCACCCCAGAGTCGTTTCATTCCCGCCGCTCCATGATCAATCCACCTTCCACCATCGACTATCCAGACATTGCCATCCACATAGACGAGGATTCCTTCACCAAGAAACCAGAAAGGCCGAAAGCGTGGAGCCATGATCTCGACTCATCGCCGAACATCGAGCTACCACGAATCATAACAAAGCCGTCAAAGAACAGTCGCAAAGCCGCTCACGTTGAACTTGAAGCAGCCGAGCGAGAGGAAAAAAAGACCACCGAGAAAAATGCCAGAAAAGCCAACAGAGAGAACGGCGCCGGCAGGAGGCGCCCTCCGATGAGCTCCTCACCGAGGCCTAGGCTCAAGATAAAGTCCCCAAGGCTCGCCGGAAAAAGACTGCCTGAGCCGGCGAGGAGGACGCGCGCGGGAACCGCCGCCTTGGGCTCCTCTTCTTCTGTATCCAAGAGAAAGCTTTCCGGAAGCTTAGCGGTGGTGAAGTCATCTTTTGACCCGCAAAGGGACTTCAGGGATTCCATGGTGAAGATGATAGTGGAGCTTAACATCAAGGCCACCAAGGACCTCGAGGAGCTACTGGCATGCTATCTGTCCTTGAATTCAGAAGAGTATCACGATCTCATCATCCAGGTGTTCAAGCAAATCTGGTTCGATCTCTCCAACACAAACTCATCATCATCATCATCACTCCAGAAGTCTAGCTAGAGTGATCAACATGCTGACAAATGGGCTCCTCAGATCAGATCATCGCCGGAAATTACAACATTACTCCGTAATCTTTGTTAGTGCTCATATATATTAATTGCTGTTATAGCACTCTTTTCTTAGTAATATTAGATCGACATTAGAAGAGTGGTTGGATGAGAAAATTTGTTGTTGATGGTGGTGGATGTGAACTAGGGACTTTAACGTGATAGAGGTGGTGCTGTAATTAATTAAATCCCATGCAAAAAAAAAGGAAAGGAAGCAAATTTTCTGACAACTTGCCATGATAAGGACGCCTAACCCTATTTCAGCTGCATGCACTGTCTTGTCACAGGGGCATGCACAATTCATCCATCACCAATTAATAAGGAACGGTTAATGATTGACATCATCATATGTAAGTATACATACAGCCTACACCACACATATATTTTCCCTTGAAAAAAAAAAGGTCGTTTGAAATAACCCCCTCACGTGTGCGTGACATATGAACCCCTCCTCAATGCTTGCTTTGCTGCAAGTGCAGATCGAATCTCAATGCTTTCTTTCCATGATCCAATAGACATTCGAACGCATGGTTACTATGTCCCTCCCTAGTAAATATTGTGCTCCATGTTCAATTCTCAATAACATGCACATTTCCCTCTTCTTCTAGGTTGTGTGTGTATATATATATATATATTGTATTGCTTTTAAGCCATAGCCCACTGGCTTAGAGAGGAGACATGAAGGGGGTGCAATTAAGTCCGTAGTTGTACGTGGGGACACAGGTGTATTAATAACTATACAAATGTCATAGCATCTTGTACTGTGCTGGATATGAGAATCTGTACATTGACTTTCCCTAGGTTTCTGATCTGACATTAATTAAATTTGTTTGAATTTATGTCTTAACAAGACAATATATGCTTTGTCACAGAAAACTATATAATAATACTAAACTAATGAGATAATTGATTAATAAAATAAAGAAATATTATAATATTAATTAATCGTATTATACTTTCAATAAGACAGCAGTTCAAGAATATGACGTACGTGTCTTTGTCTTGAATGTTTACATCAGCCGGATCTCTCTGGATTGGCCCGAGTGGACGATTCCCCCACGAAGGTAGTTGTGGAATTCCAGTTCCAAAGGCTCAATAATTGCGAGGAAAAAAAAGGAGGAAAAGTTTAGGTGAGCTTGACTAGTGATTCCAGCTCTTCCCACGTGCGGTGCGGTCGTATTCAACATCTACCTCAGAATGCCATGGCCATCATCTTCTGACGTTTTTTTTTGGATATTCTAATGTAAATAATAGATCATATATTATATAGACGTAGACATATTGTAGGTCAAGATTGACAGTGTATGTTAAATGGGCACTCCAACTACATCAACAATCTCCCACTTTGAACTCCTCCGACCAAAAAATCTATCACAGACCACGTTGACAAGATGGGATGGGTATCGGTGGGTGTGCGAGAGAGGGCTGCTTGATTGGGTCGGTGCAATGAAAGATCTTCAGTGTTACACGACAGTGCCACCCTCACTTTTGACAATTTCTTCCCCCACATGTAATTAAAGGCTCTACTCTTTTTTTTTTTATGAGCCTCATCATATCATAGCTTGAACCTGGTCCAACTACAGATCCAGTCACTAAAAACGAGAGCTTTCATTTATTTATGCACAGATCATCAATGAAAGAAAGGTGCAGTTTTGTTGTTCAAAATCTTATGATGGTATAGCAAAAAGCCATTAGATTCCCGAATATCATCTTTGCTAGGGGCTAGAAACATACCATGAAGCCAACTCTGGATGGAGATGGAGATGATGCTGACCCCATCTCTCACATTGGCGATCCCGTGGAATGAGATGTCTGCTTTAGTATCATCTTCTTCTCAGTTAAAGCTCCCTTGGCCATTGTATCCGTCAAGTGGCAAGGAAGGACTGGCATTTCCAAGTTGGGTCTAGTGATCCTCTCTCCTCCTCCATCATCTCAGCTATCTCGATGGCATCCCATTCCGTGATTTCCAACTCCTTCACCATCTCCGTAGCTACAGATACGGAGTTGTCATTCCCAGCATCAAACGAGAAGAATATGTTTCTAGCATGACCTGTGGCAGTCAAATAGTACGAGAAGAATATGTTTTTAGAAGTTTTACAGCGTGGGGAGAGAGTTTAATCAATTACTGGCGAGGGTGTTGACAGGGTTCCAGAGGAGGTATACCTCAGAATAGAGCTAGAGCCGCTGCAGCTCCACCCGCGAGTGGAAGGGGTAGTTGAGCTTAACCTGGTTCCACGCCACCTCCATCCCCGTGGCCTCTTTCAACGACTTGTACACTTCCTTAAACTGCCAACATATGATCAACTAGCTTCAACAATATCTCAATGACTGCTGTCACTTATCTGCAGAATCAACTATGTGCATTTCATACCTTTCAAATTTACCTTGATTAGACCAAACTATACTACAAAGATTAATTAAATTTTGAATAATTTTTTTTCTTTATATCAACTAGACTCATAATTAAATTATACTATCAATAGTGCAGTTAGTTTGATATACACAATTGGAGAAGGGAAATGGGATTCTCTTATACAGTTATTGTATGCTGTTTAAAAATTGTGGGTAAAAAAAAGTGTATTAATATTGTGAGTGAGAATGTATGACTTGAGAATTTTATTAAATATTTGATAAAATAGAAAAATTTTCTATTTCATAATATTGAAAATATTCTACTATTTAAAGTTTTTTAAGTTTAATTAGATATGAGTTTAATGCATTATTAATATAACATAAATATAATGTTATTATAATAATTGAATTAAATATTTGTATAATATTAGTGATTCATATTGCTCAATTGGCCACTTAAAGCTGGCTAGCTACTTAAGTCTTGATGAAGAAAGAGAGGGAGATGGAGGATTGAAGTAGATAATGAAAGAGAAGAGGTCCAGGGTCAAGCAGCTAATCAAAGAGGAGGAGATGGGTGAATCAAGGCTACTAGGCACAATGCACGTAAATTTTCTTATGCCTAATTCTTGTGTCAATAGCAAAAATTTTGTATAACAAATATTGGACTATAAATATCTGTTGGACAATATATTTTTTGCATTTGATAGAGAAACCATGACAACTTGCACCAACCCATTGTATGGATAGAGTGATTTGTCTATTTATCTAACATATCGTGAATAGCATATGTAAAATAATGTCACATAATAATTCATATATCATTTATAAATTTAATATTACAAAAAATGATAATATTATTAGTATTAAAAATAATTTGATTCTTTTTTGCTCAACAAAAATAATTTGATTTCACAAGGCAAAATAAAAAGTGAAATGATAAATTAGTAAACTAAAAAAGTTTGTCCTATACCTATATATAGTGTAATTTATCCTTTTTTATTTTCTAGTATTTTCTCCCTTGATTTATCCTTCCTCTTCTACATTAAAAAATGAGATGGCAGAGAACAGGGCATAGTGTGCCTATCTGTGGCATCTTTGGTCGTAGATCGTAGACGCACGCTCCAATGTGCAAATTAACTTTTCTCTTGTGCTGGACCATCGCTATTGTTTTCCTAGTATCCCATCAAAAGCTTATCAAGTAATACTGAATCTGGGAAGTCACCCATGACAAGAAGAGGGCCCCATCAGACGGGAGCCACTTCTATCCATTGTGCTCAGCGCTGCTCAAGCTTCCATCTCTCCATGATTTCATCCCCTTTACTAAGTGGCAAGTACAGCCACCAAGCAAACACCATGTATTGTCCGGGGAGAGAAAAAAAAACACCAAACTAATTTTATGCATTTGATGAGAACTAGGTTTGCATTTCACGAAGAACTTCATCAGCAACAAGAACAATTACAGGCCAAAACTAGGCAAATCATTCCCCTGGTTAATAAAAAAAATCTAGAAGCTATAGGATTAGGCTCAAACCACAAACGTCCACCCATATACTCCAGCAGCAAACTCGACTAAACTGTATATGCCAAGGCCTTATCAGGATCTGGGAGAAGAACTGACAATTACGGGTTGTGTATAACTGGTATTCAGCTTTTGTTAGTATTCGTCTATCTTCTATGACCTGTATGTGTGTCAAGCAGACAGCTAAAATCAGGTAAGCAGGTCACAATCCCTTTCCAACAGTTAGTTTCAGGCAGAGGCAGGAAATCATATTCATTTTTCAAATAATACAATTGTTCCAGCATCCTGTCATATTAGTATCAAGATCATATATGCAACCAGGGTGTTTGAATGTAGAACATATTTGTGTGTGTGTGCGCACATATTATTCATCATAGAAAATGATATTTCTCGTACCTGTATTGAGTAATCCTGTTTGACGGTGTCTATGCCTCTTGAGTTCTAGAAGTCGAAGGATTAGCATTAGAGCTTTGAGGCTGAGATGACCCTCCCAAGGACGAACTCTGTCTGAATAAGCCAAACTCAGGGACTTGATCAGATGGAGGCTGATGCATTGATCCATTTGCATTAGGACAAGATTTTCTCTCTGGGGAATCTGGAACATCGAGATCTGTAGGGACCATAGAAGGTCTCCCATCAGCTTCAAGAAGTCTTTTAATTCTCTCAGGGAGAACCAACTTGACAAATGTAGAACCACGACCATTATCATGGGGGGACTTCACTGGCCGTGTTTGCAGCCTTCCCTCACCCATCTGTATCCTGGCTCTGTACTGGTTCTGCAGAAAGTGATTTCATAGAGAAAATATGGACCAAGAAGGCCCTTTCAGCTTTATTAGATTGTGACTCCTCAACCTCAAGAAAAATGAATAAATGAAATATCTCCACCACATCATCCATTGCCTCACCACCTCCAGGACAAAACCTTCTATATTCTAAACATTTCTAGTTTAAGAACCTTTTTCATTAATAATAGTTTATTCTAATGATTTTCTTTCCATCTTTTTTCCCTTTAATCTTTTAGCTAGGAATAGAGAGAAATTATACCAGACACCTAACAAGCCCTTTTGGAGTACATTGGTGTATGGGACTCTAACACAAAACCACTATAAATGACTAGAAAATGCTGAAGGGAAGGTGTGGGAAGAAGATCTTGATATGTGATTCAACAGAGTCCCCTCCTCTAATCTTATATATCAATAAGGGGATCCAAAAATGCACGTACAAAAAAATTGAAAAGAAATTACCATGTTTGGATTCGGAAAATAAGTTCCAGTTCCTCTGGTTTTTGGCCTCTCTTCCACCCCAAATGGAGGAATCTGTATGACTTGATTTGCTGGGTACAACGGTTGGCCAGAGACAAGACCATTGCTGTTTATACGAGAAGAGGCACCATAGCTATGCTTGACAGACTTTCTAACAACATCCCACGGACTCTTCCCCTGAAATTCAGAAGTAAAAGGTGGAAAATCTTGAGGGACCTGGGCAGCAAGTGCATAATTATAACACCACTGTCCATGTTGCAGACTTCTTATGTGGCTTCGATAGTCCCCACTGAGATCTAATAAAGAGTTTGATGGTTCAAGAATTAAAGATGAAGTCTGATGGCTAGGATAAGCATGATAGGTATCTTCAGAAGACCAAGATATTGGACTTGATAAGAAAGGACGCTCGTGTAGTCCACTAGTTGATTGCTCCCCATCCGAATTCTGACAAACACTAGAGAATGTATCAATAAGACCTGGTTTCTCTGGAGGCTCTCCAGTTGCATCCCCATTCCTATTCTCGTTGAGTTCAGTGGGAGAATGGGAGAAACAGAGGTGTGCTCCAAGACGAGCCTTTCTCACAGAAGTGACAATGCAATATAAAGCATCTGAAGGTAAAGACTTCAAAGAGCCATTTGAAGTTGAGAAATTTCTTGCAGTAGCAAGCTCATCTAAATCACCAAAAATCTGAGTGGAACTGGAAGATTCATCTGCATAATAATCTTCCTCTGAGACTGCTACTTCAGAAATTTGAGGCATTTCACTCTCAATTTTTCCGAAAGACTTTTCTTCTTCAGATATGATTACCTTGTCAAATGCACTAATCATCGGTGAGATGTGAGTGACACTTGAAACTGCAGAATTAGTTTGATAGCTTGGTTGATTTTCTTGATATGGCTCATGACCAGAAAAAAGTGCTGCATTTCCAAAATCATCTTGACCATGCATTAGAATGTGACCTTGAACATCCGGCCTCTGTCCATCTACATGTCTATCCATTGTATTTGAGAACATTTCATTCAATATGGAAGTTATACCACCCTTTGACCCAGATAGAACTCTTTCAAGTTTTTGGACTCCGAAACCAAAGGCACTCCTTATCCGAAAGTAGTTTCCTACAGCAATAAAAAGATATTTTAATAGTTTTATACTTAAATTTGCATGTTCTATGACTTTATAGGCATATCCACTGAGAAACAAGATACATATGTGCATAAAAATACTGGAAGGGTAGGTTGCGATATAAAGGAATACAGAAACAATACTGCTACCTCTGCTTACACTACGACCGAGGTTATTGTTCTCTTTAAGAGGATCTATGATATTCAGGTGCTTCCTGGTAAATGTCCGCTGGGTTGTGGTACCAAACCCCTTGGTAGGGACAGAAAAGGCTTCCCCGCATTCCTTAAGGAAGTCGTTACTAAATAGAAGATCCCCACTGCTGATATCCGGTGGCTCAACTGCACAAGATAACACTTTATCCATCTAAAGGACAAAAAATACAAACACTAATATGAATGGAATTGCTGCTTTCTGCTTACCGACTAATTCCGGCAATGATGATATTAGGACAGGACCACTTAGACTGACACAGTACTTTTCCCAGTCAAATTTGCTATAGTAGTCCAAAAACTTGCAGAAAACCTATCATCAGAATTCAAGATGACAATGAGAATCAACTTCACACCATCCCATCCACATAAAAAATGAAAGGTACTCAAGTCAAGCAAACTCACCGCTAAAGGACCGTTTAATGATCTATGGTATAGATGAAAAATATACAATACAAGTGTCTCCAAAGCGTATGTGGAAAGCAAGCCATGATGAGCACCAAGTATACGACTCTCATAGTAGCACCATGCCTTGATCAAAAGAATGCTCCGCTTCAAGAGATGGTCTTTTCCAATAAGGAGGTCAACCTGTTCAACAAAATCCAGTTGAACTTATATCCCCCAATAAAAAGAAAGAATAATACATTTGAAGAATGAACTCTCCATGTAGTCAAGTTGGATATGATCCTCTACTAGCAGTCAAAATGAAAATGAAACAGAATAAGTCAAGATAAAGCCACAACATAACATGGAGCTGCATGGATAAGACTGATCAATTCTGGAACATCACCTGCATCTAAATCAAAGTATATGCATGAAGGAGCACATTTCATTACATATATCTTCAAGCTTCATGAAAGCAACAGAAAGTTCAATGAGGATGTACAGTATCAGGAACTCCTTTGAGAAGAGAAGCAGGTCCATGAGAGTACAAATGAATAAGATAAAGAAACAGAGTTTCTTCAGACGCAAAATAAAAAATGTGAAATTACACTCTAGAAGATAAAAGAAAAATCAAATGCAGAATGTAGTCTCAGTCCTCAACATCAATAACAAATGCCCACTAGCTCCACACACATCAGTCATCACTAAAATAAGAAAATAAATTATACAGTTATGATCAAAAGTTCTATATTGGCAAGTTCTTAATCATAAAACAGGGGAATACCTGACCAAGAAAGCACAAAGTACATAAACCTCCCAGCTGATTGAAAGATATATCGACAACAATATTTTGTATTAAGCACTTTACAAGCTTAACCTGAAACCAAGAAAATAAAACAGAGGAATCAGATAAAAAATCCACATATGCATCAAATAGTAGAAATCATTATGCAAATGCATAGTGGGTATTTCATTTAAAAAAACTTATGCGCACTTTCCTTCAAACAGCTGATAGTATGCTTTATAATTCCGTATGTAAACCGAAATTTGGGAAATTTTTGGTACGAATAATGAGAAATTTGTGCTTTTGATTATAAGGTAACATTATGAATCATTTCAATAAACAAGATTAACAAAACTAGGCTCCAGATAATACTAATCAAGACAGACATAAGTTGGAAAAGGTTGAGATTGCTAGATTAATATGCAAGACCAGTACAGACATAAGAAAGTTGAGACATGATTTCCTGTTATAATTCATCTTTCTCTGGACCATCAACTTATGCATCATTTAAGCCTTGGAATTTACAATTTAAATGCACTGACAAAACTCCAAAAATTCTGAAGCATGAAAGAACAATAACCTCTGCGGGAATTAACTGCACATCCTTTACTACAAACTCAGAATTGCGGTTCCAGTTTTCTCTGCTGAGCACAGTAAAGACATCCTTGCATAGTGTCTCCTCAGTTTTTACACAACTAAAGGCTGTCAAATCAATGTCACCATCAGGTAGATAGGTCATCAAAGGAACTGAGCCAAATGGAAATACCTGTAAGAAGCAAGAGATCAGAAAAAAGATTTTCCGCCCCAACTAAAGTCGCTAATATTATTATATTATGGTTCCATTCTACACAAGAGCCAAATAGCGTCAAACTAATTCGAATAAAAAGCAAATGACACAGTGAAACTATTCAATTGGAATCAAACAGTTAGACTTGGCCCAGTTTTTGTACAGGATTTTCTAGACATGCACGACCAGATTATTAAGAACAATCAAAGCAATCTTCATGGCTACTTTGAAAATCAGAAGGGTCACAATAAACCTCAGAAAAGAACCGTTCAAAGATCTATTAAAATCTGAAGGGCCGATAAACCAAATATAAATATCGGGAAAATCTCAAAATTAGCAAGCTTATCCAACTGCATTTCACCTTGGGGCGCCTCTCTAACAAATTGACAATAAATGGATCATGAATAAGCGAGAAGGACCACACACTAAGCCAGAAACGGACTGAAAGCAATCATTTCGCATGTCAAAACGTGAAACAATGATATGCAATGCTTGACCGGCGGGATACAGTACCAGTTGAATATGATCATCTACAGTACGAATTTAACTACCTCGCATCCGATGTAATTCTTGAGGAGCCTCTTCACGTAATCGATGACGTTTCTCCTCCTCTGGTATGAGACGGAATTGGGATGAATCCGAGCGATAATCCCCTGCGCCACCTCCTCGGCTATCTGGAGGTTCTCGATTCTTCTCTCCGGCCTCAACGAGGGCGGAGACGTCCTGTCCAGTCCTGCGACGGTGGCCTCAGAAAGCCTATCCCAGAGATCGCCCATGAACACGCAGTCACCACCACGGACTGGCAAACGTCAAACGGCGGATTGCCTTCACCGTCAGCAGGTAAAGGGAACCGCCTCGCGATCGGCGGTAGGCGCAGAGACAATCGGCGGGTGCCTTAAAAGTGAAATCAGATAGGGGATTCTATTCCCACGATGATAATCCGAATCCCAATAAATTCAAAATTTCGGCCGAAAAGGGAGGCGAATTGAAAAAGGTGGAGCTTGTGAATGAGATGCAGAAAAAGAGAAGGGTGTGAAGAATGGCCGGGTTATGTGTCGACAAAACTGATGGACGATGACGGTTGCGGAGGCGGATGGCATAAGATTCACCCGTCCTGGTCACTGTCACCGTGAGCCAGTCATCACCCTGATAGAGCAGGCCGAATGTACCAGAAAATGCCAAAAATCATTTTCGACCTTATCACAATTTCGCCCCCAAATTATTTAGTAATTTTATATTATAATTAATTCATTTTATACGTAAATTAATATATATATAATATATAAAGTTAAATTAAAGATGGTAGGACTACAGTGAGATGAGGTAAGTCTGTAGAACTTTATATATTATATATTTATTTTTTGTGATTGCATTCATAGCAAGAAGGATGTCATGCTTATGTGAAAGGAAGAGAAGATAAAGGAAGATATGCTGATGTGGATTGACCTGGTCATCTACCTGCTCATCTCGAGAACGTCGCTCAATCCCTGGCACGGGGCCAGCCCCTCTTCCATCCTCTGCGGCCGGAGGCCGCTCCTGACCATGGCGATCCCTAGCTGCGTCTCCGTCTGCCTCCAGTGGTGGTGGTACGGGATCATCCTCTTCCCGACCTCCTCAGCAATCCCAAGGCCAATGTGGCGGGCATGGGGATCCTGATACAGACACAGGGCTGCTCTACACCTTCCCCTTCTCCCTCAGCTCCGTCCTCTCCACGAGGATCGGTCAGGCCCTGGGAGCGGACCAGCCGTCCCGTGCCCAGCTCATATCCATCATAGGGCTGACGGCGGCCACCGCCTTTGGGATCTCCGCCGCGGTCCTCATGGCGGCCGTGAAGTCCGTGTGGGGAAGGGTCTACACGGAGGAGCTGCAGATCCTGGAGCTCGTCTCCTCCACGCTCCCCATCCTCGGCCTTTCCGAGCTGGGAAACTCACCGTCGACCGCCGCCTGCGGGGTTCTGATGGGGACCGCACGGCCAAAGGTCGGGGCCAGGATAAACCTCTTCTCTTTCTATCTCGTAGGGCTGACGGTTGCCGTGGCGGCCACGTTCGTGTTCGAGTTGGGCTTACGGGGGCTGATGTTCGGCCTGCTGGCGTCGCAGTTCTCATGCATGTGCATGATGGCTTACACGTTGGTCCAAACAGACCGGAAAGGTCAGGCTAAAAGGGCGGAGGAGCTAACTTCTGCAGCGGGAGATGGCAAGCAGAAAACTGACTTAGAAACTAGCTTACTCTCTGATTGATAACCAGTAATTCATCACTACCCTCTCGGAATTCTTCTCTTCTTCTTCCCGACAAGATCAAGCATTTTAACTACAGCAGTGTTTGATGTCTGTCGATAGACGTCACTGCGTCTGGCCATGTGACGTAGCTAGCAACTAGAATAAATACTTCATTCATATTTCTGCCATCATCCGTAACATTTTTATTTAAAACTATAACTTTAACTTATAAGTATGGTAAACTTTCACTATTATAAAATGGGTACGCTTCTTTATTTTATTTAATAATATTTATTAATATTTTTCTATCTATCTGATATTTTTATTTAAAACTATAACTTTAATTTATAATTATTGTAACTTTTTAATGTTATAAAATTAGTATTATTTTTAAAATATCATAAAATAGAAATAATTAACTGGAGAAAATCTCAATTCTTATTAAGAAAACGAGCTGAATTTACAGTATGGGTGGTGTAATCCTAATTACTATTATAATATATAAAAAAATTTATTATTTCTCTATAATATATTGTGTATATTTACTTAAAATTTGTTAATTATATAAATAGTATAAATATTATAATCTTATAAATACATAATATTTATTTATTTTATCAAATTAATAATTATATTCTCAACCATATTTAAGATTATACTTTTATAGCGTACAGAAATTGAAGTGGCACATGAGACATCAGTGTAAGAATGGTCGGGCTTCTCATATTATATGGTCGGGCTTATAATATTATGTATGGTCCAGTCCATTTCCAATATAGTTTTTTTTATTATTATTGCAATTAATTCAATTAAAAAAACCTCCATAACCAGCCAGCCTTCATAAACTGATGGCCAGTGTGCAGGTAGCATTCATTGATCTGGGAAGCTGTTGTGAAAGGGCACTGAATTGAATTGCTTTGCAGACGATGCACATGCAGAGCCTTGACGATTGCACTGAATTCCATTCGTCTTCCATTGTTGACCTGAACATGCTAATGTTTTTTATCCGAGGTAATTATGTTCTAGTCTAAATATGAATTTGGAATATCATACTTCAACACATTCAATGGTTATAGAAGCATTGGATTTTTCAATTTGTGCCCAGATTTGGCTAAAGAAGCTGTGGATCCATGATCATGGCTAGGTGTAGGCAAGTGTGCTGTTTATATTTTAAGGTTGATTATCGTGAACATTAATCTAAAATGATATTTATATTTACTATTATATCTTCAACCGCTGCTGAGTGGATGCTTGTCCCATCAATCAACTAATTGATTCAGCTGGACAGACGATTCCTGTGTTCCATCCATAGATCTTTCTACGTGAAATGCTTTTATGGCCAGTGTTATTCAGGTATAGTATAAATTAGGACCAGCACACTTTTCAAGGGCATCGTTGCTCCTATAAATAGATGCAGATGCCGCCATGGCAACATCCACACAAGCTAGCCACAACATACCACTTACTTTTCCACGTATAACTATAGATGGCAAAGTTCAGCACCACCGTGGCCGCCGTCACGCTCTTGGCCTGCATGTTCATGTCGGCTGAGTCCGTCCTGAACTGCGGCCAGGTCGCCAGCTCGGTGGCCCCGTGCCTGACCTACCTGAGGAACGCGGGGCCCCTCACACCCACCTGCTGCGCCGGCGTTAGCTCTCTCAACAATGCTGCTAGGATCACCCCCGACCGCCAGGCCGCCTGTACGTGCCTCAAGACCCTCGCCAGCAACGTCGGGGGAATCAACCCCGCCCTTGCAGCTAGCCTCCCCAGTAATTGCGGGGTCTCCATTCCCTACAGCATCAGCCCCTCCATCGACTGCACCAAGTACATACTTTTACATATTTGTAGATTAAAGGATAGATAGCCGCACCAGCATGATCATTACGTTTAATTTTCATGATTTTTTTGCAGGGTCAACTAAATGAACTAGAGAATGAAGAGATGTGCTGCCACTCGGTGGACTATATGCTATGGCTTTAATCAACGTTCCAACCTGAGGGACGACTAAATTTTAGTAATATCAGTATCGTTAAGCACTCGTCTAATCTAGTTCCATCAACATATATATGAAGCTTTCCGTTGTCATTAGACACGAGCAGTTTCATTAATGCAGTAATAATCATCCTTGTGCCATGTATCTCTGTGTTGGATCTTTCCACTATACAAATCTAGATGTTGTCTTGTTTAGGGCAAGTGGGCACCAACTAATACCAACAGCAACATCTATTCCTGATGGGCATACAACAATTTAAGGCTCCGTTTCCAATAAATTAGTTCAATAAAAAAGCACCCCAGAACCAGCCATTCCATCATGAATTGAAGGCGACTAAACTGCTACGACTTACATTATGGCAGGTGCGCATTGATTGATCTGAAAGGCCATTGCATTGCATGGCATGGTAGACAGTTGCACATGCAAGTCTGGACGATGGCATTGAATTGCATTCATCTGCAAGCCAACTATCACCTAACTCTATCAGACACCGTCCCCAGATACCCTATCGTTCAAATAACAAAAAAAATTGATCATGTATACTATTCATGCATAAATTTGGACCATCACACTTTTCACGGGCCTCGTCGCTGCTATAAATAGATGCATATGCCCTAGCAATATCCACACAATCTAAACACATCCTTGCACACCAAATATATCCAAGATCTACATATGGCAAGGTTCACCACCGCAGTGGCCGTGGTCACTCTCTTGGCCTGCATGTTCATGGCGACGGAGTCGGTCCTGAACTGCGGCCAGGTCGCCAGCTCCCTGGCCCCGTGCCTGCCCTACCTGAGGAACGCGGGGCCTCTCCAACCGCCCTGCTGCGCCGGTGTTCGTTCTCTCAACAATGCTGCTAGCACCACACCCGACCGCCGGACCGCATGTACGTGCCTCAAGACCGTCGCGACCAGCATAGGGGGAATCAACCTCGCCCTTGCCAGAACCCTCCCCAGTAAATGCGGGGTCTCGATTCCTTACGATATCAGCCCCTCCACCGACTGCAGCAGGTACATGTTTATACATTTATGGATTAAGGGATAGCGGCAGGAGCTCCATCACTGCGTTTGATTTTCGTGATTTTTTGCAGGGTGACCTAAATGAGGTGTAGAATGAAGAGATGTGCTGCCTCTCGGTGGACTATGGCTGTGGCTTTGAGCTTAGTTCCAACCTGAGGGACGACTCTATTTCATCAATATCACCATCGTTAAGCACTATGTATGAAGCTAGCTTTCGGTTGTCATTAGACACGAGCGGTTTCATTAATGCAATAATAAATATCATCTACCCAGCTTCCACGTACAATATCCAGTCTCGATTTCATTTGCTTTATGAGAATAAGCTTCCGTTCCATCTTCATAATATCACTTGTTGAGAGATACTCTGACCTGTGCAACGTCTCCTCAAATACGCAATCCATCCCTCTTCCGTTGGTGACGATCCCCAGACCGAGGCTGTCCAGAGCAGAGCAATATGCTTGAAGTTTCCCTACATAGTTCTCTTTGCACCTGAAAGAGGTTCTCAAGGCACTAACAAAAGCCTCATTTAACAGGAAAATCCCAATCCCAGCTTCTCATTCTATAACTAGAGTTCGGACTAGTTAATCAGCGACCTTAATAGACATTGCTTCATTTCTGGCTATAAAACAGCTTATTTAGCTGTAACTGGAATATTAGCATAGAACACAAGTGATCCTAATTTGTAGGTCACACATATGCCCAAGTAGATACATAATATGAGTAGGTAACAGTTTTCAGGTTTATACAGCGGGTTTGGTGACAAGGCATGTCAATTCGATTTCGACCAGTGATCTTAGACTTGAACCCGTGATCTTTTGGTTCTTCTTGGGCTTCAACCTGAGCACTATTGAAACATCAAACCCTTTATTTATGTACTTCTCCTCCATGAAATAGGAGGAACCAAATCAAGATGAAATCATAGACTCGCATTACCATGTAGACACTAATTGCCAATCCCTTTACCATCATCAGAATGTACCCATTAGCAACAGTCAAACCCCAGGAACAATATCATGTGAAAAATAATAGTGAGCAATCACTAAATGTACAATTATAAAATAATATTCACATAAAAGACTGAAGGAAAAAAAGTCAGCAAGATCACTCACGGTTTCTTGGGCTGTGTAGGGAAGCATTGAGCTAATGAATGAAGGGGCAACCACCTAACTTTGTCCGACCCTTTCATGCGGGCTATTTTGACAGGTTCACCGCTGTAATAGCAAAATTCTGAGCTGGTGTGTGAATGACAAGCACTTGGCCGACGGAGTCATTAAAAAATAATTTTCAATGGAAAAATAAAGAGAAAACATACCAACTATGGACAAAAAGTAGAGGCCTTGAGAAGCCATTAAACACTTGTGAGTGGTAGCATTTAGATGGATTGTTCATAATGACAAGACAAGACCCATGTGATCATTAATTTTGTCCTAACGATATAGCTTTGCATCCGCCGTGAGATTGCCTGCATGAATAGTATGAGGTCGAGGTGATTCCAAGAAATCCAATGCCGGCGTCAGAAATTGAGCAAGATTAACGAACAGAAGAAAACCCTACTTTAGGTACGTAGGTTTGGTGTGTACAGACAGTCGTATTAAGAACAAGCAGTCATCCAGCAGTCGTTTCTGCTTTGCTTGGGCCAAAAACAGGCACCAGCTAAGATAAGTTACCATTTATTTCTGTCTTCAATGATCTCATCTCACCTCTCCACACGAACAACATGGGCGTCTTGGCACCACCAACTTCTTGATCCCCATTATCTGCTAGGGCAGGCCATGTTTCTCAGTATCAGGCCCACCCAGGCCGAAAGAGAGACATGAAATTGAGACCCCACATTGGAAAATAATATTTATTAAATTAAATTATACTAACATTAAAATATCTTAATTAATTAAAATTAGTTATAAAAATCAATGTATTTGACTTGTATTCATTTATAATATCCCATGTAATAAAATTTCATATTTTTATTCAATATGGGATTATTTTCTATTTAATGAACCTTGTTTACTGTGACCTATCCCTCACTGATATTGGTGCTTATTTAGATTGAAAAAGGATCTCCCAGAGATGATGTAACTACCTTGCCTACACGCATCATTAACAACAACTACAGATGTATTATGAAATTCCGGTGGACAATCTTCTGGGCTGCATTTTCAATTTGTTCATTTGTTGCCTCCTTTGTTTCAGGCAAGTTAGACAAAGGGACAGTTCTCAAAGCCATATATGTGCAGGTTTCCAGGAGATAACCGAGACTAGACTGCTGTATGTTTGACCCGAGGTTTTCTATTTTAGTCGTCTTTTATCTTCTTGTTTCTAAGGCCAAGGGACACATGCTCCTGCCATTGTATAAATATGGAATTCGGATCCCAAGTTAGAATGCCGCTATTAGGATTGCTGGGACTATTTTTCCCATGGAATCATGCTTGTCCTCTAATAGAGGTCTTACATATATGGAAACTGATGAATGCATGCAAAATAATGGCAGTTGCTTGGTGGTGACTGAACAAATTTGCCTATGATTAATTTTACTAATTTTATGATATCATTAAATGTTATGATTAATTTTTTTTAAAATTTTATGCACAATTTTAATAAATATTTATTTTATTATATGCAGCAATATCAATTATGTACAACAAATAATTTAATAGTTTTATTATATTATAATTTTATCCACCGTAATTATATTTATATAAATAGTCACTTATATAAAAAATAATTTATGTAAATTAAATAATTTAGTATACTATTTTATATATAGTACTCAAATATGTCAATTTATATATAGGTAATATTCTATATAATTAAAAATTATGAAATTTATGTATTATTTATTTTATTTACAACAATATTAATTTATATAAAAATAATATTTTTTTATAATTAATATTTATTTAATTTTATGTACAATAAAATTAATTTATATAAATTTAATGATTTATTATCATGATATAAAATAATATATGTATAAATGAATTTACAATTCAAAAAGCAGTTATAATTTTATGTATAATAATACTAATTTATGTACATAAAATAATAATAATTATCATTTTTTAATTTATGTACAATAGTATTTTTATGTGCAATAACACTAATCATTTTATGTGAATTAAATATAAATTTTTATTTTTATGTACAGTAACTAACTCTATGACCATAAATAATAATTTTAACAATTTACTTCAATTTATATTATAACGTCATTATGAAATTTACTTTACTTTTAATAGTTTTGTAATTTTTAATACTTCATAATTTATAACTTAATAAATTTGAACTGCCAGTCAATTATTTGATAATTATAATAAGATGTAAAAATCCTATATTAACTGAGTTTGATCGAATAATTTATATTTTTAATTGAATGAGATAAATATAATATGATCAAAAAAATTAAGTAACAACTTAATTTAATCGGAATTAAATCTAATAAAAAATTATATAATTAGGCATAATAAAAATTAGGGTAGTAAAATATTAGAGTAGATTTGATTGGTTCCATTGGTTTAATTATACCCAATAATTGCCTACCCAAATCAGATTTTATCCCATTCGAGTTATGATAACAAGTGTTTGATTCGAGTTGAATACATGTGTTCGGTAACCATTTGTGTAATAGTAATTTTAGTCAACTTTAATTACTTACATTTATTTAAAATTATATACATATATAATTTATAATAATTATTTTTAATATAATTATATATATAACTTTATAATTACTATAGTACATATAATTTTACAAATTATATAATTAATAAATTTTATTATTAAAATTTGTAATTTTTACAAATTATATAATTATTTATATTCATTTTATATACAATTTTAATAAATGTTCATTTATACAAATATTTTAATAATTTTATAACATTCCAATTTTATATGCGTAATTATATAAATAGTAGAAAAATAATTTAGGTAAATAAAATAATTCAGTATAATTATATATAATTAAATAATTATTTTATGTACAATAAAATTATTTCTGTATCGAAAATATTTATATAATTAAAAATTATAAAATTTATGTATAAACTATTTTATAAAAAATAATATAAATTATGTATATAAAATAATTTATTATAATTAAAACTTTTCAATTTTATTTACCATATTTATTTTTATGTACTCTAATAAATTAAATAATTTAGTATAATTATATACCATTTATAACTTAAAATATAAATATGAAATTATATATTTATATAAAATAATATTAAATTTAAGTATGGTAAATAATATATTATAATTATTTTTTAATTTTTATATAAAATAGTCTGCATTAAATCAATTTATTTAAATTAAATAATTTAAAATAGTTATGGATCATACATAAACTAGTTATTTACCATATATATTTTATATAGTTAAAAAATTGTAATTTTATGTACAATATATTTTATATACAATAAGGATAATAAATAATTTACTATAATTAATTTTTTAATTTATTATAATTATTTATAATTAAATATTTATTTTATGTATAATTTTATCACGATATAAATTATGTATAGTAAATATTTATATAATTAGATATTATAGAATTTATGTATAAGTTATTCATAAAAATATTTACGTGCCTCAAAAAATTCACTATAATAAAAACTTTTTAATTTTATAGAAAATAGTTATTTTATGTGTAGTAAATATAAATTAAATTATTTAATATAAATATTTACAATATATTAACTTATAAATATTTTTATAAGTAGTAAATTATAATTTTATATATAATGTACAACTTATTTTATATACAACAACAATAATTTATCTACAATAAATAATTTATTATAATTGTTTTTTTAATTTTATGTATGCTATTCATTTTAGTGCAGTAAAATCCCATGATTTAAATGAAATAATTTAAAATAATTATATATTATACTATAATATATAAAATTATTCACACTCGATATTTTCTAAAATTAAAAAATTATAATTTTATATACAATTTATTTTATGTACAGTATATAAAATAATTTAATATAAATAAATATTTGTTAATTTGATCTATATTCGTTATTTTATATTTAGTAAAATCAATTTATTTAAAATAATTTTTTAGTATAATTATGTATGATATATCAACTAGTTGATAATATAATAAATATTTTTTATAAATAGAAAATTATAATTTTATGTACAAAAAATATTATAATTAAATTTTATCAATTTTATGTACAGAAAATTATTTAACATAATTAAAACTGTTTAATTTTATATATCAAGTATTTTATGTAGAGAAAATTGATTTACTATAATTAAAAATTTTAAATTATATGTATAATATAATTTATTATAAAATAAAAATAAATGAATATAATTTAAAAATAATAAAGTATGTGTTATAATTGTACGTTTTTGTGGGAGTTTTTTTTGTCTATTTTATTTTATCCATTTTTTGTTATTTTAATAAAATAGAATAAAATCTTTTTAATAATTTTTTGTTACAAAATTATTATGATATAGATTAATATTGGCATTACATACTCAATCTAAAATGAAATTGATAATTTTGTGGGAGTATTTTTTGTCTATTTTATTTTATCCATTTCTGGTTATTTTAATAAAATAGAATAAAATCTTTTTAATAATATTTTTGTTACAAAATTGTTATAATATTGATTAATATTGCGGCATTACATACTCAATGTAAAATGAAATTAATAATTTTGTGGGAGTTTTTTTGTATATTTTATTTTATCCACTTTTTGTTATTTTAATAAAATAGAATAAAATCTTTTTAATAATAATTTTGTTACAAAATTGTTATGATATAGATTAATATGATTTGGTTAGATACTTTCATTAATAACATCATCCTATTTATGCTGAAATAACAGGCTTGTTCATATTTGTGGTTGCTATAAAACTCATTTTGGTTTCATTCATCTGTATTCATGTGTTTAGCTTTGGGGTAATAAAAATTAAAGGAATAATAATGTCGAATGAGGCTGTTCGATACTGGTGCAATCACTGCAAGTCATTTACTCTTTGTACTGAAGAAGAAATATGTCCCAATTGTCACGAAAATGATCAAATTGTTGCTGAAACACAGAACTCCTCATCAGAATCAGAATCAGAATCACAATCAGATTCAGATTCAGATTCAGAAGATGGAGATGAAGAGGAAGAGGGAGAGGAAGAGAGAGAAGGAGAAGAAGGAGAAGAAGGAGAAGAAGGAGATGAAGGAGAAGAAGGAGATGAAGGAGATGAAGGAGAAGAAGGAGATGAAGGAGATGAAGATGAAGATGAATCAAATATTGATAATAAATTATCGACAATAGAAATCACTGATGCTCACATTGGCGATTACTCGCAATGTTGTATATGTCAGGAGAATTTCGAGATTGGATTAGAAGTAAAAATGACGCCCTGCCACCATATATTTCATCATAATTGCATTGTACAATGGATGAATGAGAGCAACTCATGTCCTCTTTGTCGATATGAGATTTAAAACTGAAACTAGTGGAGGAATAAGCTCAAGCAGTCAAAGAATGAGCAAGGGCATGATCTCAAGATAAATGTGTGTTAATAGGTTCATCTTTATATAATTAATTATTTTGTAGTCATTTTATCATTATACAATACTTATTAAAATGTGTTTATTTTCCTTCTTATATTATTGGATGAAATAGTGGTATTTTAGTTTCTCTTGTACTTCGAATTAAATTTATGCATTAATAATATTTTGCCTAAAATATCATCTAAATTTCTACCTATAACTTAATTTACATTTTATTCTATTCATTATCAATATTATTCATTATTCATTATAAATTTAAACAACAATTTCACATCAAATATGTGGTAACACAAAAAAAATTATATATATAAAAATATTAGTTTAAACAACAATTTCAAATTAAATTAACATTTTACTACCACAAAAGTGAGAGGTGCAACAATTACATGGAAGTATTTACAATTCTACACATAAAATAATTTTAACATATCACAATAGCAGTATTTAATTAATATGTATATAATATATTCCACATAAATAATGATCGCTAATCTTGACCTCTACAAATAAAATAAAAGTATTAAGATGTGAATAGTATTATTAATATATCCAAAAAAATGAATCATATAATTAATAAAATAATTAATTAATTTTACAAATAATATTAACTAATAAATATATTCATGATATTTTTTAATAATAACAAAAATATATATTATATTATATAATAAATACAAAATTTTCATATTTTGGTATACAAATAATTTATTCTGCATTATCCCAATTGGCCTTCACCACACTCCTTTGATTACTCGACTTTGACTTAAGAACAAATTTCAGTTTGAACATTATAGAAACATTGTAATTTGGGTAATACCAATAACATTAACCAATTTTATTAGGTGTATAATTTGGGTAATACCAATAACATTAACAAGTATTAACCAATTTTATTAGGTGTATAAATCTTCCCTTCTATCAATCAGATTTAACCAATTTTATTACGTGTATAAATCTTCCCTTCTATTAATCAGATCTAACCAATTATATTACGTATATAAATCTTCCCTTCTATGAATCAGATCTAAAAGAGTTGTTTAATACATTGGAATTAATTTTGATTGAAATACTATAAGCTTAGATCATTTATACTGTAACCCAAATTAGTCACCTTTAGATTTGAAGTTATATGTTTCTATAATAGGTATTATCCCATAATTGACAATGAAAAAGTAGCGTCTATATAAATTGAGATCACACTATAATTATTATTTTTATATGATAATTTATCTTGTATTACTATTTACTCTTATTAATTGACCTATTTTTTATGTAAAAAATAAATTGAACTTATTTTGTTTAAATCATCTTAATATTAGCTATCATTGTATCTTTTTAAAAGGGATACTTTATTATATTTCATCAAAATAATCAATATTGGACAAAGTAAATTATTATCTTATTATCCAAAAATATTCTGAATATTTAAAATTTTCAATTTACACATATAACCAAATCTTGCTAATAAAATAAATTAATTATTTACTGCTTAATTATTCGGATATATTAACAATACCATTGTAGTTCAGTTCTAAGATAATTTTATTCTTAAATGTAGATAATAAAATTACTGATTAGTTTAATAAAAAATTTTGATTTGAAAATACACATTTATATTTTTTTTGTTACACTATCAACACCATAATTTCCTCCTAATGGAGAGTTCACATATCTCAATTATTACACTTAATAAAATATTAGTTTTCTTCAAGTAGTGACTAGTTAATTTAATAAAAAAAATCTTGTTACATATTTGATCTCAAATTAATGTGCAAACTCATATTTATATTTTTTTTTGTTATACGTTTTGAAACTCTCAAAATAATTTGGTTATAATTAATAGTACTTAGAATATTAATACTGAAATTCGGTTGAATATAGCTAATTATATGTAATTTTATTTATTTCATTTGAATTTTATGAATTATATTACAAACTAGCTGTTAATATGTGATTTGCAAAATTTTCAAATTATAAAATCATTCTTCCTTTTTCATTAGGGACACTCTTGATCCATCCCAATCAAAGGGCTTCTCAAATTATTCATTTCTTTGAAAATTTTCCTTTTTTGGTTATTATACTAAGACTATTTTTAAATTGTGTGGTTTGAAAATAAGATGTTAGTATAGTAAAGTGATAGATTTGAAAATTTTAAAAATTTTTAAAAATTTATTGATTGTATTGATATGAAATGAGTTAAATAATTACTAATAAAAAATATAAATATAAATTTACTAATTCAATTCAATTAAATAATTTATTAACTATTTTATATATAATTAAATTATATTAAATATATTTTATATATTATTTTTTATATACAATATTTTATTATATATTTATATTATATGATTTTATATAAAATATTATTAATATATAAATTTATTTAATATATGCATATAAGAATAAAAATAAATTAAAATAAATAATATAAATAATAAACAAATGCATTAATATAATTTAAGCAATAAATTAGATAATAAATCCAAATAATCCAAAAGTTTTATATTGTTCTATAGTGTATAGTGTAAATGAAATGGTTTGTAGTTTATTTTCCACCACTACCACCCATTATATTTTTTTTTATAACTAAATAAGGAATTACTCTAGCATAAATAGCTTGCTTTCCTCCTTGCATTTGGAAATTTTCTTTATTATCCAATACAAATGGAGATAATCATTTGGAGACTTTTTTAAGTATGTTTGAATGGAGGAGATTAGAAAGGTAATTGATAATAATCTTCCAAATTACTCCTTAGATATAGAGATTTAATAGTAAGTAATATATGAATTATAATATAAATATAAAATTATTTTATTTTTAATTAAGTTAAATAGTAACTTAAATAATATTATATATATATAATTCAATTAATTTATATTATACATAAAATATTAGCACAAAATAATTTATGTGCAATAAAATATGTATAATAATATATTTTATTTATTTATGATAACTTATATTATATTTATTAACAACTATATAATGGAATCTTGTTTTCATATATAATAAATTATATATATAAGATGTATAATAAGAATTTTGTGATGATTAAAAATAAATATTAAAGTAATTGTAAATAGAATAAAAAATTAATAAATATTTTAAAATCGCAATATTAAAATAAAGAAAAACTTAAAATGATTACATCTATATGTATATACCATTAGGAGATAAAGATAAATTTGTATAATTTTGGATCTTACGTCTTTTTTTAAATTTACAATATTATTCTTGACTTTGTATTGCTATTTGAGTGGTGAAATCTAAATATATTTTCAAAAAATAATAATAAATAGTAAAATTTACAACTTATCATGTACTAATATTCACATAAATAAATGCAAACATAAATGGTATATTTAAATTGAGGGACAAAACAAATTTTGGATGGACAAGAACTACAACCTTATATAGTAGAAATCTAGAAAATATTTTATATAAAATAATATTAACACCTAAATTTCTCTAAATAAGAATAAAATTGAAATTAAAATATAATCTTCAAAGTATAGAAGAAATAGAAAATTACCTATTATGGAACAAAACATAAAAAGGGGAAAATAAAATATATTGTTATTCTCATTTAATATTATTTTATGTAAAAACAAATTGTAATCCATCAAAATTTTTATCTGATTTATTTATCCTCCAAACTCTATCTAAATCACTCCAACATTTAAATTCAAACATATCATAACCCCGCCAACCATTTAAATTCAATGATATCAAGGGAACTTGAGAACAATTCCAATGGGCGTCCATGTGATCCTTCTTTCATAAATAATTTAACTTGGATAAAATTTTAAATAAATATAAATCTAATATCTTTGATCCAACACATTTTATCTCATGGAATGTACTCACAACAAATTAGTTGTTTATATCCATGTTTTCATAATTGAAGTAGTGGTAGAGATTAAACAATTTGGTGGAAATTAAATATTATCACAAAAAAATTATAGTAGTTCCTCAATTGGGTTTGATAACATAGCTAAATTCCTCGTGGATAAGGAAATCATTTGTTGCTTTACTTTAGTTAGTAAAAACACATAGTATGAAGTGCTCAATCGATCCTTTTATAGTAGGAGTGAATATAAATTGTAATAAAAAATTATTAAATTAATGGACCCTTTCACATATTTTTTTTTTGTTCATAACATTTTTAAATATCTGAATACTCTTTTAATAACTTGAAAAATATTTTATGTAGGTTAAATACATAAAATTCATCTACTAAAGTAAGCACGCTAAATATGTATTATATGGTCATGTGGATAATGTTAAGTACATAAAAACTCAAACATTTGTTTATATAAATTTTCATATAGCAATTTTCCTTTTTTTACCCATAGTTAACTTGTTTGTAGCAATCATGAAATTTGTTATCTCATTACATTTTTATAATTCAAATTATTCCAAAGAAAATTAAAATATTTGGTTTGGTTTATAAAAATCATTTCTATTAACTTTCCAGGAAAATTTTTATTTTCAAATATTTATCATTTTAAATTATTGTTCCAGTGAATTTTAAAAAAATAATTATAATTTCATTATTTTCCGTACAAATCAAATAATCTATATATATATAATTAATATTTTCCATCCCTATTTGATTTAATAAAAGGTATATATATATATATACACACACTAAAATACTTAATAAAATATTTATTTATAAAATAACTTTCAATTTAGTTATATCATACCCTTATATAAGCTTATTTTAACTAATATGAAGTTTTGTCTAACTTATACACATTTAATTCGTTATACTTAACTATATATATCAATCAGATTAATCTATATATATTTGTTTCTTTTAATTTTCCATATAAAAATACTCTATTAACATCTAACATCTAATTGAAATATTAACTTGCTCCAACCTAATAATATGCCATCTAACTACTAGAGATAAATACATTGTCATAATATATGCCATATTTTTATTATAGCCTTTCCCAACTAATTTTATCTTTTTTGCTTATTTTACCATTTTCATCCAACTTAGTTTTAAATTTTTATTTTACATTAATAATCTTACACCATTTAGAAAGATGTCAACTCGTACATCTTATTCTATTATTTAATCATAATTTCTACTTTCATATCTTCCCTCCAAACATATTTTTAATTGCTCCACTCCATGAACCAGATGTTACAAACATCAAATACATCCTCATATATTGAAATAGTCTTTTGTAATTATTGACAGTAGTATCCCACATTTTACAACATAAATAAATATTATTTATTTATAAAATTAAAAATATTCAACTCCTTATCATTAGTTATTTTTAATTACCATTTATGAAAATATTGTTAACATTACATTTAAATATGATATAATAGTTATGTACCCGATTACCTTACACTAAAAATTTGACTTGTGTTGTAATTGATTATGGAGAAAAAAAAATATTGTACATCAAATTCCCACATGTAGTAATTACAATTTTATTATCGGAAATAAAATAATTAATAATTATAATTTTTAATTTTGGAATAAAATAGAGTATTATCCCTTGTTAATATGTTTTGAATGTTCAATATGGTGTACAACCGGCAATTAATCATCCATTTCCTATACCTAAAATATTTTGGGGATTGCAGTAAAATCACACCTTAGCAAGTGTGTTTATCAAATTCGAGTTGCAATATAACTTATAATATGTTCTCTATTAAATTTTTTTATTAACACTTATTTCCAAGTATAACAGGTTTCCCATTTTATTTAATATAAAGTATCGCCAATTAGAGATGTAAATGGAATCCCTGACCCGAGATCTGAGCCCCTACCAACCCGAGCAGACTATAGAATGGCCGATCTCGGATCGGTGCTCAAATTCGGGTCCAATTTACGGAATGGAGACCGGTGGGTCTAATTAAAGTGGACCCGCCCTTATTTTTTGTCTCATTAAATTAAATCCTTCGTTTATTTTTTTTATCTAGTAAAATTTCGCCATAACCGGTGGCAGGTGCTTCCCTCCTGGCGTTGGCATTGGCATTGATTGATGATTGAAAGTTTCCGCTCTCTCTGTTTCTTTTCTGATAGTGCAAGATTTTTCATTACTCACGGGTTTGAAAGACGTGTCCTTGTCGCCAGTAATTGCTCCGTCTCCTATTTCTTCTTTAAGCGGCTTATTTGTTTCAGCGTTCTCACAGAAATTAGATTTTTCTTTAATTTTCTGAAAAATCATATGTCTGCGTTGATGAGAGAACCTAGCTAGTTTGCTCAATGTGATTGCACGCGTTGCTTTTTTATTATACGAACTGCTACATCGCCAAGACCAAAGTAAACGAACCTCTTTGGCTTTTCAAACTCGTACAGTTCTTGTTGAGAAGCTTTTGATGTAATAATGTTTTTATTGTTTTCTTTTCTGTTTTTCTTTTTGTGATTTTGTAAAGATCTTTAGTATATAAGCTTGATATCTGCACTCCGACTGAACATGATAGTTACCGTGTGTGCCTTTCATTGCATTCTTATACCCATAGATTGTTTATAACTATGCATCTTGTGGCAGTTTCATATGCATGGCAAGTTCAATATTGAGTTTACTCTGCCCAATTTTCCAAACTGCCAATAAATGTAAGTTGATCATGTCTTTTGTCAATTATGGACTGAATATATTGTATCACAGTTATTCCCATTATAATAATATATAGTTCTATTATATATCAATAATTTTTTCATTTTAAATTTCAAATAATGTAGATTTTCTACTCTCAATTCTTTTTTTTTGTTCTGGCTTGCAACTCGTCCAACATATTTTAACATTTCAATGAAGCAAAATTTATGGTGTTGTGTCAACCAAAAAGTGGAGTTCAACACACGGCATTATTATAAATATAGATATACATATATATAAAAAGATAAATATGTAAACTTTATTAAATATTATGGTTTTCTTTTTTTAGGGATGATAGATGGATACATATACGCTTGCCAAAATAGCTTTACAAGTGTCCAATAACCCTCATTCGCATGCATATAAACTCACCAAATCATTACAAGTAAAAAAAGACCACCGGAAATTATAGAAACTACAATAAAATTATTGTGTCTTGTGGGCACGGATGAGAAACAAACACTTCTCCTATGTTTTACACTGATTAAATTTGTTCAGAAATGAGATGGGTTATGTTTTGCAGGTTTGTAGGTCTATCAAAAGCCCAACAAATGTTCTAAAAAGCCGAAAATGGTAAAAGTGTGCATATTCTTGGACCAGACCAGGCCCGAAAGGAGAAAAAAGATGAAACTTCAAGAGAGGGGAGGGGAGAGGGAAAATCAATCAACAATCCACCAGATGGTGAAGCAGAGCTGCAAAACGGAGGAGAATATGGAAACAGATGAAATTCTCGTGGATTAGATGATCCTCTCCTCTTACTGTCCATCATACACTTCTAACAAAGATATAGAATGTTTCCACACGAGGATTAAATCTTATATCACATGTCACATCTTATATTAAATGCATTAAATCTTTATTATTAGATTTTAGCAGGTTCTTGGGACTTAGAGGCAAAGATCTGAGGAGTGCAAAATGGTACCGGAAGCATAGTAGTTTTCCCCTACTAACAGAAGTACTTACTACAACGGACCAGATCGTACAAAGAGGATCAGACAGGACCGCTATGGTTCAGTTAATGGTTCACCGCGTAGAACATCCCAAGATATTCTTGCAGTGCAACATGAAAATTTCCCACCATGGCACCTTCACCTAACGCTGTAACACCAAAAGGAAACGACAGAAACGTCAGAGCTGGATGTCATATATGTATAGTGATTGGTACTGTGAATATTAAAAAAGTAGCATGGCTTACCTCCTGCAGTCGGCGTAGGGGCTGATCTTGTAAGGAAGGTTGATGCCGCAGCGGCTAGGGAGGGCAGCGGCATTATTAGCGGCGGCGTTCGAGATGGGGTAGCCGTTGATAAGCGACTTGAGGCAGCTGCAGACGCCCTGGCGGTCCTGGGTGGTCCTGGCGGCGTTATACACGGCCTGGACGCCGGTGCAGCAGGCCGTAGGGACCTGGCCACCATAGATGACATAGTTCAGGCAGGGGACGAGGTCGTTCACCACCGTGTTGCACGAGATCGAGGCCTTCACCGCCATGGGGGCAGCGGTGGCCACGATGACCAGTACAATGGAGAGGCAAGCTAGCTTCGGGGCGGTCACTGGGATGCCCATCTTAGGGTTTTAGGCTAGAACTAGCAAGAGGACAAGCAGCTTCAGATCTATTATGGTTGAAGGTGGAACTTGGTGAGTTATTCGGTGGACTGTAATGACAATTTATAGGGAAAGAATGACGTCATAGCAATTAGCCACCTTGGAACGAGAGAATTATGAGGTGGTGAAGTGATGATTGTGGGTAGGTTCAATTTACTGCCCTCTCAACATGGAAAGGTGTTAGTTCAAGGAAATTAAATGCCCTAGTGTCCCCCACTATCTACTTATCAACCCTTTGGATGCTCATAGTAAAAAGATAAGGAATCCCTCCCTCATCATACAAGTAAATGAATATAATTATGATATTATGTCAATTTGAAATTGTACATCATACCATGAACATCTACTTCTCTTATGTCACACTAAATATAAGATTTCCTATACTCATTAATCTCATATTAATACTACTATCTCTAGATAAATAAGCATCTTATTATAGTTGAAAACCCATTTGTAATTTCACATGGCTTCCTATAGAGAAATCAAATTGTTGCACATGTTAATGGAGAGTTGTCAAGGCAGGCTACTTGTAATGTTTGCCAAACTTAGGCTAAATAGTTAGAATTTTATTGGGCTAATGTTATTTTATTAGATAGTTACTCGTGGCTATGGTGAGACCAAGAAGAAATACACGATCCAAGGCAGGGAGGTAGCTATGTAAGCATGTGATTAAATCAGAGTGCTCTCCTTGCTCAGGTACATACATGCATGCATATGGCTAACCTAATGAATGGCACTCACTGCCTGCCCATATTATATTCATGTGGTTGCAAATTAATTTAGAATATAGGACAGGTATGTGGGACAGGGCTGTTCCTGCAACCCAATTGGTTGTGTGTCAGACGTCAGCTATTAAATGCTCAATAAAATATTTTATATTATATTTCTCATATGATTGATCCCTAGATCCATTATACCATAAAAAAAACACAGTAATTTATTGGATTGATTATCCATTATTATATTTGCACTCTCATTACCCGCAAAACAAAACACCCAAGTTGAACTTCAATTAGTGAGTGAGTGAGTGAGGGTAGGCTACATAGAATGGTTAATGGTCTTGAAAGCTGCGTGCTGCATAGGTGAACTAAGTTTAAGGTATTTATTTACCCTCCACTCTGGGCATTGTGGAGACCCATACTGCCCACACCATCAAGTTTGGGTGTCACATATATCGAGGTAATCGAGGTAGGGAGCGGAATGGGTCAAAATAATAATAAATTTTATTAGATTAAATTATGCACACAAATTTTGTTTAATATATAAAATATAAAAAAAAATGTATACAAAATATTCAATATAAATTCAAATTCTTAATAATATCATGTATTCAAAAATAATATCAACAAACTAGTAATATTAAATATTTAATCCATAATTAATTTATTCAGAGTGTTGAAAAATAAATATTCAATTAAGAATATTATATCGAATTTAAGCAAATGTATTAAAAAGTTTAAAAAATTAATACTATCACTATCCATGTAATGCTGTATTTACCGTTATATTCATCAAAATGAAACTTATCACTATTAAAATACCCTATAGTTTTATATTAATATTTTTTAGTATAATTTAACACTAGTCACAAAAATTTTGCTAATAATTCTTAATATTTATATATTCTGTAAATATCTATTTTATATATAGTAAATATAAAAATCTATTTGATTGATATTTATATAAATATCTATTTATGTATAGTAAATTATGTAAAGTAAATATAAATATCAAATTTATATTATGTAAATATAAATATTCATTTCATATACAATAAATTATAAATATGAATTTTATGTACGATAAATTATAAATATTCATTATATGTACACTAAATATAAATATCAAATTATTTATGTACAATAAATTATAAATACAATAAGTAAATTATGCATAATTAAATATTAAAATATTTATAAATATAAGTGTGAAGTATAGTACTACAAACTCACAAAGTATGTAATGTACTCCTATTTATAGTAAAAGTTTATTAAAAATTATAAAATTTACAATCTTACTATAGATTTTACTTTAAATTTATTAATTTTCAAGATATAAATTTCATACTTCAATTGTAACTAAATTGATGCGGGCCATCTCGAAAGCATCCAAGTACGCGAAAATCGAGATCCCATTGTAAAAACTCAATGTGCTCCTAGTTTATTGTAATCTATTTATATATGATATGATTTATGTTTATTTGGATGGGTATAAAATATGACACAATTAAAAAATTCATTACATATTAGATTTAACTAGATCATAAAATATTTGACTTAGTTCGGATAAAAACTCTCAATCCTCTTCAAAGTATTATCAATGATAATTTGTAATATTATCTTGAAATTATAAAATTTATAATAGAAATAAAATTTAACGAAAAATAATTTTTTTTGGTAAATTAGTATATTCAAATATTTTTAAAAATTACTAAAATTATAGCTATTTATAAATATAAACTTAAAGCTACGTGTATATTCCATACAAATATTTAAAGTAAAGTAGCTAACGCAACATTCCTAGCTTATAATTTTCGTTATTTTGTTTTTTTTAATGATAATTTTGAAGAGTGATAATTTTAAATTTTATTTAATAAGTTTACCAATTTGAGTTATTATATAACTGACTTCAATCATAATATTTATATATAAATATTATTTATAAATTCTTATAATAGGTTTATTTTATCATTTTTTTAATCTTTAATAATCGTTAATTTGGTATTAAGCAAACTTGTGAGAGTAAGAGTAACTGCTTATCATATAACATATCAAAAATCAAATTTTCCTATCGTAAAAAACTCTAAAAAACCCTAATAAACACTAATTTATTATATTTCAACCAAAATATATATTATTGTATTGATACCAAGAATATTTTATCGATTATTTGTATAATTTGGATTTTTGATTCGAACACATACTCAATTATATTATATGAATACCAAGAATTTATTATCGGTTCTTTGTATAATTTAGATTTCTGATCCGACCACACACTCAATTATAATGTATATCATAATTGTTCATTATTATCACGCAATTAAATATATGTGGATTCTAATTCTCGAGATCCCAAGCAACTTGAAACTAAGATTTCATCCACTTATAAACTAATTTCAATCAACACCTTACTTCGACCCACCCAAATGGTATTGTAACACTGGAATTTTTGAGTTTCGAAATTAAGTCTAACTAGACTTAAAAATCAAAATTATTATCCAATATAGAAGTACGACCACTTCTACCCGGTGAATAATTGTATTTACACGACATTCGACCCACAATTTCGAAATCACTTCTTCGTATCCGTATGAGAACAGAGACCTAATCCTGTCCCCACCCCGGTCTCAAAATATTTTCTCATATTGCCATGTAATCTGTGGTGCCACTGGTCCAACGGCCCCGACTCCCAACTCAACCCGTAGTTATTTGTCTTGACTGGTCTATCAACCTGTCATGTCGCACTGCCGCTAATTGACTGAGAATATCGGTCCTATCTTAGTACCATGGCCAAACAATTCACTTATTAAGTTTCATAGCATATATATCATGTTCGTTTATGAGCTACTGCTCGTGCAATTGGCCTTGGGTCCACTGCACGAGATTTTCAAAATCGGGAATTTAGCCCCCAAGTTCTAAAACTGAGGTCCCGACCTATTAGAGCTATTCGAGCTCTTGTCGAGAAGGTCTCCCAAATTGTTTAAGCATTGGCACACAGTCAGTGGAGAGCACTTTCGACAAAACATATGTTTTCTCTATCTATTATACCGTCCGGGTATAAGGACACCTCCGTTCATAATCGATGAACGGGTTTTCAACTTCGTTCGAGTAAATCTCATCATACCAACCGAGTATGATCTACTTACAACCGATAAGTAGTTTTTCCGTATGATTTTCACATCAGTTCCTCTAAGTAGTGATGTTTAAAATACCATTTAATAGTGGGTTTTCATACCGAGGTACTTATCATTCCCAACCCGAGTATGATATAAAATTTTCACTCACAACCGATAAGTGGTTTTTAAATTTTAAGTTGTGCTCATTATCCCAACCGGGTATTATGTTAGTAAACCCACTCACCCATTAACACAGTTAATTCCACTAGACCGGTTCTTTGTATTTACACGAGCTCGTCCATGTTGGTGTTCCCGGTACTTCGTGTTCCTACACGATATGAACATCCTTGTTCACTATAACTCGACTTAACAACCTTCATTCATTTCCAATTAATGAGAAAATCTAAACTTTTTAATTATTTACAATTAGGTCCCTAAAGTTATTTCTCTTTAACTTTAAGTCCCCAAATGCCAGTTTTTTCTTCAAATTAAGTACCAAAACTTTTAAAATTTATCTTGGGACCTCAATTTATTCATTTTCACAAAATGGGATTTAATTTCCCAAATTTTCAATTTGGTCCCCCAACTTTTCCAAAATCACCATTTTGCCCTCCTTTACAAAAATGGTAATTTTTTGCCCCAAAAATTCCAAAATTTTTCAATTGGTTCTCCAACATTATTTTCATGCCCAATTGACCCTCAATTTCATAAAATTGCATTTTGGTCCTTTGAAATTTTAAAATCCCCAATTTCCCCTAAATTTCAACTTTTCAACACTGCCGAATTTGATTTCATCAAATTAACCGATCAAACACCTCTAATTGTTAAAATTGGAGTTGAAATTGAGTTACTACATGTTCATACGATTGTAAGGAACTTTAAATCGTAGATTTTAACGCTGGAACGAGCTCAAACAAAGCTTCGCTGGAAAACAGACTGTAGAGAGAGAGAGCTTCGATTTTTCACAGGTGAGGGCACGGCAGTCCGAGCTTTTGATGTGGGCAGATAGCTCTCATCTTGAGGTTTATCCTAGAATCAAGTATCAATTGATGTCAAATTGAGTTAGAATTTCATTATTGAAATTATGCCAGTTCTCTCTTTAACACTGGCCGAAAATTGTAGAGAGGAGCCGAATTGGCTTACCTTTTAGTTCTAATTCGGTCGTGGGAGGGCTGAGAAAGTGTTGGAAAGGCTTGGTTTGGCCTGAGCAGGGTTCGAAATGGCCAATTTCAACTCGGTCGAAATAGGGCAGCTTCAGTCTGTCGGAGCTGCTTCACTGTTCCATCATGTCGGTGCTTCTCCAGTGATTCTCGGATTGACTAGAGTTTGCTATCAGATAGCTGACTTCCCCCCAGTTCTAAAGAGCCCGACCTCTCCTTCTGAGGTTAAGAAAAATGTTTAAGTCGAAGCTATGGTTTAAGTTTCACTGATAAATGGAGCAGTAGAGAGAGGGAGAGAGAAGTGTTCATGTGTGAGGAGAATAAATGGGGATTACCCCTTTATATAGGTGTAAAACCGTGTATTAAATTAAATGGGAGAGATTTATTACTAGTATTAATATTGCCATAAATTATTGGTATTAATTCCAATAATTTAATTTCGATATTAAATTATTTGTATTAATTCCAATAATTTAATTTAGGTATTAAATTATTGGTATTAATTATAATAATTAAATATATAAGGCATACGTTCAGATAAAAATTTTTGACCGAAATTTCGGGTTACAAAAAAAAAACATACTTACCAAGAGATCACCCATCCTCACACTACTCTTGGGCAATCACACTTAACTTTAGAATTCTTATGTATTCTTGTTTATCTAAACGAATTTGGTTTTTCTCTTCTTATTTGTCTTAAGTTTCTTTTCCAAGGTTTAATGAACCCTTTGGATCACAAGTAAATTTTCAATTTGCTTGTTCCCAAATGATTGGTTTCGTGAACCGGTTTGATTTTTCTTACTCAATTTGACCGGTTATTTTCCTGATTTTTCTTAGCTCAAAATGGCAAGGTTTACACAAATTTTTATGAAAGATGATTATACACATGGAAAAATATAATCTTTTTAGCACAATACATGTAAAATTAGATAAGAAAATTGTGGAAAAAAGAATTGGGTCAAGCAATTGGATCAAGGTGGAATGAGCCAAAAAAAATGGCCAAAATCGACCAATAATAGTAGTGAAATGCTCGAATTTTGAATGGCCTAAATAAATACAAAAAAAGTGTATTCTTAATTCTAACTTATAGGGAATTAGACAAATAATTTTTAGAAAAATAAATCGGGCCAAGAACCGATCGTTGATGATAAACCAACCAACAAAAGGCCAAGATTTGACAAACCTGACAATTTAATCGTCAGAAATCGGTCCCACACAATGCGGACCGATCGCGTGGCATATGCATTGTCCCCTTCCCCCTCCCGCTTGACTGAGGGTCCATGACTCGTACATCTGACCTGATTCTTACCTTTCGTGATAGACTTTTCCTTATACAATACGCGATGGAAAATTCACTAAAATACTGTAATTCGATCCGATTTTCACGCTAGAAAAATTATAAAATAATTTTTTATAAGAAAATATTTTGATTTTTGCTGAAAAAATATTACTATGTATTTTTTATATTCTGAGCATTGATTATGTGGGTAATATAGTGGTGAAAGTACCCATAATGGTAGTATCAAGTGTACGTAGTAAGTTATAAGTGAACTGAACCAATAATTTAAGTTGTAATGTTACAGGTATGTTATCAAACGACTAATAAAAATAATAGATATATACCAAATAAATACACATGACCAAGCAATAAACACATAAGTCATTGTTTTTTTATTTGGCTGCTTGATACTCTATTAATAGGCTCCACTAATTATGTTATTTAAGACTTTATACACTCATATCATATGAATATTAAATATTGATTTATTAGAATTTTTATTTGGCTGCTTGATACTCTATTAATAGGCTCCACTAATTATGTTATTTAAGACTTTATACACTCATATCATATGAATATTAAATATTGATTTATTAGAATTTATTTATCTAATTAACCGATTCCTTTATTTATGTTGTTTATTAGGTACATTATCTATTTATAAGACATAAGAGATTTAGTCCTCTTTCCTATAATACAAAAGTAGTCTTCGCTCCAATTTTTCGTGTGAAATATTAGCCCATTTTCTCTTTTAACCTAAAAATGTGAATTTTTACACAATTTTACCTATCCGACCTATTTTTATATAATTTGCATTCACAACTTTTTTATAATAACTTTTAGCATTAACATATAAATAATTTAATATAAAATTATAAATAATTATAATCGATATAATAGAACTCCCAATATATAATTTTGCTCACCGTTTTACAGGAAATGTCAATTATATGGAAACTTATATTACATAAATTAAAATATATTTTTGGGATAGATTTTATTATCCACATTAATTTCAATTTCTATAATATTTTAAATTTTTATAATTTTTTTCTATTATTTGATCAAATTTATTCGAATGTCCTAAATTATTTCAAATTTTTCATTAGATTCTTAATTTTTCACTTTTTACATTTCAGTTATTAAACTTTCTAAAATTATAATAACTCTCTTACACTTTTTTATTTATCATTTTAAAAATTCTAACTATTTAATAACTTCATTTTAAGTCTATTAACTTACTTTGTTCTCATTTGATTTATCAAACTCTTATATATTACCTTTTGACTAAAACTTTACAATCTTTATCATTTGTCGTTAAATTTTTTCAAAAATTTAACTTAGGCCCCTAAACTCTTTTAAGCTACCACTTAAGGTATCTAAGTTTATTTAAGCTTTATTTTAGGTTCCTATACTTTTACTAAATCTCATTTAGATGTGTATTTCTCTTTAATTTTATTTTGATCTTTAACTTTTAAAAAAATTATATTTTAATGCTCCAACTTTTTTCCCTTAAAATAACTCCTTAAACTCTTCATAATTCGTTTATAGGTCACTCATCTTATTTATCATGTTCAAACGTTCACTTTCTAGCCAATCTCAATGTGAACAATGTCATTTTAGCTACAATTGGGCATTCGTCGAAAAACTTACATATTTTGAAAAAATGACGGTAACTCAATGGATGTGGCAAGTAGGTCGTGAACGTATGTGGGGTTGGAAATCTATTGAAAAATAAAGGTACAAATTTATTGAAAAATGTGATTTAAATAAAACTTATAAAATAGGTGAGTTAATAAAAATTTCAAGAATTTTCACGGCCACGAGACTTACCTTCATCTCAAACGATGGGCGGTGTTGCTAGAGGGGACCAATAGGGTCTGTAGAATTATTTTAGGTTGTGGTTGCTTGTCAAGGTAGTCAAGGTAAGCTCGGGAAGATATTGCTCTATTTTTAGTTAATAGAGCAGTGTTAATATTTGATCACATCGGCATTGATAGGAGGCATCTCTCGGTGTAGGGAGAGTTGATATTTGAAAGCTGACTTCCACGCACTTCCAATACCACTAGAATTACCAAGTTTGGTGGTTTAAATCGAAATTTATAAGCTCCAAAAACTAGGTCACTAGAAAACTGAAAAATCTACCTTGTAGAGAGAATTTCGGTTATCGACCGGCGAGAATGGGATTGAGTCTTATATAAACAGCTTAGGAGATCAATGGTCTATCACCCATATCCATAGTTGGTTAGATAGAACCCCATAATTCTCACTTTCCATTTAATTC
This sequence comes from Trapa incisa, assembly GCA_030064435.1. NCBI lineage: Eukaryota > Viridiplantae > Streptophyta > Magnoliopsida > Myrtales > Lythraceae > Trapa > Trapa incisa. The sequence continues at coordinate 16,876,977 of CM057773.1, read as the reverse complement.
TACTTGTGGATATGATGTGAGATACTACACTAAAATCGAGTTAATTTTTACATTCTAGTTTAGATTCAAGTATTAAGTTTGGCATAGAAAATGAGCACGCACTCGCACGTGCATGCATGCGGAAATAAATCGATTTTTCCATAAATTTTAGTTATTTTTTTATTAGTTTAACTCTATTTTGACTATTATTTACTCAAATTATTTTAAAAAAAAATTAGTGTTCAATGGTATATAATTTGGACTAAAAATATATATTTTTATTTAATTAATTGTTTCTAAAAATTGAATAATTTTATTGATTCAAGTCGATTTGATCGATTTTGACAATTTTTTAGTTTATTAACTCCTAAATTGGCCCAATTTATTTTTTTTTAAAAAAATTTTGTTCACTTTCCTATAAATTTAACTATACAATTTTTATTTTCTAATTTATATAATCGTTTATAAATATAAGAAGTTATATTCAAGTTAGTTTTATTCTCTTTTTAAACTGGTTTTTAATCAAATTTTTATAAATTCTTAATTTCTAATTAAGTAAATTTTTTAAAAATAATTTTATTAATTTATTTTATCTAATTACCGTTCTAACCAATTTTCATTTATGATTATACATTGATATGAAGCTCAATTATACTTAAATTCTAGTTTCTAAAATTTTATATTATAAAAATAATCCAATTATACACTATAGGTAACATTATTAAAAAACGATTGAAGTGAGTTTGACCCTTATGGAATAAACGATGGGGCAGCAGGTAAGATTTATTTATAACGGGGGAACCAAAATATTGTTTTGCTCCCTAGTTGAACAAAAGAAAATCGGACGGTCGAGTGTCTTTTGATCAGATCTGGACGGATCCGACGGGATTCAGTTCGGATGGTCGAAACCGGACGACGAGATCCCGAATTCAAACCCATGGAGCCCTCGGCCTCCAAAGGCATCTAATCATAGTTGGATCTCCTTGTAAACGGGTCATCTCCCATCCCATATTTGATCCCAATGAATTGAACAGTGAGACACATTAGATCTGTAGACCCAACTTACTTGATGAAAGCTTGTGTTGGTTGCGACTTTAGGATAAAGAGATCACAAATGTGTCCATTTTAGTTTTTGTTCCGATATATTACTAAATTGACAATAGAAAATTATTTGTCAAAGTTTATCTGCTATAAACTTACAAATACATGTCACTATTATAGTGATATACCTAATCTGTAATAAAATTAATTACTCTCCAGAATTAGCCTTCGACTGTAAATTTTAATTAAATAATTATATTGTGTGAATAAAAAATATGGACATGATAATGTCCATACTGAAATTTTCTGTAAATTATTATATAATAAAATGATAAAACACTTTTCCCATAATTAAAATATTTTGTAAGCGTTTTATTTCGTATAACTTTTTTAATCTATTGTTGATATCCATTCTAAATTCTTAAATTTCTTTTTATGGGCGGATGGATATAGGATAATACTATAAAATAATTTTGTCCTTGTATATTATTACCCTTAGAGTTTTTTCTCAAATTTCTATAAATTACACTAGTTTTATGCTAAAATATTTTCCCCTCATATTAAGCGCATTTAAACTTTTGTATATATTCATTTAAAATATTTATTAAATCTAATAAATTCACTAAAATAATATTACTTTTGTACATATATTCTATTTATTCTTCTACCATCTTATTTTTGTTTATATATGTTGTACATGTGTAGGGTATTTGATGATGGATGGTGGATTGGAAGAGTGAGCAAGGGCGATTGATCTGGGCTTGCCCTATGGAGGGCAGGTAGGTGGATCGGATTCTCTAGCGTGGAGCCCCATCTCGACATGATTCTGGAAATTGTTTGGGTGGGTAGGTGGGACTATCTAAGGGAAAAGAAAGCCTCAATTAGTCGTACAACATCAAGTTGTCGGTGTCGGCCTAAACAAAGTTGTGCCACCTAAATTTGTCCATTATTTTCCTATCTTATATTTACTGCTCTAAATATTAATTTAACGATTCTAGTTATTATTTTTTTAATGATTAAATAGATTATATCACCTACATCACATTTTGACATTTTGACTGGGAGGATAACATTAATTATAGATATATCTTTGATCATTCATACTGTAACTTTTCAAATTTGGAAGGTCTACATGATTTATATGTCCTAATTTTTTGTAATAACTACATAAATGAGATGATTTTTTCACTTTATTTTATGATTAATGGTCAAAAGTTAGTAGTAAACTAATTATTTAAGTTAGGCAAAAAAACTAAGTATTTAAGGTCCAAGTTTGTGTAATCTTGAATATTTAGATTGGAGAGTTCTATTCTCTATGAACTAATTTTGGATGTTCATTTAATACTCTAAATGATGTATGGGGGCTTATTTTTAATTCAATGTCATTTGATTCATATTATTCCCCTACTTGAAATTATTCTTTTTTTCAAAGATGATTTCAATATAATTTTTATTTCCCTTTGAAAAATGAATGTGTATTTTGTCATGTGATTAGGTTATCCCCTACTTGAATTTGAAAGTGACTTCCTTCTTCAAAAATAATTTTCTAATTTTTATTTCAAGATCTTGTTGGCAAGTTTTAATTTAAAAAAAATATATTACATGGGCTAGGGGACATATGAATGTGAGTTATATCAATTTGATTAGATTTTATTGAATTATTTCTGATTTCAAGTTAATCTAAACTTACCAATTTGCCCGAAAAAATAAGTCAACTTTTTTGAGTTACACTAAGTCACCTGCAGAAAAAGTGTTGGAGGCAGTAGTTCTCATGTATGACTGAACCAAATCACAAGTAGTAGGGTAATGGACACGGATGTCCATTGCTTGGATATGGCGGTGGTTCAGGGGGAGGACGCCTAGAGACTCCATGGACGTCATACCTACAGGCTAAGGGATGGCTGGTGGTGGTGGAAGTGTCGGGAAAATGGATCTTCTAATGGATGAGATGAGTACATTTTGAAGACAATGTGCGTCAGACTTCTCTTTCACCAATGTTATATGGTGAATGTGACCACGACACTTGGGGAGCAAGAGAGTGTGATGCCGTGAGGGCATTGAATGAACTCGCAATGACCACAACGTGGCCTCATGTTATTCTTGAATGCCGCCGTCCGCGCCTTATTCGCCCTCACCGCCTATATAAACCGGCCCACGACCCCGTCCTCTCAAACCATTCACCTCCTTCTCCGGTCCTCATCCTAATTGATTATCTCCTATACGTGGTGGTGGAAGTGGAACAACAAATTGATCAATATCTGAGCGTCATGGCTGGCTCTGGTGTCCTCAAGCTCGCCTGTGCTCTGTTCGCGGCAGCAGCTGTGGTTCTTCCTGTGGCCGAAGCGGTAATCTCGTGCGGCCAGGTGGCGGCAACCATCGCCCCGTGCATCCCATATGTCCGGTCCTCCGGCGGGCCGGTGCCAATGGCCTGCTGTGGTGGGGTCAAGTCCCTGAATTCAGCGATCGGAGCCACTCCCGACCGCCAGGCTGCCTGCAAGTGCCTGAAGGCCGCTGCTGGCAGCATCCCTAGCATCAACTATGGTCTCGCCGAAGGCATCCCAGCAAAGTGTGGTGTCCCCATGCCCTTCAAGATCAGCCTCTCCACCAACTGCGACAGGTTTTACTTGTTCAAATTTTCTCATATAAAATATAGTCAGTCCCATTCTCAACCATCCCTCGACTTCCACATGAGAATTCAGTGGACTCTCATACATCTCTTTCCAACATTTATCTGAGTAGACAATAAATGGTATGCACACGAATCTTCTCATCGAGCAACACTCTTGCATCCATGTGAACTATACTTAATTTATTAATCATACATGTATATGGGTCATAATATTGGATAACAATATACCTCTTTTGTTGTTCATGTTTTCGTTTTGCAGCTTGAAGTGATGAGGATGGTGCATGCATGTATGGCAAGGAAATAAGCTGATCTGCGTACCTGGCTACCTACGTATAAGTACGTAGAATTATAATAATTTGCGGTTTGTGAAGACAAGTCAAATAAGCTCGTGACGAGTGAGAGAGAGGGCTCTCATTTTACCATGTTGTTGGCACTTCTGGTTGAAGGCCCACCAATAATAATGGCATTATAATATATGATGTTTATTTCAACCTCTACTTTTCTAATACGGACAACCAAAGTTGTTGAAATCCACTTTTAAGAAAAGATGGCTTCAATAATTCCATTTTTCATACTCGAGAATCGTGCCACTAATGCGACAAGAAAGATGCTCTATGCGTCTTGCTGGGAAGCCTACGTATTCGTTGAATGTCTCTTTCTTATCACAAAGTTTGGAGAAATAGGGTGGGAGTATAAGATATTGTTATAAAAACTGAATTCGAGTAAAGAAAAACGAATATATTGATATAGAAGTATTGGGGATAAAAAATTGAAATCCCCTTATTTTCTCCAAACCCTAACTTAATATATATAAATGTCTATTTATTAACTATCTTAAATAGAATATATGATATAATCTTAATATCCAAGATTATATCATAATTCCCTTAAATAACTTATACTATTTCAACACTTCCCCTCAATATGGGCGATAAATATCTATAATTACCATCTTGTTACAAATATTAATCCACTTTTTAGATCCTAATCCTTTAGTTAAACAATCTGCTAATTGTTCGCCAGTATTCATGTAGTGTAGCTCCACAATCTTGCTCTCAAGTTTCTCTTTGATGAAAAATCGATCAATTTCAATATGTTTGGTTCTATCATGTTGAACTGGATTGTTAGCAATGCTGATCGCTGATTTATTATCACACCATAACTTAATGGATTCTTTCCTGAATAAACATAACTCAATCAATAAGTTCTTTATCCATATTATCTCACATATGCCTTGAGTCATAGCTCTGTATTCTGCCTCTGCCGTTGATCTTGCGACCACCTCCTGTTTCTTACTTCTCCAAGATACAAGATTACCTCCAACAAACACGCAATAACCTGATGTCGATCTTCTATCATCTACACAACTAGCCCAATCAGAGTCACAAAATCCTTCAACTTTAGTATGACCTTGAGACTTGAACCAAAGGCCTTTTCCCGGGCTACTCTTTAGATATCTCAATATTCGCATAACTGCCTCCCAATGTTCTGTTCTAGGATCATGCATATATCTACTTACAATACTAACCGCATATGTTATATCCGGTCGTGTGTGACACAAGTAGATAAGTCGTCCCACAATTCTTTGGTATTGTTCTTTATCCACTGGGTCCCCTGACTGAGCACATAGCTTATGATTTGGTTCAATTGGAGTAGTAGCAGTTCGACAACCCAACATCCTTGTTTCAGTAAGTAGATCCAATAGATATTTTCTCTGAGAAAGCAATATGCCTGTCCTATACCTGACTATCTCAATACCAAGAAAATACTTAAGTGCACCCAAATCTTTCACTTCAAATTCTTTGCTCAATCTTTGCTTTAGTCGTATTATCTCATCGCTATCATCTCCAGTTATAATAATATCATCTACATATACTGCAAGGATAGCAACTTGACTATTTGAGTGTCGATAGAAAACTGTGTGATCTCCATTGCATTGTTGATATCCCATTCTAACTATTGCATGTCGAAATCGATCAAACCAAGCTCTTGGTGATTGCTTAAGTCCATACAAAGACTTCTTAAGTTTACATACCCTCCCAGTGGTCTTCATTGTATCAAATCCAGGTGGAATTTCCATATATACCTCTTCTTGTAAGTCTCCATGCAAAAATGCATTCTTTACATCTAATTGATGTAATTTCCATCCATAGTTGGCAGCACATGATATAAGTATTCTGACGGTACTCATTTTAGCAACTGGTGCAAATGTCTCATTATAATCTATTCCATACGTCTGGCTGTAGCCTTTTGCTACCAATTTTGCTTTATACCTTTCAACCTTTCCTTCAGCATTTTGCTTAACAGTGAATACCCATTTGCATCCAACAACCTTTTTTCCGCTTGGAAGTAATGCCAGTTCCCATTTCTTATTTTTCTCTAATGCACGCATCTCCTCATGCATCGCTGCAAGCCACTTTGGATCATTTTTAGCCTCTTGCCAATTTCTTGGTATGTGCACTAACTGTAATGATACAATAAAGGTCTTGTATGTAGATGGGATAGATTCATATGAGACATAATTAGATATATCATATTCATAACCATATCTAATTGGAGGTTTTCCTGCATTAGCTCTAGATTCTTTACGAATAGCAATGGGCAGAGATTCATTACCATCTGGTGATGACGAGGAATCGTCAGGAGATTGATGGGTATCTAGGACATTTGGTGATGATGAGGAATCGTCAGAAGATTGATGGGTATCTGGGACATCCGGTGATGATAAGGAATCGTCAGAAGATTGATGGGTATCTGGGACATATGTGGGCAATGAGTGTGGTATAAGTATCTGTTCTTGTTGCTCTCCATCATCTTCTTTATCTTCCTCCCCCTGAGCACAACTCTTGTTCCTTCTACTATAAACCTTCAATTCTGGTTCATTGGTCCCTCCTTCATTGCTACTCAATCTCTTAGTACATGGGATTATACCTACAATGACATCATCTTCTTTATTATCACTAATTCTCTCTTCATTTCCATGTTGTGCTTTAGTCAAATCATCTAGCACTGTGGATGACGTTGTTGATTCACCATAAAAGGGTTCATTCTCACGAAATGTTACATCCATACTCACAAAAAGTCTTCTCTCGCTTGGACACCAGCACTTGTAACTTTTCTGAGTGCTAGAATAGCCCACATAAATACACTTCAATGCACGTGGATCAAGTTTAGTTACTGTGGGACGATGATCTCTCACAAAACATACGCAACCAAATACACGAGGACGGATTGCATATATATTACGTCCCATCAAAAGTTCACAAAGAGATTGAAAGTTTAATATTTGAGAAGGCATCCGGTTAATTAAATATGTTGCCGTCAATACTGCTTCACTCCATAGATATTTTGGAACATTCATTGTAAATAGAAGTGTGCGAGCTACCTCTAACAAGTGTCGATTCTTCCGTTCTGCCACTCCATTCTGTTCTGGTGTATCTGGACATGTGGTCTGATGCAGAATCCCCTTTGTAGATAAATACGATGAGAATTCTCTATTAACATATTCAGTACCATTATCTGTACGGAGAGTACTCACTTTGGCATTATATTGTGTTTGCACCAAAGCTAAAAAATCTTTAAAGCAAACCAGTGTCTCAGATTTATTTTTCATCAAATATACCCATGTCATCCTTGAGTAACAATCAATAAATGTAATAAACCATCTGAATCCGCCAATCGAAGTAACTGGACATGGTCCCCAAACATCAGAATGTATCAACGAAAATGGTGAAATACTTCTTAAACCAGTAGGAGAATAACGTATTCTTGTATGTTTTCCAAACTCACAAGCATCACATACAAGCTTGCTACGTTCTACATTATTCATCAAGTCAGGCCTTACCCTCTTAAGATTCTCAAACGATAGATGACCAAGACGACGATGCTCCAATATGACTTCATTCATTGCTCGTTCAGAAAAAATAGTGGTTAAAGCTGTGCTAGACTCATCTCTCATAAGATACCACAATCCATCAAGCCTCCGTCTAGTCCCAATTATTCTCTTGGTATTCCTTTCCTGAATGACACATGAATCTCGATCAAAGATTACTTGACAGTTCAATTGATCACTAATTGCACTAACTGATAATAGATTAACTGGAAATGATGGGACATGTAGAACTGATGATAATGTAATTGATGAAGTGCATTTAATCGAGCCGAATCCCATAACCGGTTGAAATGTGCCATCAGCAGTTTGAACTCTATTATGGGAAAAAGGTGGAGAACCAGTATATGTAATAAACTCTACTGATGTTCCTGTCACATGTCTAGATGCGCCTGAATCAATAATTCATTCTGTGAAAGATGGTTTAGAAGAAAGTGCATGTGCAATAATACCTGAGTCAGCATTAGCATAACACATGTCGTTGTTTGAAATGTCAGCACCTTTAGCACGATAGGTTTGTCCCCCAAATCGTCCATAACCTCGACCTTGACCTCGGGCTCCACGTCCTCTGATGCTATGACTTGTTCCACCCCATGCAGGAATACGTGTCGAGGAACAATTCCAGCTAATATGTCCATTCTTCCCACAATTATAGCATTGTCGGTTGTCAATAATCGGTTTTGCTAGAGTAGAGCGAACTGGTATTGCTGATATTTTAGAAGTGTTCATAACCTTTTGTCTTGACTTCTCATGAATTAGTGCAGCAATAACATCTTCCATCGGAGGAATTGGAGACTGATGACATATCATTGCTCTCTTGTTTTCATATTCTAGATTTAGTCCCCTCAGGAGGTGAATCACATGTCGTCGCTCCATCCATGCTCTAATAGAAGCTGTATCTGAAGGATCAGATGTAATCAATGGATCATAATAATCAAGTTCGGACCATAACCTTTTCAGCTCAGTACTGTATTCTATTATGCTTCGCTCCCCCTGATTTAGTGCATCCAATTTATCTTCAATCTCAATCACAGTCATCATATTCCCAATACCAGAGAATTGAGTAGCCAAAATCTTCCATATATTAGATGCTTTATTAATACTTTCTACCAACCCCGCGATAGAAGGAGAAAGTGATCCTATTATCCATGCAACCACCAGAGAATTAGTCGCCCTCCACACCTTCCATGATGTGCTGGTAGTATCAGTTGGTTCTTCATACGAGTAGTCAATGTAATCTTCCAAATATTTTGACTCTAATATGAGTCTCATCTTTCTCGACCAACTCAAATAGTTTTTCGTTCCTTCAAGTCTCTGCTCTATTGGGAGTAATTCCAACTTCAAATCTCGATTGATAGTATTGTTATGTTGAGAAAATACATTTTCTCTTCCTACAAGCAATTTGGCCATACGTTCTAAAATTTCCTTTAACTCCCTTCATGTTAATGGTGTATCCATTTTCTCCATATTCTACGATAATTTAGTTATTCCGTGTTTTGAGCCTTCAAATAAAAAAACCTTAAAAATAGAAGAAAACCTTAGTTATGATATCATGTTATAAAAACTGAATTCGAGTAATATAAAACGAATATATTAATAGAGAGAAATTGGGGATGATAAATTGAAACCCCATTATTTTTTTCAAATCCTAACTTAATATATATACATATATATTTATTAACTACTTTAAATATAATATATGATATAATTTTAATATTTAATATTATATCATAATTTTTTTAAATAACTTATACTATTTAAACCGTTTGGGAAAACAATGTCACCGTAAAAGGTATATTATATTGCCGGTCTGTGTCAGGGATGACGTGTATCTGTCCTCCATTTCCAGCCAGTCTGTCTACCCACTTGTAGGACTCTGATTTTCTAGTTCTGTAAGCGAATGCATGCGCAAATTTAGTACTGCTGTGTTTCTGTAAATTATATACGGTCTGTGCGTTATGGGTAGGAGAAGTTGCACAAGCTAGGAAGATCACTAAATAATTGATGATGGGACTCATTATTTATAGATGGAGGGAGGGGGAGGAGATGAACATTGATGGTGTATACGTACGGATTCATACATAGTTTTCTCCCTCAAGCAGCAGCCATTTAGCAGCTACTTCTTCTCGTTAATCTTTATTCTCTAGAACTCACCTTATTTCTCACTTCCTTCTTCCTTCACCCTGCAATCAGAAAATGGAAATGAAGTGTTCTAAATCGTTCTCTTAGGGTACGGCTGCATCTGTAGACAGAAGCAACCACCAAGATGCCTAAAGAAAGACAAAAAAAAAAAAAAACTTACTTGTTGCAGTCGGTGGAGGGGCTGATCTTGTATGCAATTTGGACCCCGCACTTCCCGGGGAGGCCACTGGCCACGGGGAGGCTGACTCCCCTGATGTTGCCGGCGGCGGCTTTGAGGCAGCGGCACGTGCTCTGACGATCAGCGGTGGTCCGATCTTACGCCGTTGCAGCAGGCGGGTGTGAGAGGCGCCGCGTTCCTCATGTAACCGAGGCACGGGGCCACGCAGCTCGCGACCTGCGCGCAGCTCACAACCGACTCTGCAGTCATAGCCAAACAGGCAAAGAGTACGAACATGGCCAGAACTGACCCGATCTTTGCCATGTTATACGGCTTTTCAACAGTAATCTAAAAACAATATATATCGTCTGGTCGATTATTCGTGTTGGGTAGATGGTTATGTGACTAGTGAAGCGGTGGCACTAGCATTTATTTATAGCCGTGAGGGGGGCTTGAACAGTGTCCATCTTCTTCCACACCCACTTGCGTCTATACTTTAAGCTTTCTTTTTAGCCTGACATAAGATTTAAATTCAATATAGGGTTGTAAATTCTTGCTGAATTATCTCCACCCATTTGGTATTTGTCATCAGACCTTTCGTCTTATTCAGTTCAGGGCATTTATGGTCCTGCAGCAAGGTGGATGCATGTACTATACATTGATAAAGAGAGTGATGCGTGGCACAATGACGACCACATAGTTTATTATAAAAGAAAGGGAGACTAGATATTATTGATGGATGATGGGAGGATGATATTTATTTTTGCATTAATGATACCGCTCGTGCCTAATGACACTCAAAAGCTATGCATGCATATATGTTGAAGGGAATGGAATAGATGAGTGGTTAACGATAGTCGCCCCTCAGGTTGGAACTAAGCTCAAAGCCACAACATATAGTCCACCAAGAGGAAGCATATCTCTTCATTCCCTGTCTCATTTAGGTCACCCTGCAAAAAATTCACCAAAATCAAACTTAATGATCGAGAGAGCACGTGCAACATTCACTTAATCTAGAAATATATAAATAGTACTTGTTGCAGTCGGTGGCGGGGCTGATCTTGTAGGGGATCGAGACCCCGCATTTACTGGGGAGGCTGCTGGCGACGCTGAGGTTTATTCCCCTGATGTTGCCGGCGGCAGACTTGAGGCACGTACAGACGGCCCTGCGGTCCGGGGTGGTCCTTGCAACATTGACGAGAGAACGAACGCCGGCGCAGCAGGTCGGTGTGACGGGTCCCACATTCCTAAGGTAGGGAAGGCACGGAGCCACCCCGGTAGCGACCTGGCCGCAGTTCAGGACCGACTCCGTTGCCATGATCATGCAGGCCAAGAGTGTGACCACGGCCAAGGCGGTGGTGATCTTTGCCATATATAGATCGTGGATACGCTCGGTGTGCAAGGCTAGTTACGTGGAAAATTGTGCGGTATGTAGCTAAGTTGTGGCTATTGCTATGGTATATGCGTCTATTTATAGCAAGGATGAGGCTCCCCGGAAGTGGGTTGGTCATAATTTACACCCGAATAGTATATATTATATTAGAGGGTTTTTTTGGTACGTGAACTTGGGTTAGGTAGTAGTTGGCTTGCGGACATAATGCCCCCATACTTGTTTATAACATCCATCCATCCATCCAATAGTTAGTTTGTTTGTACTTGTATGTTCTGATTTTCTATAGGTACATCATCCGTTGAGTATGGATTGATTGATTTGATTGTTCGTAATGCTTCAAATTTCCGACAGTGGAGCACCGATAAATTAGAGCGCATCAGAGAATGACGACACGTATGTGCAAAGAACAGTGAATGATGAATAGAATTCAATGCGATCGTCCAGAGACTCTGCATGTGCATCGGCTACAATGCAATGCCCTTTTGCCTCGGGCGGTCAGATCAATCAATGCGCAGCGGCCATAATGTAGGCCGTGGCTGTTTGCAACTCGATGGCATTGACTATATGCCGTTCACTCACACATGGCACATTAGATATAAATTTAATCGGTGGTATGAAAATTTATTTCACATTTATGGTAGCTAGTTTTACAAAAAAATATTACTATAAAAATTTATAATAAAATATTAAAAATTTTAACGAAAATTAAAATTTTTATTATCTAAACTTGTCCCTACAATTTTTTTTACAAAATCTCAATATAATATAGTAATAAATATATATATAATTAAATATTTATGCGTATATTTTATGATCCATACCATACTTTTTGCTCTAATTTTAAAATTTATATATTAATTTTTATTTTTATGTACTTTTTTTACCTGTAATTATTTTAACACGTGCTAAGTTCTTAGTATAATAAATTAATTTATCGATTTCCTACCCCTTCATATCCTACTATCTTATAATTTATATATGAATATTATTTCGTAAATTATTATATTATTATTACTTTCATAATTTTTTTTATTATTAGAATACATTTCTTGTGTTTTAAGTATATAGACACGCTTCTTATTCACCAAAAACTATATCAATAACAAAAGTTACCATCGAAATCAAAATTACTCGTTAATTTTACAAACAACAGGAAATTAATTTATATGTATGTTGAGAATAAATATTCAATAATCTATTTGCTTTTCCTATTCACTCCAACTCCATACTTAAATATATTTATATATTAAAAAATATGATTTATAGTTTTTATTTAAAATATGATAGTTATATGAGTTTTTAAAATTTTTTAGAGTACAAAACTTACCTATAACTCGAATAAAAAGTGGTATGGAATACAAAAAATAAGTTTTTAAAATTATTTTGGTTAGTAGTTAGTTATTAGGGATTATTTTGGTTAGTAGTTAGTTATTAGGGATGTCACATCCGACTATTTTTTATCGGATACTCGTGATCAACTCGCTACTATTTCAGTTTATTAAATGGTTTTCCATTATTAAAATGTAAATAATAAGGTATTCCTTAAATTTACATATTTTCTAAAAATAATATAAATAAAACTGTATAATAATTTACATTTATTATACATGTGTAACAGACACCTTAGTTGATGGTTTTTTACGGTTTTCTAAAATTTTCTAAAAGGGATATAATAGAGTGGGTGAGTATAACTATTCAGTGAATAGGTTAAGAAAACATTTGTTATTGGAGTGTGCTATACTTTTTTGTTTTAAAAAATCCCTTCATTTCAAAATCTCGATTTTAACACCATTTCCATATTTAACCACGATTTGTTATCACCCAACACACATATTTCCTCATGAAAGTTACACACATTCGCAGGTCAACACGATCACCAAACCCACTAATGGTTTCGAAGCGACTTTACCGGCCATCTGAATAGAATCACGACCACTTTTACCCCGTAATAAGTAGATGTATGTGACATTCGACCCTAAATCCCGGAATAAATTCTTCATATCCATATGAGGATAGAGACCTCATCCTGTCCCCACCCCGGTCTCATGCGCTTGATGCTACTCCAAATTTCGCACAAACACTTGGAACGACGATCTGCCCTTATACTCACCAGGTTATCCATGGCCCTTAGGATACATCACTACCCCTTATTGGCATCTTGATGATCTCGTACTCATAGTGCATGCACAAACAAAGTTTTCTTAAATTACCATGTAATATGTGGTGCCATTTGTCACAACGGTCCCGACCTTCAACTCAACCTTTAGCTATTTGTTTTTACTGGTTCGGACCGGTCATATCGCATTGCTACTAGTTGACTAAGTATGTCGGACCTACCTTAGTACCATGACCAAACAATTCACTTATTAAGTTTTAATGGCACATATATATATATATATATATCATATTTTTTTACGAGCTCCTGCTCGTGTTCATTGGCCTATGGTCCACTGTTCGAGTTTTTAAAAAATAGGGCATATTAGCCCTCAGGTTCCAAAACCGAGGCCCCCAGCCTATGAGAGCTATTCGAGCTCCTGTCGAAAAGGTTTTCCAAATAGTTTAAGCATTGGCACACAGTTAGGGGAGAACACTTCCGACAAAATAGGTTTTCACTGTCCATTATACCAACCGGTATAAGGACATCTCCGTTCATAACCAATAAACGGGTTTTCAACTTCCTTCGAGTAAGTCTCATCATACCAACCAAGTATCATCTACTTACAACCGGTAATTAGTTTTTACGCATAATTTTCACATCACTCTCTCTAAGTGGTGATGATTAAAATACCACTAAATTGTGGGGTTTTATACCGAGTTACTTATCCCCCAATCATGTATGATATATAATCTCACTCACAACCGGTAAGTGATTTTTTTTTAATTTTAAGTTGTGCTCATCATCCCAACCGAGTATGATGTTAGTAAACTCACTCACCTGTTAACGTAGTGAATTCCACTAGACCGATTATTTGTATTCACGCGAGCTCATCCAAGTTGGTGTTCCCATTACTTCGCTTTCCGACACGATATAAATATCCTTGTTCATTATTACTCGGCATAACAGTTTTCATTCATTTCAAATAAATAAGAAAACCCAACTTTTTAGCTATTTGTAATTAGGTTGCTAAAGTTATTTCTCTTTACTTTAAGTCCCTAATATCAGTTTTTTTCTCAAATTGAGTCCCAAAACTTTTAAAATTTATCTTGGTACCTCAATTTATTCAAATTCACAAAAAATGGGTTTAATTTTCCAAATTTCCAATTTGGTCCCCTAACTTTTCCAAAATTACCATTTTGCCCTTCCTTTACAAAAATGGTAAGTTTAGCCCCAAAAATTTCAAAATTCCTCAATTGGTCCTCCAACATTATTTTCATGCCCAATTGACCCTCAATTTCATAAAATTGTATTTTGGTCCTTTGAATTTTGAAAATCCCCAATTTTTCCCCCAATTTCAACTCCTTAGCACAACTGAATTTAATTTTATCAAATTAACCGATCAAACACCTCTAATTGTTAAAATTGAAGTTAAAATTGAGTTCCTCCATTCTCTTACGATTCAATAGCACTTTGAATTGCAAGTTTTGACGCCGGAACGAGCTCAAACGGAGCTTCGCTGGAAAACATACTGTAGAGAGAGAAAGCTTCGATTATTCACTGGTGAGGGTACGGCGGTCCGAGCTTTCGATCTGGGCAGATAGCTCTCATCCTGAGGTTTATCCTAGAATCAAGAATTGCATCAATTGATGTTGAATTGAGTTAGAATTTCATCATTGAAATTCTGTCAATTTTCTCTCTAGCACCGATTGAAAATTACAGAGAGAAGCTGAATTGGCTGACCTTTCAGTCCTAATTCGGTCGTGGAAGGGTTGAGGAAGTGTTGGGAGGGCTTGGTTTGGTCTGAGTAGGGCTCGAAATGGCCGATTTCGAACTCGGCCGAATCACGGCAGCTTCGGCCCGCCGGAGCTGCTTAACTGTTTTATCACGCCGGCACTTCTCCAACAATTCTCGGATTGACTAGAGTTTACTATCAGATAGTTGTCTTCTCCCCGATTCTAAAGAGCCCAACCTCTCCTTCCAAGGTTAAGAAAAATTTTCAAGTCGAAGCTCTGGTTCGAGCTTCACTGGAAGTATGATTTTAGAGTTATTATGGATTCTTTTTCACTTAAACCAATTTGGTTTTTCTCTTTTAATTTGTCTTAAGTTTCTTTTCCAAGGTTTAATGAACCCTTTGGATCACCCGGAAGTTGTAAATTTCCAAATTGCTTGTTCCCAAATGATCGGGTTTGTAAACCGGCTCAGTTTTCTTAATTGGTTTGACCAATTCTTTTCCCGGTTTTCCTTAACTCAAAAGTGCGGGGTTTATAGGGGAGGTCAAGGTAGGCTTGAGAAAACTCTGCTATATTTTTAACCGAAAAAATGAATTTACTATTTGATCACACCGACACCAATATGGAGAGACACGGTTGAAAAACTAACTTTCACACAATTTTAAGTTCACTAGAATAACCAAGTTTGGTAGTTAAAATTAAAAAATATCACCTCTGGTATGAAGGTAATTGAAAAACTAAGTATTCTTAGTTATAGATGGAGTAACCAAGTTTTATATAGACAAGTTGGGAGACCAACAATTTATCACTCCATATATATAGCTACTCGGATGGGACTTCGTATGTAACACCAGAATTTTTGGAAGTCGGGTTAAACCCAAGTGCATTAGAAACTGAGGTTAATCCGGGAATGAAATCCAGGACTGAGAAAGGAATTTGAAAATGTGAATGAAATCCCAAACAGAGAACTAAAACATAAACCAAGAACGGAACTCCAAACCTAAAATGGAACTCGATTCTCGATTTGGAAAGTCAAATCATATCATAACTCAATATTGGAAATGGGAAAAGGAATGGATGCCGGGAATATGGATCTAATCGGAATAGTAATTGGATTCCCGAGCACAAAATCGAAAATCTTGGGAAAAGTCAGTTTTCTTCCGAACCAGGGATTTCAGAGTAAATTACCAAGGAAACAAAAAAAATTCCAAAATGGTAATTTAATTTAAAAAAAGAGGAAAATAAGGGAAGTCGGGTTAGTTGTTACCGAGTCGGATCGACCCAACTCACCCGTGAGTCTTCCCTACCACCCAACAAGAATTGCATCCACACCATCACAATTATGTTTGCAATTTATTCAATTTTGGTTCAAATTGCACAATACAAATTGCAGAGATTAGTTGATAACTAAGTTACCGGTCCCACTATCAAATTAATTACATTAACTATTCATGAACATATCAAAATTTGGATTTAAAGTTAGAAATGTCGATATTAGAAACCTAAGCGACGATTGAATAAGCAATTCTCTAATCACCCAATGTAGTGATTTTTATGTCAAAATGTCGCTTATAAACAGTCTTTGAATTTTTTGGTCGGATCCCGAATTGTTAGTGGCTCGAAAACATAACACGAGGGTTGTTTTTGTTGACCCAAATCCGGGACAGAATTTTTGTTCGTCGCTGACGGCTTTGCAAGGCCAAATTTGGCCATCTTCGGCCACTACTCCGGTGGCCACCCGTGCCAAAGTGACCATCTGCTTACTCTCTACCTCTCCATAGTAAGGCTCAACCTTCGTCAAGAAGAAAGTCTCCCCACGATCCCATTTCCATCGGTGGGTCCGTCGTGTTCCGTCTGATCACAACTAGTCGACGACTAAATTCTCCCAACTTTGGTAAGCTCTTGGTCGATCACCACCATAGAGAGTTTCACTTGGACCTTTGCTACAAAATGCCTAAGCTTCCACCAACTCTTCGATCGCCTCCAGTGAGAATTTTCGATAACTCTCTCAATAGCTATGTTTCAGCCAGTTTTGGAAAATGACCAAATGCGATCGTGGTTGGTTGTGATAAGGCTTCACATTGCTCCCACAAGTCATTATGAGTATAATGATATTATTTGGGAGTGATTTGTAAATTTATAAGCTTATTTGATAAAATTTTAAAGTTTAGGAACTACAGTGCAATTATGAAAAGTTTGGGGATCAAATTTCAAGTATGGGAAAATTTGTGGAAAACATCCTTAAGAGTAGCATAAGGGGATTAGAAGTGATTTTGAGATAATTGGAGATGTCTAAATTCATTTTTCGTGAGTTCAGGGTAAAATTGTAATTTTTTATAAATAAGGGGCAAAATAGTAATTTTACCCAAATATGGGTAAAATGGTCATTTATACTCAAATGAAAATTAAATAGTTTATTTTGAGCTATCTAGAGCAAAATGGTAATTTCACCAAAGTAAATATGCAAAAATGAGACATTTTGCAAGTAATGAGCAAAATAGTAATTTTATTCATTTTATGGACCAAAGTGTAATAAATATATTTTTGGGACCAAGATGTGTCGAACACTTTTTTGGGACCCAAGTGGAAGAATTTGGAAGTATAAAGTCTCAAATAAGGAAATTTTGATAAGTATTAGTAAAATGATAATTTTGTCCAACTTAATAATCAAAATATAAAATTTGAAAAAGTCGAATTATCTAAATAGTAATATTAGAAACTTTTAGATATTTTGGTAAATAAAATTAAATATGAGTTTAACTTATAATTTGGAATGAGATCATATATGGGTTAGTAATTCTAATTATTTATCGATGTTTTAGTCGAGAGAATCAAGCACTACAGATAAAATCGTAATTTATGAAAAAATAAGTATAAAATAATACGTATCATATTTTAATTTATAATTCCAGTAAAAAATAAACTTAATTTGAGTTGAAATTTGAGTAATTCAAAAGAATATTTAATATAGGGTTCATTTACCAAATTGATAATTCAATCCCCTATTATCTTATATGGTTAGTAATTAAACTTTAAACAAAATTCAATATTCAAATTTTGATTTGAGGGCTAGATTCCTTATTAATCAATTTTTCGAATTTGAAAAAATGATTTAAGTCCTATTTTACGAATTCAAATAATGGGTACAAGTTATTCGTAGATGTCATCTAGTTGGAACATACTAACGTTGGTTATACTTTGACATGTCAAATTATACAACTCTATAGAATAATATTGTATCATATATTTTCAATTTGTTGATTTGTTTCCTTGTTTGATGGAAGTTAAACAAAGGAGGAGTTCTCAAAGTCATATGCTCACCCACCCACCCACCTACGTTTTCTATTTTAGCCATATTATATAGGGACACATCCCCTAATATGAAATGTTATATTTTATTTTTATTTTTATTCAATGTGGAATTATTAGCTGTCATTATAGAATAATAAAGAATCTTAAAACAAAAAGATGACAAATCTAACAAATGGGTTATATACATAGATTGTCATAATCCTCATGCTAACATATGAATACTTAAAAAAATTATCAGTCATTTATCAGACTTAAAATTTAACAAGACTAGAATGATGCATAGAAATGCAAGGCCCATGACACCTTGAAATTATCAGTCAAAGTATTTGCGCTCAAAAGAATAGGGAGGCATATGCTTACCTTGGCCCATGCATAGAAATGCAAGGAAGTGAGCTTCCCAAAATTGGGTTGGTCCATATGAATATATGAATATACTGAGGGTTTGGCTTCGGCTTTGGCTTTGATCTATGTAGCATCCCCCATCAACAGCCATATCAACTAAGGTCTTCTGCTTGATCTCCCAAACAGTCAGTCTTTAATGCATAATCATGTGAAATGTTAGTTTCAAAGTAATTATACTCAAATAGACCCGTTGCTAATATCATTCTAAATTATACTTATAATAATCCCATATTAAATAATAATATAAAATTTTATGAAATTTGATACTATAAATAATATGATATCACAACTTAAATAAATATAAGTCAAATATATTAATTTTTACAATGGCTGGTCAGTGTAGTAAAAATTCGATAGGAATCTCCCTCAAAGTTCTATCTCCCTGGCTCCCTCCTCCATGAGCATGAACGAAGCCAGCAGCTTTCTTTCTCAACGCGCTCCCGCTGCTGCTCTTCCTCACAGAGTCCTTGTCCGCCTCGAAGCTATCGCATCCGCCTTCCTCCCCCTGGACGAATCCTCCTTTCTCGGCTCTCCTCCTCTTCTAGAGGGGAGGATTCCAGCCACCGGCGCCGCCATCTCCACCGTCGAAGCTGTCCGTATCCTGGAGTAGATTGAGGAGATGCGTGCAGTCGAATTCCTGGTTGAGGAAAGGAAATTCAGTGACTTCCATCAGCAGAAGGATAAGCGAGAAAAACCGCGAAGATGATCGACAATGAGGGGCCGATATTTGGATTTCATATATACGAAATGGGGAAGCGTGTGCGGCCGTGTGGGAGGCGGTTAGAAAATCGGTGGCGATCGAGGAAAGAGAGAGAGGGGGAGAGAGAGAGGGAGAGAAGGCGTGATGACTGAGACGCTAAGGGTCTTAGAATTAGCTGTGGGGTTTTTTATAGGAGGAATGGTGCTTGAAGTTTCGCTCTTTGGGGCCTTCACTCGCAGGTGATATGAGAATATATTTGACCTATGGAACAATGGGATTACCTTTGCTCTCCCATATTATATCTTCTATAGGCTATTTTTTGTGAAACTGCTCAAGGAAATGGGAGAGAATCCTCAGCATCTTTCCTGCAACATCTTATTGTCTTGTAATGCCATCCTTCACGAGCTTTCTGTCAGAGTTCCTTTTCAAAAAAAGCCACTTCATTCATAAAAAGACACCTATTGGAATTGGACCTAAGATTAGTACAAGCAAGCACCCTGAAATTTAAAAGGTTGGTTCAAAAAATGAGGCCATAACTAGTCAATAATGATGGGTTCATTATCTTTTACCCATACAATGAACCAGCAATTTTTGTTGTCTTATATTTTAATTTCTTGCTTGTTTTTAAAGTTTTGATTCCTCACTTTTGGTACTACTCTTGGTGAATGATCTGATCTGAGCCGCACACTTGGATCATCCCCTCCATCACTTCTCTGCTTGCAACCTGTAAAGATTCTAACACACCTAGCTTTGATTTGCAGAATCACCCAGCTTTGATTTACAGAATGAACCGTCCTTTTGTTGGGGATACCGTCTATAGCTAGTGATGACTTTTGTGTCATGGTCCACGTCACCAAAAGTGAAGTGGGGTGTTTTTCCATAGGATGACTTACATCCGTATTAAATCCAACTTTACTGTACAATCCCATATTATATCTTCCATAGGCTATTTTTTGTGAAACTGCTCAAAAAAATAATTAGGGATTGCAATTGGATTCATTGTCTTAGATTCGATCGTCTATATTCGATCCGATCGCCGTCCCGTATACTCGAATTGAAACATAATATTATTATTCGAAGTCGAGTTTGATACCATTTGATAATCTGTTCTTTTTATCTCGATCAACCTCCTGTGTGGGCTTGACCACCTCAAGTAAGGCTGGCCCGAGGCGTGGTAGCTCCACAATCTTCTCCAACTCCTCTTCTGCCTCTGGGGTATACATGTTGCTGTCTGGCCACATTGACTCGGGGGATGTGGACGGTGAGGCGGTGGTGGAGTTCCATCAATCTGGAAAAAATAATTGCCCCCAGCCCCAGCCCTGGGTCGAAGGTCGCGTAGTACCGGGTCCGACCCCGAGTATCTCGGGACAGGCAGGTCCGTGTCCGTGTCCGATAAGAGATCTTTGCCATCTCTACATAAACAGTTCATTCCTTGAACCGGTAGTCGGAAGATCATTATTATGATATGGGATTCCTTCACGGGCCTGACTACGTTCTTGTTACTCACTCGATATCATATCATTTATAATATCAAATGTCATAAAATTTCTTATTATTATTCATTATGGGATTATTATTATTAATTATAAATAAGTATAATTTAGAATGATTATTATTGGGAGTGGGTCTATTTGAGTATAATTGATTTGGGACTATTGGAGAGAGAGTTTGTGGCAACAAAAAAAAAACTACTCATAAATAGTGAGACAAATTTCACCCATTGTTCTTAAGCATTCATATCTTCGCATGATGATGAGATATGAATGCATTTGTTAGATTTGTCATTTTTTATTTTAAGTTTCTTTATTATTCCATAATGTGAGATAATAATTCCGCATTCAATAAAAATGAAAAAAATTTATAACATTTGATATCATATACATATATATATATATAAGTTAAATATATTAATTTCTATGACTTTAATTTTAATTAATTAAGATATTATATTATTTGTATATTTTAATTGGTAAATATTATTTTCTAACATTGGATCTTAATTTCATATTATAGTATGTGTCCCTATAAAATATGGCTAAAATAGAAAACTTAATCTCTTCCAAACCTGCACGTAGATAACAAATTGAAAATAGATAATAAAATATTATTTTAGGGAGTTGTATAATTAGACATGGCAAGTTCGGCAACATGTCCGAACTGGATGACATATATGGATGGCGAGACCTATTATTTGAATTCGTAAAATGGGACCCAAATCCTTTATTCACAACCCGGAGAAGGGTACTTACTATTCACTATCAAAATTCCACTTAGCCTAAACTGTCCATCGTTTAGTTTGACTTTTTTCATGACGTGGATTAAGTATTCTTGTAAGCCAACCTAAGATGTAATTCGCGATCTAATGATAGTTGCCTACTTTACATTAAGGGGGGTAATAAGTGATTTGGAGGTGAAGTATATGGGAAATAAAGGTATAGATTTTAATTTGTTAAAATTTTTTAATAATTACTCAATAACTATTAATTAAAAAATTAGGAATATAAATTTATTTTTTTAATTAAATTAAATAATTTATTAGTTATTATGTATAATTAAATTATATAAAAAATATTTTATATAATAATTTTGTATTATATATTTATATTATATAAATTTATATAAAATATTATTAATATATAAATCTATTTTAAATATAAAAAATAAATAATAATATAAACAATAAAGTGTATTAAATTAATTTAAACAATAAATTAAGGCAAATATTAGACTTTTGTATTAATTATTTTTTAGTGTAAATACACTTGTTCAAGTGGATTTACAAGAACTCGAACGTGATTGAGTTGGTTACCCGAATTGAATTGAAGTAGTCCGCAAAGTCAACCTAGTGAGTAGAGTTGAATTTAATAAATTACTGTTAGATTTTTTTTTATCTATTATTATATCATTCTCTTCAAACAAAAAATGAGAAACAAGTGGGTTATTTTTTTACAAAATTGTGCTCAATTTCATATGGCAATTCCGCCAAGATCTCTTCGTTAGTTGGGAGAAGAATTCGCACGAATCAAATTTTTTGAGGAACATATTAAGAGAGAATTGGATTTAGTTAGACAATGTGTGGTTGGTAAATAAGGATAAATTTTTTAGCAAGGTACAAAATGTATCGTCAAATATTCAGTATGATTCTATAAGATCTAGTTTTGTT